>OW387135.1:36478791-37678791 GCA_936440205.1 Lepidonotus clava | reverse complement strand
GGTTTATACCGACTGTCAGTGTGGTCCGGGCCTCCACTGACGACGGGGTATGATTGACGAGGCCGGTGACTGGCCGGGGCCTGCTTTATAACACCGTCAACACGAATACTGGCCAGGCAGCCACCAGTTTCATGTCACCCCCCACTCTCCGGGCGGCGGTGATTTACACTCTACATGTATGTCACATTGTGCCCGCACACCTTGGCCGCCTGCCGCTGCTACCCCCCTCGGCTAGACCCATTAGCACGCCGATTTGTCTCATATTTCTCTGTAATACAACCATTTGAATAACACGGAATCACGTTTTATGGTCCGAGCTATAGTTATACATGTATATTTTCAATGTAGGTTTTTTCACAGTTTTATTTTTACATAATAAAAAGGTCTATACCCGCTCATTTCTAGGGAGTTCAAGCTCACATTTTGTTTATAACAATTAAGAATATGAATAGATCAGAAATCAACTTTGTTCGAAGGTTTTGAGTTGTCCAAGGAGGTAAATAATTCCAACCTCCCAGTTGTGGCCTTTGGACAGCGTCATACCAATGGACTTTTATGAGTGCAACTTGACATGGAGACCAACTGCGAGTCCCATTTCCCCCTGACGTCGAGTCGTCATGGGCTTTTTACCACCAGAAAGGGCGGATCAACGGAGATTGATACCGGCGGCATCAGCGTTGGAGGCTTTGACAGGCATGAAGTCGGCATTATGAATGACAATCCACAATTTATTTCACTTCATCCCGTCGGTAAAAGAGCCATTACTCAAGGGATTCTCGGGCAAAACTGGTTAAAGTTATAGTTCAAAACATTTGTAATAAAGTCGAGTTTTAGTGTATCCGGAAATTCGAGAATGTGTCGTAATCATTCAATTTATACACACCAAGTCTGTTGGTATAATTCAAACAACGAAGAGCCATCGATAACACATATGTATTTATAGAGAGAGAGCTTTTCATGGACAAAACCCAAGTCATGCGACAGTTGGTATTTTAAGGGCTCGGTAAGATCCCTCCTCGGGCACGATGGGGTTCGTCGTGTGTCTGACTCCATTACGATAGAAGTTTAACCCGGGGGCTTCAGCACGTCGGTGGGCCCCCTGCCCGTCTGGCCGGGTCCCCCGGGGCCGGGCGAGTCGTGTCGGCGGGTACTGCCTACACCGAGGTGCCTGCCGATAAGGCCGGGGGGCGCCCGGGGACGGCGGCGAGCTGCTCCGGCCTCTGGGTCGAGCAGCTCCCAGCCATAAGCGCCCGGTAATGAGCAGCTCGCCGGGGTGGTCCCCAGCGGGCAGGTCGGGGCAGGGCGGCCACTGTAGCTTTTTCTCTGTCCTGACGCCAGCTTACATTTGTTTTTTCTATATACTTTTGATGGAGGTCACTGCACAGATCAGTAGGTTGGTAAATCCGCTTGTAATTGTACAAAATAACCGACGTGCTGCGTCTACATCCTATCCGCCTATAATGACACTACTCTTTGTAATACCCTGTAGTGTAAAAAGGGGCTCAGACCTAATTAATCCCGGGGCTTCAGGGCTTTGTCGGGCAGTCAGGGTGGGGCGGGCCCCGTAACCCCGTCTGTTTTAATTAAGAACCACTGGGTCTCATTATAAACAACCCCGATGTACTCTACGGAAATATAAACGTTCTTCACTTGTTCATTGTCGACAGATTTTCCAATTTGTCTATAATATGACATTACAGATTCAGAGTGATAATATCACTACCCATAGACAGAGGCAAGGTCCATCAGTATATTGACTGTGCTGAGCTGAAATCTAAGAAAGAACTGTAAGCTAATATCCTTTCCCCTCTGGCGTCGGAACAGTTGCCTATAGGCCGTCTCATATAACCATCACCATATATCTCTAACAACACTAGGAAAAAAAGAAATATAAGGGGAATACATACCCATAAGTAAGGGTGTATACATTAATTTCATTAGCCATATACCTCTTTTATAGCACATATATTGCCTTTAGAAAGTTGCGCAGTGTAGAGAGCAGTGCAAATTAACATTTACTGCCTCGCCTTTCATAATATAGGACTCCTATATTGCGCGTTAATGTTCAGTTTACCCGTGCACTGTTTTAGCCGACCACTATCGGTGAAGTTGTGAGCGTGGTCGGCGTACCCTAAGTGTAGTATATAGACAGTAGACGCAGACAGAAGAGATGGGCGGCTGTCAGACGTGTTACCCCGACGATAGAGATGTAAACACAGGCCGGGCAGAGACTGATGGTCCCGGGAAGAGGGGGCCTGGAAGGGGCCCGGGAAACACGACCCCGTGTAGGGAGTCGGCCGGCGGGTCGTATGTAGACAGACAGTCATCGTCACACACCCCGGCGGTCCGATATAATCTCACAGACATCTTATTCACTTAGCATCGACCCCTCCGAGCCGGTCAAACGGCCACATATTGACTTGTCTCCGACTTGTAGGCAGGCCCTGGAGATTTTGTCGGAGGTTCTGATTTCTGCTTGCCCGGTTTCGATCTGACGTCCTTTCTGACACTACTCAGGACGAGGACGGGAGAATCACTCCGACTAGATATAGGTCCTACCCATATATGTAGACTCCCGGCGACACGCTCTCGTTGTGTATGGCACTGAGCCTAATCATCTCAATGATTACCAAGTTACGATGCCAAGCCAGTGATTACAGCAGGTTTTATGGCCACCCTATGCATACAGCTGATGAATGCACTGATGAATTTATTAATGTTTCTTTGATCTAATCTTTTAAACGATTAAATAATCTGTTCGATATAGAGAAACAATTAACATACAATGACCAGGACCCGCTTGATAACCGCCGCTGGACACTTGTTCTGCTGTGACCCTGTCCAAATGCTGCTTATTATAAACCTTCTTCCTGGTTGGAATATTAAGTAGCCGACCCAAACGTTCAATTCCCTTTATTACTACCTTGCCCAAATGTCACACCCGATTTTACTATCATACCAAAATATATATTTCCCTCGTGCTACTACCCTACTTAACTCTATACTACAAAACTGCTTCATTTTCCAGTTTCCTTATATAAATACTATACCGAATTGTCAGATTTCTTCGTACTACTACTTAGTTGAAACGGCAACTCCCTTATACTATTACCCTGCTTAAGTGCCCCAATTCTCTATACTACTACCTTGGACGATTGTCCATTTTTCTTTCAGAAGTAGCATACCCTAGTGTCCCATTTCCCTATAATACTACTTAGTTGACATGGCAACTTTCTTACACAACTACTATAGTTACACCTAGTCAAAATGTCCTTACATGATTACCATGCCCAAAGAGCCATTTTCATATACTACTACTTAGAAATAACCGATTCCTTATACTACTGCCCTGCAGAGATGTCGCTCAATCTGAAACAAATACCGTATTCCGGTGTCGAACATGATTATGATATTTCCCTGTCCAAAGGTGTCCCATTATATTACACTACATTAACGCCTAGGTCTACCCATGCATGTACGTGTAAACGTGTGCTTTCAAAACATGAATTATACGATGCGCCTTCTGGAAATGGTGATTCGGGCTGGGTCATTTACCAAAAGCCTGTCGCCGTGTGCATTACTAACTCCCATAGTGTTCAGATTTCACGAGATAGCTCCTAAAAGTTAATATTACAACGTCTATGTTATTATAAATAAATATGTTAAAGGATGACGATACTACAAAATACATTTTTATTTTGCAGGAGACACAACAAGAAGAGATGACAAAGTAAGTGAAATACCTTTCTCAAACATCTTATCAGTGCATCTGTTGTTAATGTCATCAAAATGATATTGGTGCATGCTTCTCTTTTCACAATTTGCCTTTGGAAGTTAAGAAATGGTGTTAAGCAGCACATCAAACTTTAAGGAACAGGTGAGGCAGAGTGACATTAACACTAATTGCGATGTTATCTTTTTATAAGTCGGATCGTCTAGAATATAATCGATTTCTCATAATTTCAAAATATTATGGCAACTATCCTTGACCCTGAATCGAGGTACCGGGGCCATATATTCGTAATAGATTAGGCTATTAGAAAATTAGATTAGGGTCTCATGATTAGAGATTTTGTCTCACATTTAATTTGTTCACTTAATAATTCCTCTTTGAGAATATTTCTCAAGAACTTTTTTTTTTCAAAATACGAAATTTCTAATTTTGCGGCCCTAATCATTTCCTCAATTATCCTAATCTGTTAGGAAAATATGGACCCTGAAGAGATAAAATTCAAAGCTCCAGCATACAATTGGCTTCAAGTTACTGTAAAATGCATTTCCTTTTCTTTAAATGTGAAATTCAGGCGGATCCGTTTTCTCATCCCGACTCCCAACATGCCTGTAAGTGGCACTTCTGTAAACACGTGACGAACACCATATTGTCTACATGGGTGGTGTTTAATCCCCGGCCACTCCTCCAGGGCTCCCAGGCCCACCTCTCATAATTCACTATAGCCGTCTTCACCACCTGGTCCTGACCCCCACCCCACATCTCCTTACCCCTCCGGGCCCGATGGTCCCTCTTCTGCGCCCCTAATACTTATCTAATTTCAGCCTAGTCATAAGTTTACCAGACGCTGTAATTTGAAATTCTCTTCTCTCTTCCAGCCTAATCCCAAAAGTAAAGGACGTTGCTACAATATTCAAAGCCGCCATTTCTTCCCTAATCCCTTGGCCCTTAGGCACACGTTAGTAATCCCTTAGGCAGTCTTCCCCACACTTAATCTTCAGTGTACACAAACAGGATCGTCCCTTAGAATAGAGGGGTGGAGCTGGTTGTGTACTTCCGAGTGGCAGTAGCTTTTCAGTAGTAAAAAACAACTCAGTTAAGTAGTTTCAGGCCTAGAGCTGAGTCGCAAAAGATCCGGTACGTGATGTATAAGAATGTACGACAAACTAAGCAGTAGTGGTATCTAGCGATGATCTTGTTAAGTAAAGGAAATATCCCAGGATAAAGCCGCATTAGTTTTCAAGGTAGAAGCTGGCAGAGAAGACAACGAATCTAACTACCGTCCTTCTGCGGCTCCCGTCATTCGTACCAGATAGAAATGTTATCTAGTTACCTGTGTAATATACAACTTAGTCGATACTTGTTTAATATTCCTATGCTGTTTCCAATATTAAACACGCGTTTATTCGATTGATATCGGACATTCCGCATTGAAGGATAATATATTTATCTGGATGAATACTGCTTGTGGGCTGTAGGGAATGCAAAAAATGCAATACGCTCCAATAATGCTCATGCTCATAAACTCGCATCATAAACCAGACATACCACTCTATGGCCATGGTGTGATCCACTCATTGGCAGTCATATGTAATTCATTCTAATTGCTGATTACGACACCTTAATCTCGCCGATATTAAAGCGGATTACCTATTCATGTGACCAGACCTATCTCTGGCCCCGCGGCTGGCGGGGATGGTCTAATCAGGGGTCTGTTCTAATTAAGGTTAACGTAGAGTCAACACGGAGATTCATTACTACCTGGCCTTACAGCACACACTCCCCATACCCGGGGTAGGCCGTGCCCAGTCATTAGCATTGGCCTAGTGCCTGAAGCGGGGAGTCGGCCAGTCTTATTGGATTTACTGGAAACACATTGTCAACTTCTATAAAAGCGTGTAGTTTTGTATAGCTTCTTAAATTATATTGCATTTATAGGCTTACTTGTACAGGGTTTTAAAAGATGATCTTATCTGCAATTATCCTCGTGTGAGCAAAGCAAACGGTCCTTTGATGAATAGGCTTAATTCTCAACGTCTGTATTTCTTTTCTGTCTAATATCGTATTTCAACATGAATTTTTCCGATAAGCTGAGCAATGTACATTGCCATGTGAAAAAAAGCGAAGCCCCCCCCCCCCCCCCGTCCCCCGCTCTTTCTTTTTTCCTCCAAAACTTACTAGGCGAAAACGATTGTAGCGAGCTGAAAATGCTTTCCAAAGAGTAATCAGCCTGGTTGTTTCATTTCCCAAAGAACTGTGTTTTTATGTCTACATACTGATGTAAGTCAGAGGTTATGATTTCCGCATAGCGTGTGGGAAGTTTTACCGAGATTTTCTTCTGAATAGATCTGTTGTTGTCACGAATTAATCGACAATTCAATCGGCCGTGTTGCATTTCAAATGTCAACGCAGATTTTATCCTGTACACCTTTAGAAATGACGACCTCTCGTGCTGTGCCCACGCCCTCATGGCTGTTTCCTCGACGTCGTGGATTATTGGTCTGCCCACGCGAAAAACTGTCAACTTTTAAGACCCCCAGCTATGTCTTCTTGCATGTGGCTTTGTTTCCTTCATGGGGCTCACATTTTCACCTAATCCCGTGACTTTCTTTGTGAGTACATTCAGTCTGTGTCTGTTGCATTAAAAGGACCTTACTCCATTGCTGTGTTACCCTATACTTGTCCCAACATTCACCACCCCCTGACGTAGACCCCTGGTTAGAGGTGTAATGGGGAGCTATGGGCCCCAGTCAGCCCGTCGGTTACCGAGCCCGGCCTCAGGTCCCACAGTAGACAACGCCGGGGCCAGGGTGCAATCATAGGGATATTGTGATTGTTAGTCTCGGCCAAGGCGTCTCCAACGAGGATCTACGACCGTGTCGGGCCAGTGGGGAATTCGGGCTGCTGGCCCGGTCAGTGAAGGGAGCAGGGGGTGGGGACTGAGGGCCTCAAGTCGGGGTCAGGGGGAGGACCGGCTCCGGCCTACCCGCCACCAGGGACGGCTGATAACTTGAATCATAACGTAGAAATGTCGATAGACGACCGACTTTCCCAACTACTGCCCTGCTTATTCATCGTGTCGCCCCACTGACCCTCACCCAAACGACGGAGGCCGTCTTATATCAAGTGTCCCTGTGTTCATGTAGACACTGAACATTGATCCTTTTCCTATAGTTACTGTTTCTGCTACTTGTTCTATCACTTATATTCCCTCTGCAAGCTCTAACTCCAGTGTTTGCCAAAACTCTACTTGATTTTCATTCAAATATATATCAAAATTCGTGTCAACTTCCAACGTTAGTCCGTCACTATAGTCCTGCATGATTCACCCAACTAACTCTGCTCCCTCTACCCCGCCCGCTATGCCCCAAGCCCCAGTGGTGATGAGTCTTGTTGGCCCCCTGTGCTCCTGGTTGCACCAAAGACCTGCCAACAAGACCACGGCCCCGCTGGCGCCTGTTCATGATGCCGCCCATCAACAGCTGGTCGCGCCATGCATCAGGCGTACACTCAGTATGTTCTTTGCTCGCTGCCAGAAAAAACAGCTAGGACGAATTGACATATCCATAATGTATGACTGACATCTCCCAATAGGCCGTAAGCCTCTTACAATGGCCAGCGCCCACCGCCGCGATGGCCTTGGCGATTAAGTTAGGGCCGATTTATATCAATTAGCCTGTGCGAATGCTTTAGTCGAGCTGCCAGCCTGCTGGTGGCCATTTGTGCCTGCCTCCAGCGGTGCCTTTAAGGGTAAGTAGACGGTGCAGGGCGTGCCCACTGGTGACAGGGAGAGTGGGGGGACCCAGTCAACCGGCCCACTGGCAGTGTTATCAGACTCAGGTCTACCCAACTGATACTGGGCCTTGTTTGATAGCTCTTGATTAGCCTCTAACTTAGGACCACCAGATGGCTCCGAACTTATTATAGACTGGTTAATTATCTAGACGGGCGTTTAGATATATTTATTGTAGAGGAAAACCGTACTTCCCGTACAACATAATCGGCCCTTGTTTGATAGCTCTTGATTAGCCTCTAACTTAGGACCAGATGGCTCCGAACTTATTATAGACTGGTTAATTATCTAGACGGGCGATTAGATATATTTATTGTAGAGGAAAACCGTACTTCCCATACAACATAATCGGCCCGGAACTAAGTTAAGCAAAAGGAATAATTTGAAGGTAATAAGATTTTAGGATTTTAGCTTAGTCATCCTGAAATGTCGTGGAATAATAGATATCATAACACGTATCTACAAATGTCCATGGAACAGGTGAAAATGAGTGATTACCAAAGAGGCGCAGCATTCTGTAGGAAGCCTGACCTTTCACACATTACCTTACACACTGTGCCCATCTTGGGTGGCATACTTCCTTACCTTACACACTTAGTCCAGGAGCCAAATCTGAAAATTCTGATCTACCCTACATGTTGAGCCCATGAACCAGGACCATGAATAGATCATAGATACATAGATCTACTGCCTTACCTTGCACACTGCCCATTTTGAATGTCATACCCTGGCTGGCATACTACCTTACCTTTCACACTGTGCCCATCTTGGTAGGTACACTGCCTAACCGTACCATAAACACACTGCATACCCTGGGTGGCACACTGCCTTACCTTACCGTAAACATGCTGCATACCCTGGGTGGCATCCTGCCTTACCTTCCACACTGTGCCCGTCTTTGGGTGGCATACTGCCATCACAGGACTTGATCAAGACAGATTATCGGGGGCTGTAGATGGCGAGGGAGCGGCTGGAGATTGGGCGCTATGGAGGACCCTATTGCGCTGGGTGATACTTAGAGTGTCAGATCTGGGCACGGGGGGCCTGATAGAGGCTGTTGACGGCTAAATGGATTAAGGTGATCCATCCTGCCCGTGACAGGGTAGCCCCCAGGGCAGAGATTCGGTCTAAGATCCCAGCTTGTCTCTTCTGTACTCTGTCTGCTGCAGACTAAAAAAAAACCTGTTATGCTCAAACGGGTAAACCTGAAAAACGCTCACGCTATTTAATCCAACTGTATCGAATGCAGATTTGAATATTTCATATTTTCATTGTAGCAGGATTACTGGGTTAAATATAAGTATCTGCCATCTCATATCTATTGGTTAATGCCAGTGATTCCGGTTATTTTCGTCACCTCATCTTTTTCCTTCCCTGGGCTGTTATGAGACTTCATCAATGCCTATGAATAAGATGCTAGGAAGCCAAGCTTCTCTACCCCATTCGGAGATAGACCTATGGGCGGGTTTTTAGTACCTGTGTGACAGAATCTCAGCCGTGGGCCGCCACCCGAGTGTCGTAAAGCTCTCACTGAGTTAAGTGAACACGTCCCTCAAGAGGCCCGCGCCCGCACGTCTGGGTAGCGTGAAGAAACCTTCCCCCATACTTCTCTCCCGGGGTAGTTTTTGTCATTCTCTCCGACTAGAACCAAGAGACACTAGAACCAAGAGAGAAATTTCTCAGCGTCTTCACCATAGAACGGTCTTTCTATGGATGTTAGTTGCACAAGTAAATCGATCTGTGGTAACCATTTAGAATTTTTGTTACGTTAGTTTTAAGTAGAGTAATATCAAGATTCCCATTTCATGTTCCAGACTAATATGAATAACCTTGATTGCTTCACTCCTATTCCCGTTCAATGTTCATATTGTCGGATCGACCACAAGTTACTTTATACTTTCTGTTAAAAAGAACTGATGACAAGAAATCAGATATTTCTTTCAGTGGGGGAAAAACATTCTAGATAGGCCATTTTCCTTCCAATTCTAACCATCATCGGTTTTCCGATATTTTCCATAACAACCACTTTCACGCCCCAAATCAATAACTAGCCCCCTGGAGGTGAGAAACCAGAGAGGATTAGTTCTGAGGCTAAAAACAATAGACTTAATGAGACCAAGGACTAGACGGAACCCGGCCTGGCTACCAATTAATCGGCCTCAAGTAGGGATCCCTAGAAGGCAACTTTAAGTGGCAAGCACAGCGTGCCTGCCGTAGGTAAAACAGTCACAAGTCGGCCAGAGTGTCTTCTCCATAGACCTAATTGTGTGCGTGAGCGGCAAAGAAATGCTGTTTGCTGTGTAATGTCTGAAAGTGGCATAGTTAAGCCTAGGCATCGTTTCACTGATGAAGTGGTCCAATAAGGACATTGAAAGTCATGATTTTAGCATTAAAGAAAGTTTTCTGGCAATCTCATATTGGGCTTTAAGAGTTGAATGGCCATCTCTTTATGAAGCCTTTAATACGCACAATCAATATTCAGATTGTGTAATGAAAGAATTCAGTAAGATTGTCCAAACATCAAGACAAACTTGAGTTTTAGTTTGCCCTCTTAGATTTAGATGGAGGTTAATGTTATTGTCAGATGGCTAGCTCCTATGACTTATTCAATATGATTAATCTATTTCCTTTTACATTCATGCTTTAGATTAATAGCCCATTGTCTACTGGTACTATAATGGATAGTGCTTAGTTAATATAGTGTGTACCAATGATAAAGGTCAGTAGTTTATTTTGTTATGGATTTCTTGCATTGAAAATGTATTATTGGGAGGCGGGCCTTAGGCCGCCGACCTTCTCTACACTCTTTTTTGCCCAGGCTGATTCAAGGCATTTCAATGGGGACCAGAAAATTTTGTACAATTTTGTGACAAATTTTTCATTCCACTTTTCTCAGTAATGCCAGCATTATAATCTTCAAACTATATGTATTTTAGTAGTTCTGTTTCTAGTATATGGTGGTTTGGTTCCAAAATTCTGAAATGTTTTGTTGTTTTCTTGTAATTTGGGAGAGAATCCATAAGTATTTTGTCAGAAAATGGAAATAGGAATTTTCTATAGTAAAGGAACTAGATCATCACTCTCCACACACAGCAAATCTTTTTCCCATAGGAATGCATCGATATGGAGATTGACAAAGAAGGTTCCACTCTCTAACTTCTGATAATCTCCAGGCATATGTTCAGTATTGAAATGGTACCTTATTATAATTATTGCGCAATTATTGAAATTTTAATTTTGCCCACCACCCGCCTCCTTCGGTACGGCAGTACCCGAAAATCTAGTATTTTCTTTGGCAGTACATCTTTCAAATTCATTACGTTGGTGTAAAACAAACTTTGGCAAGTTTGGTTTCTACTTAAATGCTTTCCACTTAAATTCGTAATGCATATATTTTGAACATTCCAAAAAATATCTTGCGATTCAAATAACCATATGTATATGTTTTGTATTTGTAAATCTGTGGCGATAGAAGTCGGTCATAAAAACTTTAAAAAGAATATCCTGAATGCAAAATCAAAAGGTGCATGGGATAAATAATGTAGAAATAAGTGGGGTGGCCAAGGCAGAGCCAAAATAAAACTCGGGGGCTTACATTAAAGGTCACTGTTAGGAGAAGCCTCTGACAAAGCTGTAGGGGTTAAGACAGTATACGTGTTGTATTAGACTAACCACTGAGCATTTTGCCTAATGGCATGTGTTGGTGATGTAAAACTAGGTTCCTCGACAGGTTCAGGCAGTAAGCCAAAGTAAAAGCAAACATTTGAAGATGGAAGAAAGGAGCTGCTCAGAGCAGGACACGAGACATGCGTTAGAGCACAGAAATGTACTTTCGGATTGGGACTATTAACATTAAATATGGCACAGGTTTATGGTGAACTTGGATTTGAGGCATGTGTTTGGATTGAGAGAAGATGTGTATTCTGTCTGGTCCTACAAAGTGCCTGTTCCCATTCATTTGAAAGACAATCTACTTATAGAGTGACGGGACGTTCAACAGCCGATGGACTTTGGTCTCACTAATTATTCAACTTACCATGTGGTAGATAGGGCACCGAGTCAGAGCTCTTTGGCCAAGTCTGAACGGTACACATAAACTCCAATAACTCTAGATCTAAAGGCACGACCACTATATAGCCAAACAGTTCTGTTATTTAAACCTACCCTCGTTCAAGCTCACTGTACTTAACCCGACCCTAAAGATGTCTGGGAGTCACAGGACCAGTTCGCTTCAGTTCACCTGCACTTTCGGCAGTATGCTTAGAAATGTCACTAGCAGAGAACAGCGGGCGGGGAACGGATGCCTGTGGCTCGTGTTGGCCCACCTTGCCCATAGTATCCCGCCAGCCACTCCCTCCAGCCCCCCAGACGGAGGATTGTGCCGTCTGCCGCGGGCCCACTGAGGGGGTTTGCCCAAGCAGGACGGCCGGCAGAGTAATGCATACAAACGAGCATGCTCCCTCTCTTTTCACCACTCTTTAAAACTCACAGACTGCCAGCCACAGTTATTTCATGGCTTCCCCCGGGTGGCCTCGGCATGGTTCTCACCAAAGTGATGAGTCTATCTTTAAACCACAAGGAATCAATTGTATTTCATGGCGGTTTATTTCTGGAGATTCGTAGGTGTTTGACAAGGTAGTTACAGTTATTTCAGACAGCTATTCAAGGCAGAAAACAAAGAGTATAATTTTTGGAAACATCTCCAATACACAATCTTTTTGAATATGAAAGTTAAAAAGGGTAAATGTTGAGGACAGAAAAGAAACCTCAAAAGGTGTTGACCTTTGGGAGAAGTAGCAGTGGGCAGGTGAGTGGCCATTAGCGTCTGTGTAAGGCCTCCAGTAGCTGATTAGTGTCACCATCTCCCCTTTGGATAGAGTCGGTATCTGCGCTGAACCTCTTTGATACCACCGTCTGGTGTCCAGCCTAGGTCGCCGATACGTATAGCTATAAACTGATTGAGACAATTGTATACGGGTGTATTGCTCTCAAGGTAGTCTCCAAAACTGTATTACCGTTCGGAAATGTCTGCTTGACCTTTTTCATGCAATATTATCAGGGACACTCCTGGTTGTATGAGACACCTCCAGATATCTTAGTGAACATATTGACTCAGACTTTGTAACATATTAGTAGACGGTATCAGTTCAAATATAAAATTAGAAGTAAATTTTTCTAATTTGTTAATTTACCTGTTCCTTTGCAGTAGCGTAATGGGATCCCAACATTCACAACACAAAAAGTACCGGCTGAATAGACAAAATTTGGTATTCTAATTGTGATTAGCGACCCTTTTTATCATAGGGAAACTGATAAATCTAATCTTTCACCTCTGTTCTTTTAGTTTTTAACAAAAGTTTCATTCTATTTGATCAGTTACACTATGTCATTTGCAAGCAAGCCAAATGTAGTCTTTTAATCTTTGCAATAACACTTAGGAGCGTGTATGACGAGCGATAATATGATCATGACTTGTGTACAGCATTAACAATGTTCTTTAACCTGACGTCTAATACATCACCTGTTACCTTAAATACGTCAGTGCTGTTATGGAAACTACTATAATAAAAAGAATGTATCACGGATAATGAACAAAAGTACATGGACAGGCGCAATATTAACCCGCCAGATTGTACGCCTTGGCCGCTGTATGTTTGTTCTTATTATAGTGGTCCCCAAAAGGGAGAGGGCGGCTTGATTGAGTGTGTTTTGATTATGGTGGACGGTGCTCTCAGCCCGGGACAGACACGAACCTGATCTGGGGCCCGGTGTTTGCCCACGGTCCACCCGACATCCCAGCTGTCATCGACGGCCACCGGACCCCACCCGGCCTGTTTGACAAGCATGATGTCACATGGCGAGTCGGGGGGCTTTTACCTGAGGCCCTCTGCTTTCTGCTGTCTCTTGACTGTGTTGATAAATCGTTTGGTACGGGTTTATAGTGAAGTTCAGTTTCGAAAATGTGGACTATGGATCCACGCCGTTGGGGGTGGGGGGGGGGGGGCAGTAGATGGACCTTTGTGAATGTTGAGCAATAGCCTACAGCTACGACGGGCGGGTCCTAGCCTGGGACAGGAATCCACATAAAGGGTTATTACATGGCTGCCCATCGGGCAGGTGAAGGTTAAATTATACCTGCCCGACTCTAAAATTCTCCTGCCCTTCTTTGATGGATTAATATCATAAATCTAAAATTTTTTAAATGAACCGTGTGCCTGGGTCCTTATGTTACAAGTCCAATGTCTATAAGAACGAAAATTCAATCATTATCGAAACAGAACTAGTCGAAACCAAGGTGCACAGGCAGTTGCACTACCTCCTGTATAAGTTCAATATAAGTGGCCCTAAAACCTCCAATAGTATTTTTCACCAAACATCGTTCTTAGAAATTGGTTAAGAAGGAACAGCTATAAAAAATAAGACAGAAACATGTGAGTTCACTCATATGGGCAGCTTTGTCTGTCCTGGCTGCCAACAGCCACTCTACTTTGGGCAGCTACGCAAGTAGGCATATGTCTTCCGTCTAAAATACATGTAGAAGACCTATACAGCCAGTTTATTAGGTACAGCACCGTGACAACGGACAGAGAAGCTATGTAATGTTACAATAGTGTATGCATGACTTCCTGAAGGAGCAGCATATCTTGCATGTGTGTTTGTCATATGAAAACTAGTCTATTTTGCACAGTTTTATTCTCTCTGTGGGGACACATCCACGTGATTGGCAAGGGGCTAAAGAGAATGGCAGAACAAAAGGTTCGACCCTGATGTTTATGAGTGGTCCTAGTATTCACCATGCCTAGCACCATAGACAGTGCTTGTGGCACGGTAGTCTTTGATAACCCATTCATGGGGCGCTAGATGGAAAAGCACCGTGATAAAGTGGAATGAGCAAGAATCGATTCTGAGCCGCCGAGTCCCTGGTCCAGCATCTTAAAGTGCTACATCACAGAACGCCTTAACATCACAACATGCTATGACCTACAAGTGATGCTTGTAAATAAAGTTGTCTTGTACGCGTTTACACATTACGCGTTCACAAAATCCAGTTTGCATTGAAGTGGCAAAATCATTCAATAGATTTGGCTAATATGATTTGTACGCTTAAAATATCGACATAATCATCAAATCTTGTAGATATAATTATGAAATCAAACTCTAATTCATGTCATGGATTCAATGGTAAATGTGATCAAAACACATTCAGTGGAGAGAAAAATTGAATACATTTACTTGGCTCTACTGTATGAATATACATGTTGTAACAATATCACCAATAACAAAGCCAATAATGTCAATCGTACAAACGTACCATAAAAACAGGAAGAAGGCCAACAACAATAACAGCGTCACTACCTATAACCGGCCTAACGATGGCAATAAGCGTGGTACCTAAACCCCTACATCTGTTACAGCAGCAGTAACAGCAACAGCTATACTAACCAATACATCATAATTATTAGGCTGCTATAGTGGCGGTCTTATCGCCAATGATAACAGCGGGGGCCACATTGACGGGTTAGCGGTAGTTTATACCGCCAAGGCCAGGCTTTATTGACCGGCTCGTGCAGGCTGAAAGGGGGAAAAGGCCCACTGACTGGGGCCTGGTGTACAGGGGTAGGATGGCGGGGGGTGGAGGCCCACTGCCGCCCCTGTCTCTAATGAGGCAGCCTGGAGGCCGGCCACGCTCAGACGACCACCGCCAAGCCCCGCCAACGGCCACGTCGGATACACAGCTCATATTGTGCTTACCTTACCATACGGCTATACGTGCAGGCATAGGCTGTTGTGTGAGAAAAGCAAACAGTATCCGTATTGCTTGAACCATTTTCTGGTTGTGCAAGGGTATTTCCTCCCTGTTTTCTAGAATGCCATTGCCTAGTTTTAAGCGATGTTAGTGTACAACAGCAACTGAGACAAATGAGAGGCAATTGGTTGCTAACCCCTGAAAAAATGATATTCCATAATCGTCCTTTTTCGAAATTACAGTTAACATGTTTATTCATTTCAGAAGGATTTGAAGTAGACACATAATCAAGAAGGTGACTGCAATATTCCTGGTTTCTGTTACTAAAACTCTAATCTTGCTCTAATTTCAGATACTAAAGCTCTTAAATTTGCCTTTTTTCAGAGGACAGTTACAGCTTGGAGGCCCGTTCACAGTTTCCTCATATATGAGATGGGTAAGATCCTGTAGGATCAGCACTAGTATTCATATTTTTATTCATTATTCGTTTGTATTTTGTTCGGATGGAAAAATTGTTTTCGGGGCTGTTTGTTTAATGGTCGACCAATGTCATAAATGAGGTTGCCTGCCCGAAATTATGTTAGTAAGTATTTTATTGTAGCGAAGAGAAGAAATTGTATTAACTTAGATGAATAATGTTATTCAACTCAGACTTTGGGCGATTGAGACCCATATTTTTGGTTCTCCAGCAATGTATTCTGACTATTTCGGACCTCTAGACTTTGAATTTTTCCATCCCTTGTTACCTTCATTTTCAACAGATTTACTTGTTGTCATGTATTTCTCTCACTTCATTGTTGTACATGCATTGCACCCCCTCGCCAGTCACAATTATTGTCTCTTTTTGTGGTAGATAACATTTTACGTTTCACACAGTTTTTCTGATTGAAAACATTCTTTTGTTTACAATCGATGCCATCGAACGTTATTATTCAAGTAGATACTTTATCATTGTGGTACCCATTTTCCTATTCCTCTTATCATATTGAGCGATTCAATGAACATTCCTATTTGTCACTGAAAATTCTATAAATTGACAAGACCTTTTATAGGTATTTTTGTAAATCTGGAACAACAATAGTCTTGAAGTAAGAGAAGTTGTGAAATTTCGTTTGTCCATTACTTGATAAGTATAAAGCAAGGATTTTGGGTCGACCACAAATAACGTTTCTCGATATTTAAATGTTGTATAGTGTGTAGCCAAAGTCACCTACTTACGTTAAGAACGCGCCTTTATTACACTCTCCTTTTGCCCTTTGTCTTTGCCACTGTCCCTGTGTCGGCTACCATAGATGTTGTCTTAGTTGGTTATCTCTTCTGTTGCATGACTTTCTAGTGTGGTGACAGCCCGAGAATGCGAACTGGTCAAGGCTAACAAGTTCGACGCTCTCCTCGATGAGCAAAAGAGAATAGATGTGGAGATAGACAGTGAGGTAAAGTAAGAGGTTTTGAAGAAACGCAGTGTCTCTCGCCGTTTAGTATTGCAGTGTATATCCGTAGAACGAACGGTAAGGTTAGGGAAAAGCTAGGGAGTACAATAGTCTTCAATTTACTATTTTCTCCCACAAATATTTTGATAAGGAGATTTTTTCGAAAAGGAAAAACATTGAGAAAAATGTCATCAGTCGACTTTAAAATGCTCAGTCGAGCAGTCGACCGAAAACAAAGTGCTTTTTAGGCTGATCTCGATTGAAAATTGTTCAAGAAACTAGAAAATCTACCAGTCAAAGAAAACCTATATTTAATAATAGAACGGCCACAGTTAATCATAAAAGAAACTTTAATGTGGAAAGATGAAGATTTGTTTTGACAACATTTCACATAAAGTCATGATCACAATTCCTTCCAGAAGTATACTTCATTTACGAACTATAAAGTGCGCTTCTACAGTGGAAAAATATCCACGTTGGCCCGTGATCATATGAACCTCAAAAAGGATACCCACGATGTTATCAACTCTTGCATATCTTTTACTGTGACATTTAATTATCCTGAATTTTGGGTATTCAACAGGGTACCAACCACACAGGGAAAACAGGGAAAATGGCCAAAAAAAATCCCTGACAGAGAAAACTCAGGGAATTTGGAAATTTTGCAAAAACACAGGGAATTTCAAATGGCCAGGTTCTGAAATTCCTGATCCCCAAGATTGGGATTCAACTTGTTGTTGTTTGGTTGTCTAACATTTTCTGTACGCAGAGGCTTTTAAATTTGATCAACTTGCTGGATATGACACAGGGAAAATTTGCTGTTGGGCAGGGAAATCTCAGGGAAAACACAGGGAATTTGAAAATGGAACTTCGGTTGGTACCCTGATTCTTTTTTTTTTTTTTTTAGCTCAATACATTGTATTGGCATCGAGAGTTGTACTTCGATGTAACTCAGGTAGAAATGGCAGACAAGTTTGTAAAACTTAATTTTTGCCTGAATAAACAATTGAAACCGAAAAAAAATAGATATGTAAATCCCCGAGTTAAGAATAACTTTACATGCCATTGAAAACAAGATCGAACCTATGGGAAGGTTTGATGGCATAGTGGGTACCCTGCCACCTACCATCAGGTGTATGCACCCCTACCTTTTCCGCCTCCGCCTCAGTCAGTCGAGGGTAGAATGCTAATGTTTAGCTTCTCTTTGTGGTCCTCTGCGACTGCTGGATATAAAAGGGTGGTGGGGCCGTGAAGGGTCTGGTCTAAATGTGAATGCTCACAAGGTGGGTCAAGCCCCAGTCCCCACCAGACTGGACTCAGTTCCTACAAGACTAGATTCAGTCTCAATGCCCACTAGACTGGACTTATTCTCAAACGCGACAGAACTTGACCAATTCCTAGGATAGTTCCCATTGAAACAATACTGGGACTATTCCGAAGGACGAGAACTGAAACAATTCCCAATGACAAAAAAACTAGTAAAGATGGTTATGAAAGCAAGTACTCATTTAATTTCTTTATATAAAAGATGAGAATATACCGTATTTCTTTAGTACAGAAATTACCACTTTTGGCAAATCAAAAAGAATTAGGGCCTAAAGCAAATATCTAAGACACAGTTAGCTCTGAGTTGATGTAATCGAGCTGATTCAAATCTGACACTGGCAAACACGTTATTAGCTATATGTTTGTTTGTCTGTGTATAATATAATGCAAAATTTGTTTTGGGTGTATTATCTGTTCCAATTACAGCTCTAGTACTCTTTTTCACTTATCAAAGAAAAAGAGCCCTTTCATTTAATAGAGTGTAAAACTATGTTGAAAACGTTCCTAAATCTCACATATATTGCAATTCTATAAAAGTCCTCGGATACCAGCTTTGTCTATCCCTAATGTCCCTTTTGCCTGTATTCGTGTTCTTTTTTATATTATTAATTAAAACTTATTTATTTGGCATAAGTGTATTTCTTTCAAGTTCGGGTATTTCACATTTTATGTACAGGCTTCTTACGCTCAATTCTATCTCATAAATCATTTGAAATAGAGATTTGAGTTCTATACAGACGTTTATACAAGCCACGTCTAATACCTGTCGTTTCACCTGTAAAACCGTATTATCTAATAGAATATTATTATATAACAGAAACAGATTTGGTCAAGTTGTGCAACCTGTTAACTAAAAGTCCTTGTGAAACGCAATACGTCCTGATTAATGTCACCAGGTTGCTCCCTCATAATGTACCATTCGTTAATCTATGAAATGCTGGGTGTTTAGTGAACATTTGGGGGATATGTACTAGCTTAATGCTCCATCCAAAACTTACCAGGAATTAGTCGAAAAAAATAATGTTAAAGCACGGAACCTATATGATAGAGCTCTCTTATTAATCCAATTAAAAGACAACAAGTCAAACAGAAATGAGATAGAATAACATAATTAGAGTGAAAAAAGAACCTTATTATAAGTGGGTTGTTGATCAGTGCCCACGCTCTGTAAGTGGCCTGTAAGTAGCCTGTAAGTGACCTGTAAGTGCTGTAGGTGTTGACTCCTCACGTGTTTGTGTTGTGTGCAGCTGGTGCGGCAGGAGGAGGAGCTGCGGCAGGAGGAGGAGGCGTACTATGAAGCCAAGCGTGAGGCCGCACGTGCTGCTAAGGCCAGCAAGCAGTTGGCGCTCAAGGCGAGTTCGGGAACCGGCCCCGCCAACACGGCGCCCAACGCCTGGCTAGGGGACGAGAACGACTGGGACATGTGAGTAATCGGCTAATAATGTAGGGGGCGGTGCTCATAACCTGCCAGACTCCTTACAGTGTAAAACATGCCCGTCTAGGATGTCTAATAATGTCTGTTTACGAGACTCAGTATCCCCGGCTCTGATGCTACTGCGAAAGGGCTGTTGCTCCATGTTTTCTCCAATATTGACCAGCTTTAGCCTTGTTTGGCAAGGTGTGCCCATTTGGTTACCAAAAAAACATTGATTGAATCATGGCGTCTGACCGTAATTAAATTGTAAATGAGTTAGATTGTTGAAAAAAAACAACTGATATCAGTATCCACTTTGATCCGGAGCTAGAGTCCAAGTGCAGACTATTAAGATAATGTGCATATGTACTACTATAAATGGTTGTCTAAATGATTACACGTATTTGATATATATTAGAAGAGGCGATCACTGTAAGTGATCGCCTTTCTTTTGTAATGGGGAGCAGCGTGAGGTCTGAGTCACCTTTATTTTGGGATGAGGTCAGCTTGGTGCCGGCGGCCACAGACTGGTGGTGACTAATGAAGGGGGGTGGTGTTTGTTCTAGGCTGGATATCAGCAGATTGCATGCTGAAAAAAGAGAAAGTTTGTAAGTGTTTCTCGGATTGGCATTATCAGTAGATTTTACTTTTTTTGGGTGATATGTATTGATAATGGTGAAGTGTAACCTGTAATAGAGCCAATAAGGTATGGTGTGAGTCATTGCTGAGAAATAGGCACAGAAAGTTGGGCACAGAAAGTGTTGTACTGACTACAGCATGCTGGGAGGCAATGTGTAGGGATCTTGGATGGTGGTATTGCATCAGCGAGTGAAATGCTGGCATGGTTAGGGCAGGGGCTGTTGTGAGTCATGGCTGAGAAATAGGTACAGAAAGTTGGGTATAGAAACTGTTGTACTGACTAGAGCATGCTGGGAGGCAATGTGTGGGGATTTTAGATGGTGGTATTGCATCAGCGAGTGAAATGCTGGCATGGTTAGGGCAGGGGCTGTGTTCGCTCAGTCCAAATTGTTACCATGGTCTTATACTGCGATCTCCTCTTTTTGGAGCATATATGCTCTACAAGGTCGTGACCGCTTAACTTGTTCTGTTATACTGCAGGACCGGCGAGGACGACTTTGAAATGTTCCTCGAAAGTGTCAAGGCCCGGTCTTTAGCGGCCAGGACGAGAGTGCTGGCTTCTCAAGGTAAGGCAAATGACATGGCAGTCAGTATTCAGAGTTTGTTAAAGAAGATAAAATACAGTGAGACCTTATTAATATTCTTGTCCCTTTCACCTGACCATACAACCCTTATTGATCAGTAATGTAAAAATTAACACCTCTTGGAAACTTCCCCTATATCCACGAAACAGTAATACATCTGAATGTAGCTACTTAGCAGGCTCTTTGACTGTTTCCGCACGTTTCCTTTATATGCATTTATGTCTGACAAAATCTAGATGTTAATTAATTACACATGTAACTCTTATGTTTTCATTTTGCCAGTGCCAATTGACGCGCAGAGTACGAGTAGCAGTACTCAGATGAGTAAAGGCGAGCAAGGCGAGCAGACTCACACCGAGGCTTCCTCAATAGACTTAGAGTGGGAACACGAAGCAGGTAAGGCCCCTCCCTTCCCACTCCAATGGGTGAGGGATAACCACCGAATAACTGATGCTCCCTCAATAGACTCGGCGTGGGAACGGGTAGCAGTTAAAGCCCCACCCCTGCCCATCTACCCTACGTGCTCCACTTGGTGGGGGCTAATCACTGAGTAACTGAGGCTTCACTGAGTAACTGAGACTTAGAGTGGGAACACCAAGCAGATAAGGCCCCCTCTCCCCCACCCATACCAGGCGCTCCACTTGGTGGGTGATAATCTATGAGTAACTGAGGCTTGCTCAATAGACTTAGAGTGGGAACATGAAGCAGGCAAGGCCCCCTCCCCACCCACCTACACTTCGAGCTTTACTTTGGTGGGGCTAATCACTGAGAAACCAAGGCTTCCTCAATATACTTAAATTGGAAATAGACAGCAGCTACAGCACCCTCCCTACCCATCCACGCTACCCATTTCATTGGGTTTGGGATAATGCATGAGTAACCAATGCTTCCTAAATAGACTTGGAGTTGAAACCGACAGTAGCTACAGCCCCCTCCCCTTCCGCCCATGCTACACAGCTTACTTGGTCAAGGGTAATCACCAAATAACCAAGGCTTCCTCAATAGATTTGGAGAGAGCACACAAAGCATATAAAGCCCACTCCCCGCCCACCCACACTCTATTTGTTTGGGGAAAATTACAGAGTAACTGAGGCTACTTCAGTAGACTTAGGAAAGCAGTTCAGGTACCCTCCCCCGCCTCCACATTTGGTCGGTGAAAATCATTGAATAGTGTGAATGGATAAACAGACTCCTCTTGGTGAAGAGATGCTCTTGAATTTGTGGGACTTTCCGTAGGGTGTTTCAAATGTCAGCTGACATATCCCTCCGGTAATGGTATCTGTTGAATAAGTGCGATTTATGTGACTAGATCATTGTCATTATCCCCACTTTCTTTAATACAATAGGCCGCCTTTATACAACCAAGAACTATGTTTTACTTCTAAATATTTGTATATGGTATAATGTGCTAATGTCACTTAAACCAAATGGCAGCCAATTAGCTTCACCAAAGACCAGTCTTGGGACTATGTCTTTATCTATGCGGTATGTTCTTTTCATCAAAAGAACATAGAGAAATTCGAAACCACATATGATCGGTCTGTTGAAGTAGGTCTTGCTGAGGCTCGTTTGAGATCGACTTTACAAATTAACTTAACTCTCTTTGTCATAATGTCCCCACATAGTCAGCACGGAGACGTGAAAATCATCTTTTACCAATCCAGTTGCTCCTCCTACAGTTTAGATGCATATTATAGATCTGTCTGTGCAACAGGCTCTTACTAAGTTACCATCGATACCCTTATGTCATATCAATCACTCCCATCTTACCGAGTCCTTCCCGATAAGTTTTTGATTCTGCACCTGAACAGTAGTACCGGTAGAGCTGTTTCTGTGAACCCTGCCAATCCCCAGACTCACAAAGCCGACATCTGAGACACCTTCTTCAGAGTAGTGGACAACGCCAGGACTGGGTACCGTGTACTGTCGCCAAGACAGTCAAATGGTTAAAGAACTGGCAGACAGTGGTCTGCCTGTCTGCCAGATATAGCCCTTCTGTACAATACCGATTGCAACACAAGGTGCTTCATTACAGAAAGGACGTATAAGTCTGAGAGCCGTCTTATAGAGCCAAAGTGTGTAATCATGTCTTTGGTTTTTACAGTCAAAGTGTTTAGTCATGTGTTTGCTCGTTGTGTCCACTGTTACCACCACCAAACACACTCATTGCTGGCAGTTTTCCGTGTTATAAGGCCTAATTGATTGTTATATTTTTGAGAAAGTGTGACTGTTGATGATGTTATATGATGTTATCAAATTGTTAACTCTTGATTAGTTTGTTTCGTATTACGATATATGATCATTAAAATTCTCCATAGGCATCCTATATAATTTACCTTTGTGCTTCGTATGAGTCAGACCTAAGTCTCAATCCTATATGTGGTATGTCTTTCATGATGCTATGTATAATGTCCAACGCATCTTCAGAAATTTATGAAATTGAACTGTATCAAAATTCGTTATTTGTACTTACTTGTATTATTTGTTCATAAAAAATATGTTTTGACGGAGTATCATTAACTTTCATGAAGAAACAATTTGATTTATGTCATACACAAAATTGATGTATGGCAGAAGTTTTTATTTTACATTTCTGAATGCAATCTTGAATGACTAGACCAGATGTTCATTGCAGTTATACTGGTCTGATTGGGATAATATTTGTTTTCGCCCTCGCTGTCAGAAGTTTTCTGGTATATATCCTTTATAAGCTAATGTTCAGATCTTCACAAACGCATATTGGCTTTCTCGTTAGCTTATTGTAGCTTATGCCAATGACCATTCCCAGTGGATTCCATATGGTCTGCTTGGGAATGCTCGCTTTATCCATGCCATTTGTGGACCTCTTATACCTCTCTCTTAGTGTGTAAACTGCACTGCACACGTTGCAACAAACGAAAGTTCTATAAGATAAACTGGTAGTTTGTGTGATATTTTCTTTTTTCATACACCCATGTCTTCTCATCACAAACTTAATAATTTAGATAAACTTTTGATTGGAAAAACGCATCTTATGCCCTCCATTTACAACAGCACCCATGATGCCCATAATTTTATCAAAACATGTAGATTACCTCCTTGTCTCTCAGAGAACTTTTGGAACATCGTAAATATAGAATGTCTATATCAGTTTAGGGTAGTAGTATTATGGCAGGTGCCTGATGTTTTTATAAACGTACATACCGATATCTGTTCATTATTATCGACAAAGCTCCACAAAAGGTTGACTGTCCTTCAGATTATTATTTGAGAACAAGGAGGTATCTTCCAAAGCACAGGTTATCAATTGACCTAGATGGGTCTAGTTCCGAGCAAGGTATTGCATGATAAGTTGTTTCATTTATCCATTACAGGAGATGGATTTTCTTTATATCTCTCAATAGCTTGGAAGTGCCGTGGTCCCGTTTTGTGATATTCATTCGTGCCATGTGTCGGTTTGTGTTTTGTTTGCGCCTCTTTGTCGTTATGCAAGAATTTTATTCCACAATCAATCTTTCAAAGTAGTTAAAATGGAAATACTTACCCTTCCATTTCTTAAGACGTCGCTTAATTATTATTCTTATCATTTGTATTTGTTCATTTTATAGATAATTGAAGATCAAAACTCTCTGTATCATGATAACGTCAGGCATATTCAGTTAGGGATAAGATTGAATAGTTCAGGTGTTAGTACCGATTTTCCTGAGTTTATTTTACACTTTTTGCATAAGTCTAACACCAGAGGCGTGACCCAAGACCCTTAAATTTACCATGTATGTTTCATTTATTTTACAACTTTTTAATAGTATCCTTTAGCTACAAGATTAATAGAGACGATTATTACTTTTGCGCCATTTAGAACTGGGTTTCACAAATTAGTGAACTAATTTTTGTCATAGGTGATCCAAGTAATTAACGTCTCTCGGAACTTTAATTTAGCTGGTAAGTAATCTAAGCCTACGCAATAATCCCAAGGTTACTTTTCGTTTAAAACTTTCTTTTTATCAGTGCCAAATTCAAAGTAACTGACGACCCTTGTTCTGTTTAATACGAATCTTCTGCTGCTATGTTTGGGTCAACATAATAGATGCACTTATTCATGAACGCGGGTGTATTTAATAAATAACAGCTATAACGTCAAGTGTCATCCAAATTACGTTTTTGAAACACTTACCTTTTTAATACATAATCACTTTTGTTCGTATTAGAAGCAGTAATTAAAGGAATTAGATGTATAGTCTACCAGATACTAGCTAACAATACCCCAGAATTATTCGATGGTTTTCTCTCTCACAGAGAATCCCATGGTTATGTAGGTCACTGCCCGGTTTCATCAATATGAGATATGACATGAGGCAAGTGAGATTAATGAGGTACCCCGAGTTGTTTGAGAAGCACTGGAGCCCTGAACAGCTAATCCACTGAGTGTGTGACTAGACTTTGAAGGGCCTCCCTTCCCCTCCACACTCTCTTGGAGACATGCTTTAATCATACCAACTTTGACTTTTAGGGATATCGAAGTAAATACTTCTTAAGGTTCCAAGCTTTTCTTACCGTAATTTGAAATAACAGCTATAACGTCAATGATTCAAATGGCTGTCAATGATTCTTTGATCAGTCGTTCCATGCTTTGAGCGTTTTTTTCACATATGAGGCTAGATTGTCATTTCAGGGAATTTCCTGAGTTTTTGTCTGGTGTACGATTATCTTCGTAGTATCACTAGAAGGATCAGAGACCGTATGTACGGTGCCTCTGTGGTATTCATACCACTCTTCGATCATTGTTGACGTAGCCTCTTTTCTTCAGTGGGATTTGTAAAAGTTCGGTCTAAGTATTTAGTTCAGTTCCATGCTGCATCCGCATAGATCGACATTGATTCACAATGGTTTCCGATACTTCCGTTGGCTTGTTCAATACATCGCAAATGATATGAACTAGCAGAAGGTCATCCATTACATGGCATCATGATCATGTTGACGGGGGTTATAGCAGACTTGCCAAACTACTCACATGATGTATACTAGCTATTTGACAGTGACGATAGTTTCTGAAAGGTCGACATTGAATATCAAACTGGTTTGATATTCTGCTCGGTTTCTTTAAATACTGCTAAATGCTAAACTTTAAGACAGCATTGTGACCATTTCCATTTCATCTTATTAGACTAGTTAATAACAACCTTTGGTTTAAAGAAATGTCATGTTCTTGAGATTAAAAATGTTTCGTTTGCAAAATACTATCTTTTTGGTTATGACGTTATGTAAAACGTCCCTGCGATCGCTGATGATAGTCGTTGCAATAGACCACACGGAATCACTGTATGGGGTTGTAATTACAACTTTTTGCATAACATATTTTATTTGTTTGTCTTTATTTTGAATTTTCAAATGTCCTGTTTGTGTAAGTCTTGTGAGCAAAAGGTTACTGTGTTACGTTTTTCGTAGGAAGATGGTCAATTCAATAGGTTTTACATTTGACAATTGAAAAACCTGATCATAATTAATTTTTAAAATCCTAATTACTTTAAATCTAAAGAGACATGTTTGCAGTCTATCGTTTGCTTAAGTTGTTACCCAGTATTTCCGTTCCTTCCGTTTTCATTATTTTTAGTTATAAGTCTTTTTAACCATCCATCTAGATTCCTCAGAAGAAGAAGTTGAACTAGATACAAGGTAGGGTTACAGTGTTTATATCAACGAAGTGAACATCCTATAACCTGCAAAGTCCCTCAAAATTGGCAGAATTGCATGGCTTTGCATGGGAACTAACAAACTAACAAGAATAAATTGTGATAAATTATTACCCCATATCATATAGAATCGTTTAACATATTGAATGACTACTTCCACTAGTGCCAGCAAACTCCCAAGTCTGATATTAGCAGTAACCTTTCTCCCCCATTCTTGTTAGAAAAATATGAAAGAAAGGGGCCAAAGAGGCGTTGATAGACTAATAATAGGTTCATATGTTAAGTTAGTAATATCATCACCTCTGACGTAAGTTCACAATAACCATCCTAGTCTAATTCTGTCCTTCCAAAAAGTAAGGATTCTATCATGTAAGACAACACTTTCTAGTTGGTTACTGCTTAGTCATACTTTAATCAAGCTTTTAAAGTTTAAGTTTATTAAGTTGGCATTTTTTTGAAAATTAACACCGATTATGTTTTTACTTATACATCCAAATTGATAAACCTTCCATTAGGTATACAGATCATTTAGCATATTTCCAACTACAGAACAACCGGAAACTAGTAGGCGGTTAAAAATACTATTCTCGTAATATTATTGTATTCTGATTTTGCAGGGAAATTTTACTGGACTAGATCTTACACTAAATTCACGTTGCGACATGACCATAACAATAACATATACTTGCCTTCGTAACATTATATCTTGAGATTATACACGTGTACCTAGAAACAGAATATGCCTTTATACCGGTACTTTGAACTGTAAATATGTCTATGTAAATATGTGTTATTGTGTTGTGTGGCTTGATGAGAGATGTATGTGTGTGTGTGTGTGTGCAAGTTGTTTAATGGTCTAGTCACAGTACGACACTGGGGCTCTATGTGCTTTTGATATTGCTCTTGAGAGCTCATTCACTACAGTGCGCTAACATCAAGGATGAGGACGGCATGACACTTGGGTCAACATCATTAATTTGTTGGTTTGAATGGGTGATATCCGCAATCATAAGAAAATACAGATTCTGGACATATCCTCCCGTTTGGCCTTCGTTATTCTTTTCTTGCTAAGATTAAGAATGTTACATTATCTTGCTTAAAAAGAAAAAGTGCTTATTTGGATTTCAAACGAACGAGAACAAACTTATGTATTTTTATCTCAGATATTAAAGTTCAGTTTCAAATTCCTAAGTTCTTTCGAAAGCCAAGGCGCGGTCGGTGCAACCTGCCTACTCAACGCCCCGGCACTACAAACCACAACAATTTAATTCCATTGTCCTGGCTGGCATGGCCTCCTCCTTTACATCCCCTGCCCTCCGAGTTAATCAATAATGATACAGATACTCAAAGTAAAACGACAGTGCCACACCTCTAAGCCTCCCCATGTCTCCTCTCTGCCCCCCTCCAGGTATGCAGCCGCTGATGAAGGGCCAGTCGCCCACGGAGGACAACCTGGAGGTGCTGGGGGTGAAGCTCACCATGCTGAAGGAGCCCGGGTCAACGCGGCCCCCCACCGACACTGATCTGGAGTGGGACCACGACGACGTGCCCTCAGCCGACACCAGCAAGACGCCGCTCCTCAGCCGCGACAAGACCACAGACGACGAGGCCGACCGATGATGCTAGCTCAACCGGAACGCTGTAGCCTCCCGTCACGTCATCTCCACCGCCGACTGCTGCCAGGACGGACCTCTGCTCGCCCCGTGTCACCTTGGTTTAGTCCTACCTAGACAACTCAAAGTGGTCATACATACTGTGACTGATTGTATTGAAAGGTTATTAACAATAGTATAGGACCTTCCCATTGGGTTAGGAGACTACTGACACTTTCATTTGTGCAATTGGAGTGTTCTGTAGCACGTTGTTTTATTAGACTGTTCTTCATGTATTAGGCTGAATTCATGATTGACAGTAGAAATCTTAATGAGCATTGTCTAGACCTTATTAGGCATCGTTTCATCTTGAAATCGCATGGTCACAACAGGTGCTAAAATCGAGAAGCAAAATGGTTTAAACATTGCTTGTTATGGATTTCCCTTTCTCCGTTTATCAAGAATATCTTACATTACATTCAGTGGGTACATGGGAAGGTCTCTATACACTCTTTTGATATTTGGCTTCAGAGGTTTATCTATCTTAAACAGGGTGTCGATCGATGATAATGTGAGACTTAGCTGACCGGTTGGTTGTCCGATTTGTATACATTGCTTTTTATAACGTAGATCTAAAGATTATCACGCTTATTGGCATTTGATTAGTAACATCAAGTTGCACGTTGGTAAAGTAATTTCAGACGTGAGAGTTATAACCTCACTGAAGACAGCCCACGCCAGTATTTATGTTTAGAATATAAATTGATCCGAATAATCAGTTCGAAAGAAAAACAGAAAAACACAAGATTGATAATATTCTTTATTCATTTGCTGAGAAATCTGTTTAGTTGCCTATACAACTACAAATATTGATGAACTTTTATTTTACTGAGATTAATCTAGCATCCATACCTGAATAACTTCGATAGTCCTTTTCTTATTACTATTTTCTATGTTCTTGGATACTTGTTTATTTCGAAAGAAATACAATATATAGACCAATTCTACATGTTGACCAAGGATGCTCATGCCTGATCTCTAAATTGTCCCTCCTTTGTGATCTCACCTCAGCAGACACAGGCAGCCAAATAAGGTGTTTCTGTTGTACCTTATTAATGTCCCCAAGAAATGTTTTAGAGACCCCCAGTCTGTAGGTTGTCCATTGTCGATGAAAACCATTTTCCTTATAGTTGGTCATGTACTTATGTCGCTGGTGATATGTTGGGCCAGAATTATGCAGTAAAAGTCAAAGATGTACATATAATGAAGGAACGTACGACCCGTTCTTAAAGCATGCGGGCAGCTCAATATAAATAGGCGAGGCTAGAGCGATCCGAAGAAAAACATCCCCGTTTATTACGCCATCAGCATTTCTGAGGTATCCCAGGTACCTCGCGTACAAGTCTTTGTACTCCAGGTGTCCAATCAGTGTATCTCTTCATCCGATAACATATATATGATGTATATATAATCCACGTACAACTATGTAAATGTAAATGTCATTATGCATTATTATACTCATGTGGCGCTGGTTATACACATCATGACATCTTGACGCACCAAGATCATTCCATATAATTTGACAGAGCATTGCAGCAGTCCACGTAGTTATATCTCATGCAGTTGTACGTGCAGTAGAGTATAGTAGCGTAAAATTCAACTATAGTAAAGTATATAAAGTATACGATGTGCCCTTCATGATGCGAACACCCACAGTGAATAAAGAAACTGGACTCACAGAGGACTGACTGCTTGTATGTGGTAAATTTGATAAACGTGTACATTATTTGTGGCTGCATAAGATAGAATGACAAGGCTACTACACACAAAGGCCGTTTGGGGGACGCAACTCTATATGGAGGAGTTAATTAAAAGAGAAGGACGTAAACTATCATGGATTTATCGTGAGGAGAAAATGTATCCACGTTTGTAAGCTTTGTTCAACCTTATGTAAATATCCCCATCTTTTGAAATGTAGTTATTTGTCTATACACTGAATAATTCTTAATCATAGTTCTCACGTTGAAAATAGTAAATAAATTTATAGTAAAAGATGTTCCGACCAATAATTACTTTTGCTCACGATGCGATCTTGATAAAACGAACCTGGGTACTAAGAAAATACGTATGCTGTTACATAATGGTACTCTTTGAATATTGTTTCTCGGTACTACATTGAATGTTTTGGAAAATCATTACCTTTCGTTGTTATACAGTAGAACAGGCATCTTCTGTTCAGTCTAGCCCTTCTAGTATCCTTTGTCTTGTAAAAGTTTTGATTTCATGTTGAAAGTATAAACCAAACATATCTGTGGCCAAGAGGAAGTATTTTTTTCTGTTGACGCAAAGTTGTACATACTAGTAATTTAGATAATATCTTATAAATTTAGTTTGTTGTGAACTAAATATAATGACAAAAAATGTCAGTTCTTAGTTCTTCTAAATAGAAATGGTGAATAATCAACTAGGTGTTTGATATTCATGTTGACAATGCCCAATCATAATTATCTCTTTTGTTGTGTAATATTATACATTCATCCCATTCATGAAGACTTGTACATACTCCCTTGTGTCCAAACCCTTAAGGGATTTGAAGGAACAGCATCTTTGGGTATTAGTTAAACGCTGTCTCGAATCGCTTTTCAAACCATATCTTTTATGGGTATTGTGTTGTAAGAGTATGTGAATGTCCATTCAAGTCAGTTATGAGCTAGTTTTTGTAATTTATAAATATGTTGTGTATTATGTAATGACCAAGCAGTAGGTTAATATGAAAATATAATAGACGAGTTTGCCGCACGCATTCAAACACGTAACTACCGATACCTGGTGGTTCGTCTCGGTGTAGTGATTCCTTTACGCAGTGGGTTATAAGATTACCAAGAACATGTAAAAAATGTCAATGAAGAGTTATCCTTGATTTGTGGCTGATTTTAGAGACTTGCACATATCACTACATTTATTCGGCCTGTGCATGACTATAATGAAAATAGACATAGTGTCAAAATTATTTACTGTAAATGACTCGAGGCCATTCACCCTACAACCCTTCAACTACACCATGAGACTAATTGTGCAAACCACTTCGTGTTCCTACTTTGTATCATCGTCATGCCGTGTTTTTCCTTTATTCTTTTCATAGTTTTACATTCATGTGAGGTGTCTGTGTCTGTAAATGCATCTATGCCATAAAGTACGTAAATGGACCGGTAAACCTTAATCACGATTATCACAAGTCATAAACCGTCTCTGTTGACATATAAAGAACAAATGTAGTCTTGATAAACGTGACGCAACAGAAAAGAATTTCACGCCATATCATTCAACACTTATTCTAGGAGAAGCATGGTTAAAATTAAAAAATAACCGTCTGTCTTGCTTATTAGATGGTTTGGTCCACCTTTTTTAGTTATCTTGGGGTGGACGGAAGCGCTTGGAGTTCCATGTAAGGACATTATTTTATTTTGATCCATACCCAGTACAATAATACATACATAAACTGAACAATGTACTGCAATTTATATTATGTAGCTTGGCAAGAATGTCTTTTTATTGCAGAAATTTATCTATACTTTAAAGGGAACAGTTTTACAAGTTTTATTACAGAGAACACCATCACTATACCAGTGCTTTCACAAAAAGAACATTTCTGTTTCTCGAGTCATGAGAGCCCCTAGCTTACCATGTGCTTTATTTTATGGAAGTACTGTCTGTTAAATTGTGTCAGATATTCGTAAGGAATTGGAGTCAAAACCATATATCTAAATCAATATTTTCCAATATCACAGGAATTATACGTGACATAATGTAGTTAAGAAATATTCTGGGTATTCTATAATTAAATGATATATGTAACCAAAATCAGTTATAACAGAGATCAACAGCACTGCAATGGTGCGATGAACAAACTCAATTATATTCGTGAATTGATTATCCAATACACAAACGGATTCATTGTTATCGACTCGTGTATGTATCAAGCATATCAAGTCTTTGTGCCTGTCAAATGTATAAGATACTGTCTCCCTACCTATATGACTACCACGGATGGGTATGGTACTAGTGCTATCACTTACCTAGGCCGTGTATATCTAGTGTATCCATGTGTAGTGTATGTATCTTATCGTCCTATTAAGTGTCAAAATGAAAAGTATTCTGCAAGTATTTTATATCCCGTATATAACTTCTCTCTTGAGCGTCAGCCTTTCACACACAAGCTGTGAATAGCCTTCCCCATGAGGAATGGGCATATATCAACGGCCCGTGTGCAAATCAGCCTATAGCGGGGTAATTGGAAATGAGGTTAGGAGGTCTTGCGTTGAATCAGAATTTGACTTATGTTGGGTCTCATATTTTTGCAAATTTCTATTGGACATCAACCTCTAGTGATTGATCTGAAAATTATGACTTAGCATATCAATTATAATCTTATTTCCTGTTCTCTCTGGGCATTATCATTATTCTGCCTGGTGGAAAACCCTACCGATTACTGACTTGATATGAATCACCAAATGAATTAGGGACGTAGTGACGGATGATAGGCAGAAGTCACAGGTGTACATCATTAAGTGGGAGTAATGCCAGTTAAATGCTGATTCAGGCGCCAGTGTGAGGTTTCCTGACCTCTTAGTATTCATACTCTTTATCAAAAATCCAGGATTCCTAATGTAAAATTAATTCCCTCATCTTTTTCAAATGAAAAGAACGTGTATAACTAAACAATCTGTAACAATAGTTGGAAGGTTTCCAACGAGCAGGAAAAGCTTTATCTGAACACGAAGTCATTTGACTGTCCGAAAAATCAATGTGTGTAAAAGGCCTGTGTAGCTGAACATCAAAATGCTAATACCGCGTCTGATCTTCAGTGCGCCTGCGTGGCTTTTGGGAACTCCGCTATTGCCTCTAGTCCCCCCAAATTGTTTATGCAGCTGCTTAAATCGTTGTACATAGGTGCCCGTTGTCTCACTTTCACAGACGACATAACGGAATATCTTTTTAGATAAAATATGAATAAATACAACAAGTGTCGTATTGTTTTTCTTCGTAAATCGTTTATTCAGAATACATTTCACAAATTATATTTTTCAACATCATTCAAGTAATATGCAATTAAGATGATAATCTGCAGGGTCAAACTCGTAATCAGTATACATGTATCAAATTATTTCAGACTTGTCTGATAAGCTTTAGTTCTAATCTGCACGTTTACAGATGTTATCATACAAGCTAGTTAAGGATAAACTATTTCACTGAACTCGCAACAATGAATGATTATTTTCCTACCATATACCCCATATCCTTTATATATTATTAGAAAGCATAGATCCAAGAATAGTATCTAACCTTAACTTTTGTCGAGCCTTATAAAGGGGGAAAGATGGCTTGAATACTATATATTGTACAAAATGTATTGCATTTTACATAAACGTACGAAGATTATAGAATTAACAAAGGAAAATGTATGACAGTGAGGCTTCACCGTCGCAAAAAAAAGCATCAGTAGATCTCTAAATCATGATTGGACAGAGTGCTGTAGGAAATAATATTATGAAGAATTTATTGCATAATATTTGTTATCAAAAACAAGTTTTACGATAAAATTCTACCATACCGGTAACCACAATAATTATATTTTTGATTCTCCTACGTCAGTGAAATATTCAAATATTCGTTAAATTAATCCATCCTAAATACTGTCGAACCAAACTATTTATAGAATAAGAGGTAGAACATTCAAATTAGACTTCTCCCTTTTCAAAGTATGTGGAGGTCTTACGTAAATATACATATATTCTTATACATCTACAGCTTAATGTAATTAAAAGCTGTATGTACCGGTACGTGCACAAACGATAAATCACAGCTTGTATACAACGTTGTCACTTCCATATGATTGAATGTAAGAAAATGTGTAGTATTTAAATATGATGGGTGTACATCATGCTATGTTCAAAATCTGATTCTATGTTCAGAATTCGAGTGTGTATGTAAAGATGCAAAGAGTTTATTGGGAGGCGAGCGGTCGCAACGCCTCCCAATACTCACTTTTGAACACTAATGCTGGTTACTGACGTTTTCTTTGAGCGTCAGTGATCACAATGACTAAATACAGCAGGAAACATATGCGTTGTTTTTCTCAATGCATGTTGAATGTCAAGAAAAAATAGCTTTTATGATTGTTGGTTATCTGAAATATAGTTCATTTCCAGTTTTCCACAATATGGGATCATTCAAAGTCTCATGTTTCGATTCAAAAAGTACCTGTACCCATCTTCTATAGTAAACCTTATTGGCCCTCAGGCACTGCCAATCCATATTCTTGGTTATTTTATATAGAATTGTATAGGTTAGATTGCTCAATCTCCAAGCAGATACCCACCCGCCACGTTAGGTACTTCAGCACTTCATATTCTGTCCTGTATTATTGCAATGCCTTGAACTCAACAATTTTAACAATGCTATATGACAATCACTTCGATTTTACGCAAGTGTATATACAGGGTTCCCACGCATTTTCAAAAATCAATTTGAGACCTTTTTAAGACCGAGATTTGGAAAAATTAAGACCTATCGACTGCATGTACAGAAAAATTTCAAAAATATGATATGATTTCAATTGAGAGTACTTATTTGAAAGTTGGATTCGGTAACTTCATTTTAACTTCTCAAAAAATTCAATGTAAGACCTTTTTAAGACATCTAGCTACAAAAATGCCAAATTTAAGACCTTTTTTATGCCTTAAATTTGAGAAAATCAATTTAAGACCTTTTAAGACCTGCTTGGGAACCCTGATATACATCCCTTAACGTTACCTACTTTCTTCAATCATCTGAATGTTTCAAATATATTATAGCACCTATTTCAGTGCATACTAGAAAAAATAGCCCATTCCACTACCTTCATTCTCTTTACATTGGTACTACAATGGTAAGACAATATTTTACTCTCTTTTTTTCAGAGACAACTTTTTGAACAGAATCTCATTGATTAGTACTAGTTACAGACAAATCGTGATTTCCTTCAATCATAGGTAAAAAAAGAAAATGGATAAAATATGATGTAAATTCCAATTGTCAATTTTGGAAAAATACTTTTTCAAATCACAGCTGTTGGTATTAGTTTTGACGGTATTCTTTGTGAATTAAGTGCCTGCACTATATTCCGGGGGTTTCGATGCGGGACTATATGGTGGCGGCTGAAAGGGAAAATGTGAAAATCTGAGATATTGATCATTTTCTGAAATGTATGATGCACGGAGTCAAGATTTACAGTTTCTCACACGGTATATAACCTCATGTGTTACTATTTACATTATGCTTTAGCCCTAAAGAATGTAACATTTAAAAGATACTTTGCACATAATAATCAATAAGCATCTAACCGAATGAGCGAAAGAGATGGGACGATACATCAATGTAAGCCTCAGTCATTTCAAACCCTAACAGATCTACCCTCTATAGAAGATTATAATAAATCTAGATTGCAATCATAGGTCTACTGTTACTGCTGATTCAGCGTGGTTCTTTTCATATAAAATTCAGAAGATGTGAATAACGAAATTGCTCGATTTTAAGTCTAAGGCTGAACGATAGGACACAAGTAATGCTCTTACCACTCCGGTATGGACGTAGCCGTAGTTGGGGGCACCCCCCACGGCGGGTGACGGGCCGTACACGATGGGGGCACACTCGGAGTTGCCGACGGCGCCGTAGCCCTGCACCACGTAGGGCTGGTTGGGGTCGACCTGGGGCTGGGCCACCACCAGGTAGGCCTGGCGACGGGCCCGCTGACGGCGACAGCAGAAGCCACAGGCCACCATCATCAAGAAGACGAACACCCACATGGACCAGAACCCTGTCATTTGTATCAATAACAACAACAGCAATTTATGAATATATACATGCTTTACTACATTCTATTGAAAACTTGCATGCATCTTTCTTAACTTCTACCTCAAAAAGACTCAGGTATTCTTGAAAATTCGGAAATCACTCCAGACACCCCCAACAGCCATTTCTAATTCCAGCATCTAAAATACACAACTTTATTCAATATAATTTGCTGTTTCAGTCACTTTTACTGATTTTTTAAAAATATTTTACAAACATTTTCATCAAAAAATCAATAAATCTAGGATAGGGACAAAATATTACAGTAGGTCGGGCGACCTGAACACAACCCTTTTTCATAGGCCTTATCAGAGTTATCTAGACTACATACCAGTCTGCTCTCTTTGGTTTGAAACATAACGATTGTATTTAGCCAGGAAAACGTAGATAATTATTCCGCGGGTGATTTAAATACTTTACTTACACCAAACTCCCCATACATGATAGCAGCAGTCATTTCCACAACAGTATGCGCTGCTATCTGCAAATTAAGCACGGCATGTTTACCATCTATGTTAACAGATATGTATCTAGAATGAAACCAAGTATGTCACAGAAATACATCCGGTGCTTTATAGCATACTGCATTTATCATATATTACATCCTACCATGCTGTATCACATTATACTCTATTCTTTTCCCATTATCCATGATGTCGCCAATAACTTAAAGACCAACTTAAATGAAGTTATGTAAATCCAGAGCCATAGAATATTATGTACACACGTTCACCTCGGGTGTCCATATAAATAACAGTTTCTAAATTTACATTACAAAAGTCGGATATTAAAGAGATCCTTTAACCAGATGATGTGCATCAAATACGTTCGGAACTTAGATATAAGACGATAGCTATGAAAAAGAATATTTCTATAACAGGAATGGTATGTATGAGGTGGATCTTGAAAACATCAAATGCCTTACCTGTGCATATGTAATCTCCGCAAACTATGGCGGCCTAAAAACGAAACAGAAATTCCAATAAATGATGACCCTTTGAGGTTATTCCGAGGTGGGTCCAGGGTGCTGTAATGGCATGGCGCATTAGTGTCGTGGATAACAGAATTTCGTATTAAAAACACTATATATGTTTAATGAATTATAATTTTCCCTGAAAATCCTCGACCCTGATACGAAATTGTCGGCCATTGGCCCCCGGACAGGCATTAGTCACGAACAAACAGTATGTTGATGATGCAATAGCCTATTCTCACACCAATCAATTTTGATGATTGAATAAGCGATTTTGTCATCATTTCTACAAAGGTGACTTCAGGAAATGCGTACCGGTAATTGATTATTGCATTGGTAAGTATGATTTTAATAAGAATAAATCTGGAGGGACTCGTTAATTCAGCTAGTGTAAATATTACTATAAGCTATTTTCCTATCAGTTGCCTTCGTCTTGTTTTGAAGTTGATGTCTTTAAGAGCGAATAATGATACATGCTTGTTCAGAACAGAAATGGCTCAAAATGATAAAACACGATGGCTAGTGATGTGTTTTGGGACGTAAGAACATATAATCAGGCAATGTGATTGGTCACATCCCAAATTTGGCGCGGCAATATGGGAGTTACAACATATCAAAATACATCCACCACACAGAGGAGAAAGCGGCTTTAGATTTGGATCAAATTAAGGCACTTCACTGGATCGTCGATTGACATTACGACTAAATGACCAGTAACTATACAGTCATGAAAGATGTACAATGTAAATGTTGAACTTGTATGTATTATGAGGTGAGTTGACTCAGTGGTGGACATAGGTTAGAGGAGCTGGTTTTGACGCACTTAAAGCAACCCAAACCAATCTAACTGCATAAATTGTCACAAATTCAGGAAAACATATAATTATACACATTTCCAACACACTCCTTGGTGATTCTAAAGTGCCCTGCATATTCATTTATGTGCCATAAAACAGATTGTGATGGATAAAAATGCTTTCAGAGTTTTGGGTTTGTTTTGCTCAATGACTAATATACTTCTGGGAAATACCCCATGTGACCAAGTTATACCTGAGAAATGATAATGCCATTTGACAAATGACATAACTTCCATAGTTTGGAAGAACTTTTCAATCCAGCAAATACAGCATATTCCAGAAAAAAAATTAAAGTGAATAAAGTATTTTAAGGATATATTACTAAAGAAACAGGGCCACTCAAGTGGATTGATACATGGCTGCTCCCCTGCCATCAATGGACTAGTCCTTATTACATTGCAATGTGCATTGAGCCAGAACTAGGTCAAGTGAAATGTACATGTTTGACTCTGGTGTCATGTAGATCTACATTTCACTGTTGAGGTATGACCCTATAGCCACACTCACACTAGTTGAATTGCTGATCATTACAGTTACATTTCATATATATGCTACATTACAATTGAAATTTCATCCTATAACATGTACAGAAATGAGAATGAATAAGTTAGTAACCCAAAGGTATTGATTTACTGGAAAGTTTAGTGAAACCCACCATTGAAAAAATAAGAAAATGTACATAGTCTGAATTGAGCATATTTGGGTGGTAGGGAAAATCCTAAGAGAGTGATGTAAGCAAGTAAAAGTTGTATGGATCCACATTAATAGGGTAAACACAAGAACAAAAGCTACTTTAACAAGGTTTAAGTTAGATTTCATAGCCTATATTTCACATGCTACAATTAGACTTAAACATTGTATTTAACCAGAAATTAGAACTTTTACCATTATCTCACTTCATCAGACCACATTGGTTTTGGGTTACTATAAGAACCCCAAAACAGGGTTCTTTATCCTTAATCTAGAAAATAATCTATATATATACATTGTTTTCAATATTTCTAATGCAATTGGGGTGGTTGTGCATAATTTGAACGCAAACTTTAAAAATCAAGTTTTATAGAGGAGGTATGATCAAATAATTTTTCTGGTTTATTCATCAGTTTTGACACACCTGTCTTCTATTTTGAGGCACTTGAGTCCTTAGATTTCACGCACTGAAATATATATCTATAAAAAAAAATATATCCATTAAAATAATGCGAGGCGTCAAAACTAGAGACTCGTCAAAACTGGCTCCTCTACTTTAAGTCTAAAAATCCAGGGGCCAGTCAGAACCCTAGCTTCCCAAATCTAGGGGTTCTCACGTATATAGTCAGATTGTCTTTAAAAACACTACGTTTTGTTGTAAAATATATAGAAATCTGTCTAATTGTTATCTAGGCCTAGATATGATTTTCTAGGGGCCTGACCTACTTTGTAAGGGCCTCGGGCCCCCAGGCCCGTGTTATGTCGACCCCTGTGTCTGTGTCAACTGATTCTATATAGAGTATTAGGTGAGCGTTAAACATAGTCTAGGGAAGATAGAATACCGAAGTTGAACCAAAATCTTTATTTTTCTGAATGCGACAACACTTGAAGAGGGAAGGTAAAACTAAAAGATTGGAAAGTTATGCTGATAAGTGATGACCCACCTTGAAAAAAAGGCAAAAATCAAAGTGTTCAAGTTCTAGACATGTGGCGTACATGTGAGATAAACAACTGAAGTCCCTAGAAACATTATATTAGATCCACTTACGCAAGATTTGCCGAAGCTCCCTAGAAATGTCAACAAAAAAGCAGTTGCTTGTATTTGCGTGCTACCGGTAGCCATCTTGAACGTGCGTAAAAGTCACATGATCACCACCTGTTATCTTCAGTTTAGAATATATTTTCGCATCAGTCAGTCATAGATATTTTGCATAAAACGAACTTTTAAAATATTATTGCTTGGATATTTATTAGTTTATGACAAAAATAGTTATTTCCTTCCTCAGTGAAAAGATTATTGCATACGAAACTACAAATTAAAAAATCGTTCAATTACTGCTGAAGCTGGTTGCCAGCAGGTCGCATATTCTTTCGTTTGTATATCTATGTACCAGCGTACAGGAAATCAAGATGGTGGAGGTTGGTGTTGAAAATCATGTGACTTCTCGTTTACTACCTCTATTTTTAACCATTGCATACAATTTATTGAATCAGGACAGCCAACAAATATTGATGTGTTTCAATGCTTAAATGCGTTTGGATGAATGTTAACAGGGGCGTATCAAAGAGTGCTCCGCAGGTCGGGGGCTGTCACCCTGAGTGTGAAGTCTGAAAACAAGCAATTCACCTAGTGACTAGTCAAACTCCGAAGTTCTACCAGTCCAGTGATAGCTCTGACAGCCCTCTCTCCCGTGATCTGTTGTGGTACATTGTTGATAGTACCGTCGTTACATCCGACTATAGTATACCAGGGATAGCTGATTTACAGTGTTCTAAGTACCTGCATGGTAATTTTGTAGACAAAACACGGTGAAATTTATAGAAAATATAGATAGATCTATTTGCCATAGTTCTATTTCTAACTGTAATAATGAATATATTTTCAAACCAAGTTATTAACAATATGAAGTAGTTAAAAATTGAGACATAAATTTACAAGTGCAGGTGATATACATTTAGTATTTACTACTTTATTTTTTTATAGGTAGTCTATACTGCTTCAATTTCACTGTAGTGTAGATCTAGATCTATCTTAAATGTCTAGCACTATCACATTACTGTAGTTCCTAGTTTAATTCAGTAAAGCACAGGAAATATGCTATCTATGGCGGGGAGAATTCGTAATTCACTATTCCATGATATGTGTGATTCATTTTTCTGTCTCAAGGTCGATGAATACAACATAAATCCAGTATAATCAAACAGCGGTAATCCGTTTTTTGGGGGTTTTTTTTACGGCATCGCTGTCGGTGCCGTCGCCTCCGGTCAAGCCCAGAGTGTTGTGTTGGTCATTTAGGCGGAAAACGCCATTGAACGATACCGTCACCAGCGGAAACAAGATTGCAAATTTAGACCTATATCCAGTTGGCAGTACATTCCCTATGTAAAGTCTATACCAGAAATTGACCATTGACAAAGCATTAGCAGAAATCGGGATGGAGAATGACAGCGGTCAACCTGTATGATATCGATGCCTCAGCATTCAAAGGCCTAAAGCGTTCGGGATGTATCGTGTAGTGTGGAATAAATTATGTTAATGAGGGTGATGACGCTGAGCAAGGTGGGCACCCATCTCCGATCGCAAAGTCGGCCGGGATTGCACGCTTATTTCGCCTATTTCCTGCGCGTTTCAGTCGACTTTAAGCGTCATAGAGGTCCATGTCGATATCTTATTGATGTTACCACTGTATCTTAGGAAGAAGGAATCGATATAAACCAGAAAATAAAGAAATTCATCACACTATTTTCCGTGCGCAATCCCTTCCAAGTGGTGCACATCTCGCGCATTGACACGGTCATCCTCCATTCAGGCAGACGTCAAGACCGCCAAGATGGCGCGGCACGGTGAGCACAAGACAGTGTAGGTGTCCTCCGCGAATGACTGCCTTTCACGCCTTAAATTGGCATCGACACACAATATGGAGTATATGTTATGGATCATTAATACTTGGAGGAGGTCTAGGTCGATATGATATGGAGAATTATGTCGATATTTATGATCGGCATCGAAAACAAGGTTAGTAAGCTCAGCGTGTGGGTGAACGATAATAGAGGATGATGGCGGCGAGGTGAAATGTGCATATTTTTGTTTAATTCAATTGATAATTCGCTCAATAATTTGGATGCCCATATTTCATCAACAATTACTTTGATATATAGAAAAAGAAGACGAATAAGCCAGAGCTCTTTCGGTTTTCTAACCGATATTTTTCTTCCATAATTCTACCTGTGACCTTGTTTATTTCTATCACTAAACTTTCGTAGTTTAGTTTAGGGCGAAAGGTGCATCACCAATAATTCACTGGCAAGAAGCCCATCCCAGATTACACCAACATTATAGTTACCATGAAATATCATCAGAATTGCTTCCGTGCTTATTCCCTGAAGAGATTTGCACAATACAGAATTAAGGAGTGACGGATTGTTGGTCTGCACTGCCCAGCAAATATCCGAAATATTTCCAAATATCCCTTTCATCATTCATAAAAGACCCCCCCCCCCCCCCCGATCTGCTGTGGCACAATCAGAACGGGATAGAGAGGAAAAACGCGGGATGCAAAGATTATCATCTATAGTTCCTCAGGGTCTTAACCTCATGGATTAATTCCTGGTTACACTGTATGGTACACTGCCGTCCACACAATTTGTTTGACAGATTGCTACTAAAATGTGACCTTACATTTTGAACTTTTCTCCCATAAAAACCAATGGTATACCATGTCAGTCCAACCCTATTTTGCCCTGAAATACATAATTTTTATTGGCTGGCAAACCTGCAAATCTCTCAACTGATAAAATTTAAGAAATGATGGTATTTTAGCAGTACTTGGGGATAGAGAAAAACACAAGTCTTGCTTATTCAAGTAATCCAAAATCTTGGAGACAAGGATGGCATTTTTTTCTATTTTGTCCAACCCTTGTCCTACCTCAGGATATACCCAAAGTGTGGTGGGCATATTTGAAAAACATCATTTATTTTGACGATCTTTTAGTGCTATCGTTGTCTATTCTCTGTATCGACGTCTATACAATCGCTGTGAACATCTAATATTGAGTCTCACACAATGATGACAGTACATTTTGTAATTGGACAATGCATTGCTTTTTCAGGAAATAAAACGATTCTTTACTCGCCTGATGAAAATGTAAGTATCATGATAGAGGACAGGGGATCAAGACTTGATCATTTTATTAGATCTTGAAACTAAATCTATTTCAGCGTAATTCTTTTTGTACCAATGGACCATTGGTATGAAATGACCAATTTTATTATGTAAACGCATCATATCAAAAATCACTTTCAGTCCAAAGGTTTTCTTTTTGTTGGTTTTTATTTTGGTTATCAAATCAAAATGATATAGCTACCCTTATAGTTGATCGCATAGTCTACAATTTGATTACCCAAAACCTTATAATTATGATAAGTGAAACCTGTACATGAGAATTATCAAATGCTCAGGTAACCTTAGGCCTATATGCCTTTATATTTCATGTAACTCTCTTTCAGGGTCGATGGGCTCCATTCCATCATAGTCACCGACCGAGATGGAGTTCCTCTTCTTAAAGGTTGGTCCATCAAAATTCCATTACGAAATAATCAGGACCTCAAATATAGTATTGTTACCTCCAAGTTTTAAACTGTGACTACCTATTACAATTTATTCATCACAAGGGATACAATACATTGTTGTTGATATCAAGAATTACGGTTTATTTAAGTTGTCCAGTTTTACACCAACATCCCATGATTATAATAGATCTGTTGTATACAATACCAATGTTCTCCCCACTACAAATTCAGATAACCACACAACACTGACACCCCTAACACATACGTAAAGAACCAGTCTTTATATCTTCCTGTAACTGTAAAGATTTATGCATAATTTATCCAAGAATAAGTTTCCTATATGGAGTAAGTTGCATGGAATAGATCTGTAGGATGCATTGATTGCCGCTCCCATGGGGAGGGCTGGGGATTCCGCTGATCATCTTATGATATCTCTGAATGTATGCATCTGCACGTACCAATGACGGTGCAGTATTGTATTCTCAGAGCATGCTATCACCACAATCTTTGATATTGTTACAGAATATTTAATGTATCTAATAGTTTCAAAAAATGAACGGTGATTGCAAACAACTGTTTTCTATGCCTCAGAAGTAATGGCTAGCCACTATAGTCTCTTACAACTATATATGACCAACTCTATTTAATATCGCTAAGAAAACAATTGTTGCGTATTCTAACACAAGTTTCGAGGTTTTAAAAATGTATTTTGTAATCTGACTGAAAAAGAAAATGTGGTCTAGATAGATCATAAAACGGTCTTAGATCGAGTTCATCGATTAAACTGCGATCAAGTGTTTGTTCTGGGAATTGGTGTTTTTTTATACCTTCGATACATTGATAAGCTCACCTACTGTAATAGATGACCATAAACGCAAACCAGCTTATGAATATCATCATTTCCCTTATTTTACACACAGTCGCCGATGAACATGCACCCGAGCTTGCCATGCGTTCCAGGTTTCTCTCCACGTTCGGAATGACATCAGAACAAGCCAGCAAATTAGGTCTTGGGTTGAACAAGAGCATCGTGACTGTTTATGGAAACTACCAAGTAGGTCTACCACGATTCCAGTATTTACTCTTTATTGGCTAACTTCTTTTGTTGTATTGCATTCTATTCACTCGTCTACGGTCTTATTTAAATGATTGTTACCATCCTGGGGTTATTATCAATATCACTGATAGACAAGGTCCCGTCTAAGATATGAAAAGTGTAGTTTCAGTGTGTTTTAAAGATTCATCTCCCGCATGATTTCTTTGAAATTTCAAATCCCTTAGAACCATTGATAGGATTGAGAACCTTTTTTGAAAAAGAAAAAAAATCTTACGGTTACCTGTCTGTTTCGCTTCAGGTAATCTGTCTAACAAAGCCACCTTTACTCGTCACACTTGTTGCAAACAGTAACGCAAACACAGGTAGGTAATCAATATACACGTACATTTGCCCCTGTGCATTATAAAGATGTCAATCTACTGCAATTTGTATTACGGCTACCATGTCCCACAAGGCATAAAGTAGTCACAGTGATCGACTTTAATGCATTTGTAAAACTCAAAATCACTACAATCCTGCAGGTTACTTAAAAAACAATCCTTAAAAAACAATTAGTGGACTTTTTTAATTCAACACTGTTAATTACTTCCAACCCGTTGATTTTCAACCGGTGGAACTTTTTCACCCCGTTAAATTCACACTGTTGATTATTGATATACCCTCCCAATTACACGGTTCTAATCAATTCTGATGAAGGATGTAACAATCCGAAACATGTAAATTCGACCACCTTTGAATGTCTTAATAAATTTCAAAGTCTACAACAAGCCGTCGTTGAGTTAGATGTTCTACACTTCAATTTATTATTAAAAAACAATTGTACCAGTACTAGAATACGCACATCATATGGGGAATGTGATTCTTTGTTTGTGTCAAACGACAAGAATTAGAGTTAGTGGAAATTTAGAAGCCTTTGTCACCATGGCCATAATGGTCAATCTAAATCTACTCTAACCCATGGCTAAGTGGCAGGCCAGCAGTGCATAACATCATGTTTTCCCCCCTTGCTTGCCCGTTTCAATATACCCTATGCAATTTCGCTAACTACCGGTATATTGAACCAATCGTCATCCCATTTTATTTGACTGTCTTGTAGGTATGATTCTCAGCCTAGAAAAAGAGATGGAGGATTCCTTACAAGTGTTGCGAACGGCCGTCGACATACAGTAGTCTTAGTGCGGAAATAGGGAGAACAAATACCGCTGACTTGTTATACATGCTGAATGTATAGGGGTTGAGAGTACGAATCAGTAGGTACAAGCAACCTTGGCGTAGGAGAGCAAGTTATTGAATGAATGAATTCCGAGTACAAGTACGTGCTTTTTACACTCCTAATCTGTAAATGTGCGCGCTTCCCTTCGATCCCTGATAAGTATCAGTCTGCGTCATTGTTATGAAACTTGCTAAGCAATTTTTCTGAATGCTACGATACTGACCCTGATATAGATACCAGGCAATCATTCTGTGATGAAGAGACATTTTCCAGCGTACTTCCCGGATAGGATATATATATCATTGTGCAATATATAGGTATGTCAAACTATGTTTTTCATTTAGTTTCTTTTCAACTTTGTTTAATAACGTCAGTTGGACAACTTCTTTGTAATAAGTTCTGTTAAACATGAAGAATAATTTTACAATACATGTATTACTGCAGGTTATGCCTTACACCCAGATTAATGTCAAAGGTATACAATTAGTATTAACGCCTTTTTTTTCTGAATATTTGTATGCACCGTAATGAATAAAATATAAATTGTAAATGAATTGCTGTTATTCGTTGAAGTTTTTACAATAATTTATTCATTAAATTTTTCAAAATAGGTTTGAAATATAAAGGAATTTAATAAATCAATCGTATCATGAAACAGGCCAACTGTAACAGTTCAACTGTTATCCTTAAACTTTCTGAGAAAGATTTAATTACTCAAATACTCACGTAATAAACGTTTTCAAAATAGGTTTGAAATATTAAGGAATTTAATAAATCAATCGTATAATGAAACAGGCCAACTGTAACAGTTCAACTGTTATCCTTAAACTTTCTGAGAAAGATTTAATTACTCAAATACTCACGTTTTAAAAATTATGGACTTCGTTTGCTAAAGGATTAAACCTGCTTGTTTTTCCTTCCGAGGCTTTTTGTAGTATCATATGTTTATCACCATCTACTGTTATATAGGCGCATAACAACGTAATACAAGATTCCAAAAATGCTACTCAAGTGATTCTTGTAAGGAAAACTGACAGTTGAACAAGCATGAATTTCGATTCAAATTTATTTTCCCAAATTGCTAAAGCAGAAGAATATGGAAGTATTGTCTCCAGCTGTTGATTACACACTGTATATGTGATACGAGTTTTGTGTCGTTCTCAGCGTTACTTTGAGTCATATACTGAAACGATAACATTGGAATACTATTACATGTACATCATTTAGTGGCGGTTCAGCCACCTAGAAAAACATCTTTACAAGTAGAATGAACATACTTTCCTTCAGATTCCGGAACGAAAGGCATCTACATCATTTTATGAAGTATTTATTCACTGCAAAGGGGCTTATAACTCTTTCAAGTTTCATAGCATAAAACTAAGAGAACAAGTCCCCCCCCCCCCCCTCCCACACACTAGTTTACTGCATTGTCCTGAAATTATCTACTGCATTGTGCAGAGAATGTCTTTAGGTCATTTCTTTCCGCACAGTATACATGACTTGCATGTATTTTTATATGGCACTAAATGAACAGAACGGGCACCCACACGATTGAGCTCTTGATATGATACCATAATGACCTACCGGTAGTTGTGCCATGCCTCCCACCGTCCACATTAATGACGGTACCGGTGGTGTTGGCCGCGGCGCTGGACGTCAGGTACAGGATGGTCCCGGCCACCTCCGACACCTTCCCCACACGCTTCAGGGGGTGGATCGAGGCCATTTTGGCGTAAAACTAGAAATAGAGTAGTTGGATGTCAGTCAGGATCAACATGATTGTGTTCGGTATTTGATATAGTAGTTGTTGGCCATATAACTACACGTAGTTCTTTGCTATTGGCTAATTATATTTGGCACACAGATTTACAATACAAATATAACAAGCAGGATCTGCATGATCCTGCATCTTTTACCTCAGATACGTTTACACACTTGGTGTACTGGGTTGATTAGGTCACTTACCTCTGGAAGCTGCTCTGGGTTGTCAGAAATATGACCACCGGGCCTCACAAATATAGGCGTGTCAATGGCACCTGGTCTGCAGTAATGACGTGAAAAGAGAAAATTAAAAGTTTAAAAGGCAATCACTAAAAGCAGGTTACGAAATTCTCTCAGATAATGTCGTTTTTTGTGTTTTGAATTCCTAAATGAATGATAGTTCCTATTAAAAAGGTCTTCAGCGTAGAATAATTGGTATCATTGTGACCATATGTTATACCATTCCAGTAAATCCCAGAGGTATAAAGTTGTATTCAGTTACAATAAGGGAATTACCATTATAAGATAGCATGGACCGATATATTACCCATTGGTTGTGCTTAGGATACTAATGGCTGTGCTGATATGCACTGGGCTATACTGAATACTCAATACCTTTATGGACCAAACCCCTCAAATACTGGTCATTTTGACAAGTTTAGCCTTGAAATAACTATATGAAGTAACGCATTTCTCTCTTTTTTTCTTATTAAGCACAAATCACATAATTATACAGTGCTTGCATTAATTCTTCAGATCCCTCTTTTTTATTTGTACAAAAAGGGGTTGATGCATGCACATGTTGTGAAATCAATAGCAGCAGTCGAGAATTCCATATTATGCTTGGAGTCTTCCTCAACAATGCTTTGCACTGCCGGTATTTAAAAGTGGGAGGTTTGGGTTCCTGTTTTAGTTCACCAGAGTAGGGCAGTGAGGGGCATCAGCTTGAAGGATGGATGTTTCTTTACATGAAAACTCTATGAAAACTGAACTTTTTGACTAAGTATTGCAAGCTTGTGGTTTTTGCCATCGTCATATTGTCTAGAATAAACTTGTGAATTTCACTACTAAGTCTTTATGATAAGGCTTGGATGTATATACATTTTAGGTCCTAACACTGGGGAAATATATTATTATTATTTCAGAAGGTGCTTATTTCTATACTCACGCTACACAATTGACCCTGATACCTCTTTCGGCGACATCTGTAAAATACCACAAAATTAATGAAAGCTTCGACCAAGTATTCCAAGGTCGTCTATATTCAAAATAAACTCTATTATTTATTCTTTAAGAAAATCGTTGATGAAAAAGTAACTGGATTCATCTATTGTAAGTAAAATGACAAAAAGAAATAACTTCAACTCCTGGTCCGCATGAAGGTTCTGCTGTGAGGGTGGTGAGTGTTTTTTTAAGCGGGGATTTTGTTATAGGCTATATTCAATAACTTGATCTTATAAAGGGGGCGGCAACCAGTAGAAAGTAGAGCATTTCAGGACTTCTTTCAATTCTTTTCAGTTTTTTTTCACAATGATCTTTTGAAGGAAAGGTGAGCGGGGTGGTTGCATACGGGAGCTCTCATGCAAAAACGTCACTGCGTCGAGCTCATATATAAGTATTGAATTATTACCTGTAATACTTCAATAATGTAAACGACCACTAGGATAAGGAATTAACAATATGATTGCAACTCACCCTGAGCAAGTGTCTGCGTGAAATGGATAACTGCGGCCTTGGCAATGCCATAAGCAGTGACATATGGCAACTAGAATGTAATCAGGAGAATATAACTTACTTCAACGAATACATTGTTTCAAATCCACTTTTCATATTTCATATGAATATATTCTAGAACATCTTTATAATGACAATTAATTCATAAAAGAGAATCAAATAAGTTCAGAAGTCTTTCATATACATATATGTATACAGGGGAGTCGACTACGCCTTGATAATTAAATGTTGAAAACATCTGGAAATAATTAAAATGTGTTTTCAAATCTGTTTTGAATAACAATAATGACAATTGATATAATATTATCAGATTATAACACTGAAGTAATTTGAAGCATGCCAGCATCAAAAGGTGCGGTCTGAACAAAATTATATAACCCTTCATATAACAACAGTACAGTACTTACTGGCCTGCATCCTGCAATGCTCGAGACGTTCACCACTGAACCTGTACTCGAGGAGAATATGAGAAAGGTTGTAAGCTTTATATAATATCATGATAATGCAAAAGTAAACCAAATGATCATACTTGATATCTCGATAATGTTATAATACTTATAATATTCTTTATACTTCTTTCAAAGGACAGCAGAAGTAAGGGCGTCATTCGCACATTTTAAGCATAGATAAATGCTTTATTATTCTGGTGCCCATCTTACCCTAACTTTTTGTCCCTACCCTTACTATTTTCCATGAAAATATTTCCCAAAAATATTGAAATTCAATCAAAATGTCCATTTGTCAAAAAATGACATACATTATCCCAGAAATCATTTCTTGACTCGTAGACATTTTGGTATTAAAGATATACTACAGCAGCGCATGGCTTAATAATTTTAAAGATGGGCAAGTTTCAGTAGTTTTGAACGTCTCTTTATAAAATTGAATAGGACATTATCTTTCCAAATTATTTTTATGTTTATGAGATTTACCTTTAGATTTCTCCAAGTGTGGCAAAGACCGCTTTGTTATCATGAAGGTAGAACGGACATGTACGTTGTACATGAAGTCCATGTCCTCTATCGTACACTTGTCTATGTTACCATTCACCACACTACCAGCATTGTTTATCTGTAACAATAAAGTTATTTTAACTGTTCTACTTATCGTCCAATATCCAATAAGATAAAATGTTAGAATGGCATGGGGGTCGTTTTCTTAATAGCACACAAAGGAAATGCTTTTTTTTCAACCTCCCAAATCTAAAATAAGGAATCAATAAGGTGTACATTAATTATCAAAAGCATATATATTTTGTAGTTGTCTATTGCCGAGAGAAAATGCATAGGAACTCTACATGAAAATAGAATTGGAACAGCCATGTATATACAGGGCTCGACAAATCGTTTCAAAACGTGGTTGTCCGTTGGGCAACCACAGATCTTTACTTGGTTGTCCGGAGCTATAATCTGGTAGCCCAGAAAATTTATATTAGCAAGATTAGCAAGTTTCAGTTGCCTAAAAGTCAGCAAAAGTAAAAGCCTATACTTGGAATGAATTCAGTGATATGAAATAGATTTCCAAATATTTTGAAAGCACTCAAAAAACGTGGTTGCCCGCCGGGCAACTAGCCCCTCAAACCTGGTTGCCCAGGACCATTTTCTGGTTGTCCCGGGCGTCCGGGCACCCGATTTGTCGAGCCCTGATATATAGAACTAACGAAATATCGATCATAGCTTTGCACAGAAGCGAGCTCATACATGTATGCGCAATAAAATATGTATCAGCTTAGCCCTTAGAGATGTTATTCGCTCTAGTTATAATTATACTAGGGAGCAGGGACGCAGTGTTTCCTGAGGTGTGTATAGAACCAGCCTTTCATTTAGTATGCATGCACATCTTCAAAAATCTCACACACGCCCAGCCCCAACCCGCTTAGCCAAAAATACGCACTAGAACATACCAACATCTTAAAAGAATGTCGGACACCCTCCCACCCCCCCCCCCCCCGACCTTTGTCTGAGATTTTTATAGTAGTAGTAGTAGTGATTTTATTGACAACAAAGAGTCATACATTTGATCTCATGTGTCATACATAGTAAACTGATACATGGAGTATAAACACACACAAACACTACAATAGGTATATACATGATACAACAGTAAACAGATCTTTTCATTCGCTTTAGCACCAAACGAATTATAAAAAACTAAGGTTAACATTTTTACAAGCAACGTTAGCATATAGATGCTGGTTGGATGCATCTTTAACTTACATAACATATATACAGCACCTGGTATAACATTTATACAGCACCAATGATAATACTTGTCTTACAAAAGTGACTAGTTGACAGTCCATGAGCATAGTATCGGGCTGGTCATAAATACTTTACAATGACTAGTCTTAAGGATTGGGTAGATAGATTTATAACATATATACAACTCTATAGCCTACATGGTGACACATGTCATTACTAAAGTGAACATTTATTGTCGTATATGCTCTTCCCTGAGCTTAAAGGCCGAGAACACATAGGCACCTAATGCCTTAATGACTTTTGCGTCTCTGCTATTCATAATTGAAAAGAATAAATCACCATGTAACATTATACTAGTGTTGAGCCCTGTTGCTTTAAAGAGAGTCAGTCGTAATTCTTTATAGAGTGGACATTTTAAAAGAAAATGTTGTTCATCTTCCACCTCATCCAGTAAACAATTTGGGCATTTCCTTTCTTCTCTTGCAATTTTGGGTCTTAAATGCCTCCCAGTCTCTATTGCTAAAGAATGTGAGCTCATTCGGAATTTAGCAACAGCTGTTAGATGTTTTAGGTTTGATAAATGTAATAAATACGTTTCCATACAATACTCTTTCTTATATGTTTGAAATGATATTAGTTTACCTTCTTTTTTTGTGGATATTCTGGACATACAACACTTCATATGCGAGCTATAAATTCTCTCCTTGAGGTCCCCTATCATTCTATGTCTCACAGCTGATGGAGCAGCTACAAAAACTTCTGGTGCAGAAATATTCAAAGATTCTAGTAGTTTTGCAACCTCTGACCACCAGTTAGTTTGGCCATGATTGTGAAGCTCCACAAGTGAATCAAAAGCATTACGAATGGGGTCATTTGCTTGAAGGTTGGCTATTCTAAACCAATACTTAAGGACATTTGTGTTTCTTCTCAATTGTACTGGGAATCTTCCGGAATCACTCAAAACAGCATCTGTTGGAGTTTGTGACCTGAGACCCAATGCACTTTTAATATAATATAAATTGAATTTTTCTATTACTTCATTTTGCCTAAATTTGTACCAGATTTCAGATCCATATTCGATTATTGGTAATATCTGCGAGTCAAAAACCTTAAATGCTAGCTTTGGTGATAATTTACCAAGCACTTCACCACTTAGTTTTCGCATTTGGTAGTTTGCTTTACGAGCTTGCCCAATCAGATAATTTGGCATTGTACTTAGTGGGTCCTTCTGGCGTGTATTGAAAATAAAACCAAGATATTTGTACTCATCTGTGACATCGATGGTGTCAGATCCTATCTTAAAATCTGTTTTGCTATCTTTCTTCTTATTGAAGATGAGTACCTTTGTTTTCATCAGACTAACAATCATATGCCACTTTTTGCAAAATTCAAACATTCCATCTATCTGTGCTTGCAAACCCTCTGCTGTATCTGAACATAAAACCAAATCATCGGCATATAAAATGTACTGTACTATAGTGTTGTTCAGAACAATGCCATATCTGTGTTTCAGGAATTTCTTTAGATCATATAGATACTCTGTAAATAACTTAGGGCTGATCATCCCACCTTGTAGTACCCCACATATACTCTCTATCTCGTCACTTAGTTCCCCATTTACCTTAACCCTGCACCGTGATTTAGTATACATGCTTTGTATTACCTGTAGGAATTTCCCACCAACACCACGCATTTTAAGCTTATGAATTAGAGCAGCACGGTTAACATAATCAAATGCTTTGGTAAAGTCTACGAAACATACATAAAGGGACTTGTTAACAAACTTCTGTTTCATTATCAATGAGTACAGAATGAAAGCATTGTCCGCAGTCATCCTGTCTTTCATGAACCCAGATTGAAATATGTCATTGTCCGATAAGATTTCATTTTTCATGCAGAGGCGGGAATTTAGGATTGATTCAAATAGTTTTCCAATAACTGGCATTACTGTAATTTTTCTATAATTATCAGGATTGAGTGTACATCCTTTCTTATGAAGTGGGTTAATAATTCCCTCACACCAACCAGTTGGGTATTCTCCAGATTGTAAAACATAATTAAACATCAATGTTAATGGTAATGTTATTTCTTTTTCTGCAGATTTCAAAAATTCACCTGATATGCCGTCAATACCTGGAGCTTTCTTGTTTTTTAGTTTCCTCAAACTGATTAGAACCTCATTTTCAGTTATCACAGAATTTAAGATGTCATCACTTATGTTACTGTGTATAGGACCTAAACTAATGGGATCTTCTTGCATACCTAAATTGATATCCATGAAATCGGGTTGTAAAGGTGGTTTCACTTGTTCCTTAAAGTACTCTGTGAATACTGTAATGTTGATGTCAGACATTAAAGTTTTCTTGTGTTTTTTCCAAAAGTTCCAGTAGTGCTGAGGATTATTAGAGACCATGCTTTCAAGTTCTAGCCGTACCTTAAGAAAGTGCTTTCTTTTTTTATTTTGAATAAGAGTTTTGTATTCTCTATGAATCTGCATGTAAGTTGTTCTATGTGGCTCCTTAGTTATATCATGCGAGGAAGCAAATTCGTTAACATCTCTTTTTTTGTCTTTACAGTCATCATCATACCAAACATTTTGTGGAAAGGTACTCCTGCCCTTGTTGTACCTTTTCTTGCTTACCTTCGTAACTGCACATTCCAAAAAAGTATAAAAATCTTGGCACAAAACATCAACAGATGGATAGTTAGTTACACTACATATTAAGTTGTCGAAAGCTGCTAGGGTATCAATATCATAAAAGCATCTAGTATATTGTTCTTTTTTCATAGGGTCCCAAGAGTAACGCGAATATCTTTCAGTTTTAGATTTCCTACTCTCTGGTACTTCTTCGATCTCTAGATTGAAAGAAAACATCAGAGCTACATGGTCTGAGTTAACTTTCTTAGAGGACAAACTAAAATGGTCTATCATACTTATGTAGTTAACGGATGCAATAAGATAATCTACCACACTCTGACCAGTCTCTTTATAACAAGTAAAGTTATCTGTATTGTCGCCCACCCTACCATTCAAAATAAGCATATCAGAACTGTGACAAATTTCGATAAGTTTTTTACCATGATTGTTGGGTATGCCTTGATCTTTGTTTTTCCGAGATCCTGTATAGACATCTGGCAGCAAAGTGGGAGCTGCAACTGATGTAAAACTGCCATCTGACCCTGATATAACTGGCAAAGTATCCACCAAATTTTGTGTACGAGCATTAAAGTCACCACATAAGAAGATAGGATCATTAGAATACATACATATTTCATCCTGCAGGTTTTCAAAATAGTCACAATCATTTGCACGTATGTATGGTGAGTTCTCTGGCGGTAAATAGACACAGCCAATGTTCATGACGTTTTCAGTATCAGATCTCTTCCCAAAGTTCAGTCTTATCCAAACTATATGTTCAGAGTGTGAGACAGTGGAAATATAGGGTGACAAATGTTTTCTGTAGAAAATACCTATCCCGCCCGAGAACCGTTTTGCATTCATATGTTTTGTGTAACGAGAAAAGTTTTTATAAATGAAATCAGGAACATTCGGTGAGAAGTCTGGGTCTTTATGTGTTTCTAGCAGAATTTTTTATATACTCTCTTCTAATGTATACCTTTATGTGTGTTCCAGGTGGCCACCTGGATATGTTAATCTAATAAACGACCTGCTACAACATAACCCAGTTATCATTGACACAACCTTGATGCGTATATACTTAATGGAAGACCCCTAAGGTGAAAAAGATGTTCAAAAAAGCAGTATAGCAGTAAAGTAAAGCATCGTCGGAATCCGACATGAAAAATGAAATTGTTATCACACCAATGTAAAGAACTGTAGATGTTACATTTTATATTGCATTTTATATGTAGTACTAGATCAATTCTATCTGATCATCAACGATAACTCACCAAGATGTCAATGCCACCAAACCTTTCCACCGCCTTATCAACAATTTTGTTGCAGTCCTCTGCTTTGGTGACATCCCCAATGACGAGCAATATCTATAATAACCATGGACAAATTAACGATTTTAATGTGTTTCTACTAAACATTTTTATACCTTGTATATTAACATGGTATACCTATATATATATATATATATATATATATATATATATATATATATCGCTAGAAAAAATGATACAAGTACATTAATTTTGTTAAATATCTGTTTTATTATTTCGACTATATATATATAGGCCTATATATATATATATATATATATATATATATATATATATATATATATATATATATATATATATATAAGAATTCACCGATCCATTTTCAGAAGTTTGTTTTGTACAGCCTTTCTATTGTTCTATTGAAGTATACCAAACTTAAGGTCTTGAGTATATATGACTGAGGACAGTGTATTCATTTATATTAATGTTCTGTATATTTATACTGATTGTCGATTTTTTATTTGACTTAATAAGACAAGAAACATCAAAAAGGAGATTGACGTAGTTCTAATTGACGTCAGTGTCCCGTTTTTAGGAAATTCTTGAGTCTTTGAAAATTATCAAGAACGTTGGCAACTTTAGTCTTTTTCAGTGGACAGTACCTGGCAGTTATTTTTCAACAAGATAATCAAGCAACTAATGCAATACACATACATTCATATCTATATCATTCAAGTAGTGGCTGATTGTCCCTTGACCTAAATAAGAAAACAATTATAGATAATTGATACTCACATTATCAGGGGAAGCGCCTGCCTGTTCGCACAACTGACCGGATTTTTTCAAATTTTCTTCATTGCGGCCTCCAAGTACAACCTTCGCACCTTGTTTGGCGTATTCAACTGCAGTTCCTTCACCTATTCCTGAACTTGCACCTGTTTATCAAAGGGCGGTTTTCACGATATATACACCATAACTTGTTCTCTAAAGTTATACAAAATACAAGGAATTTTGAAATAGTGTCTGGAACAGTTTAAAAAAAGCATCAGGTGAACAACATAAAATTCATTACCTGTATTAGATAATCTTACAAAAAAAAGGTTATTTTGTGAAAATAAACTTGAACTTCCTACATAATTCTTCATGTAAAAAATTGCTCTATTTACAATTTAGCATGTCATAAACTAGCTTATAATGATATAAGTATCTGCTTGCATAAACCATATAAATATAAGCGGATGGACACCCCTAAGACAGGTTGACTACATTTTTTTTCAAAAAAGATTTGTTAATCAAAAATCCATGCAGAAACGTTATATTTAGGCCTACGACAAAAATATTGGTATTGCAATTTTTTACCACTTCTTTGTAACAAATAGAATAAGTGGTCACGAGCGCCCCCTGATAAGGATATAAAGCGTCAGTTGCTACACTGTTTCACTATTCTTCTCCCTTTTTTAAAAAGAAAATAGAAATCCTTAACTTAAAAAAACAACTAATGATTGGACACTGTCAATTAAACATCGCATTTAGTGGTACAGCATAATAATTGGGATGGATTTAAACCATACGGTATTGCCTAGAATTGATAAAAATGATGTTACTTTTCTAGGTGTTTTAACTTTACTCTCTCTGGTGTAACTGACACTTTGTGTGATAGTGCTAGGCAATACATATAACCAACCGAGAAGGGAGTACGAGGGAGGTTATCACCCCGAGCCGGGACCCCGATATCAGCCCTCGGCCAGGGCCTGAAGGGCCAGCCGAGGGCTGATATTGGAGTCCTGGCGAAGGGTGATAACCTCCCTCGTACTCCCTTCTCGGTTGGTTATGGATTTATTATACCTTTTCTGATAGGTCTGAGCTCTCAAGGAAGGATGCACAGCAATCAGTGATGGTGGGGCTGTGATGCTGCACATTTTTTTAACCCTTTAGCCCCCAATCCAGCCACATCCGCCCGATGGTGTACTCCCCGATCCGGCCGTGGCCGCCCGGAAAAACGGCCATTTTTCCATAATTTTTCCATATTTTTCCAAAGAGAACACTCTCAAAAGTTTTCAGTATACAGAAATGGCAGATATATCGTTTGAAAGCTGATTCAATTCCCTTTTCAATGCATCAAACCAGATTTCTATTATTTTGATTTTTAAGGGTGGGCAAACCATTGAGCTTTCTCAATTGAAAAAAATTTAAGGGATTTCTGAGGGAAATCCATGGAAATCCTGGGGAAATCCAGCAAATCATATTCATGATCGGAGGGGTCTAAAGGGTTAATGTTTTTTCATATAACTTTCTTGATATCCATCAAATCCACAAACAGTAAGCAGCTAGAAACGTTGTGCAGATAACACACATGTTAGACTTTTTATTTCTTAATGATCTCAATTTTTCATGAATTTTAGAAGAATAAAAAGTTTCTGTATCGCCCAAGTCTGGTTATCACCCAGGTTTGTATCGCCCTGAGTTAAACTCTTAACTACTAAACTTGTATCACCCTAAGGTATAATAAGAACAGATTATCAACCCATTACTCTCCTGGTACAGCTGCCATTTACTAGTAAATGTACCACAATAAGAGGAGATTAGGGTCGGATTTTTTTTTTTTGATTGGATTTTTATCCAGGCTGAGTTCACTTTATTAAATGTTCTTCCACTTCAGTCCTGTGGACATTTGGGAACAATTCCGTGCAGGGGTCCTCCAAATGTCCTTTTTCCATGCTGCCCGCCTTGGGACTCGAACCCATGAAGGGCCAATGCCAACAAGTGCTACCAACGCCTCTACGACGTTGGCCACCCCGACCCCCAGTGCCGATCAAAGTTTAGCCTATAGCCTTCAAGAATTACAAGACTATTGATTTGATTATCAGGTTTTGTTGAATATTTGATGCGAATATTAGCTAGCAATCAGGGGGCTATGCTCCCGAACCCCCCCCCCCCCCCTTTTTTTCCCCCCTTTTTTTTTTTTTTTTATAAGTTACTATAAATTACTCAGTGAACAAAGATGGTCAACCGATCAACATTACACAAACACTAGAGTATCCTCTATCAAGACGTTGACTACTGAGGTGATAACATGATGGACACCCTCGTGACAAAATCGTCCACCAGGGTATCAGCTTATACCAAGCAGCCTCTATTTTTGGGCACACCCTGTCCATGTTGTTGTCGTTGAATAGCCTGTAAAGAATAACCATCCAAAAACAATTACCTGTAACGATGACCACCTTATCTTTATATGCTGCCATCTCTAGACAGTGGAGTGAGTGTCAGTGATTCCCTGCAGGTCTCAGTTTCCACTGTTAGAATCAGCAACAGCTGTAATACCGGTCTGAGTCGCAACTCGATAAGTCGTGTCTTTCCAAGGTCAGCACCTGGGCTACATGCAGTGATCAAGTGGAGTAGACTTTGCTGTGTGGTTCAGATAATAGCGTAACGATTGGGGACCGCAGACTGACGGGAAAGTGGACCACAACACTGTTCCATGTGGTCTGGTAACCTACTACTGACATAGATTATACAGGCCAGGGACGGATTTAGAGGGGAGGCGCCTGAGGCGTGCGTCCCCTCCCCCACTATGGGTATAGACCCCTAAAATCGACAGGGCGACCTGGCCTTTTCTCAACTTCGATTTGTGACATGTCACTGAGCCTTAGTAACATGAAGAAAAAGATAAAAGACATGACGTGGGCTTTTTCTTAAATTCGATATGGGACAAGGGGTTAATTCTTAAAATTGTCAGGAAAATTCTAAATAATATATATAGCCTAGTGATAGTATTTCTTAAATTCGACACGCGACATAGGGACCCCCCATCAGCACCATTCCCTTTTTTTCTCTCCAAGTTAACATGTTTTAGTGTAAAATTCTAGCCTAGAAAGGTGTCGCTTTAAATTTGTTTACAAGGACGCCCACTTTTCTGAAATCTCTGGAGCCGCCCCTGCAGGTTATTTCGCGGTTAGCGTGCTTAATATAGCACATAATATATATATATATATCGGATACCTATCCGACGCATATTCATTGATCAGAGTTAGCTATATTTATGGACTACAAAGAAGGAAGACGTGAATGCGGATGTATACCCCTCAAATTGACCGTGTGATTGCTTATGGGCATGGATAATTTTAATTCGCATGCAAATTCTTAATTAGAAATGCGACATTCGAGGATCTTTTAGTTTAAATGGAAATGCGAAGTCTGTATTTGATACGGTGGTAACAAGCGACTAAGCTTTTTATGGGGACATTAGATGATCATTTCTAAGGACACCCCGATCAAAGTCTACATGATCTCTATAGGGATTGCAAATCTGTATCTGTAGACGCTTACCTTTCTGACAGGACATCATTGACTCGTTTATCGGATTTAATGATTATTTGAGTATAAAACGCATACCATTAATTATCTGTAGAAAGTTCAAACATTGATTGAGTAATGCAGTCCATTCCCAACACGTAGCTGATAGCAATTTCCACATGACAGTCCTATGTCCGACCGATTCATTCCCTGGTTTATTGCCTCAGGCTTAGGGCGGATCCAGGAACTGAAAGGAGGTGGGGGCCCGGCCGCCCGCCCACCCTCCTCGATCCGCCCCTGACTGGCTGAACCGACCATTAGGTTGGTACAGAAATTTGATACAGAGTTTGGGGCTCCCAACTATTAATTCCAAAAGTCAGTCAATTAATACGTCAATGAATCAATATAGGCTGGGGCTTAGGGTAGAGACTCCCAATGTTAATCCAGCCCCAAGGGATCTTGCTGGAGAAGGTAATGGTATACAAAGCTAGATCTGAGCAAAATATAACGGTCTGACATTATGACTGATGAGGGACTTAACCCACCAAATTGGATTCTAAGTACTGTTAGGTTTAGTACATTTTGAAACGATTCTGGACGCAATTGGGTAAAACAGATCCAAATAGCATAGATTATTTTAAAATCGCACCCATACCTAAAATTATTTCATTAAATGATGAACATAATAGAAACTTACATATAATCCTATAATATTATATATAGTATCCCTTTCACTGCCAGATATATCACAATGTAACTGATATTTACATAGATATTGCCCAAAATACAAAAATTAGTGCATAAATTCCCTAAAACTCAAATTTAGTTTAGATTCTTCAGATGAAAAGCTTTTTTCAATAATTTTGATATAAACGTTCCAAATGTTGGCACTGTGCCAATAAGGCAAATTTCTTGCGTGGAGTAATTGTTCGTACTATCGTAATTTGCAGGTTACCATGGTAACCGATAATTCATAAAATAACTATGACACTCTTTATAAAAATAACATGAAAACATTATCTTTTTTGTGCAAAAGACTGTTTGTGATTATCATAAATGAAAGAAAAGTTAGAGCAAATCAAAAATCATGTAATTTACATAAATTCACCCATTTTTCATTATTTTTGATTAGTATGGCAAATTCAAATGTAAATATTATGTTTATGCTTTCTCGAATCGCAATTCTAACATTTTTGGTTGACTTGATAGTCCGATGTTCAAATACCTGTATCTCTTGTTCTTATTGAAATATCTGAAAAATTCTTTCAGATTCTGAAAGCATAATTTGCATTCTTTCAATGGTGTTCCTATGGGATTTTACTATAGGGCCCCATATGAGGCCTCTGGCAGTGTAAGGGGTATATACATATATATGTTTACCTGCACTGGATCTAACTGTCATAAAGCTATCAGGGCAGGCACATTCTTGCATTGTATGCAGCCTATGTTGACAAAAAGACCACCATGTAGCGGTAATTTCAGGAGGTACTCATCGTTGAGGTAGATCTGGTGACCTTAATTATCTGAAGAGGTATTAACAGCTGTACGATAGTCACAAAGTTAAGCTCGTGCATGGGCGTTGTTTTTCATACAATAAATTAAACCTATCACCACCATAACCACCACCAGGAATCCCCTTTCATGGGGGGTCGGGGGGGTAGTTGAAATATGAACGGACTAAGAATTGCCACAGTTGGCTTGGATGGCTGGTTCGGAGGCATGATGTCAATATAATTATAAGTATATAGCTATGTATGGGCCTGTATTTCCAACTTTAGGCAAACAAGGTCTAGGTATCATGCAAATGGCAGACATACTTGTCGACATAGGCCTACATGTACAAAGGTCGCAAGAGCTACGTCGGAACGCATCCCGATTTATCATTAGGGTGAACAGCTTATCAGCTAATAGCAGTATTGCTGTAGACCATCAAAATCGACAGGGAGACAAGGCAATTCTTTTTATTTGACAGGTAGCATGAAGTTTAGCGACATGGAGAAAAACACATGATATAGGGGTTTTAATAAATTCGGCAGACAGCACTTTTTTTTAAATCAGTAGAGTGACACGCAGCATAGTTGTGTCTTATATATGACTGGTTTTAATTAATTCGCCTCAACAAAAATAAATAACGTGACTATAATTATATTCCTTTTCGTCAACGTATTCTAAAAATGTCCTCAAACCATTATGATCCTCCTTTTTTTTAAATACTAAAATAGCATAACAATTGTCCATTATGATATGCCTATACAACCCAATGTGTACGAAGTGTAACTTATAGGCCAGTTAGTATAAAGGCCATATTACACTATGCGTCGGGCCTATGGTCGCGTTGGTTTGAGTTGCCCAATGCATCTAATGCGCATAAGGGGTGTATTTAGGGTATATTAAACTACGCGTCAGATGTGAACGTGACCCAACGGAAACATACTATCCTTCATGTTGTGGCACACATTGGGGTCACGTTGGGTCATGGTGGCACGCACTGGGGTTGTGTTGGCTTGGATGGGTCGCGTTGGCATGCGTTTTTTTTACAAACATGTTGGTAAAATAATGCGAGTCAGACTCGTTGGGCAATGCGACCCAACGTGAATGTGACCCAACATGTAGTGTAATATGGCATTTAAGCCCTAATTATACTACGCATAGGTCGTGTTACCCAACATGTCTGGTTCACGTTATATCTGTAGTAAGAGCATATAGGCCATATTACACTACGCGTTGGGGACTGTTCGCAAGGTATTCGAGTTATTTTACCAGCATGTTTGTAAAAAAATGCGAGCCAACGCATGCCAACGCAACACTAATGCATGCCAACGCGACCCCCAACACATGCTAAACACATGCCAAATGCGAAGTATAACATATTTCATGTTGGGTCATGTTGGATCTTGACACGACCCAACGGGTCGTGTCATAGTCTTAATACAGCCCTATTAAACGCGAACCATTCGCATTTGGCAACACACCCAACGCGAGCAGAGACCCAATATGTAGTATAGACCTTGTCCAGACGTGGTCACGTGACAATATTTTGGTGATCACCACATGGTCATCACACCCACGTGGCTATTAAATATTTCCATGAATTATAGATAATAACATCTAATTATGATTCATTGTGGTTTTATTTGATGAAATAGAATAAAATCTATAGCACAGATGTTGTAGAATTGTGGATAATGATAAATATAAGCTGATCACCAACATGGCGGCCATGCAAATTTGGAGTGTGTGACGTCATGTGCACAACGTCTATAAGTAGGACTTATCACACTACACATTGGGTCCCAATGCAACCCAACGCGAAGTATATTATACTGCATTTGGTACGCGTGGGGGATTGCGTTGGGTTGCGTTGGCATGCATTGGGTACCCAGCTAGACAAACATGTCTGTAAACTAACACGAATCACTAGCATTGGGCTATGCAACCCAAACCGAATGTGACCCAACACGTAGTGTAGTATGGCATTAAGAGTGCATGCATGTGCATATTTTTACATATAACTCAGGTTATTGAATAAATGTAGGGGAGTAAAAGATTCAAGTGTTTATAACCTGAAGTTGAAATTCTTTTCTACACACTAATAAGAGTTGGGGATTCCCTTTTTTGAAAGATGGGGATTCCCAATTAGTGTCCTTGTGATGTACCAAATAATAAAGTTTTATAACTATCTCTGCATTTGGAATATCCTTAAAATATTTTTAGCATTGGAGTTCTTGATATTTCATGCTCAAAGAATTTCAAAGTCACCCTTTAATCCTTTCACCACGGGAAGCCACAAAAGTGGCTCTATACTTAATTTCCATAGGAATGGTATGGACAAAGAGGAGGGGTTGAGCTTTCAGGATCTGAAAGAATTTTCAAAAGAATTCCAATTAGAACCCGAGATATGGTCATTTGAATATAGCATCAGTTCATTAAAAAATAATAGAATTGCAATTCAGCAACCTTGTAGCAGGATAGACAAGGATGAATTTGCCCTCATTATTTAAATTATAAAAAAAATTGTTAATTTGTTGAAAATTATATGATTTTCAAAAAATCATAACTTTGGTTTCATTTATGATAATCGAACAGTTTTTTTTTTGTTTAAACACAATAAACCTTTCTTGTTCTCTTTTAAACAAATAAAATCAAGATTTCACAAATTGATGGTTACCATGGAAACCAATGATTGGAAGATAATGCAGATATAAGCAAGATAGCCAATTTGGCAAGTTTGTCCAATTGGCACAGTGCCAACATTTAGAATGTTTTCATTCAACACACATAAAAACAAATTCTACCAGAAAAATCTAGAGAAAATTTGTTTTTAGGCATTTTTAAGGGTAATTCTCATATTTTTGGTAATATCTCTTTAAATATGAACTGTAGAATGACATATTCAGCAGTGAAAGGGTTAAAGAAATAGTTTTGTATTATTGAACGGTTAAAGATACAAGTCTAATTCTTTGATGTTATGAATTATTATGATATGGTAATTATACTCATTCTAATACTTTATCATTTATGTTTATAACTTCGACCATAAGTATATTTGTATTAGCGATTAATAAACTTATGTTGGCCTGAAGTACGTTTTTCCCTCCAAAAATAAAAACTTTTAGAACCGATGAAGTGCTTGGGGGTGGAGCCAATGTATGACATTGTCAATAAATATAAATACGGCTGTAACGAGCGTAGATCACATTCCAGAATGTTTTTCGTCATTAGTTATACTTCTCATTCATTATGCTACCGTTCAATTGAAAAGCTGCGACATTTCTAGGGACCAGATGATAGCATGTCAATAACATGTGGCGCCATCTAGCACTGACGGCGGTTCTAGGATTCCCAGAAGCTGCATAACGGACGCCAGCTGCCCTGGAGAGAACCGGGATCCAAGTTTGATTGAGCATAGGAATTTGGTATACACCCTATTAGATGTGAGTATCTCATGATTATTTCCACCCTACTAGGATCTCCTAAATGGCGTGTGGTTATAATGTTGGTTCAATGCTGGGTCTACTGACCACGTACAGGTGCAGTCTGATGAGGCTGACCATCACCTGGAGATTCACCTCCATCACCGGTAGCTGTCACACTTCGTAAAAATGCAGTCAGTTTTCGAGGGTTTTAAGGTAAACGGCCGACTCTAGGGCGGTACATTGACAGCATGTATGAAAGGAGCTTCAACATTTTCATTGCATGTTATTTGGAGATAACGGCACCTGAATAATGGTGTAAGAACTATGAGTGGCACATTGGATGTAAATAGTATATTCCAATGGCCAAATAGATATCTACACACAGAGTGTGCTATCGCAGATACTATGGTGGTATGAGAATATTCGGTGTCTCTTTGTTTGTAGGTGACCTATTAAATGTGAAGTGAGGAGTAAGATGTGGTTTCTTGTGGTAACTGTTCAGGCTCATAGCCGGGCCTAAGGGAGTGACTCATGCAGACGTGGTTTGTTTATGCAGCTCGGAGTGCTTCCATGTTGAATATATTATTAGTTCCATCCTATCTCGCTGTGGGCAGCACTGTAGCTCGTGTACACAATCCCTTCATATAAATGATAAATCTATGAGACTAAAATCCCAGTGAGCGGCGGAAAGTAATAAATTAGGCCAAGGCATACTGATATTATAGTAATGTTGCATCCTAGCTAGTCTTCCTTTTGACAATGTAGACACCGGCAGCTATTCATTTCAATGACACAATATTATAGATATTGATATATGTATTATCGTCATATATAAGTTCAAGGTATATATATATATATAATTATATATATAATTATAAGAAAAAATGGGCTTGGTGTGATTTGCGGTAGCTACTTTAAATCTGATTTGTTGACACTTGATCATAACCAAACAGTGGTTTATCAAAACCTTAGGTACACATTATGATCAGGTAATTTGCATAGCATCATCAGATACCACTATGCATATCTACAATGTGTTGACAACCACCCTAATTACATGTCGTAGTTTCATGATACGCAAAGGGGCAAATCACAGCCAATCCTCAAAACTGGCGAAATAAACATGTACTTGCATACATTATAGTTCTTTCTTTTTGACTATGGATTGATCCTGATTTATATTTCAGAACACACAAGGTTGCTGAAGGGTTACACGTCAGGCATCGCCATTACCGGGCGCCATTATGGCGTTAATGTGTTGTCTGAACGGCTGTATCCCAGAGGATTCTGCGGACAATTCCAAGAAGGAGCCCCTGGTTGATTTGGAGAAGGTCATCAGAAAATGTGCTATGGAGCAAGTAAAGCTGGTGCCCCCTGCCGGGCTAACTTGGAAGGAGAAACTCCGGCCACTGGAGAGGGTCGTTACACTGGATGTTGACAAATCATTTCTTGGCTTTCAACCTGCCAAAGAGATGACTCTTTATCCTAGGAAACCTCCTACTGGAGGGGATCATGACCTGCCAACGTCCATGGACTCAGCGTCAACCGTGCTCTTTCAAAGTAGATTCAGAAACGACACTGGTCAGTTACAAATATACTCATTTAAGACGGAGAGGCAAACAAAGTCGTCACTTGAATTGTCCTTACAACGCGGGTTTTCATTTGGCCAATCATTAGAACTTGACGTCAAACTTCCAACTGGTTTACCAGACTGTGAAGTATCAGGGAAACTTGGAAGTCAGCTGCAATGGACCTTTCAACGGGGAAAGGTAGGTTTCAATATTCTGTCGAATGGCCAGTACGTAAACATTGTGCACATTTCCCAAAGCATATATGCAACATAATAGCATGTCCATGTACCCTTGTGCATTTTGTTTTAGTTTATAAGCCTAAACACTTCAATGATCTATTGTCCATCCGTTTCGTTGATATCTTCTCTGAGGCCTTATTACTGTAGGTACATCCCCGAAATCTCAGGCACAGGCCATGCGAAGAACTCTGCTTCCAAAAGTTTGAATAAACGATGGTTTGGTTAACTTCTCTTCACAACCGCACAAGCAGTAAGCAGTATCTTTTTATCACAACACTGGTCTCTTTTTCATCGGTAGATCACCCGTCAGGAGGACACGGTGACGTGGGCCGTCGACAGTCAGATCGCCGTGGCCGGTCACACGACGGGCGAGGCGCGACTCAAGGTGCGGGAGTGTCGGTGGACGGCCAACTTCGTCATGCCTTGTAAGATCAGCCCGCGCACCGATGACTCGATGATCCCTGTCTTCGTGCGCCGCAGGTCCGACGGCGAACTGCTGCAGATCGTGGAGCTGAGCTGCTCCGACGTGGTGGACGAGTGCAACTACTTCAAGCTGGCCGACGGCAACCCGGGCCAGATTCTGTGTGAGCTGAAGGGGGTGTGTCACGTCGTCTGTGCCGTGGAGCAGGAGGTGTGGCTAAAAGAGGCTAAGATCCTACCACCACAGGCTGACATCCAAGCTCTAACTTCGCCCTAGGCGGAAACTTGGTGCTGATTCATAAAGTCAGATGAAAGCGTTCCATCTCACATAATGGACCTTCCACTTATTTATACGTACAAATGGGGGGGGGGGGGAGGGGTGGAGGATTGAAGTTGAACATGCAAATCTAAGGGGAAAGCCATACATCTTTCAGGTCTAAATTGTATTACCGTTACATGCCAGAGTTGGATAAAGTCAGAAATGATAAGGGGCAAAGTTCACAACAGATTGATTGGTGACCGGCTTATTATGAATTACACCACCAACTAACATACAATTTTCTTCATCCTACAATACTCATGTTTATCATGAACGAAATTGTAAACTGTTTTTCCAGGGCTGTACTAATGGACATGTAGATGGGATATTACAACTTTTTATGGCGCTTGGTGATTATTTTGAGCTACCTTGATGAATATGATGCTACAACATAATGGTTTTGATCTGGCTAAGAAGGGATTTAAGTTAATATACAAAAAATATGTTGCCTTACAATTCACAATGCTGTATTTTCTTCTTTGTTGAAGGATATTCCAGTTTAAGAGATTATTGGAGATTTATGTAGTGTGCCACAGCAGTTTTGATACAATAATAATCTGGTTTGTAGGCATAGAAGTGTGATATTGGACATGCTTGGGAGTGATTTAACCAGCACATGCATTGCAAATGGTGTTGGTAAAATATACATTTGGCATAGATAACACCATAACTTTGACAGGTGGATCAAAATGCATCGACACAATATTATACGGCGTACCATCGATAATAAAGACGATTTTTGGGTGCTACAGTGCTTTCCAACTAAATCAAATATAAAGGTTATATGATACGCTTCATATCCCTGATAGCATTTTCCGCATTGAATCTGGAATTTTCGAAATTCTTTACATGGGAGAACTGGTATTCAATAATAATAATAAAACATTTTTAAAAAAGATACATCGCGGGATATAGGAAGGATGAAATTTTGTTGTGAAATTACATCTATGCATGTTAGTTATTTGATTGTTTGCTAGAGTGAGTGTATTTATTGTGTGTTCCTGTTAATCTACACCTTAATGTGTACATATATTACAAAACCTGGAAAATCTCAATCAATCTCCTATTCCTCATAAAGAACCAAACTGATATATCTATTCGTTCATATAATCAAGTTTGAGAACAATATCTATGTAATAAGTCATATACTTGGTTATAAGTTCTATATCTAAATGGCTCACAACACCGAATGTCGATTCATTTATTTTTATTTGATATAAAAAGATTGTATACAAAATGCTTTTTATGTGTACCTATTTTTAAAATGCTCAGAAACTATGGAGGAAAGAATTGCGGTTTACACTCATTTACCGCCGAGGATTACATAATTGCACTTTCACAAGCTGTGCAGAACGTTATTCTTCCAACTCTATACCAAAAAATACCAATATACATTTGAACTCATCTAAGTAACAAGAGCCTTGTGATCTAATTCAAGATAACGAAGCGAGTATTGTGATTAGTGTACTTCTTTTTGCTTACGAAATAAAAATCTATAAACAAAATACCAGTATATGAGGATCTTAATCTCATATTGCGTCTGAATAAGTTATTCTCAATTTTAAAGAGAAACCTTGCACTTTCCTTCGTAAACTCATAAAAATACATACGTAAGATAGCATAAGGATAATCAAAAGGATAATAGTTTTACATCCTACGAGATTCTACATGGTAAAACTTCGTGAAAAGCGTTGTCAATTATCATTCTTTTGATACAGATATACCTAGGAATTACTGAAACATACTCGAATATCAAAATACATTAGTGACGGAATGTGCAGCGTCTCTAGAAAAATAATCTCAAAATGTTTCTAGTTGTGCCGGATACACAACGAGTTCCCGTCTAAACGATCAATTGCAAGCAATCAAAGCCTTAAATTTTGCGCAAATATACATTACCAAGTACTTTACATTATCGTTATAACAAAAAACAATGATTTTGGTATTGTACATAGCACCATCCAAGGATGTTCAAGCTCACGTGATTATGCAAATGCATAAATATAAACTGGCGTGAAAGTATACAGGTATGTACATTCATTAAAAACGTCCGTTAACAACATCTCATAAATGGCTCAGTGTCGCTCATTCGTCCAAGAACCAGGCTCTGACTTTTTAATGAAGATATATAAGAGATCGACATTTTTCTTCTTTTCAATCTGAAAGGTAAAGGTCCCATGATTACTTCGTTTGTAATAAACAAAAGAACTTTTTGATTTCTTATACATGCAGGTTAATTCTTTTTAAAAGTCCCTTTTAAAGTCTTGTTCATAGGGGAAATTATAACAGCACACATCTTACTGAAAATGTTAGTCACTTTATAACAACAGAAAGTCCGTATGGAAATCATGACTGTGGAGACTCATAGGGAAAGCTGAATAAACACTTCCGCAAGCAGCAACAAAAGTGATGTCCCAATACTTCAAATCAAACATGAGTTATTCCAGACACGCGGTGGATCACCTTAATGTTTTCTTCAAACATATCTGTTTTCATTCATTATTATGATTGCAATATTCTTGAATGTCTTTGTCTGCTGACTATAAGTGGACTCTTGACGGCCGAGATATATTCACTAATGGTTCAATCCTAAAACAATAGGATGCGTCCACTAGCATACTGCCAACTTGTGACCCAAATTAACATTAGCCAGTTAGTTCAATTTTTAGGTGCAAAAACGATTAATATTGAGGGTTAATATTGCGTAATTTTTGCTTTGATTAAAATGTGGTGAACATGTGATCATAAGAAGTGTGGAACAAAAGAGTAGATGATATCTCTTTAATTCAATGAGGAGAGACCAAATAAATCAATTTTTCATAAGCGAGTTTGCATTCGCCATTCCAATTTCAATGCACACTCACACTTCAATTTGAACATGGAGGATAGGGTACAACTGTGACTTTAAAGAAAGTAATGTTACTGTAAATAATTGGGAAAGAATTAATTGAAACCTCCGCACAATCAGCAGAAATCTAAATCTGAGATTCTCACCTTGCATTCACAGCCTTCTGCAGCCTTTGGCAGTGTACTGTCGTAGTACTTCTTATTCTTGGCTATCACGGTCAGTCGTCGTTTCCTTTAAAGAGAAGAGAAGTTAATTTACCTTTAATGTAGAAAAACCCTTCCTCAACCATCGCCTTACCTGGGTAATCGTAACCCTAAGGATTTTCACACGTATAACTGTATTGTCTGTTTCTTGCACTAGGTGGCGCCAATGACACAGAAGTACGAAAAGTGATCAACATAAATATTTTTTGGCTTGTTATGATATTCTTTTCTCAATGCTAAAATCACGTGTACCGTATCTCATCAGTCTTAAAGCAAAGAAAATATATAAGTTCTTTCATTTTAAACGTAAAAATCTTATTCTACAATATACCAATTTCTTTTATTTTTCTAATCCCAGAACTCATTATTGGACACTGAAGTCAACAGCCGGAACATGTCGGTTTAATTACAATAAAACTTCAAATCTTTACCCGAATCAATCTTCAAGCTGGTTTCTGGTAGTCACAACTCATTTTTAATCATTGTAAGGTACAAGTACTTATCACAATCAACTGAATAATCTAAGCAAATTTTGAAACAGGTTGCTACATGGAATGTTGGCATTTTAATACTTATTTAGGTGCCTGGTAAAATATACAGTAAATACTTAAATAAAATGCCGTAGAAGTACGTCTAACTGGATAAGGAATCTTGGGTTGATAAAAGAGCCGGCGAATTGTTCAGACATTTGGCACAGGGGTAACACCCACACAAGAGTGGTTCTAAGATACATAGTAAACATAATGGAACGAGAAACCATACATAAAGCGCGACAAGGGAGAATCAACAACGCCGTTAGAAACAACAAGACTCAATATAGTACGAAGAATGTAATCTACGATCACATTTTGAACTAATTCACAAGCGTTTACCATTATAGTCGCATATGGTCCAACCAGAAAGCACGTATAGGACAATGAATATTTAATTCGGTGCCACGTGCTCAACTTGGGAGACGTGGGATCCACTAAAAGATCCGACAAGGGCCGGGACAGCTGGGGTGGGCGGACTACAACGGGGGTAATCGGGGGGTCGATGACCCCTAACCCCGGGGGTCATGTGGGGTTAGGGGTTAGAGCTGACCAGTGGTCAGTCTGCACGAGGTCCCGGCGGGCAGCATTAACACGTGCACAAAGAGAAGTTCATGGGGTCGGGGCTGGACGTTACCCCCACTGTAGCTAAGCGCATTTGACAGTCATAAAAGAACCATCAGAGGGGAACTAATATTTTATCTGATTCAAATGATGAATCTAAAAAATGTATGACTCAAGCCCATACTACAAAAACATTGGACCGCACTTCCATCACCAAAGTCAACTGTGACATGTTTTTTTTCGGAGTTTCACAGATGGCCACATTAAAGATTAAACGTCAAAAATGCATACGCTCTTTGATCACATGAATTCAAACTCAACAAGCCCTAAGGCGATCGTGAAGTTTACAAAGCTGATGTGTGACGGTTCTTGTGGCACAAAATTGTCAGAACGGAGTTTCATAAGCATCATTCTTGTTACACCACGGTATGTTTAAGTTTCTATTTTACGGTCTTAAACGAATCACGACTGCGGTCAACTGTTAAAGCCTTATTTTAATTCAGTTATAATCATGAAGGTTGCCCCTATTTTTCATATCATAACATCTCTTCGAGGACGTAACATGGTGTAAGAATGCTGGTAACGGGTATTCATGAATATACAGATAGAACTAAACTTAATTATTTGCATAACTATTTATTACGATAAATCTAAAAACGAAAGAAACAAGAAAGGAAAACAACCTATTCCACACCTTAACGGGCATATTTTCATATTTTTCATATCGATACTATCATTTTTGTCCCTATCGGTCGTGATTGATATCCCAACGACTCCTGACGACATCTACACGAATGGGTGCATTCCTAATGTCAACGGTGACCTGGTTTTTGAAGTCGATCTGACTTCCGATAAGATTCTATTACACGCAAATCCATCATGAAGAGAACACAACGGGGACACAAGAGGAACACAGTTTATCGTGGGCTGATCTGGCCTCTCTATCCGCCCTACTGCCCAAGTCAGGTGCCTACCGCGTCACGGGCTTGTGAAACATGAACGCGCGGTGCGCACGCGCGGAGGCCCTGACTGGGCACGCGGCTCTTTACGCGCGATCCATCTACTTAACGTGCGGCCACGTGCGTAGCCGGCAGCAGATGGCCCATCTTTGTCTGTTTTGGGCCTTTTTTCTCCTCAACATGGCCCCCGTGAGCCCAAAAGGGGCTCACACGCAGTGACGCTGGGATATGTCCGCGCCTCACACGCGACCCACACGTGCATAAGTACTCTTTGAACGTCGTGCTGGGTAGTGATACGCCGTCTTAAAACCCAAGGAATATCTAAAAATTGATAGCCCTCCTTGCGTTTCACCTTCGTAACGGGGCAAATACTCGCTTAACTATGGAACAAGCCGGAACAAGCGGAGACAACATCATCAGAACCGAAGTTTTGAAATTGATTAGGAAGTGACGCGAAATGAAACATAGTGGATAATTATGCCCATAAGAAGGTTGAAGCGCACAAAATAAAGCACACTCGTTATACATGAAACGAAGCTCGGAAGGACAACCGGATTTACTTTGATATGTACAATCGAAAAATATACAAGAGTGATCTGAGATTTATGGTCGGGCCAATTCTTTCCATCAACCTGTTACTTTTACCCAAAATATGACCTTTTTGGAAAAAGTAGACAAGCGTGGATGTACGTTGTTTTCGGACTGTTCATGTAGGTGTTGGCGCGGTAAGGCAGTGCCGGGGCAGAGATTACACATTACAAGTGGTTGGATGTCTTTCAAAGTCACAAAGGGGAAAGTGTACTTACTCGTCGCCTGATATTGTAGCTTTTACAGGGGCGTCCTTTGCCACTCGACAATCGTTTTTACACGTGAGCACAATGCGGTATTCATTGTCGTCTTTGTCATCTGTTGACCCTATGAAAAAATAGTGAAACGGCGATGACTATCAACGTTTCTCCCCCGATAACAACGGAACATTCACACAAGCCTAATGGTGGATGCATCCGAAACAACATATCTAATTTGATAAGTGAAGATCTGTAAGTGTTATATTTATCAATCTTCACAAATAAAACGACTTTAACAAAAGTTCCGCCATAACGATATAGTTGCATGAAATATTAATTATCTGATAAGAAAGCAAAATGGTCCATAACATCCAAAGTGAACATCCCACGGAATCGTTCATGGTTCCACCTCAAGTCATTGTTTGCAAAGAAGTTTGGAGCAGAGTTTTATAGTGTAGAATGGAGAAAAAAAAGATAATGGACGACGGTAGCTTTTTCTCTATCCACAAATTTTAAAATTAAAGAAAAAGAACTTCAGTGTTTGGCAAAAGCTCTCCGATGGCTGGCGTTGACACGACGTCTAAAAGTCCGAAGTCCCCCCTTTTCGGAGCAATTAAATGACAATGAAACCACGGTTGATTACTCAGGGCAGAGTTTCGTTCCGAGGTGGCCCCATTCGACCAAACAATGGCGACGCTCGGCCCGCACAAGACGCGCGGCGTATTTACCGCGGTCGGAGCAGACGACTTCCCATCTGGCGTTGCCGCCCTAACCGGCAGCCGTCCTAACCATGCGCCCAGCCAATTAACCCTACTTCGGGCGTATTAATAAGGCTCATAACCAAACACCCCGGGACACCCAGGTCTAAATGATAAAGCAAAGGGGGCAAAACGTTGGCTATCAGTCAAATATTCGTTTCCCAGCCGTTCCCGACAAGGTGGCCGACATTGGCAGCAGCCGCCATTAGACACTTGCTATTTCTTTCTCATTGGAAGATCTACGACGCAATTTGGTTTTACGTATATTTGTCATATCCGTGTGCACTATCAGTACATTTTTGTGAATAGAAAACTGAAAAACCTGTTAAATCACATGTGTTTTTCTTTGACGGCCCATTATTCGGATGCTGACGAGTTGATTTTATGATCGAAAATCGAAACGAAGACGTAACGTTTAAGCTGCATGCATTAATTTTGCCACGTAAAACATCCATATATTGAAACCAAATGGCCAGTCTTAAGACAAACTATAATACTAAAATAATGGTATTTCGAATAAGTTGGGATTGTAGATGGAATGTTGTATAAAATATGCGATTTGGTAGTACCGGCGGCCTCCGCTGAACTATTAGAACAAGTAACTAAGCCGCTCCCATCTCAGTATATTTCTGCATCGGAAACGCTTAGCAAATTTTCAAATGCACAGGTACATTGTTTGTAAAATCGACAAATATCAGAACGAATCTGATTTGAATCTGAGAGGCAGTAGCATCAGGAAATGGCAATATCTTACTTGTAACTTTTTGGCTGATATCCTCCACATCTGAACTGTCGTCCTGGTCGGAATCCTCGGGTTTGCTTTTTACCAGGCCCATTTCGTCCAAAGTATCCTTATCCTGATCGTTTCCTGCCATACACAAATTAAAAAAGACATAAATCTAGAGCTTAATCACGAGCAATGGATTCTTTGTTCGGTATCCAGGAACGAACGGTCTCATGACTTTGCAGATGGATGGCGGTATACCAGTATTGGCCCAGCATTCTGCAGGGCTGTCGGGAAACGGCGCAGGTCAGACGGCGTTTGATTGGACCACACCGCCAGCAAGAATTATGCTGATTTTACGGGCTTCATTAGATATTAATTAATCAGGCTACGTCATGCATAATGTTTACAAGGGGAGGTAACAAAGTGAAGGTGCAGGCTTTTGAATATCGCAACAATTTCTACTTTCTACTGGTAAAATTGATAAAGGGTGAGCTTTTTTTATAATTCAAGGGATATCACATCCGAAACAAGCATTACTATCTTACTTAAACAATTCAAATCATAACATATGGAAACAAATACTTTAATATCTTTTGAAGCGACAGAAGGGGACAAAACATATAAACGTTGCGAGAATAAAATTGACAAGCTCTGAGATACTGATTCAATCCGTTTTTACAATTGATCATCAGACAATAACTAATAGAAGTTTAAGTCTGTGATGCGCTTAGACAAACTATTTCCTTGGTTTCTGAAAACAAGTTTGATTCTATTTCAATTTTACAATTGCTTTTTACATCAATTAGAATCTGATTAAAACGATCACAATATGGTAAAGCTTGAGTGATGCGTACAATAAAGGGCATACTTCAGTAGCTTAGGGAGGGGTGCTCGTCAATCAGCCGCCGGGACTAAGCCGGCCGAGGGCGGTGGGTCGGCCGGCCGGCCGCCGCCGCCGCCACAAGCCAGGCAACGGCGCTAATACCCGCCCGGTAAGCGGACGCCGGCCCCGCCCAGCTGCCGAGCCACACCGCCGGCGCTTCCTGGGGGCGTCACCTGAGCCGGACGCCCCACTCCTGCACTACTCACAGTCGGAGCGTGACGGAAGTTGGGAGGCGGGCAGGCCGAGACAAAGGGGAATGGCATCAATTATGAAGTAAATTGACACCAAGGCCATTGCCGTTCAAGAAAAGTACATTTTGTGAGGGATATTGGATTACTCAACGAAACAATTCCGTTTTCCTTATGAGCAGTCCCTGAACTTAGGAGGAGACGTTCCTCATGGCGCAAGTCTTCTAGGCGTGACGCATTAAACCTTGATTTGTTTTAGTAGAACCAGTGGCTACCCACAGTGTGCAGGTACATTCCGTAAAGAGAGAGGCCTAAAGTAAATATTCATAAGTCGTGCAATTTCGCAGTTCCGCATACCTTTGGCAGGCCTGATGTATCTCCAGAATACATGTATATTTCATCTTCACAGTTGCTATTGTTCAGTCGGGTCAGCTTATTTTATGATCCTTTAAATGTGAGTAGCTCAATTTAAGGATATTCGAGACACCTCAATTTCGACTAGTTTGACCTCGATCTGCTTTGTAATCACTTCTGTGTGTCACTGCATGGTCCTGCCACCTGGAAGACCATTTTCACCTAATGGCGGCATTTCAAACGATTTTCCTCCATTTGAAGTGATCACCCAACACCAAATGAGGCATACATCGCAAAGAAAATTTCTCAATAAAGGGATAATGGAAAAATATCAAAGAACCAGTAGATGGTCCTGTAAACGTGTTCAGGATAACCAGTCACTTTGGGGGTAACATTCTTATTCAGATTTGCATTGCCTCCACCCGTTACTATTTATCCTGGTAGCTACACCGACTCTGTCTATCTAATCTATCATGTTTATCATAAATAAATGTTTCGTTGTTCGCATAGTTTTATGTCTGTTCTATCGGGAGTGATGGAGAAAAAATACATAAGAGTTCACGAGTAAACGTTAAAAATACCACGAGTAGATATTGTACAACTGCAATTATTGGACAACAAATAACACAAGTTTCTACTACCGGGAAGACCTACTAGCAAAAATGTCTATCGACGCTTCTTAGTACAAGCGTAAAACCTGTCGGATTAGTGTAATCTCTGAGTAGCCCCTGGTGGGCAGTTGAAATGATTAAATTCAGGAGATTATACTGGACATATCTGAATCTAAAGGTCCAAATAATCTTGGACTAGTAAATTTCAATCCGCGGTGGAGGCCTTTTTCTGCGACCATACCGAAGTTGAGTACAAACAGACATTAGCATAGTTTGAAAGTTAAAATAAGCAATTTATTGCTGGGAAATTTTGGGGTAGAAACATCAAACTTGCAAACATGTAAAGCTTAAGAGTAATTAATGGTCCTGTTTAGGACTTAAAATTAGCTCAATAAATAACTTTCTACAAGGGAACCTTCGATAATTCAAAAATCAATTTAAGACCATTTTAAAGGGAACAAGTTCGCTCCGCTTCCGTATGTCCCTAGCGTGTACTACTACTACTGCGCGTATCGAGTCACCCCCCCCCCCTACCCCCACCCTGGACACTGCCCACCCTGGACGCTGGAGATGGGCACCCTTGAAACCTGCAGTTTCGAGGGGGGGGGCCAGACTTAAGCTAATAACATTGGCCCGTGCTGAGTCCCCACGAAAATCCCAAATCAAATATGGGTCAACCAGGGCAGGGACTAGACCAATAAGGGAGCCGGGACTTGTGTTCCCTGGTGGAAACATTTTGAAACCATAAAATTTTCAAATTTCATATCATAAATTGATGACAGCTGACATGGGAAAAATATTTCAAAAAAGATATACTGAATACAAATATAATGAGAAATTAATGTAAAAACTTACAAAATCAGGCACACATATGCCCCCTAGTGTCAAAAATGAATATCTCAAAATTAAAAACAATCCTTCATTTAACATGAGTAGGGCTTGAATTTGCAATAAAATTGATGAAACAAGGTACAGGATAGTCAAGATGAAAAATTAGGGCGAAAAGGACAAAAGTTTTACATGTATATAGGATTATAAATACAGAAATAATCACCTGTTTTGGTTTGAACAACCTTCAGCAATTTAATATCATCGGTGACCCCTGTCCTTTTTGGCTTTTAAATAATGCTACAGACCTAAGGTACATATTCCTCAGGGTTGGTAAAGCTGATGGTTTTTTAATGTTCCAGAATCAGTTGAATATTACTAAGTTTATTTTCCCCATAGACTCCTATGGTTAAAAACATTAATTTTCTCAGTCTTTCACTCAGAAATAAGCATGGTGACATAAAAAAGTTTTTGATTCAATGTGATCCTGTTAGATAAGTCTGACATAATTGCTGTTTTGGGGACCCTGCAATGGATTTTGAATTTTACGGTAACAGTCTGTGTTATCCCTTTAAGACCTATATATAACCAAGAATAGGAAAAATTAAGACTTCACAGCTAATTGATAATAATAGACATGATAGTGGCATATATATTGCAAGACAGAAATAGATTTTAGCTTTTATTTGGTAAAGTGAACGCGTCTTTTCTGCCTTTATTGAGGCTATGATTGATTAACCCAATTATGTCCTCTGCTCTGGTATTGTTTATCCTCAAGACATTTTAAAGAGAAACATAAGAATTTTATGTGATGGGGGAAGGGGCACACAAGGGTGAACCACCACACTTGAAGACTGATCTCTTTTCAGTAAACCTCTAAATAGTAACGTTTTGGGAATTCCAACAAATGTTTTTGGGGGGATGCAGTGAGCAACCCTTGAATAAAGTCACAATGCCTCAGTCACAGTGACTACAATTTGACAATGTTAAGACACTGGGTAGGTCCCCCAACCCTAGGCTTAAAACAGTATCTGCATCCCTTGGCAAATTCACTGGAGGAAAACCTCTTTTTCTGAAAATTGCAAACTTTAGTTGGGGTTGTCCAGGGCCTGCAGTCTTGTGTATACGGTAACAGGATATCCATGCCAGTCACACCTGATGAATCATATCAAATTCATTAGGAACAAATTATGTACAAAGCAGCACAATCTGAAATGTACATTTTGGTTCCTCAGGGTGCCCACGCTTTTTAAAAAATCAATTTAAGACCTTTTTAAGACCTATTTAAGACCTATGTTTGGCAAATTTAAGACCAATTTGCCACAGGTCACGAAAAACATTTGATCGCATGATATTCGATGTCACAACACGCGGCAAAAAGCGGCAATTTTGCTCATCCTATGGCAATTTCGCTCATTCTAAAATTTTATTTTAATTTCCTAATCAGATCCAATTTAAGACCTTTTTAAGACCTCTTGCAAGAAAAAGTTGAATTTTAAGACCTTTTTAATGCCTTAAATTTGAGAAAATCAATTTAAGATCTTTTAAGACATTTTAAGACTTGCGTGGGCACCCTGTTCCTATGAAATTCTTCACTGAGAAGCTATTTTATGTTATATTATTTGTTGAATATCCGATTGCACAGTATCCAAGGCCAGTTACGCCATTATTATTAATTTTAGGATTGACATTATAGAATCAGAATTCATAGTTGTTTTATAGCATCTGGAGATAAAAAAAAAACATGCTATTTTTCCATTTGCCATGTACAGGGCTCACCATGAATGGCTTCATGAAGGCTGCACCTAGGGCAGGTACTGCAAGATGTTACCTGTCAAAGGGGGGAAAAGTACCTGCTCAAGATTGCAAAACTTCATTCACTGACGTTTAAAGATACTAGTTCGAGTTAACTGATATATCTCTCAGACCCGGCAATTCGATTTTTTCTGGAACAAAAGGTTAGTGTTATAGGTTTAGTCAAGGTTCAAAGATGCTCTATGAACATGACAAATTTGGAAACTGTTGAAACAGACATTCCGGATTTTAAGCAGGAAGAAACCGGATTTTAAGCGGGAAGAAAAGGAAAAGAGTCACATATTATGTACATTCTGACATTAAAAAGAGCTTTTAGAAAAACTATCTGTTGCCTAAGAATACAAATGTAATGTTGTTGTTTTTTCTTAAAATTACTTATATCTGACAATGTCAAAAATCCAGAAAGAGAAGGAAAAGTCACAAGTGGTATCGCTGGAGGCCATCCAAAGGCCATCCTGGGTCCCATCCTGGGTCTACCCCGGACCCACCCCAAGTCCATCCCGAGTGACGGAGTCCATCCCTTCACCCTCTTCACCCCCTTACCCCCATACATAAGCTCGAGATACACTATGAGCCTGCCGTGACGCTGCAATGACCTTGTTATGACCTTACTATGACCTGCCTATGACATGTTACTCTGCCTTCATGCATAGGCATAACTTTGCCTTTAAGTCTTCAGGCATGGGCAAAACCCCAAAGGAAATCCAAATATCATATAATTATGGTATATTTATTATGACATCATACATACATTCTTCGCCGCTTTTTCAGAAAAAGTTTCCCACCATTGAAATCCTATACTAAAATTCACAATTTCTGAACAGATTGAACAGGTATTGAGGTATTAACCGACAATCGAAAGGGGATATCCCGTTTCCATATAATTTATGGTGCATTTCATAATGACATCATCTGTTCACTCGCCAAGAATAATTGAGCTTTTCAAAGGAAAACCTTTGCCATAGTAAACCTATGTTAAACTACAATCTCCGAGCAGATTTTTAGTCTAAACAGCCAAACGGTCAAAACCTACTTTGCTGGGACCAGCGTGCCCCACTTCAGCCATCTGTGGATGAGGGAAAGTTCTCAGCCTTTTTCGAGGACTGCTTACTCCCATTTATTGGAGTATCGACCCAATCACTTTGCAATCCAGAGAATAATATAGCATATTCTTATTTGGTTTTGGAATAAAAATTTATCCGTCCAATTGGGCAGTTGGATCTCATGATTTATCCACATAAATAAAGGTTTTACATGCGTAGGTAGGCAAGCAATCTTTGAAGTAAATTTCACTCCATCATGGGTATTTTGGAGCATATTAGTTCCCTTTAAATTAATGTTCTTGACATACTCACGGAATTTTATAACTCTGGACCATGTTTTGATAATACACGTTCAATATGCAATAGTCAAATAAAGGGGAAAAAAACTTTGCATTTGATATAATCTATGCTGAAATAAGAAAGTTGGAAACCACTGTTTTTTTTTATCCTTAAAGGTCTGGGATAAATGCATTGTACAAACGAAGGGGGATGGGAACAAAGCATTTGTTATTACCCTAGTTTGCACACGCTATCAAGGGCTTCATCCCGAGACACAGGTATGCATGTGCAGACTGGGGCAATACTAATTGCTGAGTTAACCCTTAGTCTGTACTAAATTTATTCTATATCAATTCTAGAATGATTGAAATCCCCGATTCTGGCATGTGAAGGCCTTAGGCCTACAATCTCTGAACAGATTGTTATTTTGACCTTGGCTGCCATGGGGTCCATATCCAACAACGAGGGCCATGATTCCGGGTTATGTGCTTAGGCCTAAAAGAAAAACCTGTTGTATTCAGGTAACCCGACCTACCCTAATTTTTTGGACCTACTGAACTATAGAGGTTTTATTATCCATTTAAAGTTAATGCGTGTTTGTGATGTTTCGTTGTATAGATAATCGCTAGCTCCATTCACAGTCTCCCTCCTCGTCGACTGCAATCGTCCAATACATAATTATAGTTCCCTCATCATGTAAGACGTGAACACTCGTTGTGAAAAGATTTGTTGTTTATTATCCAATGTCTAGTCGTTCCGTGACAAGAACTCGATTGACCATGATCAGTCCCGAGGTTAGAGTTCCCTCAAACACATTCAGTCAACGCTCCGCGCTCTAACACAATTTCTATATGCCTCTCTCCAGAACCTAGACTGCAGATTAAAGGTCCAACCTTCACAGGATGTTTACTCACACAGTGCTTGCAGCTACTCTGGCTAGCTAAGAGCGAAACACATTATTATATGGTGGTACGTCACACCTTAACTCCTCCCTCATTTCACTACTGTCAAAGTGAAACATTGGCTTACACGTGCGCTTCTAAGCTCACGTTATGCTGCCCAAACATGGACTGGCCACCTGCGTCAGTACACTACCTTAACTTTTTTTAAGGTTTTTTCCCCCAAAGTTTTTCAGAATCCAAAGGAATTGACCAGAAAAACATGAAACAGCATGAGATAGCATACATATGGTCAATGCATATAATTTAGGTGCTAAAAATTGATTTTAGAGGATGTTCAGAGGTTTTTTGTTTTTTTTAAATATCCAACTCTGCCTTGTCTGTTCGGTAAATAAAAAAAAAAGCAAACAAAACAAACAAACAAAGAAATTGGGGGGGGGGGAATGAGAAAAAAAGACCCTTAGTCGGCACTTTTGGACCCACTCGGGCGGTGGACCGGAAACAGATTTTTTAAGCCTGGCCCTACCTACCCTAATTTTTTCAACCTATATGTTACATGAACACAACAATTTTATCTTTTTTGTCATAAAGCTACCATAATGGCAAAGTCATGACACAAGTCATGAAAAAGATAACAATGCCGAACCCAGGGAGTCCTTACCCCCCCCCCCCCCCCCCCCACCCACACACACACACACACACACACACATGACAGAAAAAAACTTTGCAACTTGGCCTCACCAAAACCAGCGTCCTGGATGTCCTGTCCACTCCCCTAACAGGACCCTCTGGGTGTCCTGTGGATATATTAGAAGTCACACCCAGCCATTTTAAAAATCTGTGTACCCTGTATCCGCCCCTGAATTGCACTGTCTACAAGCTAGACCAAGGCAAGTTTAATACATTTTCCCACAAGGTTGCGTGGTCTGGAAATCCCTCATTTATTTAGATTTGTAGATATTTCAGTACTCTTCAGAGATGCCACTCCCAAGAAATCAAAGAATAGGAAATATGAGAATGTTAAAAATTGTGTTTGTTAATATGTTCATATTCATGGTGTATACAAACTTCTTTTTAAAAGTGGCACCCCCTCTTGTCAGAAATATGAACCCTGAGATAACTGAGATAACCTGAAGAGGGGAGTGTAGTCCAATTCAGTCTGCAGAACCGACCACTAGGCTTGGTGCAGAGTGTAGTGAGAATTGGTGCCCACTCAGGTGGCTGATGGCTTTTATCTTTTAGCAGTATCTAGACTGTATGTGGCAAGGGAGGGGGTAAAGGGTAATTGTGGTTGTGGTGACTATGGTCCAAAATAATCCCCCTTGGTGAGTACATGTAATTAACTTGTTTTCAGAGTTGCCCTCCTTTCAAAATAAAAGTCAAGCTGAGCTGAAATATTCCTTAATGTTTCTAAACTACATCTTGTCTCATTAAATATGGTTACTTGTTGCAAAGAATAAATCTTTTTGCATACTAATATGGGTGCTAAAAATGATTAATTTGCTATTTGTTAGTGCATTGAAGAGATTTAGACAAAAAGTTCAAAATGTTCCCTATATGTTAGCCTATATGAATGCAGGGCGCAGCTTAATAGGGCATACATGTGCGGCCAAAAAGCGGTGCAAAAGGGGCTGACTGGTACCAGCCAGGTGTACACAGGTAACACACCTTGACCGGCGGTCACTGTGACCTGTGATCTGTGCAGTCAGGTGTGTCACCAGTGAACATTGAGGCCAGCCTAAAAAAAAATTATGTTTCCGGTGGACCGACTGGCTTTTAAAAAGACCAGTCGGGAGGTCGGGAATTTTTTTTTTTTTTTTTTTGGTAGTGAATGTACTAACAAAATCTGGAAAAAAAAAAATCTGAAAAAATTTTAAAAAAAAGTCTCAGTCGGGGGTTTTAAACCCAGTCGGGTGGTCCACCGGAAACAGAATTTTTTTTTAGCCTGGCCTGATTGTCCCTGTAATCAACACAACAGGCAGTATGGTAGCTGGCTTGAGCCACTTCCAGTCGCTATTGCCGAACACTCCCTATCTCGGACACTGGAAACACCATATCAAAGTTGTCCGTATGGTATTGGGTTAAAATCTGCCAACGTAAGCCTAACGACGCGATAGCCGACTACATGTTTTCCACTTTTTGGAACATAATCCAGCGACATTATTGTTCACGTCACGAATTTTGTACCACTCTGCATTAGTTACAATGTCCCATCTCAAACTCCTTTCTCGCTTCAGATTCCCGTGTAATCTGATCATTGCTCCGACTATAGCATTCTGGGCAGTGCCGGGACTACTTTTCGCTGGTACTGGTTACCAGCCTGACTTAACACTTTCTGTAAGAACTATATTTCCATGGCGGGAGACATGCGTGATGCGGTTGCGCAGTCTACTACAGTAAAAGTGTGTGACGAAAAAAAAGCTATAGTCGGAGCGAGTATTATGATGTGGAATCCGACGCGACTATGGAGTATGTGTCCCATCTTAGCAAGAGTCTGTGGCTTTCATGGATTCTATATAAAAGTTTGAGCTTATAATTGACAAAGGTATTAGAAAAAGGAGTGTTTAAGAGCAAAATGTAGGGATTTACACATTTGTTATCTTAAATCAAAAGGTAAGGAATCCTACAAAAGTAGGAAAAATGGCATCTCTGACTCTTTCAAGGGATTAAGGACTGTCTAGCAGGTTTCTAAATGTACCAGCATAAAGACTTGATACCATCTGTGAGGTTAGACAAATACTATCGGAATAAATAACTATGATAAAAAACATATGTCACTGCATTTGTTTTCAAGATAAATGAGTGTGCAAAAATTAGATTTTTTAAAATAATTTTCTATGGGAAAACACTAGTTAATCTTCTGAAAAATTTAATCAGCATATATTAATCAACCATAGTTGAATATCATATAGTCTATGGACCTGTACCAATGTATTTCAGCAAAGAAAAGTGGGGGTCACCGTTTTGATATACAGTCCTTGGGCTGTCCTTAAAAATAATTGTTTCCGCAATTTTTTTTTTCCTTAATTTACTTTTTGGTTGGTGATTACATGATTATAATAAAAATTTTGAAAAAAAAAAAATTGGGGGGAAAAAGAAGTAACCATCTGGCTATAAAAATACCCGGCTGGCTGGTCGATCAGAAACAGATTTTTTTTAAAGGACGGCCTTAGAAACAGAATATGCCATATATGGCAATTCCTATATATTCCTACTTAAACAAATTCCCTGTAAATCTCGTTATCCCATCCAAAGTTAAAGTCTTTGTGGAAAAGTTTGCATTTCTTTGGAAATAAAAAAGATATTTTCTACAAAAATAAAATTTCAAGCTCCTATGATTTTCACACCAGGTGGCACTGGTGTGGTCAGTCACAAATCCTTTAAATACCTTTCTTCGCACTCTGAGATTCATTTGGACAAGTATCTACAGCAGTTCTGAACAGTGGCCTACATAGATAGTCTAACACTAACAAGTTCACAGAGTGTGAAAAGTTACAACACTCTAACAGGTGGTGCAACTACTTTCATAAGTTTCTTGGGTTAAGTTTTGAGAGTGATAGATCTCGTCACAACTAACGTCATGTAGAAAAGGGGACTTACCTCAGTCTTTATCCTAATAAGGCGATGACAGATAAGATACCAAATATAGTTTGGAAACCATGCAATGTTTATGCCCTTTTCGGCATCACTCCTTCACCCGGAAGTGATTCCCGAAATTGATTCACTCTGCAAGCCGAGACAGAAACTAAACTGTGCTTGCTGAGCGAGATTTTTCTTTCGACAGAGGACGCCACGTGTCTTTTCCCGCCACGAAAACCAGGAGGAGGAGCATAGACACGAGGGTATGTCTACTGTCGTACTGACACGAAAACCTGGATCCTTGGTCACATAAAACCACATAGCTAGAGATAAACGTTTAGTTCTGTTTTAGAACTAACGGGTGTAAAAGTCTACGTAAATGATTATATTTCTTATGCACAAAAAAACACACACACAAACAAAAGAGAGCGCCACTGCATGCATAGAGTTGAGAAGGTGTTACCCACTCTGCCGCACCGACACGTTTTACTGAAAGTCAGTTCTCACGACCTATAATTTCTGGCCCGGAGGGTGATTCATCGCAGATTGGGTCTTACGCCGGGAACAAGTTACAGAGGCAATTCAAGATGTCGGACTTAGATGTGCACAACTTAGCTTACGAAGGAAGAATAGATATTTTGAAAGGAAAGGTCAGAGGAAATGAGACACTTTTGACGGAAAAAGATGGTGTGAGTATATCTCAATTGGTTGTATCGGTTAGACGAGAAAGATATCTATGGCAGGGGGTGCTAACTTAGTAAGTTGAAATTAAAAATGGGCAAAGTCATGCTTCGAACAGTCTAGTCATTTCCATCGCGGCATTGGCATTGGATTGGTCTACCCTTTTTGGCCCCTTTTTGGAAATTGAAAATTGGGAGGGGGGGCTGCCGCAGGCATCAAGATGACGTTCTGGGGATTGACAGGGCCCACAGGCTTTATATTCATGTTTCAGCCATCTGCCTGATCTGGGCCAACTTTAATGTAATTTTTTCAAAAATCATGGGCCGTGATACCATAGACATACATAACATAGATAGGAAACTTTTGTTGTTTCTAGATTTTCCTTGTCTCGGATAGCTCTCCAGGTATAGCCAAGAGTAAAGGTTTTTTCACACCTGCTTGGAGAGTGTGAGGTGTGAGACTGCAGTTTCACACCTTTTTTGGCCTAGTACCCAAATGATCTTCAAATTTATATCACTACAATCATAATGTACTCAATAGGAATGAATAGAAAACAAAATTCTGGTTAAGAAGATACCAAAAATAACATATTTATGTCAATTAGAAATAAAGATATTGACTAATGAAAATTGGAGAAAATTGAGAAAAATAACAAATTTGTCAAAGTTTAAGAGTTAATTTTAGGCAAATCACAAGTTGGATATCCAATTAAGCTTTTATACTACCATGGGTAGTTACACTCTATGTGAAATAATTGGTTTTATATGTAGGAAAAAATTTTAAACGGCCAAAATCTGACTTTGAAAAAATGTCGGAATTAAATTGTATATTCTCAGGAAAAGTGACATATATCCACTTTAGAACCCAAATACAATTTTATGCCCCCCCACAGAACCTAATTAGGTCATAATGGGATAGGACATTGTTTCATCAATCACACTGGTGAATATTAGAGCCATAAATTGCATATAAATGGGTTTTTCGGATTATCACTTGACCCATTTGAGCCAATGTCAGAATCCAACGAGTTTGATGTGATGGAAAATTGACAAAGTTTGGGAGTTAATTTTAGGCAAACCACACGTTGGATATCCAATTAAGCTTTTATACTACCATGGGTAGTGACACTCTATGTGAAATAATTGGTTTTATTTGTAGGAAAAAATTTTAAATGGCCAAAATCTGACTTTGAAGAAATGTCGGAATTAAATTGTATATTCTCAGGAAAAGTGATGTGTAGCCACTTTAGAACCCCAAATACCATTTTATGTCCCCCACAGAATCTAATTAGGTTATAATGGGATAGGAAAATGTCTCATCAATCACACTGGTGAATATTAGAGCCATAAGTGGCATATAAATGGGTTTTTGGGATTATCACTTGACCCATTTGAGCCAATGTCAGAATCCAACGAGTTTGATGTGATGGAAAATTGACAAAGTTTGGGAGTTAATTTTAGGCAAACCACACGTTGGATATCCAATTAAGCTTTTATACTACCATGGGTAGTTACACTCTATGTAAAATAATTGGTTTTATTTGTAGGAAAAAATTTCAAAAGGCCTAAATCTGACTTTGAAGAAATGTCGTTATTAAATTGTACATTCTTGGGAAAAGTGACATCCCCAAAACCGATTTATATGTCACTTATGACTCTGATATTCACCAGTGTGATTGATGAGACAATGTCCTAGCCCATTATAACCTAATTAGGTTCTGTGGGGGGCATAAAATGGTATTTGGGGTTCTAAAGTGGCTACACGTGACTTTTCCCGAGAATATACAATTTAATTCCGACATTTCTTCAAAGTCAGATTTTGGCCCTTTACAAATTTTTCTTACTAATAAAACCAATTATTTCACATAGAGTGTAACTACCCATGGTAGTATAAAAGCTTAATTGGATATCCAACTTGTGGTTTGCCTAAAATTAACTCCCAAACTTTGTCAATTTTCCATCACATCAAATTCGTTGGATTCTGACATTGGCTCAAATGGGTCAAGTGATAATCCGAAAAACCCATTTATATGCTATTTATGGCTCTAATATTCACCAGTGTGATTGATGAAACAATGTCCTATCCCATTATGACCTAATTAGGTTCTGTGGGGGGGGGGGGGGCATAAAATTGTATTTGGGGTTCTAAAGTGGCTATATGTCACTTTTCCTGAGAATATACAATTTAATTCTGACATTTCTTCAAAGTCAGATTTTGGCCTTTTAAAAATTTTTCCTACAAATAAAACCAATTATTTCACATAGAGTGTAACTACCCATGGTAGTATAAAAGCTTAATTGGATATCCAACGTGTGGTTTGCCTAAAATTAACTCCCAAACTTTGTCAATTTTCCATCACATCAAATTCGTTGGATTCTGACATTGGCTCAAATGGGTCAAGTGATAATCCCAAAAACCCATTTATATGCTATTTATGGCTCTAATATTCACCAGTGTGATTGATGAAACAATGTCCTATCCCATTTTAACCTAATTAGGTTCTGTGGGGGGGCATAAAATGCTATTTGGGGTTCTAAAGTGGCTACATGTCACTTTTCCCGAGAATATACAATTTAATTCCAACATTTCTTCAAAGTCAGATTTTGGCCTTTTAAAAAATTTTCCTACATATAAAACCAATTATTTCACATAGAGTGTAACTACCCATGGTAGTATAAAAGCTTAATTGGATATCCAACTTGTGGTTTGCCTAAAATTAACTCCCAAACTTTGACTAATTTCTAATTTTTCTCTATTTCTTTTCAATTTTCATTAGTCAATATTTTTATTTCTAATTGACATAAACATGTCATTTTTGGTATCTTTTGAATCAGAATTTTGTTTTCCATCCATTTCTATTGTGTACATTTTGATTGTAGTGATATAAATTGTGAAGAGCATATGAGTCCTAGACCAAAAAAGGTGTGAAATCCATTTCTAACACCTCACTCTCCAAGCAGGTGTGGCCCAACCTATGCTTTTTGGCCTGTAGCAGGTCTTATCAGTGCTAATTTGCATATGAATACCGAGACAGACATGCACCAGTCAGCCCAGGCAGTGTTTCCACTCTATCTTATGTATCTCTATGGTGATACTAAGTTATAACATTGGGACCTCCCTCCCTCTAAAAGGCCCCAACAGACTTTACCAATAGGCCCTACCTAGGCTGGTCGACCGGCCGGGTTTGACCCCTCGAAAAAAGCCACTGGTCCTCAGATAGGTTCAAGGTTCAAGGTTGTTTATTGACTAATGTACAAGTATACTTTTATGTCAAGGTGAAGTTGTCAGTCAGACAAAGATAACATACATACAATAATATATACATCACACACAAATGCACAGATTGCAGTTGTTGCTTTTTCCTTGAGATCTTTAGTACATTTAGGATTGACATTTAAGATTTCACATACTTTCTCTTCGGCAGACTGTACATCGAAGTTGTCAACATAGTCACTGTACTTTATTACAAAGGACTCTCTCTTACATTTAATCTCTGGTTGATTACATTGGGTGAGTATGTGAAGGACATCTTGACATGTGTCACAATGTTTGCAGAGGTCATTGCTAGCTTTTTTCCCTCTAAAACTCCGATATCTACAGTCCAGAGAGCAGTTGTAGTCTGTCCGTAGTCTAGTGAATATGGTTCGTATTTTGGGAGAGTATATCTCTTGTAAGTAACTGCACATACTATATTCTTCTTTCAAACATATATTTGGTATTAAACATTTTCTTTTGATTGAATCATTGGAAAGGAAACTCGAAAATGTTTTGAATGTACATATCCTGAAGTCTTCTTTGTACGGATAATTTAAGACTGTTTTTGCCCCATTCCTGTGGTGCCAACCATATGTTTCTGCACCCTATTTTCCATAAAAAGTATTCAATATTTTTCAGCCATTCATGATTTTCTCTTTTCATTGTTTGAAAGGCTAAGTTTAACAAGGGGTTTTTAGTTTCCTGTTCTAGCCTTAACCAATACATTAGTGTCAATAATATTTTCCGATGATGGATGGGATATCTCCCTAGTTCCCGTAGAGCTAGTCTCGTACTAGAAAATTTGGACAAGCCTAGAGCATGCTTACATGATGTAGAATAAAAGCTCTCAGCAGCTGACTCTGTGTTCCTATCTACTTCCTCTAATATAACAGTTAGTGGGCTTTTATTAAAAGTAGACAAGAGATTGATTTTGTTAATGATGTTTCCTAATGTTACAAAAGCTACCTCCTCCTTCTTATAAAATCTGCATGATATGATATTGATATCTTTTAGTCCAAGGAAAGTCAGTAGGTTGGTCAAATCTGTTTTCAGAGTCTTGCTGCAAATACCTTTCCATTTGATTTTAATGGTACAATTACTTGATGGCATTCCCCATACTGGACAACCATATAAAAGAATAGGGTCGATCTGTTTGTCAAAGAGAGTCATATATAAGTTGACTGACACATTTTGCGTAGTGCTCAGTGCCTGTCTAATAGAGAAACTTGCACATCTAGCCTTTGATACTCTATCTGTTTCCATTTTTGATATACTACAATCACTGGATATTAACAAGCCAAGATATTTGTAGGTGTTAACACATTCTAGGTCTTTGCCCTGGAAAGTAATGCCCTCTAACCGTCTTCTCCCTGGGGCTAAGACCATTACTTTAGTTTTGGCTACATTGACTTCTAAACCCCATGTATTGCAGTACACTGCCAACTTATCCAGGCATCTCTGCAATCCCTCTCTGGTCTGTGAAAATAGAACCAGATCATCAGCCCATGATAGGGAATTAATTTCTGTATCTTCAAGTCTGACAGGATCACATGAAACATCAAATGAGTCATGAAGATCATTTTGAAATAGATTTGACAATGTAGGGCTTAAGTTGGATAGTCAGACTGTTATCAATAGTGATTGTGTACATCTCGCCAGGAACCAGTTAAGTGTTTGGACATTTGTGATTTGGACATTTTATCTAGGCTGTCCGCCCATTTTTCTGGTAAATCATACAGAAAAATTTTGACAAGAAATAGTACATACAACTGACATTATCAAGTTTCAAAATGGTCATGAAATCATCTTTTTGACAGATGATGGTGTCTGTCAAATTCGTGTTTTTAACCAAAAAAAAAGGGGATAAAACTGGACATCAGAAAATTCACATTTAAATGGATAAAGGGAAATTTGGGATTTGAGCCAAAAAATTTACAAAAAGGGGGTACGTTGAAAGTTTGAGAACACTGATGGGGCCAAAAAAAATAATAGTTGTGTTCAGGTAACATAGTTAAAGAAAAATAGGGTAGGTAGGTCGAAATCTTTTTTCTTTTTTTTTTTACTTACCAAAGAGACCCGGCCAGTTTTGAAAATAAAGAATACATTCCAAATATCCCCTAAAATTATTTTCAGCATCTAAAATACGTTCCCTGGGATTTTGATTTTTTTTTTTTTACAAATTTCCTAAAAGAAAAAGTTAGGATAGGGCCAAAAAATTAGCGTAGGTAGGGGTACCTGAACACAACATTTTTTTATTTTTGGTCTGGGTATGAGTCAACGTATCCACATATTCCGTTAAGTGGGGGTACCGGGCCCGGGCCAAACCTAGTGGCAGCTACAGGCATAGACCAGAGACAATCTCCGTACGTAGAGCGGCATGTTGCAGAAAGCCCAGTTTCAATGCAAAACTAGATTACATTGATCTGAAGAGATGACGATCTTTATATTCCAGTCTGGCCGTGTCCCTTTGCACTGGGCAGCAAGTGGAAGTCACACTCAAGTCGTTGAATTCCTCCTCTATACGGGAGTACCTGTAGATCCCAGGGATGACGTAAGTATTGTGAGAAAGTAAGCATTGATAATAAAAGAGCATATTTAAAATCAATTAGACAAATAGTGGTGTATGAATATAAATAGGCATTGCTTACCTAATAAAATTAAGTATTAACGGTCAAAAATCTGGGGGAAAAAATATGCAAATAATTTCGTCACATGAAATGTGAAATTCTACCGCTTGGAAATCTAATAACATCTAAATTCATCCTTGTTTACAAGTCTTCGTCTGAATATATGTTAGGCTGAATGGACGCCGTTGATGATCGCCTCGTCGGCTGGGGGAGGAGAAATTGTAAACGTCCTCATCAGAAAAGGTGCTAGTGTGACGGTAGTCAACTCCACTGGACAGTGCCCATTGCATTATGCAGCCTCCAAAGACCGATTTGAGGTGAGCTTTTATGACTGGAGAAAGTGATAACGTGAGTTATGTGCATGTTTAATATTAATTCTGACGTCGTGTACGAATGTCAATTACCGTGTGTCCGGAACTTTAGTAATTCATTAAAAGCATCAGCTACGTATTTTATTTTCAATGTTCAAATATACCCATTGCAATAGACATATTTCAAAATTTATCATTTAAATATGTCCATTACCAAAATATTCGCAGTACATTATCGTTATCTTAACTACATAATATATGAGAATTATCTTTCAGCCGCAAAAATCCAATTTGAAATACCTTTGGCGGCAGAAAATATGCTTTGATTCTGAACGATTTCAAATATAATCTTCAAAGAATTCCCAATGTGTCGAGTCCAGCACTTCCCTTTATTACTAAAGTTCCAATTATAAAATTTCTTCTCAAATCTTAACGATGTTCAATCTTATGTTTCTGTCCTGAATTTATTTATAGATAGCAGAGAAGTTGTTGGAAAAAGGAGCCGATCCTAATGTAGCTGACCGCGCCAAGAACACACCTCTCCATCGGGCAGCCGTAAAGGGTCATGTCAAAATGACCAAGTTATTACTCTCCTACATGGCTGATCCCAATGCCCAAGACGCCGAAGGAAACTCACCTTTGTATGTCCACATTGAAAATATTAAAATGAAAAGTTCAATTACAATTTATTTTAATGGCAAATTGTTTTAACTATTTACATCCTCACATTGTATTTCGTTAGGAGGTTTTGTTAAATGAGATGTTTACTGAATCAGAATACCAACTATGTGTTTATATTCATTAGAACTAAAGTTATCATTCAAGAGAGGAAAATTTGATATCTTCATATATAATTATGTTCCTCTATATATTTTTCCGTTTCTGTGTATAATACGAATCGTTTATTGAGAATTTTTTTACTTTCTCGTTTTTCCAGACATGTGGCTTGTGAAGAAGACCAATACCAAACCGCCAAAATGTTGATAGAATGTGGAGCAAAGACCAGTCTGAAAAACAAGGTACATAATCACCTATATATATATATAGCCTCTCATTAACTTAAACATTTGGTAAGAAGTATCAAAGTCAGTTAAATTTTCCTAGCAAACCAGTTAAATCAAATGGACGGGCTTCCCCGCCAGAGTCGCATGGGGTACGAATGGACTTAGGGTTTTCATTTTCTAGGCTGTGCCATTGGGTCATATAATAAATAATCATCCTAGATGGAAATGATGCGGTGTAGTAGGAGATGCGTGGACTCTGTGACTAGGGTTTGATTCCTTCCTGCCTCCCTGTATACATCATAATCTACTGCTTGATTGTCACGAAATAAATGAGGGAAAGCGATTTGCTGTGACTTATGTGAAATGTCAATAATCAATATTGCAATGAAACAAGTTGTTACCAATTTTGTCATTTCAGGAGGAACAGGCTCCGTTAGATCTGGCTCCGTCCACTCTCCGCCAGACGTTGGGTCGGGTTTGTCGGCAAGTCGAATCCTAAGCTGCTATGGGCTGAGATTTCACTTCACTCTTCATCACCAGAAATCATCCTCTTTTTTGCATTATCAGTTTAAAGTATTGTTCGCACTAAGGAATATGTTTATCACAACAGTTATCAAACCATTACTCGTGACTCAGTCGTCCGAATTATCCAAATTGCATTCTTTTTTTTCCTTCTTTTTTTTCACACACACAAAAAAAATCATATGCGCATGTTATATGAGAGACTGGGCTTCAATCTCGTGAATCGACCTAAATAAACAAATACCTTACATATTTTCTATTTCAAGTGTTTGTTCCTAAATGATTTGTGAATATTTATAAATTAGTGAATAAAATGTGTTTATTGACATTGTTCCCGTATCAGCCCACAAATGTTAAAACACACCCAAGCTAGCTTTGAAGAAATCTAAAGAATCCGTCTGGAAAATTATAATTAATCCTGAAAAAAATGTCTATCGATCATCCAAAGTCTACAGTTGAATTTATTTAGCAGCTTACATATTTACCAGTGCCTATATGGCGTGAGAGCGTATATATACTCGAACGCCCATGCATCCAATTTCAAGTATTACAAGGAAAGACGAACAGGTTATCAGGGATGTTTGCCATGCCTGCGTATTTTCGTATCATATGAGTATTATGTATCATATAATATCTAATTAAAAGATATATTTTGTTATTTATCATATTAAAGAATGTTAATAAGTTCTGGGAAAGAGAAAAAAAAAACATTTTTGACAATAAATTTGGGAACGTAGATAACAGTTAATATTGCATCTAGACCCTTGGTATTTGAAAGCATTATTTACATGATAGTGATATAGGCGGACCTAAGAGGCGGGGGCGAATGGGGCAATGGCCCCTCCCATACCCAGGGTACAAACTTTTGGCATCTTTAGATTCGAACCCTTTATCCCCAATGTTTTGTAAAGTCTAAAGAACCTGTTTGGGATTTCTGCATAAGCTATATTGTAGTGCCTGTTGCCAAAACATCATTCGTCACATTTCCAGTTCCTTTTCCCTCTTTCAATCTGGTGTCAGGGTAGGGCATAGATCTGCACGATGACGCTCACTGTCACGTCTATGCTCCCGGCTACAAGAAAGCCCGGGGGTGCGGAAATGGTGGCGCGAAATATGTACGCTGCCATCTGACGGGAAAATAGAACACTAATACCGGAAGTAGGTCACGCTCGGATGTCTGGGAAATTCTGGGCGGAAGACATCCAACATGGCGGCCAAACAGACTCTGTGCGGACAGCTTAGTATGTAATTGTTAGGTTTCCTAAAGGTTAAGTTACTTTATTTGCAGTTAAAACATACAATACGATAGGTAGCACTGTTATTGATTCGATACAACAAAGTTCAAGCCAAGATGCAGAGTCCACAGGGAGGAAACTTCACTCTGTCAGGTGAGTTATTGAAATTATTGTTGCTGTTTTGAACCTGGGAACGGGACGTCAAGTGTGTTCCTGAGAAAGATTTGGGAAAAAAAGAGAGTCTTCAAATAATTCACTTCGGTCGTAAATCTGATGTACTCAACATACTGAATTGTACAAACCAGGCCATAGAAATCACGAAAGAGAGCCCAGCAGGCTAATTGTAGATCACGGGAATTCACATGACTTAGAATTCACGTGAGCAAACGTGGAAGTTTAAACTTGACAGCTCCAAGCCGGAGCCTGAGATGAGGAAAACAAAAAGGAAGTGACTAACACAAAATATATCCAATGTATACAATGTCATTGCATTACAGTGTTACACGTAGTAATCATGATTAAACAAAATTAAGTTCTCTCTTCTAGATCAACTTTGTAGTTGTACTCCGTAAGTCACTCACTCAAGTCAAAGAACATCAGTAACGTTAAGTGGTATATTGGATAGATTTATAAATTATATTGAAAACCTGTGGTCAAAGCCAAAAGGCTAGCAAAATGATCGACTGTCAACTTCCTATGTCGTACACAGCTCACTGTGATCGAAGGGTCCATAGAGCTAGTCTAAGGCCAATTAACGTTATAACACTAACATAATAAGAAGAACCGCGGGGGGCGTCCGAGGGTGGCTGTACGACCCATACGGCCATAGGGGATTGTCACATACCGAGGGCGAAGCCCAAGGTTTGTACGATCCCCTCGGGTCGTACAGCCACCCGAGAACAACCCTTAAGGTTCTTCTTATGTTTATCATCCAAGCATTATTCAAAATAATGTGAAAATACCTAAAAACGAGAGGCCACACCCACAGTGAGCGGTGTGTACAGCCTGTCAATATGCCCTGACCACAATACGCACTGCTCTGCAGCCGTGCAGGTGATAACATATACTATTTATGAGGGTCTCAAAAACGAGCATCGTGCACCACTTTTTCGGCGAAATCGATATCGGAACTGTTGGGGCTATCTACTATGGCGATGTATGTGAGAAAACATGTTAATTGTTATTTCGCTATAACTTTTTTATGGTGATCCAATCTGCTTACAGTAAGCGAGAACAAGTTTGGCATGGACCTCAGGAAAGCCAAGCAGCTCTCAAAATCATGGTCATGGAAAGCCTAGTTATCCCACAATTAATGGGGATTCCCTTTTACACACTCTCCGGGCTGAGCTCTTGCCACTGCAATTCAATGCGTTGTAGGAAGAATATGCTTGGAGCTATCCCCCTCATTTCCCGTTGCTCTCCTCACTATGCGATGCTCAAACAGCCGGGGATTCCCCCTAAACCCTCAGACTCGCATATTCCGTATAAAAATGGCTTTCTTTGGCTTTATGTTATACTTATGGATAATATTACTTCTCCAATACGGTACGCGGAGCGGTGTGTATTGTGGCCAGGGCATATTGACAGGCCATACACACCGCTCACTGTGGCCTCTTGTTTTAAGGTATTTTCACATATTTTGAATAATGCTTGGGTGATAAACATGAGAACCGCGGGGGGCGTCTGAGGGTGGCTGTACGACCCATGGGGATCGTACAAACCTCGGGCTTCGCCCTCGGTATGTGAAGATTCCCTATGGGTCGTACAGCCACCCTCAGACACCCCCCGCATTTCTTCTTATTATAGTATGCACACTGCCTTATCTGAACTATAGGTCAGGTTGGCATATAGGGGACTTGGGTAATTACCCATTTCATAGTTTGTTTTTTCTGATCAAATTGATGAATAGGCATCATAATATTCCAAATTCACCTAGAGGATGTGGTTAAATATCAATTTCCTTCAAATTGATAAGGAAAAATACTTAAAAACGTATTGTATGCTCAAAAGAAAACAATTTATACATTTTGGAGGGGCATTTTTAGCCTCATTAAGCATAAAAATGACCATTTCTGACTATTATTTGGACATATTCTTTATTATTTAGGATTATGTTCATAATAAAATCCATTAAATTATACCTGTAATAGTGTTTAATATTTCTATAGGCAATATTTCATATGTAAAACTCCATAATTTACGATTTAGAACAGTTTTGAATTAAAAATTCTTAAATATCCACATAAATTTGAGGCTGCACTGGGATGGAAGTCCCAGACAGTTACAAAATATAATGCCCAACAACAATACATACTGTATGTTTCATTGATCTCAGATTGTGTGAATCTATTTTTCAACATTACATACTAAATAAGTCAGTCTAGTCTACCTGATTAACAAAATTGTTTGCTATTTACAATAGCACTCAAAAATATAATATCAATGTGCATGAACAGAGAACAATAGAATCCTATTCATATTTTGAGTGTAATCTGGTGTTATAATAGGGCTGCCAAATGGGCAAAAAAGGTGGTTTTCGGGACTTTTATCTTTTGCATTCAAAACTGAATAACTTTTTATTGGTGCTGACTATGGTAATAAATAACATATCAAAATAATCCTCATGAAATGTCCTTTTGGAAAACGCAGGTTTTACAAGCAATTGGATTGCTTCAAGAATATTCGTACAGCACTTAACATTGGAAGTCCAACATTTTCGGCAACTTTTCATAAAACTGTGGGTTCTATTTAGTTCTATAGAATGAAAAAATTCCATTTGGGATAGCCATATGTTGCACTCTTAGAACAGGTAAGTTCTTAGCTTTAAATTGATATATCATTCAATACTGTAGGCACATTATATAAAAAGTTATTCTAAAATTAGTAAAGATGGTCCAGAAAAACTAGTTTTAAGTCCCCTATATGCCAACCTGACCTTATAGGTGTGGATGTTATTTTATGGGCTAAGATATTGAAAGACAATGCTTATGTTTGTAAGACTAAGTGAGGTGTTAAAACTACTGCAGTCACCTTCCCCCAATGTCATCACACCTGAACCCACATAGGCCATTATTATGTGAAGGAACAGGAGGTTCCTGTGGGATTTCAGTGAACCCATCCGTACAGGGGGTGGTACCCACGACTCCCGAAGTACAGTACATTTGAACGCTTGTAAACCACATGGTCTTAATAAGGGGACAGAAGAGAAAAAAAGATAGTTTTATAACTTTTCCCAAGAGTTAGGGTAGGGGTGGACATAAACAGAGGCCCAGGGGCCCGAGGCCCCTAAAAAGCAGGTCAGGCCCCTATATTTTCTGGGCTAGGAACCTGACAGGCTCCTAGAAAATCAAGAATAACAAAGACTAATATAATTATGTGAGGGCCCCTAGATTTGGACTAGCCCCTGGATTTTTAAATTTACATCCACCACTAGATTTGGACTAGCCCCTGGATTTTTAAATTTACATCCACCACTGTTTGGTGCGAAAAACATTCCAAAGATTCGTCCGAGGGTTCTTCTCCCAAACGTCTCCAAAATAATGAGTGGGAAAAACTAAATCAATGTCCGTCTGAATTAGCCATATAATTGATTAGTGTACTTTGGTGCTACTGTATTTTATCACCTGCACAGCCGCCGAGCGTGCGTATAAGGGGGAGTGAGTATGGACTGCCTGTACACACCGCTCCTTGTTTTCAGTGTTTTAACGATGTTTTAACCATGTTTGGGTGATAAAATATAGAACGACCCATGGGGATCATACATACCTCGGGCTTTGCCCTCGGTACATACAAACCCCTCTGGGTCATTCAGACACCCTCTGACGACTCCCGCAGGTCTTCTTATATTAGCATATGTGGGGTAGCTTCAGTGCGCCTGTAGTTTCGAAGGCTAGCTTTTACGACCAGCGTTTTTGAGAGATAGATGTAACGCTTAAAAAGTGACTGTCAACAGCTGCTGAAACATCTTTTGCATTTTGATTTGAGATATTTTTTCAGTCCCAAGGGCGCCTGCTGTGCTGAAAAGGTTTATCGAGGAATTATTTAACTTAGGCAATACGTGCAAGTGAGTAGATACCAGTCAACTCTGGTGTACAAATCACTGCGCCACTCTTACACCACAGCTTGTGAGAACATGAACGTTTGTTAATCTTTCATTTGAAAAACATAAAATAACTATTTAAAAAAAGTATCAGAGTCATATTAGTGTTCATCATTGTGTATCTATTTCTGTCCTAGTTTTAGGCAGTTACGTTCTTTATCGAAGAAAATTGAGCATAGTATCAATTAGATGGAGACCAATATCAGACTTAAAAACAATGAGATGATACAATGAACCAATGAGCATCTATCTAGTATAATAAATCCCTCAGTAAGCATTATTTCATATTAACAAAGCGTCTGGATGGTTCCCAGTTTGGTATATCTGGCTACCCACAATAAAAAAAAAAAAAAAAGAAATATTCATATACTAGTATTAGGTATTTTAGTAAAGGAAAGTTGGAAGAGAAGTTTTTTCGTGACGGGTTTGTAGCTGTATTAAGTGTTCAATATAACTGCGACGTCCCCTGGGCAGGCGGTACCACTGGCGGTGTCATATTAAGTCATTCAAACCGACAAGGTGGGGCCGCATATTGTGTGATGTATATCATGTACTGCCACTTGATAAACTAGGTCGACTAGCAGACTGACACAGATTTCAGGTACTGGTAGTTTGTCAAGACCTGTAGAGGTGGCAGCACCGTGCCCCGCGCTCCACAAGTCCTGACGTCACGGGCCTGTGAATCATAACATCAGAGGGTTATCATAGGCCATTATGGTGTTACTCACTTTGGTAGAAAGGTGTTCAGTAAATTAGTCAATTTAGTGACTGTCCCCGTATTCAACAGTGACTGCAGCCATACATTCCCACCGTGACAACCCATGATTGAGATGTTACAAACTAAAATCATGCTTTTTGTGCGGAATCTAAAAGCCCAATATTTGTGGTTCTTTCATATGTTGCACCGTGACATTCCAAAAGAGGCAGTATTTAGAGTAATAACACCGTTTATGCCACAGTTATTACCGCCCTGTCACATAGTGTGCAGCTAAACAGGACCCTCCTATGATAAAAAAAAAAAACACTTTATTATTCTACGCTCAAACCGTAATCCCATCATGAGGCCTTACCTTATATGACAGGGCTAAAACAAAGTGTGCCCTTCATGCTGAGCGGGCAGTGTCAGGTGGAGGGGGGCCCTGTTCCATCCGCCCCTCGTGGGGGAATGTGGCCGGCAGCCTCAGGTTGCCCGGCCCCATGTCCACTCAGGTGTTTATTGAGTCGACTCACCTGCAGCGCCCACCTCCAGCCGGTATTACGCAGTGCCATGTTGACACATCGCTCGATGTCCTTTTTTAAGCCACAGCCCACGTCGATACATACCTTTAAGAAAATTCCTAAAGTCTTCCATGTGTGACCGGCTACCGCACCCACCACAGGAAACCTTTAAAGAGATTCCTTTTTTATGAATCAATAGTCTAATCTATATGTTAGGGTAGTGTAAATGATTAAGTTCCATTGAACACCGACGGATGTGCTCATGAAGTGAGTTGAAACTATATTATAGTATAGGCTCATGTTTACCAAGCGCATTTTAGTACTATGTGTAAAGCACGGACCTTAATCTTCATTGAATTGATATATGAATGCAATAATATTCCCCGTCTCATGCTCTTATTTATTTGTATAGCAAAACAAACAATGGGTGACTTACCAGGATGTTTTATCCGAAGCTCAAAGTCAAACTTAAGTAGTATAGATATTTTCCAATGTTATGATTTATATGGTATAACATTGAAGTTGTGGTGTATATAAACATATCCTGAATACACTTGAGTAGAATTGTTTTTAATATTATTTATATGTTCTATCCTTGTGGTGCATTTAAGCGAATCGTGAATCACTGTACCTTAGAAAAACTAACAAAACTGGAAACCGGTGCAGGATTAATGGGGCTCTCTTTAGGTAAACAAGTTTATACTAATATTAGCTACCATTACAACAATATTGCAAGAGCTCTGTAGGTTTTCCCAGGTCAGAACAGGCTTTTTATTTGAAGAACGCATTTTGTTGCGGGTGACTTGTAATTATATTTACTTTTGCTGAGGTTCGAGTGTTTCAGCCCGTGTTATGTTGTGACAGGAGTGGGAGTGGGTTATTCCTGTGGTGTACATGTGTAGTAGAGGAAGGATCCGGTAGTCCCCTCCGCCCCTGTACTGGATCACTTACCAGAGGCCGGGCCCTGTCCGCCCGCCCCCCGCCCTCTGTATGCTGTCTGTGTAGGGCCTTAGTGCGCACACACACACCACACACTCCCCACTGGCCCGACCTGGATCCAGTGAAGCCAGCCGTCCCCTGACACTGTGCAGTATCTAACCTACCGGAGTGTACTGGGCAGAGCCCTCTAAGCGTTTACTGGATAACGCAGGATCATCACCGGATTATCCAAACACCAGGGAGCACACGCTGTTTGCTCGCTACAGGCCATTTACAGCTCTGTAGTATATTTAACCGCCCTATCTGGGAAAGGTGGTTTGGATCGTGTCACCTGTATAGGATCTAGCAGTCTCGGGAAACTACGGGTCTCTGGACTGTTTAACGTCACCTGCGGAGACCTTCCTTGACCCCTATACCCAGGGATAGGTCCTGGCCCACTGTTTGGATCTTAAGGTGGATGACGAAGGTAAGGCTTACCAACCCAAAATAGCCGCGATGAATGCGAGTACTAGACATTGCCCTTTAAATTCACTAATCATACGATTCTACGTGTTCCCCTGACATCAATAGGATACCGTCCGATGTGTTTTTGAAAAACACTGGGAAATTCGAGTGTTGTTTTCTTCATTTTGATCTCACCATTGTAATAGTCACTTGTTTCCTTTTATTTTTGCCACTCGTAAAAGTGAGGGACTGACAAATAGAGAGTCAGTAAGTACGCAGCGACTTCATGAATTATTGGCAAGCAGTAGAACAGAGGTTTGTACCAGAGCCTGACATGAATCATAATGCACTTAGTCGAGGCTGGTTGGATCCCCGGCCCGCCAGGTGAGACACCAGTACACCTTTAAAGGGGCCGGTAGTGTGTCAGTCATGGGTCATCATTACTTCATCCCACTCCCCGCTGAACCCTCTGAGTAAACCTAGTACAGCGGCAACACCAAGGTCACAGCCTTTCCCTCATTGCAGCTGGTTTAATTTGACATTAACAGAAACCACTAGAACCTGTGGCATTGGCAGTACCAGGGACTGCTGACAGTGACAGCAGCGTTCATAACACAAACACGTAGTTGGGGTACTGACAGCGACCCCGCCTGTTTATCAGCTGTCAACAAACACCTGACACTATTCTGACTGCTCGGTGAACCCTGGGTAACGTCATGAGAACCTATTGGCGTGGGACCATGGTCGGGTCTGCCGGGGTTTTATGTCATATATGGGCTTTTTTTCATACCCTTCTTCATGGGGGTGATTTCTTGCCTCCATCCTTGTCAGAACACTCACCACTGTGTGGATGATAATGATGTCTGTCAGGGGAAAAAACCTCTATATCCACCCCGTTGAACAACTATAGTGCAGCTTCAATAAAAAGAGGATCGGGTAAAGCTAAATGTATAAGGAGGGAAGTGAAAAAAGTAAGAGGATCTAGGCAACAAAAGAGTGTGTAGGAAATGGCCATGGGGTCTGACTAACCGGGCCCTTGGTCCTATTGTGGTGGACTGATCCCAGCCCCTTCACCCCCTTACCAGGGGTGGGCCCCCTCACCCCCTTACCAGGGGTGGGCCCGCGCCACAGATGGCCGCCACCTTCCGCTGGTCGCCGGCCGCTGGTGCAGTATAGTACTATCAGACGCTGGGTATCAGCCAGTTTGGCACGTCAACGTCAAAACGACCAAAGGAACAGTTGTGGTGAGCCTCAAAGCCGGAATCGAGCACACATGCCATTAAACTTACCCTTCCTTTACAATGTACATATAACCCTAAGTAAAAACTTGGTGATGGGAAATAGATAAAAAGAATCTTAAAAGATGCACTGAAGCCATGGGTAAAGGAGAAATTGTATGTCGATGAATAAATGGCTGAGAATGTTGTTTTGACAAGATGTTCTTGCCATCGACATTTCCGTGCTCACTATAATTCCGTGGATTAACCAATGGATCTGATGTATCTAGTCTATATTTAACGGCCTGTCCCCAACCTACCCCACTGTAAAGTTATGAACATACACACACCTCAAAAAGGTAGAAATGCTTTGCCTCTTGCTATACCGGCACCAAAACCCAGGACAGTGAAGCAAAGTTTAGAATTCTTGTGCCCGCCTGATGCACACATTTGAAAAAAGATATGCACGAGGAAACCTTTCTTTACACTCCCACCATATGTGTTGAACTGTTCTGAAGAATTAATGTGGACCGCAAACTTAATGTGGGTGGCACAAAATAAATCCATCTCTCAAACCAAAGTTTTATCTACCACTAGAAAAAAGGGAGTGTCATTGGGAGTGGTGAGGGCGTGGGTTGCGGGTGGGGGGGGGGGGGGGGGGTAATGAAGTTATGTTCTCCCAGAAAGCACCTCGCAAAAGAAAAACCTCCACTGGAGACCGTGAGACGCGGAGACGTGATGGTGCTGAATGATTGGGTTATGCTGACCATCAATTTCATACCGGGGTAATGAATTTTATGGTTCTCTTCGAACTTTTCTTTCTAGATAAATGTTATGTCTCATCAATCCGTTGATATTCTAAGCGCCTAGTACTATATGACCCCTAGGGAAACATTTTATCTGTCATAAAACGTTATTTAGTATCGCTTCTCACATCCAGTTTCCTGTCCCCTCCTTTAAACAAAGGAAATAAGTATGTTAAGTTGGAATTTCTGGGGAAATAGAGTATCGAATCGAGGTCATCCGAAAGATTAGGTAGTTTCTTAATGTGTAGGATATTCAGTCTGTCTGATACCGGGCCTTTATTGTATGTAAGAGATTGCAAGAGGAAAGATTCATAATAATTAATAACAGCCGCACGGTTTCTGTCATACCACTGCTGGCGCTCATCATTATAAACGCCTAAAACGGCAATTATTTATTAGTACAGTGTACACTAAGTTCTGGGTCCCCACACAAGTCTTCAATTGATTTGGTCAAACTGAATTCTTAAAAAAAGGTTTTAAATTCCACAATTGTCTTGCAAGACGTCTCAAAAAAGTTTTAAAATCTTATTTGAAAATGAAAATGTATTAATCATAGGGACGGCTTGCACTCGTAACCATACAAAGATTTATTTCTAAAAAAAATGTTATTGGTTGCCAGGGAAGTGTTAAATACTCCTAATTTCGGTCACAAAGAGGTCTTAATAAATGACATATAAAAAGCGTTGGCACCCCGTTGCTCCTTGGAGGTCAGTGTTTAAGAATGAATGACAAGTCTGTGCAAAGATCTACACGGGGTAACAGACAAGTCGGCAGCCGAAGGGCACAGTGGGAAGTGGAGGATGGCACCAGCGGACCGCTCGCCCTGGGATGTGCCAGATCTCCGCTGGGGTGATTCTATTACTGTGTCCTCCTGCCAGAAAGAAAAACACATCATCTTAGCATAAAAACACAAAGCGTTTTACAAAGTCAGCCAATGTATTCACAATGGCTTAAAGATCGCGGTATGCTTATACTAGTGTAGCGCAAACTAGAATGCTGCGGTTCATGATAGCATGATATTTTCCAGGCTAAGTTTTGATAAAGCTCGCGTTCTTTTTAGTGAACATTGAAGGTGAATGTAAATATTAATCCGTACATCTTTGGACGTAGTGATTGCCAAGACGTCCCTGGGGGGAGGGGGCATGGTGATGAGGTAATTAGCTTCCTGTCGACGACGGCGTCTCACCTGAACGACTTCGACGTCTGCAGTCTAACCTAGATAATAGAAGGTTGCATGGTGAAGGTTACGTCTTATTGTGGATGGCTTGTGAGATGAACAGATGGAAAAGGCACGTAATATTTTCAATTCTCCCTACCACGAATAGCTGAATTTCATAATTTTAAGGACCTGCAGGCTTATTGGGCTGATTTTGTCGACAAAACTCTTTGAAATACTATAGAAAATAATTAAATAACTGCTATTTATCCTTTTATAATGAATTAATTTTCAAACAACACAAGAAATAGAAATGCATATTGGTACTAATTTGAAAATAATGATGGCTAGTTTTAGTCAGTTGTAATCTGACAACAAATAATTGCACAATTCATGAAGAGTTTTGTCGACATATTGCCCAGCATGCATCCTGTTCTAGGTTAACCTGCAGGTAGAATTAAAGAAACTGGCTATTCGTGGTTGGGAGATATATATCAAAACTTAACACCGTCAACTTAAACACAGATTGCATTTACCCGATTTTATTACTGGCCTTAGCAAACACGTCCAATTACTTTTCTTCATTCATTCACAACTGCGTACTTATGTTATCAGTTAGAATAAAACCAACTAAAAAATCACACATATTAAGACAAATCTTAAATGACGGCCAGGCATTTCAAGTTCAGACTTGGCTTACCGAACGGGCCAACCGTGAAAATCGGCCCCACAGATTTGTTCCTAATTAGCAGTGAACCTGTTTACCAATTACATAGACCGCTTACTGGAGGTGGGGGGTAGGGAAAGGCGTTAGTAATTGTAACAGTGGGGGCTCAGTGTGTTGTCTTACCTGGTCGGGACAGGTCCAGAGGAACACCTTCCCTGTGAAGGGGTAAGTGTTTTTACTGTTGCGTTTGCACGTACATTTCTAAAGAAGGACTTTCACTTAAATTAATGCACAGTTGCTCGCAGTTACACAGGATAAGCCATATCCAAAGGAGTTCGTTCTTAATGTTTTATCCCAATAATCTAATGAGGTGATACCATGAAGGCTAAACTAGACTTATATAGACACCAGAGGCAATTATGCACTTGTAATTTTGTAAACGAAGTGCTTTGATATATCCAACTACCTGTTAACACGTGCATATGTGCAGTAACACATATCACGACCTAAAGATCACGTGAATTATGTATTTCCCCATTGTAATAGATAGCCCACGACCACTAAGGGTGGTAAATATTTACGCTAGCATACATGAGCTGGGGTAAATAGCCTGTTGTGTTAGTGTGGGAGGTGGCTGGCGGCCCCGTGGTGAGCTCGAGCTGTCTTGTTGACAAGCAGGGGGTGACTCAGATATTGTACTGTAGTCATTGATAGCAGCAGAAAGACACTGATAGGAGCTTACTTACACCGGGGCAGAATGTGGGTGGGGCCGGTGGGCTTTACTGATTGTGCTCTAAACAATGTACTAGTTCAAGATGTTATCAGTATATCATCTTACGTTTCTTCTTGGGATGGTTCTTTGTAAAATAACAATACCTAAAACTACAATTTCCTTCCCGAGGAATTATAACCTCATTCCTCATATTGTAGTGTGGAAATTGGAAATACATGTACTAAGCTTTGACGTGCGTGTTTACATTTTCAGTTAAATGAGCACGTTTCTAGCACCCACGGGGCTGCATGGTAACACTGATCTTGAATGATTGCTCTTTTGACGGTTGAAGTTCAAAATCTCACAGTGTTTAGCCGGAAAATGCAACGAAAAAGAAAGCGGTTGAAATTAACTAAATTATACACCACTTATAAGTGGGGTCCTTTCTGTACCGGACACCCGCTGTTCTTTTGCTCAAAAGCAGAACCGCCTTTTTACCGTAAATCAAAACGTAGTAAAGTGGACGTGCGAAGGAATATGTCAGTTCATTTACTGCGAGTATGTGGTTTAAATCACTATAATTATGTGACGATTATCATATACATAAATGCTCTAAGGTTGAAAATTAAGAGCATAATTATTGGGCATAGTTATTATACATCTGACTACACAACAGGAAATGATATCCAAACTAGATGCACACATATTTGGGAGTTTACGGTGGGTTTAAGAAGCAGCGGGTGACCCGTGTGCCCCATTGACTTGGCGGCCCCTCCTGCTGCTCACCTGTAGAGCTACCTGAGGAGCCGCCACCTGAAGCCGAGCCTAACAAGGTGAACTAATTCACCCCCAACGACCCCCTCCCACCCGGCCCCCTCCCCTACCAGTCGGTCCTAGGGTAGTTTACCTGGCTGGATTACCCACAAACACGACTGGCAGGTCGACAGGTAGGTCCTAAGAGTTTTAGCTGAAACATTTTATGGATTAGATCTGATAGAGAAATCTGATAATGGGTGGCTTTCTGTTTGTGGATCATTGCACTTCTGAAGGTCCGGTGAGGTTAATCCCAACGTATGTACTAGTTGGTTCGTAAAGGGACGGCTTGTTCGTTTGGGCAGTTGAATCTCTGAGGACAAGTTCAGTGTGAAGGAACTGTGTCACCTACTCTATTATCGCTCTAAATTATAGTTGTTGAAAGGCATATAAATAAGTAAATGGACACTTCGAGCACGTGACAGCAGTATTTGTGCCAACTCGTAGCCATATCTTTTTTTATGTGATTCGTTTTAGTGCGCAGATTTAACTGTTTGAGAGAAGTATTGCAAATGTGGATTCAGCACATATATGTACAGCCTTACCGACCTCTTACGTAACATGGAGTGGCTTCCACAATGTAAGCCATGAAACATTGTTCTGCTAGTACCTCATTTTCAAGTTTGTAGAGCACTGAAATAGCTACTTGTGTATAGAATTGAACCACTGTCGGTGCGATACAAAGACTGCATGGCCGACCTCTTACAGACCCTACCACATGCTTAACTCTGTCTGGGTGAGGTCAGAGTCTCGGCAGGAAAAAAACAAGTTTTCCGTTTTCTGCATTCCTCCATCATACATGCTCACATCATGCTTCCCCTGACATGCTACTCACATGTCATGATGGTATGTGAAGCGAAACCATCTGTTTTTTAACTGTATAAAAACCTGTTGTTATAATCCATCTCGGTCTGGAATAGTCTTTAATCAAAAGGACTTCATCATCAAAATGCATAAGCTCAAAGACAGACATGAACATAATTTATGTATTCAGTGAACTGTAATGCTAGTTGTGTTTTTATGGTCGCGTTTTCTTTTGAAGTCCTGTACACTTTTGATGTGGTTAAAAAAAGAATTGCGATACAAAGGATGTACTTTTGTCATCTCAAGATGGTAACCACATTATCACCCAAGCCCGTCTTTAATACCTATCAAATTTGTCTTGGGAAACAGGGATGTCAGTTTTCATACTTTAGTCTGATTTCAGATTTTTTTAGACTTAAGGAAACTGGCATAAAATTGATCAAATATGATCAAAACATGGACAAAATTTCAATAGTATTCAAAGACGTGTTTGACAGTGACAATGGGCTTGATAATCCACTTCTGAATACAGTTTCTAAACATTAAAACCAATTCAGACTTTCTTCAGACTAAGTTCAGATTATCAGAATAGTCTGAAACCTTTCTGAGCAGTGAATAAATACTGGCCTCTGATTGGTTGATATTAATGCAATTCCAAGTATGACTCCTAAAATTTCTTTGATTAAAAAAAAACCTATAAGAGCAAGAGTTATAGGTTGTAATTTTATCATTAAGTATGTTGTTTGAATTGAGAATGAAATATTTTACAATTCTTATATCATTTGTGACCCGATCTGACATAATGAGTCGCAAGTCGCGGAGATACGAATTTGAGTTAGTAAGATATGTTCCTCACCTCGAAAAGAGCTTCATTTTGATACCAAGATTGTGTTCGTACGATGATTAGGGCCAAAGTTAGGTTTTTCCCTATACGCGGTAGGCTGGAAACTTGATTCTGAGAAAAACGCGTTTGAAGTTTTTATGTGCGGTTTTGGTTAGACTCGGTCGGAATTCCTTGGATACCACTAGAAGTTTATCTCCCACCGACTTGAGACTTGGAATATACATTCTAGACTAGTTGAACTACAAAATACTGTGAAGTCATGCTTTAGAAATGGAAACTTTAATCATGCCGGCCTTGTAAAGATAGAGTACAATTCCTGTAAATCTGCACCTGAAAATGAAAAACTGAAGCAAGAGGGCAAGCTCAAACAGTCACAATACCTGTTCTAGAAGGCTGAATTGAAGTCACAACGACTTGTAAAGAGTCTATGGGAATGTTCAAGTGTATTTCAGCCTGTTTTGCCATAAATAATAAGTGTCATAGTTCCAGGTAAGTTGGATAAAAGTTCCATAAAGTTGAAAGATCACAAAACGTCAGTAAACTGTGAGTCTAAAACAACTCAAAAGGCACAAAAGTACCAATAAAATATTAAAATTCGAACTATATACAGGTATTCTAGTCTATGATTCTAGTTGCTAGAGGATGTAGACCGACCACGCCCCCGCCCCCGACTTTGGCTGCGTTTACGTTTGGGTGGGGGAGTGATCTCAGGGGAAGTGTCTGAGTCTGAGTCTGTTTCCATTTCACGTCGCATTTGGGCTGCTGTCTCTCTGTCTGAGTCCTCTGAGCCCGAGTCAGGGGTTTTTCCTCGACCCCGACCGCGACCTCGACCCCGACCTCGCCCCCGACCTCGGCCTCGCCCCCGACCTCGCCCCCTTCCTCTACCACGTCCCCTTCCTCGCGCCTCCTCCTCCTCCTCCTCCTCCTCCCCTGCATCTCCACCTCCACCTGCTCCTGAGGGCCCTGGACCTGGATCTGGCGATGGGTCCCGCCGCCTTGGTGCCTCTGCTGCAGGCTCAGGTTCCGTGGGCTTGGGGCACGTAATGTCTTTGGTTTCCTCTGTGCAGAAGTCTCTGATGTTTTTGAAGAGGTACCACTGCCGACGAAGGGGAAGCCCAGGGGAAGGTGTGGCCGGTGGTAGGACCTTTGGGACGGCTCCAGGGTCCACAGTGAGCACATCCACTTCCTCTGGCTCAGAGTCAATGTACTGTCGGACGGTTACCTTCCCGGGGCTGTTTGATGAGAAGATAAAGTGGTGATACTGCTTGATCCCTTTTATTGGCCGGGTGAACGGGGTCAGGAAGGCTTGCCAGTTATAGGTTGGGACAAAGACGGCCCCATCTTCTGACCCACACAGCTGAGGGATGTTGACTTCTTTTTGGGTGCTGTCCCGGACCGTCTTGGCTAGGTCAGCAAGGCAGGACACCTCGGCACGGCGAAACCGCTGCTTGAGGAGACCGAAGCACCAGTCGGGGGCAAACTTGGTGTGGCCGGTTATAAGAAAGTTCAGAGTGATCTGCTTATGCAGACCAGTCAGGACCCGCCACATGAGATAGCCAATCACGTACTTGTTCTTGTTTTGCCCACTGCAGTTGTCACAGTGGAGGTCAAGGAGGCGTTCACCGAGGGAGTAGTTGGCAAAGTAGTGGTGGAGGTAGGAGATGACAGCGTTTGAACCCTTGCTGCCGCAGTGGGACTCATCAATAAGATAGTTTACTTGACGGGGGATGGCTTCAGCACACACGCCAAAGATGCCTACTTTGCGTGGGACGAGGAAGTAGAGGGGCCCTGGCTGCATGGGGGAGGAGGGGAGGTGGACCTGCTGTGCGTAGTCGAAAGATACATGCACCCGGATGTCAGAGGAACAGGGAGTGTGTGGCCCGAGCGCCGGCCGGCCTGCCTCGGCATACGCCTGCTTGGCAGCGGTAGTCAGTTCCTGGTAGAACTCCCGTTCCTTGGCCACCACCTCCAGGTGCTTCTGCTGCTTCTTTAACTTTGCCTGCTTAACTACTTCGGGGAGGTTAGAGGAGTAGGAGATGTCACGGTTGTTCCTCTGACACTCCCAGCATAGGTCAGTCATGGGGCGAGAACACACAATACGGGGTAGCAACTGGCGCCAGAGGTTACGGAAGGTGGTGACGGCAACCTGACGGTGGGCGTCCCCGATGGCCTGTAGATAACGTTTATGCACATCTACCTTCCTTGTGCTGGAGGGGAGGAGGAGGATGTCGTCGCGTTTGTGCGTGGAGACTCGGCCGGGGAGGACGAGGGCATAGGTTTCGGCGTAGGAGTTGATGAAGTCGACCACGCGGCGGATGTCTGCGAGGTCGAGGGAATGGGTGTTGGCCTTGCGTCCGCCTGACCTCTTAGTACGGGGTACGACCCCGTTCTCCCGATACCACTGGCTGATGGCGGTCATCTTGTTGATACTGCAGCTAAAAAACAAGAACACACAACTTACAATTGGAAATGGAATAATGTTGGACATACCAGGTTCGGTTACATAAAAATAATGTTTGGTTACATAAAATAATTATTGTGTACATGTTAATAAGTTACAGCAGGAGACAGGTTTAGGAACTACTTAGACAGAGAATGTTAGCTGCAGAGATGAATAATTACCTGTAGAGAAAGAGCAGGGTGTCCCGGCAGACCTTCCTGCCCCCGGCGGTGTAGTGGCTCCGTTGGTGCTGCCTGGCCCCCTTGCCCTTTTTCCCCTTCTTCCAGGTCGACAGCTGTACCGAGGTGTCAGTACAGGCACTTGTAACGCCCAACAGGAGCATGTCCTTCTCCCCTGGAATGGAAATCCGACACAGAACTTTAGTGATGTACGAGCGACTGACTTTGTGAAAAAAAAAAAAAAAAGTTTAAGAAAGTTTCATACATTACTCTCGGCTGGGTCTACCCCCGCGGTCACTGAGGTTACTTGGCCGAAAATCGTATGTCAATGCCACAGAGGAAAAGTTACAGCCTCCAGGAGGTCATACAGGTATTATAGATGACAAACTATCTTCATTTACGACGGTTAATAGGATGGTTATTGGCCGCACCTGGAGTCAGCTGGGCGACCTCCTGCCGTTTGTCCAGACGCTCTGCCGTTGAGAACTGGACACAACACGGGCCGTCGATGTGGTACTTACACGAGCACCTAAACATGACGAAAGTCCACATTAATGTCAAAGATATGTGAGGGCACCCCTATAGATTGAATTAGGTTCATTAGATGGCCGCTAAGAACTTTTAATTAGGCCTGAGAGAGCATAACGGTCAAGGCCGTCCATCGTTCAAGTGCGAGACGCCATTAAGTAGGTCACGGCGGCATACTTTCAGCAAATGTCGATTTTGAACATAAAGACAGATAGAAACATGAAAATAATTACGGGATATCTTAGAAAACATGTTTGGGCAACTTCTGATGGCCGGACAGGTCTAACGGTTTGGTATTTATAGGAATTTTCAAACGACACAACTTGGGCAATTTCGATCGCAAGTCGCAAACAAGCATGGCCTACCTAAATTTCTGGCAACTGTGAATTTCCTCCTGCAGCAGTTGGTCCGTCGGATCAGTGATAACCAGGGGCTCATCCTCGTCCTCCTGTGACTCCTCAGCCTCCTCCAAATCCTCTATGTCCTTTTCCGACAGGGTAGCATCCTCCTCCCCCTCCGATAAGTCCCCATCGTCCTCGGCAAAGACGAAGTAATCCTCGACAAGTTCTCGCCATTGCTCGTCGTTGGCGCCGCCATGAAGATTAGTCCGAACAATTGTATTTAGCGCGGCTGCCACGGCCTCCTCACGCTCCTTGGGGGTAGCCATGTAATCCTAACAATGTTTGGATCCAAACTGCACTTGCAGTTCAAGAAATAACACGCTAATTAACACGTTAGGCCTCATTGAACGCGCACCTGCTTCTGTCGGTCGGACCTTTAAATTTTACAAACAGTGGCGCTTCCGGCACGCCGAGGGGGTCTCAGCCAATCAGAGCGCTCGGATCGCAACACGTGACCTCCTTGACAACGATTGTTTACGGCGACGGCTTTCGCGATCCGCCTTCTGATTGGTCCATCCCCGTCCCAATTCAAAATCCGACGATGCGATTGGCTAGAAGAGGTCCCGCGCTTTTCGGCGGTACCAAAAGTTCTTGGGTTGTCGACTCCTAAAAGCGGCTCGCAAGTCGGCAAAGTTGATAAAAATCGGCGTCTCAGGAGCCTTTTGTTTTAACTCACTGAAGCAGAAGAACGACTTTGGGGGCCATTCTAACACACTAAGAATATTAATTTCATCAAAATATTTTGGGAAATGAAAGTCCTGATATAAAAGATTAAGAAAATGCAAGAAAGTCATTTTCGATAGTGGGGCCGATTTCCGACTTCAGAGGCCCATATCTCAGTTTGACCGCGCGCGACTTGCGACTCATTTTGTCGGATCGGGTCACATTTGGTCACTTAACTGTGAACATGCTCCACTCTCCACTCTCCAAGCACAGGCAACCTCTCCAAGCAGAGATTTGCACATAATCATATAGTTTGGCATTAACTGTAAGGTTTCAGACTTTTTCATCAAGCCTGACTTACATCACTGGGGAAAGTCCCTAATTAAATGATAACAGGAACACTGAAGTCTAGTTCCTACCGCCAGTTTTGTAATAAGTGATCTTACTTATTGATGCTATTCCTACACGGTGAAGGCGACTATGTTATTAAGGCCACATCCTGGTGAATTGTAATTGGCGCAGACACAGAATATATATGACTATATATCTAACCAGAAGGTATCTCCGACCTCAGTGCACAGCTCCGTCTTAGTCACGACTGTCACCAACACATATTAACCCCAATGTTGCCAAGTTCCAGCGGTGAAGGTTGGGGAAGGAGGTGCGAAGGTCTTGTGGGGTCATTTGGCGAGTGATCTCAGTCAACGAATACACGGAATTCGTTTGCGTCTTAGGTCACCAGGATGTGTATATATTTGATTTAGGCAAACCAGCTGGCTAGCACCTTCCTTGATTTCAAAATCTTGTTTCCTTGTTCTTGTTTCCTATTTCCTTTGGTCCTATTGGCATCTGGTTTTGCTTAAAAACAAGTAAAACTTCCGACCTTTTTACAGTCGTGTCCAAAATATATACAGTTCAGATCGTTACTGGAAGCAAGCCTATTGGTGAATCGATCGTGACTTAAACAAGTAAATTTAACTGACAAGAACGCAAGCCTACATCATAAAATTGTTCTTTATAGATCAGTGAAAATACCAGATGAATTCAACCTTACCACCACCCCACGCCTCCTTATCCCCATCACCCTCTGGCTCTAGTAACACACTCTTGATTAAAACGCAGTTCATTATGACACGCCCAGTTGTAGAAAGCGCTTTCAGAACGACCTGTAATGGTCCATTCGGCGTATTTGTCTAAGCCCTTTTTGTGCCCAAATAGGCGATGGTTTGGGATAACAGTTGCCGGAGGACCAGATGGGATTCGCAAATTGATGTGGCGAGGGCCGACCGGTATATACACCATCCTGTCCTCACCACACTCCCCGTCTCTCACGGTCCCTGCACACTTACCCACCCCCGGCAGTCGGGTCAGTAGGTTACAGCAAATAACACAACCAAAACCCCACTCCCAGTCATCTGTTTACCGCCAGATTCAGAACAACAACATATATGATGAGGTAATAAGCTGCAGCATTGACGCACTCTCTGCCTCCCCTCGAAAGTCAGCTGAGGTGCCGAGAGCATGATTTATTCATAAATTGACCCAAATTTTTGTGCTGTACAGAAATATACATACGGTAATTCATTCTGGAGATGGCCGGTTATTTTCTGTTCTTCACTGCATACATAGAACTATAATGAGACAAAGACACGTAAAGATGTCCTAGTACAGCCTTAATGAAGTCAAGGCTAAGGAGCACCCGTCGCGTGTCACATTAATTACTTATAGTAGGTGTTATTAGGCGTAGTGTACTTTTATCTTATTTTCCCCCTATGTTGTCGAGCTATGTCTGAAATAAATAGCATACCCTGCACAGATGAACTGTTTCTTTACCTGTTTACCATGGAAGAAAAACACTTTTTCTGGTCCTTGGATGCCTGCCTCCTAAGGGGGGAAGGCTAAAACTTTTGCTGTGCTGCATACATTTAGTTGTTTGCACCCAAAGTATACATACATATATGCCCAAATTCGGGCGCTGCTGATGACAGACGAAATAAATATACATCTACATCAACAGTTGATTCAGTCATAACGTGTCTCACACGTGAGCATGACACAAAGATTATGTTTAGGAAGTCCATGAAAAAAAGTAAAAGGAAAAAAAACACGTATATAGAAATCGCTTTTGCAAATGAAAGACAGAAGCAATATTCATGCATTATTTGATTTCGCATTATTTCATGGTGCACACACAAGTTTTAAGAAGTCTTAAAAGGTCTTGAATTTATTTTCTCAAATTTAAGGCATTAAGAAGCTCTTAAATTTTACATTCTTCTTGTAGGAAGGCTTTAAAAAAGGCCTTAATTTGGATCTGATCTGAAAATGAAAATCTAATGATATCATAAGCAAAAAGCTAGTATCCAAGTGTTGTCATATAAAGACTTATGCCAAAGCATTTTCCTTTACATGTGGCAAATCTTATATAATATGGTAAGCTTGGTCTTAAATGGTATTAACCTTAAAATGATTTTTGAAAAAGCGTGGGCACCTTGTCTTGTTTCACATTGATTTTCTTTCATGGTATCTTTGATAAGATTGATTTTCGATAAGATCATGGACCCTGATTTTCTTTTTAATGGAAAACTTTGTTTGGAAAGTTCATGGGGTTCTTCTTTATTCCCTCCTCCAAGTTCTGTAAATCAGAAAATTAGGGTAAAACGTTGTGTATGGTATCTACAAGTGCATCTACCATAATTTTCGTTCAAAAAGACTATCATATATGTTTTATTCTGTCAGTAAAGAAACCCCTCCTCGTTTCAGACCTCACGCTGGAGGAACAGGAGCTACTCGCCGACATCCGGAAACGGAAGGCGCAACTGTTGCAGGAGATCCAGGTAGGTCATCGGCCAATACTTTTTGTCATACACTTGATCACCATGAGTCTTCTCCGAAGGAAAAGTTTTGATTTCGAAAGTTAGTTTTTTCAAATTGTCTAATTTTTAGATCAGTTTTATAATTGGAGATGTATATCATCTGTATTTACTAGGGATGCAGTGCATGGTTTATAGAGCTTTACAGACCGAGAAATTTTATGCACGTCCACATTTCGGATTTTGTTGTTACTAGTATATCATCAAGAGAACAACTACCGGGTATACACACAAGGGAGCCATCTGGTGTAAGTCGCTGGTACTAACTGACGATAGGGGATCAACATTGCTGTTTATTTTATCCGGACGTCGGGAAACAAACACTTCAATCCTGTTTCCTGTTGGGACGGCACAGTTCTGGTACAATATTTTCGCCGTCAAGGCTAAAGACCTGTTCTATTTTAGGCCGACTTAATCTGGCAGCGAGGGTAGTCTTTGCATACTGACTGCGCACGGTGTTAATCGAAGCACTGTCCCCTTGGCCTCGGACCCCAGGGGCAGGCAGTGCCGGGTGCAGTGGTTATTAGCTCAATTCGACAAATGGCCGTGGTGGCCCCTAATTAGTGGTCGACATGTCGACTGGGGTGGAGGAGTCTCCATCCACTGCCCGGCCTGCCTGTCATGACATGATCCGTCACGTCGACTTTGGGATCTTACTCAACCTACACTTAACCCTGGCAAATTAATCACCAACTCTGATTCACACTAACAAACGCCATTCAATCAACAGCACCACCATTTTCCCCAATAAAAACCTGAATCAAAATTATGAAGAACAGTACATGAAAAAAAAAGAAGCAAGAACTAGACCGATTAAGTTTGATTTCTGTGTATAAGGAATGGGGCTAGCGGGGAGTAGATAGTCGGGCTCTTTTAGAGATCAGCTTACCTGTTTAATCAAGATTGTCAAACCTGTAATGAATACCGAGTGATTGAGTGGTCAGAGGTCACAGGGGGACGGGGAATTGACTACCTTTTGTGGTCAGCTGGGTCCATCCTATGGTCAGTTTACAGGTCAGTCTGATTGGACCCCTAGTCTCCGCACGTGCCGCCTACATTAATGGGCGGGGGGTAGACAATGGCCGTCCCCACTCCCCCTGTATATCATGTGGAGGTGGCAGCCATGACTATCAAGGTGTATTGGCGACCTGTTAGAGGAACAGGCGAGTAGCTCGTCTTGACCTTGGGTGTCGTTGATCATCAGTCCGCGTGCTTCCCATAGCTGAGTACTCAGGTGACCTAGAATACTTCTATTATTTTGTCACTATAAAGTGAATCCTGGCACCTTTTATCCTTCGCTGCCATGTCATTTGCAGAGAACGATGGCACGTTTTATACTTTTTTCTCAGTCACTTCCCTCGATAAGAAGATTATTTGACATGCGGAACAATTTCTGAAAAAAGAAGCTTAAACAGGCAAGGCAACGATGAAAAAAATAACAATCAAAGAATTGAAAAGTACAAAATTTATTTAGAGCAGCACGGACATTGTTTATACTAAAAATTGCACCGTCATCAGGTTCCAGCCTCCCTGCTATGAGCAGGATGCACATATTATAGATATGGATGTGTTGGCCCTGGAAACCAGTGAGGATCAGGGCTAGTGTGACGTCACAGCGCTCGGCTACCCAGCTGGCCCCTAGCGGCAGAAAACCGGGTCAAGTGGCCAGTCCAACTTCACACTCGTCTGTCTCTGGCGGTTAACCCCAAGCTAATTGCACCTACATTTATACTTCATGTGGGATAAAGGTCATATGTATTTGAACCATGTTCCCTCATGCAAAAAGATCTCGTGGTAACCAGCATTTTATGCATACATTTTCTTCATCATCAATGTTTTTATGGAATCTTGAATTGAATACAAAGAGGGGATGTTGTGTGTAATGGCGCCATTATCCATAACTTGTATTTAATATGGCCCCACTGGAAGGGGCGCTTGATGGCGCTAGTATGGCTGGCAATAATAGGGGTTATCTCATAGGGGTAGGCGGGTCAGTAGAACGATACATGGGTGCTGGTGGTTACCATGGCCTTGTGAACCGGATGCCCCGGATATTACTCCCACCCCGCGTCCAACAGCTTTACTTCCATCTACTGGGGCCCCTCACTTAACGCACACTATAGTTCACACTTTAGGACGTGCATATACATACGGCCCTGTCAACTTGTGCCTGGGTCCCTGTGTGGGATGTCAGCCTGTAGGCTACTGGAGGCCCGCCTGGAGCACGTGTAGTAGTGAGCACCAGAGGTATGTCCAGTATTGGTCCGTCCTGGAGGTCATCAAACGAGGGGGTCGTCCGAGGTGACCTCTTGACCCACAGGATCGACTCCCATCCTTTGCCAAAACGTCAACTATCGACAACTTGGTCTCCAGACTCCCAGCATCTGCCAAATGTGGCGAGGGACTGGAACTTTTATAGGTTTCTACACTTCTTGTGAGATACAGACTGGAGTTGCTTCTCAGAATAGGATCCTTAAAGTGTTTGTAACTATAATTGGATTTCCCAGCAGTTTACACATTGATGGAAGGATTTGGATCTCAGCTGATAGAGTTTCTTCTATGTAGTAACTGGATCTGTAGGGTCCATACCACACCATATTGACACTGGACTCACAATTATAGCTGTACATCCTTCTTGGTCTATGAACGAAGGGCTGCCAGGCCAGAACATTTACCAACACGGGCATCACATCATTATTTGGCTTACGCTTTTGATATACAGGATCTGATATTTTGGTGAAGAAACTGAAACTACTTTCTACGTGGGATGAAGTTTACAACTGCTAGTGCGAACACCATACGTATAGAAGGAAGTATTTTACATTGATATCTGCCCTGAAAGATGCAGATCTGATGAACTGATCGCAGTGAAGGCAAGACTCTGTCAACCTACCCAACTGTGACCACCCATTATGTGCACCGCGGTACGTAAAAAAACAAGTTTATTGAGAGAATTATACGCACGGTCCTACATGATTACTTGTTTTAGACTGATAAATAGGGCGATTTGCAAAACGTAGTCTTTTGCCAGCCGTAGTTCATATGGAAGTGTAAAGTCATTTAGAATGATTATCGATTGATAGAAATAACTCGCATTCAATTTTCTGTGGTATTTATCAGGGCACGTTGCACGAAAAAAAGGAGAGAAATTGATCCAATACATCAATACTGAAGCGCCTGGCCATGCAGTAAATTGTTATAATGGTGACCTGAGTAGCTAGGTTCACTGGGTAGCTTTATGCTGCTTCTCTAATAAATTGTAGTCAATTCACGTTGATTTGATGGATAATGTGTGATTCTAAAGTAAATTAGAGCATGGAGAGTGGAGCCCGCTTAGGACTTCGAGTCGAAACTCGCTTCTCAAACATAAATTTACTTTACTTGTAAGGATAATGTTTTCCAAGCAAGTAATAATAAAATGCTCCCACTTGCGTTATATGCAATATTCATTAATTGCTGTAGAAGTGAGTTGATTAAGGTCAGAATTGATTACTATAGCTAGGTGTCTAGACAACTTCAGTTTTCATATTACTTTTCTTTTGGAAATGACGTGTGCAGTTACAACATCGGATATTACCGGTATATTATACAGGGTACCAACCACACAGGGAAAACAGGGAAAATGGCAAAAAAGTATCCCTGACAGGGAAAACACAGGGATTTGGAAATTTTGCCAAAACACAGGGTAAACACAGGGAATTTCATTTGGCCAGGTCCTGAAATTCCTGATTCTCAAGATAATAGGGATTTAACATTTTGTTGTAAGGTTGTCCACATTTTTTCTGCACGCAGGGGCTTTTAAATTTGAAAAAATTGCTGGATATGATACAGGGAAAAATTGTCGCGGGACAGGGAAATCTCAGGGAAAATACAGGGAATTTGAAAATGGACTTTTGGTTGGTACCCTGACTATAAATTTGATGTAAGATTTGATATTGGAATATATTTTCCTTCCTTGTCTCTCTAAAAATCCTGTAAAATTAGCTAAGTTTTGTGTAAACATACAACATCGTAAACGCATTCAGTTTATGATTGGTGTATTAACGTTCATTGGCTACACCCAACACTGACCCAGTGGATCCGCTCCCAACTCTGTGAATTAGCTCAGTGTGGAAGGCGGGGTCAGTAGGGTGAAGCAGGTACAGTGTGATGAAGCATGCTGCCAGTCGGAGCATGTTATCAACAAGGGTTAATTTAGCCACAGCCCAGGCGGGCAGCCAGGCCCGCCCAGATAAAAGGCTCCCATGGAAATTAATGATGACATGGATAGGAGCGGAGCTGCCAGTTGTCGCCGACTCCAGATGGGGGAAGGGCATGCCGCCCGAACACAACGGGTACCCCGCCCGGCGCCCAGGGGCACCGGGGGTATTCATGACCCGATTAAAACCCTCAGGATGGTCATTGTCAGCGCCAGCGGGGATCCCACCTTTATCTGCCCCGGTACAAATCACTGATGAGCCCGGGCCCCGGGTAACGCCCGGCCCTGGGCGCCCTGCCCCCGGGGGTATCCCCGCCCGCCCCGGGGTATCCCCGCCCTGCCACAGGGTTTCCCCGCCCGCCCCGGGTATCCCCACCCGCCGGTAAGAGGGAACCGACACCCCGACGCGGCGCGCGACAGGCCGACGCCTAATGACACATGTTGGTGCAGCTGTCATGGAAACTTTTAATTTTCGGACAGTGATACGGGACCAGCGGCTGTCTCTATCCCCCATCTGCACCCCAACCCCTCGTCCCACCCGGTTCTCGGTCCACTTACATCGACACACACATAGAGGCGCACGTCGGGTGCGTTCTGCCCTGAGAAGATCCAATTATTGCCCCCAGATGGCCGCGGTGGTCGGGCGTCCGGAGCGGGGATAATACACCCGGGTGTTGGCGCCGCGCTGATAGCGCCGCTCTACTTGGGCGCAAGAGTGGAGGGAGGGAGGGGAGAGAGAGGGACCTAGATGTACCCCACGTCCCCTGTGTTATGTCTGTGTATCTGGTATGTGTAATGACACAACACTTGCTCAAAAACCGTGGAGTGGAATGAAGTTGGCAGATGGCCCGGGACATGCTTCAGGTGGTTTGGTCGCCGTCTACAGCTGTGTATGTGAACACTTGTCTAAACCGAAAAAGGTGAGACAAAGTATGAAAAGCTCCCACTCTTCCACCTGTGACCACCCATTAGTACATTTTCACAAAAGCTTCATTGCATCCTGTATGTTTTTAAACACCGCTTATAAAGTTGTTTACGGTTGGTCGACTAACAACCGTAAAGTATGGAGTGTTTTAAAATGCTCAGGGCAGTAGCTCTTCATAAAAGTTCATTACAAATACCCACTGCGGGGACTGTGGACGCGCCTTCTACCGCCCCCACTCCGCCCCCTCCCACCCGCTTGTTGCGCCCGGTCAAGGGGCGGCCGACCACCTGCGACTGCTCCCACCCCGCCGCCCCGCTCCCGCCGCCCCATCCCTTATACTACTCACACCCCTCACCGCCCTCCCCCGGCCTACCAACTGTCGGGCGCCGTTTAACGAAAAAAGCAAAGAACGACTCTTTTTAGGAGCACCTGCTGCTAGAATTCCTGTTTATCAACAATAATCCAGTTTGTACTATTCTTAGTATTTTGTTTATTTGGTGATCAGCATTTCAAGCTTCACCGGTTTAAGTCGTTAATGGCTTGAACACTTGAAAAGAGTTAATCCTGGCCGAGTATGTGGCGGCCGTGTCTACTCCCCGCATCTTTTGTGTGTGGTGAGCCGCCTGTTTAGTCCGCCTCTAATTAAGTACAAGGTGGGGCATGCGTTGGGAGAGCAGTGTGTGCTGGGAGAGGGAATGGTCTGGGATGAAGAGTGGCGCCTGACGCGGCAAGTCGGGGAAGGCTTTGTTGGTGTGAGGCCTCCTGGTGCAGGACGGCCGGCAGGAGTAGAGGGGTAGCGGCGGGAAGCAGAGCGCGCCCACTACCGCGTGTGCCGCCGACTGGAGCAGAGGCGACTAGTGGCTCCCCCTGGCGCCTACCTGAGGCCGTCAGTGATCACCTGAACGCCCCGCAGTCCACACGGTCCGCACACACAAACACAACACTCCGGGCCAGCCATGCGGCGCGCCCTGCAGCCCCACGTGGATCTTTACTCATACAGTGGTGCACGACGTGAACATGGATTTAGTCAACACAGCCTGGACAGTGCACCTGCACACGCGAATCTCATTTAGAAGAACACCCCATTGTTTAGTCATTGAATGACCCAACGCGTAGGACTATATTGTGTTCTATACTGAGACAGCCGTTTGTGAAGGAAGTTGTTATTGTCCTCTTTGGTTGTTTTGCTGCTGACTACCACCTTACCTGGACCAGATGGAGATAATGCCGGGCAGACCGTAGTGCTGGTGTTAGCCTCCAAGTATGAATCATTACCCCACTAGTAGGAGTACGTGTAGTTAGCTATGACAAGAGACCGAAATGCATAACGCACCGTGGAGAACCCGCCCTCCCACCAGTGGTGGGGCTGACCGCCCGGTACTAGTCCCGGCCCGGCCCGCCGCGCCCTGGAGTAGCTCGTCAACTCACTTCACCACCCCCGCCCGTCCAGCGTCCACCCTGGAGAAGGTGCCCACTGCCAAGGGCAAGTCCAGGATGGGCCTCTTACGTCGGGCCGCCTCCTGGACGCCCAAGATTGCCCGAAAACGTCGGCGGATGATGCCCCCTGACCCTCCGGTAGGTCGTGCCCTGGAGCACTCCCCCTAAGGTCATTACGTAGACCTAGCTGTCATGTATCATGTTTTTTATTGTGTATGTGCCACCAATTTGTCCCCATTTTCCTGTCGCAGCTGTCCTTCCAGTATTTATCGCCCATGTTGATCACACTATGTAAGCTATTGGTCTTACACGCAATCCACTCAGGAGCCGTGTTTGGCACTTGTGTGAATATTGGATTGTGGTTTCCCTCGGCACTCTGTGGCGTTTGGGGATTAAAGCTGTTGGACCAACATATGTAACAATGTCATGTTTGAGTGTGATGATTGCAGGACGCGGTCAGAATGGGGTCCCACTGATTAGTCCAGGTGTCAGACGGACCGCTGTCTTACCGAGGACTTAGCACTTTGGTTCTACGATAACAGTGTGTGTGTGTGTCCGACGTACGGGGAGATATCTCATGTGCTTTTCACCTGACCCGGGCCTGGTGGGCAGGGTTTATAGTCTCGGTGTAGTAAACACACACTTGGCTATGGTGACGTATTCAGAGTGCGGGGAGGTTATTATAAATGACTCCATCAGCCCACAGCATCGTCGTGTTGTCAAGGTGAAGTAACTGGTTCCCGTCGGCAGCTGGTCACGTGTGCACACCCCCAGCAGGAGGCCCCTCACCTTACCGACGTGATCCCTGGTGCTGTCGTACCGACCCACGTATACATAACCATCCACACGCCAGGCAAATGTAAACTCCACTTTACCAAGTGGGATATTTGAAATAGCTTAGACGCAAGCTTGCCAGAGTTTCCAGCATATCCCGGTTTGTCCATTGCCAACTCTGGCTGGATCACATAACACTGGGGATACTTGGGGCTTAGACCAAACCCTATCAAAGTCAGGTTTGCATATAGAACCACACGCATCAAATATTTGAGAAAGTGGAAACAGGTGGGAAACGTTGCGCTCAACTTGAGTAAATGCGAAGCCTAGAATCCGGCCCAGAATTTGCCTTTCCTTTTGAGATTGAGTGTGACAAGAGGTAGCATGTAAATGCTCCTCACAGGAAACTCGTCTTGATATAAAATTACATACAAATTATGTATAATGTAAGAAAGGATGTGGTTCGTCGTCCACAGAGCAGTATGATAAATGAGTGTTAATATCGTGTTAGCTTCTCTTTAATAACCACATTTCTGGCTCTGGGATATGGTGGCGTACCAATGAGGTGATGCGTAACATAGCAGATCAATGATCGACCTAAACACTGACTGCTCATCTATCAGCGCACGCCATTGGCTAATTTGATCGGTTTCTGATACAGTGGACATCAGAAGGCATCGACTTTACATCATCAATACTACCGACAGTTTAAATTGACAGGAAATGACTGTTGCAGGTAGATAAAGAAAACTGGGCCCGGGGCACCAAGTCGATTGCTAATAAACGCACGAACTGTTTGCTTTGGGTGTTGTTAAGGTGAACATAATCATGTTCTGGCCGACTGTCGGCGAGCTATGCTGTTATTGTAATGTAGGTTCATTGCATGGTCTGTTTGGGTTATGGACGAATAATATTGGAACACCTACAGTTTCTGTCCTCGCCTTCCCTGTTTTAATAAGAGTTATTGGACTAACACTGACCGCAATTTTGACCTTGCCTGCATTCATAGAAGGGTTTCGGCCACAGGGAGTCCAAGTATATGACTTGCACTTGTTTTGTTTTCCTGCAGCAGGGAGACTCATGTCCCATGGCGACTTTCTTCTAAAAACTTGATTCGCATAATTCAATGGTAGACGAATAAGAGAAATATTAGGAAACCGTGTAGTAACTCAAACAACCGCAGTTAGACAAGCTAAACCATCTACTACAGTTCTACTTATACAAAAAGACATAATTATGCTATGCTACAGATTCAAGTTAAGTACACGTCTTTGTTGAGATTAGTAGACCTTTAGGTTGACCTTTGTTTTCACACTTGAGTTAACCGCAGAGTACAAACGGCAGTGGACAGACGGACAATAATATCAGATTGTGGTCCTTATGTCAGGTTATGCTCGGCTGGTAATCCATGGGGGTTAGTCGTAACGCGGGTTATCTGACCTCCTACTGGCCACAGGCCTTTGTTAATACAGCCCATCCACAGGCCAAGTTTGGGTCAGTGCAAATTGGTCATCAGCAGTGCAAACCTATTGATTTAGAACAATTATTTGGATGACACATTTCTTAGTGTTAGTTTTATATTTTGGTTCATATACTCCAAAAACATGATCCAAAATATTGACTCGTCTCCTATACCTGTATTTGCACCTAGCAAGCTGAGTTCATAAATACTTATAATCAGGAAACAGTTTTTTTGGTAGTTTACCTTACGTTTAGAATATTAAACGGGCATATATACATATGTAAGTTCTGTTTATTTAAAAAGTCCACTATGATAATCATAGTTTCTTGCAAACATTTAAAAAAGTTATTTGATAATAAGGTTGTTTGACGAAGGGTATAGAGTTTAAGGAACTCCGTCTCCGATTACCGCCAGGTGCGGAGCCCAGGTTGGGTTGTGTTTTGTGTGACAAGTCGGGCACTTCTTTGCTTTGCACTAAGTAACTTTACTTTTCACTATGTACATAGATGCAGGTGCCTCTGCCCTCTTGGGTAACAGCGGTGTAACTACTCTCAAAGTTCTCTTATTCAGCGTTGGCATAACCCAAATTACAAATTGTATATAATTAGGAGAATACAGCTACTAGTATTGATAGACAATAGCGGCAAAATAGTCAACGATGCCAATGCTACAGCCTCTATATTTAGTTTAAGCTAGCTTGGTATGAATTACGATACTTTTTCTATAGATGTGTTGCCTGATTACTCCAAAATAGATGTATATTGCCGTTTACTCCCTGTGTAAATGGCCATAATCACTTTGTCACCCATGTCATCATACTTATCGATTAAATACCCTTATTACTGGCCGATGAGTAATACTTTTAAATGCCATAAATGGGGTGTTCCCCTTCTGTTGGTGACAAGGGTGATAATTTACCCCCAAGCACCACCCCTCAGAAAAAGAAAAAAAAAAAAAAGTTTGAAAAAAAAAAAAAAAAAAGTTTACAAAGACAAATTTTGTACGTGACCATGAGGTGTTTTTTCCGTTGCATTTTTGGTTGTGTAACTTTGCATCGTAGACAGGATGAATGAAGTTAAAGGAAAGTTGGTTTGGCATGTATGATGATGACATATGTCAGTGTGGCAAAACCAGTACAATTATTCTCTGTCCAACAAGTGACATATTTACTGCATACTCAAGAAGATAACAATTTCTCAGTCTAAAATTCACGAACCATGTCACGTACTTTCCACTCCATCTGCCACCGACGTCTAGGTGCACCTGACTCTGACGTCATATTAGGCTTAGGTTTTCCCGCTCTCCTGGGCAATACGTTAAGCACATGTCCCTAGGCTTGGCTTAAGTGACAACTGCTGCTGGAGACCTGGGTTTACCTAGGGCTTTGGTGAGGGTATAAAGAATGTGAGGACGGGTTTGTTGTCTCAGGCGACACTTAAAAATATCTCTGTTTCCGGTGGGCCGGGTGGGTAAAATATAAGTCAGCCGGGCGGCCGCAATTTTTTTTTTTTTCTCCAATTTCTTTTTTGTTGGTAAGGGTATAACGTAAAATTTTTGGAAATTTTTTTTTTTTTTTGAAAAATTAAAAAACACCCGTCCCATCCGGCCATAAAATACTCACCCGGCCGGTCCACCGGAAACAGATTTATTTTTAAGTGTTGCCTCATGTGTGCAAGCCCAGTCGTGAATCCAGGGTATACATTATTGTTTGCGTAAACCTGCAGGTAACCCTTTGTAATATTTGGATCCGTCACACTGAAATCTACCTGAGGGAAGCTTTTATTTGCGAGCGTGTCAACAATAACGCTTGATCATTATGGATATTTAACTACGCTAGAATACTGAATAGGCATATACAAATGTATGTCTCCCGCAGGCTATCCAAAATGGGATGATACCTTTGTATTCTTCTTGCATACAGACTGGTTTTCATGGAAAAAATAAAAATGCTGTAGGTTGGCTAGACAAAGAGGAGGGCTGCATCAGGTAGGGCTGGGACTGGGCTTGGGGACGCATTTCTCCCCTTTGTTCGATGGCAGCAGGAACAAAAGGCCCCGATTAGGGCTTGGCATCGTATGACAACAATAAGCAGGCCCGGGGACGGGGCAGGCAGATTGGCAGGGCGGGCCATGTTGGGTGTAGTTTTTGGTGGTTAGCTCTATTGGTAGAGCCGTGTGCTGCTTGCCAACGTCTACAGATAGTGCGAACGCTGCCACCCCTCCTGGGTGAATAGTGAGTGCCCGCCCCGTACACAAAGGGTCCCGGGCCTGGACCCCCGCCCAGCCTAATAACTAGGACAGGTGACGTCGAGGGAGGAGGGGGAGGACGGGAGTGTGTGGGAGGTAGTCTAAAACCTGTCATTAAGAGATGAGATTCGACGGGCCGCTGAAAGCGTTTACCGCTAAGTATAAAAGGGGAGAAGTGGCTCGAGACCAAAAAGGTCAGCGTCACCCGTAGGGCTTATTGGATGTTTACTGGGAAATAAGTAACTAAATTGATATGCCAGTCAGGTTAAAACGTGTCATATCAGGAAAAGTGGCCCGTTAGCCTGTCCAACCCGCTGAACAATAAGATCAATATCAGCTCTTCTCAAGTAGAGCAGACCTGTTTTTTCCTCCGGTTTTCACCTGGGATCGGGCCACCTGGACATGTCAAAGGTCATGTCATGACACGGTATCTGACGAGAGGCCCACAGAGACGGGCCCTGTATAACGACCACCTTGTGGGCCAAACTCACCACACGAGGAAGTGAACGCCGTTTGTGTAACCCAGTCCCTAGCCAAACACACCCAAATCAAACAAACGCCCTCTTCCACGACAAAACACCTTTTGCCAAACCACCGTCTAACCTACTTATACTTTAATATATCAGTATGACATAAAAATTGAAAGAAAAGTACGAAATAAAATACAAGACGTAAACAGCCACAAGGCCAGGCTACTTGGCGGCGGAGGGGTGCGGGTGGGCCCCGGGCGTGGTTGGCGGCTAGAAGCGCCACTTTACTCGCCGTGACAAATGGTCGGGCTGGTGAATACTGGTCAGCTTGATGGAGTAGGCGGTAAGGCCGCCCCACCGCTGTCATACTAATTGGAACTTGGTGCTTCTTTGTTGACATCCACCACGCTAAGGACCTGGTGTTTAATGAAGGCCCTCGGCTGTTGTGGTCGTCCTTACAACTCGGGTCTATCGCCAGGTCAGCCCTAAGTGGTACTCTCCTCTGTTGGATCTCTATTTTGGACAAATCACTTAGCCAGATCCTGGCAGATGGGTCTATTACCGAGCCACCATTGTCCCCCGTAATTCTTGGGAATGGAGAGTTTATGACGTTTTCGCTTAGATCTACGACCAAATCACCAAGTTCTATAAAGCTATCCATCATGTTTGGTTATTACTGATTTTATTTTGATTCATATTCTTAGTTACTGCGCAAATTGATGATGGATGATATTTTGGACGATTGTTTCTTGTGTGTAATTAAGAGCTGGAATCTTAGTTGAAATTTAGGTAACATTATAAGACCTACCCCTACGGTGTTTTTACCTAAGTCTACTTAACTTCGAATTCACTGAGGTGATAATCACTTACAAGCCTCTGAGGGCACGCCCTTACTCATTGGTATCTAGGTCGTTAAACCGGAGATTTGCGTTAATCCCTGTAATCTGTATAATATCTTTGCCACACATGGTTTGACTCTTTTATTAAGTTAACGTTAAGTCAAAAAAAGGTCACCACTTAAACTGCCAGGCCCGTCACGTGTAGCGCCACCACTGACGCCAGAGTTAATCTGGATCAAGACACTTTGGGGCAGTTTGGTAGAAACCACCTCCCCTTGGATTAGGCCGGGGCGAGGGGGACAAACAGTAGGATGTATCCGACCAGAGCCGGCTTAAGGCAGGCCAGAAAAACGTGTAGTGTTTGGAGCAGGAATGTGCGCGGCGTGGTGTGATGTTTGTTGCAGTACGGGCCGCCCCCGTCGGCCACCCCGACCCTCACCTAGCGGTGCGGCTTTAACACTGGGTTAGGGAGCTCCGAAATAGCAACAATAAATCAGCCTGGGCCAGCGGAAATGATAAGCTTGCTACGAGGCAGCTGACAGGGCCTGACGGTGATTGAGCGTAATGATCGAGATTTGAAGATAGACTCCGTGCCGGCCGCGGTCAGCTGGCCCGATCTGTAGCCCTGTACAAGATCCCCGAATCAGTTTGGTAACGTAACTGAGGAGGTGGGGTCTGAATCGACTGGCTTGACTTAATCCAGGTCAGCTAAAGCCACAGCTGGATTCTGAACTGGATCATTCAAAACATTTTTTTGTGCTGCAGCTTGGTTCTAAATGTGATCTGGGTATGCAATTTTAACCGTAGTATCTAGTGATATGTATTATTTTTATTACCAAAGAGAAACGTGATACACAAAAGAAACATAATTGTTTTATTCTCATTATAACTTCCTAGTAATTGCTTTCTTCTCATAATAACTTCCTAATAGACCTGCAATATCGAACAAGTGTAACACATAATGAATTTTGATATATCACAGCCATGACAGCGTCAGAATGTGTCGATGTATTGTCTGTCGACAGGTTACCTACTCCTGGCGTTCGGCCATGAAAACGTACGCAACGCTGAATACCTTTATGTTTGAAAACATGACATTATACAATCTTCGGAGTTAATGCCCCAAATAATAATTCATGTGTACAAGTGAGCTTTCTATGCAACAACAGAATGTCCAGGGATGCTAACTTGATATGGCTTATTGTCTGGCAACGTAAGCCAGACTTTTGTTATTTATGAATAGACTACCTTCGTTGCCTTTATTTTGTTTTTATTGAGAGAAACCTGATAATAGAAGAACTCTATCGCCAACAAGGCATAAGTAAACGAATAAGAGATGAAAGGTTCAGTTCCATGGAATCTCACCAGGGGGTGGCGTTGTGCCTGTGGGTTGTAGTTCCCCTTTGTCCCGACAGTTTGTGCACTGTCTGGGACGGCGGGCAGGAGTCAGTGCGCGAATCACCAGACTTTGGTCGTTCTGTTAGGGGGGAAATGTTGAGCCTTATAGTGTTGAACACAGGATACACTGTACAATTAAAATCTGTACTATAAAGCGTATATTACATAATTGGTAGACATTTTTCTTGGTACACTTGTCTGCTATTACCCACAATGGTCAATGCATCCATTGCATTTGCCATTCTTCATGTACCGTGTCGAGCATGTCATTTTCCAAGCGTTAAATTGTTCTCAGTAATTATAACAGTAAGACAGGTCATGAGCGTTTTACCGGTACAGGGAGCACGCGGCCCATTGTGACGGGGAGATGGGTCGGGGTCTCCGGGAGGGTGGCTACCACCTGGTTACACTGCACCCTGTGCTACTACACCATTGCTGGGTCTAACGGTACCAATAAGGTCACAGTGTACCAACCACTCAAGCCGAATGGGGAATTTAATGTGCCCTTTGATTGCCTGTCAAAAGGGAACATTATGAGGACTAAAATTCTTTGATCCGACTCACGTGCATAAAATCGAAACATTTTGGGAGGAAGGAGGGGGGCCATGAGATGGCAGTCGGTTTGAACAAATATAAAAAATGATGCAAAGGGCGCCTTGTGTTTGCATTTATTTAATGTTCCCATGACGATGTAGCGTGAGAGTCGTTTTGACGTCATGGTGGTGCCTCCCTCAGGAGCATGAAAGGTTACGGGGTAGACAGGCAACAGGTCGAATATGTGTCGGGCGTCGTTCTGGTAGTGCGTGTATTATGGGGGTTGTAATAATAAAGAGCAAGTTGAATGAGAACGTAGGAGAGGGGGGCGGTATTGCACCGTATTATTCGGTGGGGGTCGTCACCAAAAATAATAGAGGAGTTTGTTATTCCTGTTGTAAAATGTTATAATTATAACCAAAAGAAAAACATTCTGTTTCTATGTTTAACTGTTATATATGCTAGAAAAAATAGAACAGAATGCTTTCACCGCTTATCACTCATGGTTATGGGCTTTTCCGTCAATGGATTTCTTTACAGCTTTCGCATGCGCCTCATCTTATTCGGGCCTTTACATACCCATAATGGAGCTTTCAGAAGGGTGTTTTTATTGCATGATTCGAGAACACGCGATACAAACACGTTGCATTACCTCATTTGTGTGAAACCTTTCCTGCTCTACAAATTGTGTAAGAACACTTTTACCCCTGTTTTTCCTAAAGATCTAGGTCTGCACCAAAATCATTTCACTAAAGAATTTCTGCATATATTTTTGTCTTAGTACGTTAGTTGGCTGATCTGGGCCTTGTGACCTTTTGAGAAATAGTCGGTGGGCGTGTCATTCTAGGCCTATAGATCATTGAGTGGACGATGAGGTAGTCCGTCTTCCATCAGACAAAGTTCACAAACAGAGGCTGCCCGACTCCCTGTCTCTGTCCCTGACATTTAGCCTCACCAGGTCACGTGACGGTTTGTACGATCGTCACGTGACCCCTATCAAAGTTGACCACCATGATTCATGCCTTGTTATTGCCCTATATCACGCCCTATGTAGAGAATATTTAACAAGCTTTTGTGTCAATAGAAATAAAAATGGACATGGGCCTCTCGGAAGTGCTATCCTTTTGGTCGATGGTGGGTTGCACGTGGTGGCTAATACGGTGTTGATGTTACTCTCTTTTCACACATGCTCTCCGCACAGCACAGTGATTGAGTGGGTCTTTTTCAGAAGAAGTTACCTCATGATGGAGTACTTATACTGTATGCTGTATGACCTCGGCCCATAGAAGACGTCCATTCTCTGTACTCGGTAGGCTTCCTTTCCCGTGTTTACCATACTGTACATGGCCCTATGAGGGGTCCGGCCAGCCCCAAACCCTAAAGCCTCATTCATGAGCTCGCCAGGTTGCAGCTGCGCCCCTTCTCTGTATAGATTTATCGATCAGCCGCAGGTCTTTTATAGGTGTTTTATGGATAAGGTAAGCCTAGCTGAGATTCTTATGCTGATAGAGAAGCGAAATAACCGAAAAGTTGCATTGTGTTTTTAACTTGCACCTCTTATTTCTCGGTCAATTATAAAGTTATGGTAATTACGTATGGCTCTTAAATTAGATAGATTACTGCCATCAAAGCAGCACGGCTTTTAGGGTTCACGTGAAACAACTCAGCAGGGTGTGCTTACTGGCCGCCTTTACCAAGAGCTGCTCAAATTAACTCACGCAAAGCGGCGTTTTACCATCGTCAACAAGCTCCTTCTGAGGCCATTATAGTACCCACGCCAACAACGTGCATGCAATAGCGGTAATTAAAATATATTGGAGAACTCACAATCCCCAGAGAGAGAAACGCTAAGACAAGGGGCTAAAGAGCCATAGCGTTCTTTGAACTGTATTGATAGGAATAAAAGGGTCGAATAATTTAACTAAATGCCTACGAATTAATACAATATTTTCCGGACCAAACAGCAGTGACTACTTCATTGATGTATACTGAAATGCTACTTTATGCGGAGAAAAATGTAGAGGTAAATGACGACTACCATCATAAAATGTATATTTACCAGAGACGTGTATATATGTGGTCATACGGGAGTGTCTATAATTATAGGCGTCAGGTCCGCGGCGCTGTGCCCTCAGCAGGCGGCAGGCGTTGATCCCATCCTGGCGTGCCGCTCACTGACCAGCTACAGAGTGCAGACTTTACGGCCTCCATAGCTCAGGGCCACTGGATGCCAACTACTTTTATAGGGCGCTGTTTAAAGTTTTACTATGCACTTAGCTTATATGCATTGCAGGCCAAACTCGCCCTAATAGACGGGCAGTGCACGGTCAGGGTCGTATGCTGGTCGTATGCGACAGGCAGTGATTGTAGTACCCGTACCACAATAGTGAAACTGAAAGATCCCGTGGGAGTTATTCATACCACATTGTCACTGCACTATGGCCACCGACAGTCATAATTCAAAGTGGACAGCATTTGTAAAACAAATTGGTTTCCAGAGGAGCACGTTAATTCATGGCACTGCATGCAGCCCTCGCACATATTTCTAAGAATTTTTTTACCTTGACTGTCATGTTTTAAAACATTTCAGGAGGTCAGCAGCATGATAGAAATGAAAACCAAAATGACTTCGGAAGTCACCAAAATATCTGAATGCTCTTATAGTCACATTAAAGCGTGTGTTATAGTTTATCGCAAATGCAGCTACATTATTGTCATACCAGTACATGTACGTTTAAATGCTCACATATCTACTCTTACTTCTATTAAGGGCAAACAACTTTGGCCTTTGCGAACTGACCGTGACCTATTTGTGTGGCAAACGAAGTTGAACACACGCCTAGCCAAGACCAACGAATACAATTATGATGTTTTGTATATCTAAACATTTATGTTACAACTACGCATATCTTTAATCTTGAAATACAAACCAGCTGTTGTCTACGTTTGTATACACAATAAACCAAGGTCAATAGACTTAGCGGAAAAGGTGGAAAAAGAAGCTGTCACAAACATCTACCGAAGCTATTTATACATTGGAGCCTAGACTAGATATTTGTCTTCAATTCCATGGGCCTGCAAGCTCATCCCCTCGGGGTTGGGGGTGGAGTAAGATAGATGCTGACGCCTAGATCTCAACATGCTGAAGGCTGTGGTCGTATAAGTTGGGCAGGTGGTGCCGTCATGTCACATTGCACCCAATTTTACCCTGGGATCACTGACCAAAAAACTGGCTGCCCAGCTGTAACTATTACTCAGGCTGACAGCTTGTTAGTCATGAGGGTAGGTGGGTCACAAGAAGGGCCCGCAGACACCGGATTCGCATTTGTTGGCCCAGCGCGGTGGGTCCAGTTCTGTGCCGAGCAGGTCTGAGTCATACTGCGGCGAGCAGCTCACCGCATCCAGCATCTGGATACACCGAGCAGCTCGGTCTGAGGGCCTGGAGGTAAATAAACAGCGCCCGAGTCAATCTGTGACTGCAGGCGTTTGTAGTGGTCAGAGAGCTTGAAATGCAATTGATTCGCAGCTCGAGGCGAATGATCAAATTGCCGGCGTTATGTTTTGAAATAACCCAGGTAGAGGCAATTTCAATATTGTAGACTTGTCAACACTAAATTTAAACTTGCAATGTGAACCTAATACATCTTCTCATGGTTAATCTTCGAGTCTCCAGTTTCAACTTTAAACACAGCAACAACTTGCTGATTGGGTCCGCTGGTTTTTTACCCTTAGTGGATTAAATAGTTTGTTTAAAGGACAGTATTAACCACTATGGAGCAGTAGCCAATAAATATAAAAAATATTATATAGCTACCAGAGTAGAGTGCCAGGTCCCCACCACTGTCGCCTAGATGGCGCGGACTCCCTACTCCAGTGTCGCTCCTCCAGTACGCCACTGCGGCACCCTTAGTTCCACAGCAGGCCACCAGGTTCTCACCTGTTCCCGGCGTGATCGATAACTGCGCTGGTGAGTTCCGGGTGTGGGCGTAGGGAACCAGCGAACCAGCGAATCTGGCATCCACTCGCCAGGTACCGGCGGCAGCTCCTCCAGTGGGCGGGGTCCAAGGGATCAGGGATTAACCCGACCCAGGAGGAGAAGGCAGCGGAGACCATCCAACTGACCCAGTGGTGTTTCCCGTTTTAACATGGACTCTAGAGTCGGAGACTGAGAGGAGAGGAGTAGATCTGGCCGGTGGTTGCTTTCTATGTTGACAGACCAGCGGGAGCAGCTCGCCGTGGAGGAGTGAGGCCTTCATAGTGGTTGGTGGTGGTGGGGCTATTCGGTCTGCTCCAGTGGTTCACCATGCCGGTCATGTGTAGGAGGAGGCACGAGGGCTTTGGTCTGAATGGCCCTTAGAGCCCTTTGCCTAGGACCAGCTAGGTTCAGCTTCCAATGTTAAACAGGGCCAACGTACAAACAGCACCCTGTATCAGGGGCTTGGAGTCAGCAGTGGATCAACCAGTACCTCACAGCATCCGGGTCTGACATCAGTGTTGGTGTTTATCAAGACTTAATCCACGGATTATAAAATACAGTGTTACACCGGGTTATCAGGGTTAAGCTCTTGAACATGCACTCGCCGATCTCTGGATGGTTGATAATATTTGAAGAAAATCTGATAGAGAGCATTTGGAAGTGTTACTCGCGAATGGACGTGCTCTGAAGGACTAATTGTATGCCTGAGCTAATGACCACTTTTTATGTACTACTCACAAATGTTTTGCATCAGTTTTGTCACGATGGACGTCCCCGTTTTTTGGTACATTTTCAGTGTGATATGATAGACGATTCTCCCCTTTCCATATAGCTCCCTGCTCACGAGCAAACCTTTAATATATTTAGCCCGAACATCCGCAGTATGAATCATCAGACAGCGGCGACAACACGACATAGCGGCGGGCGGGGCAGGTTGGGTACGCCTAATGAACCTTCTGCTCCTGGTTTATAAACCACTCCTCATCAGCATTACCCACTTTAAATGGGACACTTTAAGTGGTCTACTAGCGGGATGAGATTTACGTTCATCTGGGATGTATACTGTGAGACTAATGCCCTCACAACTATCATGCAATCTGCTCCATTGGCAGAGTGCTAAAGCTTGTAGACTCCAGGGCCGGCTGGTAGGCTCAGGTGGTGTTATCTTGACAGTCGTTCTACCACCCTGGAGGAGCCGGTGTTAGGCGGGGTCAGGCGCTGCGCACTTTGACGGTCAGCCACACCTGAGCGTCCATTAACCAGGTCCCAAGGTGACCGCCAGGTGACAGGCCGCGGCCGGATTTCTCCACCTCCGAGAATTTGTTGATCTTTTTGGTTTCCTTAAACTTCAACACATTGCAAACGAATACATTACTATCCTTTTTAATTTGTGGTTTCATCTTATTGCGTGCGAATTTTGGGAGTGACAACTTGGCATTATTTCAGCATATGCCCCATACACGTGAACATTAACAAAAACCAACAATATATTGAGTAAAAACCAGTTGGCGATTAGCCGTTGCCAACACCTCCGACAACCTGGGACCTGGAGGAAGGCAGCAGCCCGTGTGTACGGTCCTACCTTCCACCACCGCCACCACTATCAGCCACCATTGTAGCACCACCCGCCCCACAGCTAGCACCACCTCTCCCAGAAGGGAGCAGCAGCAGCGGCCCGGTGGTGGCGGTGGTGGTGGTGGTGGGGCGGTGGGGGCAGTGCCGTCCTCACCCTGCGGCACCGTGCCACTGTCTTGTAGAAGGCGCCCCCCGAGTCGGGCGTCTCGTCACGCCGCGCGGGGAGACGGCCCAGGCCGACAGTGAGGGACTGGGCAGCGTCTCCGACACACCTGTTTTAGTGTCAGAGATACATCACCTCGACACCTCAGCCCACCTATCTCCGTGGGTACCACCGGGAACACGGCCCGCCCTGTCAGCCCCGCAATTAGCCGCCAAGTAGGAACACTTAACAGTCTACTCAGGCTTTTAGGGAGTAACCCAATCCTGGGATTTCTCCTCCGAGCATTGTATGAGGACACATCTTCAACCCTGGCATATATCTGTCTCCTACCCTACCACTTCTTTACAACACTACATACTAATGTGACACAGAAGTCAGCTGACAAAAGAACCAACGCGCGGTGAATGATTAAACAGGCCCTATACCTACATCTTGGGAGCTGGCCACTGGCACGTAGACCTCTTGCTGATGTTGTCTCAGGCTAGCGGTGTGCGTGTGGACCACCAATTATACACTGAGAGAGCAGCTCAATCAGGCAGACCGTGGCGTTGGTTGGAGTTGCTCTTACCTGCTAAAGCCTGGCTAAATCAAGGTTAATTATAGTGCCTACGCTCTGCGTCACTGTAAAAAAGGAAACGAGAAAATTGGAATTACTGTTTGTCTGCACCATATGCAGGTTTATGTAAATAACTGTACATGTAGACAACGGATTTACGTTAAGGCCTACTGTGTATTGGTAAAGATGAGGTAAACATACTACCCGATGGAGTACATTGATGGGATGAGCCGTATTTACTCTCCTACACTACATCAATGTATACCGTACAAAAATGTAGAGGAAGAATGTAATGAAGTCATCGACTTTGCCCCCATGTATTGATACACCGTGCGATAACTATGTTACAACCAAACTAGTGAATGTAAAACAATGGGATCTACTACCTCTGTGTTCAATAAACTTACTCCAGGCCTTTAATGACCATGGATGACTGCAGCACCACCCCGAGCCAGGCGTCCCTGGACCCTCTTAAACCCCCGACCCCTCCCGAGCCCCCTCCCGAGGGCATGCCCGTCGACCTGGGGGTCTTCTCCAGGGTGTCGGACTACCTGGAGGGGCTGCGGCCGGCCCGCTGCTGCTACCTGTCGTGCTACGACTCGGAGCCCCAGCTGATGCCTGACGGGGGCGGGGTGCCCGAGCAGTGGACCGTGCAGGTGTCCACCTGCTGCCGGACCACCACCATGACCATCACCACCGCCCCGCCCCTCAACGGCCAGGTGAACGACTACGTGGTCAGTCAGCAGGGCACGCCCGTCAGGGGCACCTCGGTCAGGGGCTCACCGGTCAGGAGCTGCTCCATTATCAGCTCCCTCGAGCATAAGGTGGGGGACAACCCGGGACCCTCGTTACATGGGACACCTAGTCACGGAACACCGGGTCACGGGACACCCGGACATAGTACACCGGGACACGGGACACCTGGTCATGGGACACCGGTAAAAGGGACACCTACTCGTGGTACACCCGTACAAGGGACACCCGTCCACAATACACCAGGGAGAAGGCTTGCCTTCTCCTCACGACGGGCACAGGTAAACTTGTCTTTGTCGTAATGATTATGAATTTCAACAAACAACATTATGTGACAGGTAGAAACAATGGGTGCACCCTTCTGTGTATGGTTAACACTTTGTCCACCAAACCCCAGCTAGATTGTTTTCGAGAGATTTCTTTTATAGCAAATCGTCCGGTTCGGTTTTTGTCTTGGCAGGAATTGGTAATTTGTAAGAAAGCATAGACAATTGTCTGGAGAGTTCCCGGACGGCCCTCCGTAAGTGGGCGAGCAAACAAAGGGCCTTTCTGCAAAGTGGGGACTGGGATCCGGCCGACAAAACAGGCATTGTGAAAAAAAGGGGAAAAACAAGCTGGTTGGATGGAGTGGAGGAAGGGCCGGGAGGGACAGGCGGACAGCCCAGACAAGACGTGCATCACTAACGACCACATGCAGGTGGTGATGGGCGCTATTTAGCGTCCTCCTGGTTCTGGTGGGAGGGGGTGGGTGGTTGAGGAGGGTAAATGGATGACTGAGTGGGAGACAGTGGGTAGGGAATGCCCAAGGTTAGATACAAGATTTAGTATGGTTGAGAGCCTGTCTAGGGCTGTTTCCAGATAAAATTGACAAGTCTAGAGAAAAATAGAATCACATCCTTGGTCGCGCCGACTAGGGACTAGGGAGCTGCTCGCACGGTATGCCTGTCGAGCTGCTCCTTACGCTGTCCTCATCTATTCGTCACGGGGGACGCCCGCGCAGTCTGCCCACTTCTGTTTCTCCTCCACCAGCTAAACATCAGAATACATACGACAAGGAAGCCTCGGGACCTATAGACATTGTTGTGCGATCTGACAGCAGAATCTATTCCCATCCCTTTGGATCTGAGTTAGCTTTTCGTAGACTGTGACATTAACGAGATTCGCGATCGTGAGCAATATGATTAATGTCTTTGCACGTTGCAGACAACCAGCGCGAGGTCTCTGGAGTGGCTTAACCCCAGCCGTCTGGCCGGAATGCCACTGTTCCTCCAGATTTCCATATGAATGGCAGGCCTACTTCCCCGGCAACCCGGGGGTATTGATGTAAATAATGATAACACTGCAGGGGAACGGGGCTCATCAACTTCAGCGGGCTGGGGAAAAAATACCCTTTGTCCGCCTGAATTAGGCAACGTGATTCTGGTCGCGAAAAACAGGAGGGGTTTTCACTTGGGGGCTAAATTGACGTTCATTAATGGTCATTATCCGGGGTGGGGTGTTTTTACGGCTACATTCCAGCGCTCGTTGGGTGGCTGGATCGTTGGGCGGGCGGGTGGTGGATCAGTTTGTTGGTTAGGGCTGGTGTTGTTTTCCCTTGACTGACGCAGATAATTGCCCAGCACCCACATCGTTGAAGTCGCGATTTCCACATGAGCCAATTACAAGGAGGCTGACGTAATTGTCCCAAACAATGCCATGGCGATTAACTGTTCATTGATGCGCCCATTCGTTAATTCGGCACGGCTACTTGATATGTTGGTGTAATTTAAGGAAATTTGTCTCTGTTAAGGATCTCTCTAAAAAGATAATTGTCTAGACTATATTTAACTTTAATCGTTTAAGTTCTTTTCCATCACTTGAGGCAAATGTATTAGGTGGTTAGTATACAAATTACCCATTTATGGTTGATATCCAGTAGTACGTATGTGGGAGTAGAAGACTGTGATAATCCTTATAGTGCAGAGACTAGAATATCAAAAGTTCTCTCAGAGAACCCCAGTGGAAATGTAAAACGTGAGGCCACAGATGGGCTTGGGTAAAGGATGACTTCATGGGGAATGTAGCGTTAAGTGGAACACGTTTTTGAGTTACCACAGTATGCAGTCGTCCTCACACCTCGGCCCCAATCTAGGGTCCCATTCTCAGGCCCCACTCTAGTGCCCCAAGGCAGACTCGACCTCAGGCCCTGAGGACTTCTTGACACATTCACTATTCCACCCCGTTGTCTCCCTGTCACCACTCAACTAAGCCCGCAAATTGAATTTGTTACTTTCCAAATACAACTAATCAGGGTCAATGGCTGAAGGTGGTAGGTGGGCGAGTCGGTGGTAGGGAATAGATTGAAAGTGGTTGGGCCTAGTCGGCCATTTCTTGCTGGGTGGTAGGTTTCTGTGTCTGAGACTAAGGGGTAAACATCCACCGACATAAAAACACGGAACAATCCTGGCCGGCGCGCGGCTTGGCCTTTTTGCGGGCGGGAGATGGATTGCCTTTTCTGGGATAGTGACACGAGCACCGGGGAGCGCAGAACGGCCGCAAATTGCTGTGAACCAGACACCCGAGCTGCTCAAGCAATCTGCTCCCCACGGCCCCCCTGTTTGAGGGGTGACTGGTGAGTGATTCACACCCCACCTGAGCACGGGGCACCTTTGAGCCCACTGCTTGCTTAGGGCGTATTGGCCACATGCTGGTGTCGTATCTTCACAGCACGCCTCACGTGGATGGGGAAAGAGTCTTTACTCACTAATAGGCCAATTTAGATCCTGGTCCCTAGGTGGAGCAGATACAACTTATTGATACACCTGCTTATTTCTATTTCACCGCTAAAATTGTCAGAGGACATCAACGCCTGCGAGAACAGCATTCTTAGACCATGCCACAGCCGAGTATAATGGCAAAACTGTTAGAGAGGCAAAATACAACTGTGGTTAGATTACGTTAGTTTACTTAACCCGAGGACTAATTGATGTGACAGTGGGATCCAGAATCCGGACGCGCACGGTTCAAGTTAACTAGATTACTTGATAATATAATGTTTACGAACTCACGGCCAACATGCACGCACGCACGTCGCCCGTCTCTCACTTCTTGGGGGTGGCAGGTGGCATCAGGGGGTCATCCATATCCATGATCCCAGCTCCAGGGCTGACGGGCCCGGCGGTGAGGTAGGCGTAGATGAGCCAATCGGCGGGCGCTGATTCACCGCCCACCCGCTAATTGATGGCCCCCAGAGACCAACCCAGCCTCAGCAAGGCCTAACGACGGCTCAGGACATCGGCCTCCACCCCCGCCCCCTTTAGGCTGAAAGATCAGCCCCCTAACGGCCCCGCCGAGACGGGGCCGGGCAGTAGTTTATTTTCTACGTCACGAACATTGCCTCCTTCCCCGTCGTCAGTTTCGGTAAAAATCAATCGGCGGCGTAGGGACTGAAGGATCTAGTCACCTTACTCGGGAGGTTAGAATGTATAACGGTACTTATGAGATGTAGTATTAGAGTAGTCGATACAGGACAAGTATCCTGTGTTGTCAGGCCGCCATTCCTCAGTCCGAAGAGAAATACGTACGACCTACTTGGCCTTTTAAACCGCTGGTCTGTATGATCGAGCTGCTCTCCCTCATCTCCCCCTTGTATAAATGCGACTATGTGCCACACCGTCCTATTCCAGGCTCATGAATAATTTCTTTGTAGGGTATTTTTATTCAACGCGATGCTCCTGCATCATTCGCCTAGCATCAGCCTAACATATATTATGCAACGTTATTCATTGGCGCATAGGAATGAATCAGCAAAAACCTCAAACCAAAAGAAGGGATCGCATAAAATGCTGAACATGTATGTATCTGCAGGGTGCAGATGGCTAAAGATGCCATAGCTCCTTCTGTGACCTCAGATGAGGTATATTAGTCTCTGCTTCTGAGTCGATGTACATGTACTTAGTCTTTCTTTCCTGGCCCTATGTGCCGACCCTCTGACCCGTGCAGGCCAGCTCGAGCTGACCCCGGCTTACGGCCAGGTCTCTTTTATGTCCAATTACACCTGCCTGCAGCAGGCTCATAAACCCCGCATTACAGGAGTGAACGGGCCCAGTACGGCTTATTGGGGGCCGGCCGGGTGGGAGTCAGTGCAGGGCGATCCGCAGGTCACCCAGGCCACACGCACATTTTACCATTTCATCGAACTTGTATATTAAGCGTCTTCTGCTTCATTGTTATAAAACCCACTTTTCTAGGGGCAGGAGGGGGGGGGGGGGGGGGAGAGACAGTGCATAATGAAAAGATGAACTTATACCGTGATCCATTGTCCCTTGCCTTAGGTATATATGAGAAGTCCCATCTGGCAATACCATCAATCAGATTTGTACGCTTTACGGTTGTATGTTTTAGGATCATTAATGAATAATCAGAAGGAAAAAACTGCGTTTGGATGATTAAAGCAAGGCTGGTCCTTAAGGGAAAACTCATCGTGAGAGGCATATTCATTAGCATTTGTGCTATTCACAACAGTAGTTTTGATTGCAACTTCAACGTTTGCAGTGGCAATCGCCAGCCATTCCACATCTGTGTTCTTTGTGTTAAAAAGAATTCTCCTTGCGATTAACCCTCCTCATGTATCTGTATTCCTCTCGTGCTTGGTGAGGGGGCGGAGCTGGTGATAAATGACAAAGTCGTGTTTGTGTCTCTGACATGTACAGATCGTGACTCCAGAGTGAGGAGGGGACACGAGTCGACACACAGTTTGTTGGTACTGAAGGGTTTATAGAGTGTGAGGTCTGACTGCTTAAATAGCAAGGGTGCAGTTTACTTCAAAACTGTAACTGTCAGTCCGCTTAGAAAAAGATAGGAATACAAACAATATTCTCAAATATGAATACAATAGCTAATGTGTATGTGTATATCATAGAATGAACAATATTTTGGAAATCAATGAATCTGATTTGTGAAGCATAATCTGCTCAGGAAAACGACGGTGGTAATTGACTCCTAGTATGAAAAGGACTTGATTTATTTTTCTCATATAAATAGATAATAGATGGTCATTGGAAGTCGTGAGTCTCATATTCACCGTCTCATAATGGCCCGTTTCCAGCCTAATGCTGGTTCATACCGCCCGTGTCGATGTTCATAGACCGAGGCAGGAGATCAATACATCAGCTGAGCCTGTCTTGTCCCCTATCTCGTCCTGCCATGATCAATAGGGGAATGAGCGGGGCCCTCTCTGCGACTGCTCTACGTACGGAGTAGGCGAGCCGCTTGATCCCATCTCTTTGATCCCCGCCGCCCGCCCCTCGTCACCCTATACGGGGGACAGGCACTGGGGAGGCGTCCACGTGATCAGCATGCGCCAATTAAGACGGCCACCAAGACTAATTGACTGTGGGTGGTAGGATTTATGACCAGCTATTGTTCTGGGCCTTCATCAATAAGTCAACGTGTCCGATAGTCACGCCAACCCTGTTAGTTAGGTCCCATGCTGGTGTATGTGTGAGTTGGGGCGATGCAGCTTAGACAGCCCCTCATTTACTGATATCGGAAGTCTTGGGACTCGTCCCTACTCAGAACAATGGACCACAATCTACTTGGCCTTTTATGGACATCCCTAACTTAAGGGGGACCGCCTACTTTGCCAAAGTGGGCAATTAGCATTAGGGGTACTACTCACGGAGGCGAACCACAGTAACCTATTCTTATACCTGATTAAACACAGCCCATCACTGAAGATCCAAATTTCTTGTCTTTCTTTTCCCTCCTTTTTTTCCCCTTGGTTCATTAATAGTTGTATTTTGCATTAAATAGGAGGGTAGTTACTCCTTTAAATGAGGTACAATTATACCCTAAAGAGAATGAAGTTAGTCAACAAAACAAGTATCAAATATATTATCATGATACAGATTTGTGCTTTTTAAAGGTCCTTCCGACCAGGGGCTGGGTACTGGAGGCACGGTGGCCTGTTGTTATCGGGCCCAAAGAGGTGCTCGGCCCGTGACGTATGTGGGTGACGTAGGCGGGCTGCAGTCGGCCGATACAGCCCCAGCCCCAACTCCCCCACTCCCCCCACCCAAGGTTGGCCATTGTCGTCAGTACCGCCCCACTCTATCAGCATTAATTGAAACGGATGGCTGCTGTCAGAAGGGGAGTTTTACCACCAAACTGGAAAACCATCGTCCCTTCGGAAAGGATGGCCAGATAAATGCATTCCTATTGCCCGTTTCCTGTCAACTTGTAAAATATTAGTGTACGGATAACAGTATCATTGTGTACTTCTGTATTGTACAGTTTGTAAAAGGTTCGTTGGAGAGTTCGTCTGATACAACATAATAGAGCTGCTCGCTTTAGGAAAGGGAAAGGTTGCCTTGAGAGGTTTTTCCTTATTCCTTGATAATACAAAGACACGAGCTCAATACGGCGCTGCTGTTATCTTGGGAATTGGAACATCTTTAGGTCAGTAGCAGCTATCCCAGCAGGTTTTCCTTTTCTTTATTGATGTGTGCAAACAGCCATAAAAGTTCTATGTTTTCCAGACACGATCTGTGCAGTGTTTCATTTCGAATCTATGTTCAGGGAGGACTTATGATGTATTCCTGTGTCTACTATGTGTATAATAAGGAAAGGAGGCACTTGGTACTACATGATAGATAGATTAAGTATAGTTATATTTCAGATAATTTACATTGCCAACCACGTCCACTCTCATCCCTCATACTTACATATTTGATAACACTCTTCGAATTATCCATTCTCGTCGGCTGGGTAAATTCTATCTTTGTCTGGCATTAAAGACGTTATAATTACATTGCTTTTCATATGATTGAATTTGCAATTGTTGTTAGTGGAGATGGAGGGGGCCAGTGTCTGACGCAAAGATCGATTCACATCGGGCCCCAGACGACTTGGTAGGCTGCACCCCTCCCCAATCCCTCAATGTACGTTCTCTTCAGACCGCGTCTAGAGTGTCTTCTGTTTTCTCTCCACACAAGTGATTCCAGAGATAAGATAAGACAACACAGTGAGCCCACTAAGAGATTAGTGTTGTTTTTTTCTGACAAAAAAAAGAGATTTGCTTTACCAGTGAGTCGCCGTTGATATTACCACAGCGTTAATTAAGTCAGATCAAATGAGGGTGAAAAATATATCAGGTCCAACAAACGAAGATTTATCATTGTGAGGCAAGGCTTCTTTGTTTCCTTCAGAAACCTCGTCTAGCTCTGTCCAATCATGCTGATTAGATTATTACAGAAGGGGGTTGCACTATAGGAATTCTTATCACTCAGAGGGGATTGAACCCGAAAGCCTGTCGTAGCGGAAATCCATAGTCGTCGCCCGTTAATCCGGCGATTTGCATCGGTGAGGCGGGGTGGGGGGATGACGGGCCGTCCATTACGGCAGGTAATGGCCGGACCCCTCCTCTGACGGGTCTGCTCCTCCAATCAGGGCCGGGGGGTTAATCACGTCAGGTGCCGTCACCTGTCGCCCGAGTAGGGCCCGGCCCCACTGTCTGCCCACCGCCCACCTGGAGGAAACACCTCCTTATGACAAACACGAACACGTAAGGGTAGAACTTTTCCTCCAGACCCTATCTCGCTTGTCTTCCACGCCTTTATATGCCGGCTGCGTCTGTAATCTGACAGTGGAAATGACACCTGCCGGTTTATGTCCTTGATGACCACATTCTGCCGGTGGAAAAGGCTTCGCCACACTCACGAGTAGTATACGAAAAGGGCCATTGTAGGCAGGTACGAAGGTCGGCAGCTAGAGATAAGAGAACCAAACTATACTGCAACCAAATTGTTGGTCCTCTTGTGTTCTTTCTCTTATATGGCTTTCCATAAATAGACGAACTCACTTATTTACCAAACAGTCTTTGCTTACTTTTTTCTTGGGGCCTTCGCGTCGTCATAAGAAAAGAACATATAATTACCTAGGCTCTACCCCTATTGATGTGGGCACCGTTCAGCACATACACAAGCCTTTCATCAGGGTAGTTCGGTAGGTACAGTCTTTGTGCGGGTCAGCCCGGGTTTGGCTGCTGCTGTATACACCTCAGTGTAGTAAGAGTTCATACCCCGGCCGTGTCTTAAGGCACCCCCGCCCCACCACATCAATAGAGAGAGGGGACTCGCCCCGTCTACCCATTGACGACCTGTCACAACTCGGGCCACCACAGGCACTAAGCTCTGCCAGACGTCTTACACATCGACCTTCTCCAAGGACGTATCAGTAAACTGTCGCTACTTTTTGACAACACACTCTTCGGTCATGATGAACTTTGCGCCACCTTTTGACAACCTTTGGATGAGGGTATCAATTCAGTCTATCAGGAAAAAAAGAACTACATTGTCTGTTACCTGAACTATAGTTTGTGAAGCCATTCTAAAAATATTCAAATTGTAATGAACATTAAAACGAAATTTATTTATAAATTTTCAAATAATCTCTTTACGCATATGGGGGTATACTTAACATAATGACAAACATAACCATGCATAGCCGTCATTGAGTCAATATAGACTTAGTCTGAGAAAGGTATGTATGAACGAGGTGGTGGAACCCGCATGGCCGGTACGTCTATAGTCACCCGAAATGCAGCTCGTGTGTACTACCTCATGGTAGATTTATAGCTGGGTGGATTAATCAAACACATGAGGGAACACAAGCTGACATTGATACGCCAGGGAAAATGGTGGTGAATTGCCCGAGTCCGGAGGACTATATTGGCAGTGAAGCCATTTGGACTGCTAAGTCTGTACCTGTGGCTTGGGAGCCACTGAGGTATACTCTATTCCATCCATCCCCTGCCACTAGGTACGTGTCGGGAATACACACTCCTGTTGGCCGGTACCCTGGGGGCTCCCGAGTCTACATATGCCCCCCAAGTGATCACATAGTGGTGTCCTCATGTGGGAACAATTCTAAGGCGAGCCATGTGGTCTAGACGATAAAAAAAAAACATTAGAAACAAAATAAAACGGCGGAGAAAAACATTGTATGTCCTTGGTTGATTCCCTGGAGTTTGGGGTCAGTGCAGACGCTTCCCGTGGCAACCTTTTTATCGCTGTACCTAGATTTAGTCAAGCTTGGTACGGAAATAACTCGTCTTTTGCCATGGGAGCAGTTCTCCTTTGACGTGAACCAGATTTCATTGGTGGACAGGAAATTTGATTTGGAAACTGCCGGAAATTAACTACTGCTAATAAATGAGTAACATTTCTGGTCTGTCTACACGGAAAGAAATTGGACCTTTCATTTATCTTGTGTGCACAATTGTACATCTTATTGATGGCCTTACCCGTAAGCACCTAGGGTGGGGAGACATCTGACACAGCAAAAAAGTTATTTGTAGATAGGTAAAGTGGTAATTTTCGCTTAGTTCTCTACCATACATAACTTTGCGCTTTCTTAGATGAGATTCACAGCTGGAACTGACACGTAAACAGGATCACTTATTCGCTGTACGTTAACCTGGTTACCCTCATTACTCGAACTGTACCACTGGCAGTGAGCATCCTCACCAGCCATGTCCCCGGCAAAGACTGCCCTCCACACGGCCAACGTCAGGCCGGAAATTCGGCGCTGTATCGGTGCCACCGGGGACGGCGGTGACCGGAAATAGGCGGCGCCTTTGATGTAGGCCTGGCTGGGGGATCCTGAGGTGATGTGTGCGGAGTATATGTGTGAAGATCGAAGGGCGTCCCTGAATTCTTCACACCAACGCCACACAAACTACCTGGGAGTCTACGCTGTGTGTGTGTCTGTTTGGGGTGGGGTGGGGGGGGTGTCTATAAAAAGCCAAGTACTTGAGAATAAATTTATATATGATACTTCATATTATGAAGTAAAGTAAATGCATGAATGTGCAACATAATTCAATCTGTCCCCACCTGAACATATTTTCTGTATAGAACAATAGGGGAATATTACAAGTTGTGAGAACATATTATATAATTTAGCTCACATATTTTGCCGACCTTTTAATTTTCAATTTAATCCCCTCCTTCAGTCCTAATGTTTGATAGCCTCCAGCCAGTCAAATCACTGACGTCACGTGGACATTATCGCCACTTTTGTAACTATTTTTCTGTGAATTCAGGCGTTACCTTGACAACGTCTAGCGTCGGCAGAACATGTCTATTTACTTCACGCCGTATGGGGAGATGAGCGCCCGTCACGCCGAGAGAAGCCTGTGGACGGCGTTATACTTAAAAGGGAAGATGGGTGAACGCGCCCCCACGTTAATGGTCACAGGACTTCATAGCCCTTCCACTGATCCGCTGCGTGTGAAACTTAAAACAAGATTTCTACGAAGGAATTTTATTGCATCTCGCAAGACAGTAATGGGACTTCAGATAATTCATTTTGAAATGAAAACTAGGGCAAGTGCTTAATCAAGCCCGAACACTTTTATAAGTCGATTACTTAAAGGTAACCTAATAACAAATGAGTAAGCCATAGGCAGTTTATCCCACCGGTTTTTGTTTTACAAGCATATAATAGGTATCAATATCAAGATTTAACAAATCTCTACGTTTACTACAAAGTAAGGTCGCATGCAGATTCTGTTCAGGTCAAAATCAGCACCCAAGATAATCAGCGGAATGCATGAGTCAAGCGTTAGACAATGGGGTCTTTAAACATTCCGTCGGTATCTGATAATGAGATGGGTGATTCAGACCAAAAGGGAATACGGCGACAATTTAGAGCAGCTCTGGGAGGCGGCGACACGGACGTCGGCCGTAGATCAACTGGAACTGCTCCCGATACACGTTGACGAGCAGCTCATGCCGTGACAGGCCTTTGTGAGCTGGCAGTGCCGGCCGGATCTGTCAACTGCTGTCTGTCTCAGATAAATGCCCAGCAATAGCGGGATCTCCACATCCTGCTGCTCTACCGTTAAACCAGGTCCCTGTAGGCCGGTCTGTGAGCAGCTCTCACAGGGCCTGAGTCACTCCGGGTCACGGCCAGCATACGCCGCCTTAAGGAACAGGAAGCCATGAATATGTACCGTCAGAGCAGCCCGGTCAGAATAATGGTCCTTGGACAAAGTCCGGCAGTCCGGGGCTTCATCCATCTCACGGGGCATTCAGCTGGCTGATTGGGGCTGGGGGGTCAGGGGCAGGGGGCCAGGGGTGCTGAGAGGGGGCAGGGCCTGGGGTCACCTGCCGCCGGCCCGCAGTGGTCAATGCACGATAAAAGGGCACTGATTATTCGACGTCTATCGACTCAAGGAAAAGGGCGAAGGACACAGTGCTAATTCTGTGCCGCAGCGTGCTGGTAATTAAAAGAGGTTCCTGACCATCGTCTCCAGTAGCCCACTCATACATTGATACTTACTGCCCTTTCCAATTACCAAAATAAGGCAGCATTTTAAGTGATTTGGTAAAATATCAACTACTTTAAGTCCAACGGAAATAGAGAAGCAAAGACCGTCACTTGATGCTCCTAAAAGAGTGTCGTTTGGGGCCATGAAGGTGAATTACTAGGAAATGGACTTCTTCCAAGTAATAAATGGAAAATGAAACGACAGATTATTGGGTAAAAGTACCCGAAACTGTAGCACTCCTGACAGCTCTATCGGCCAAATGTTCAGCCGCCACCTTAGCGAGGAAGTAATATTTCTTCCTGTCCGACACACACACCCCGAGCCACTCTCTTCAGCCTCACAAAATGGCAGTTATTACTTTGTTTACTGCCTGTTGGCAACCACTCAGCGTTCTGGTTTCCATAGAAACGCGATTGCGGTGCCACAGTTATGAAGAATAGGGCGGATGATGGGGTTAATATCAGGGAACCATTGATGTTTTGGAAGAGCCCAGTGTGTATTGTCATAGCTATATCCCACAAACAAGGGACTTCTCGTGGTTTTGGTCAGTGCTTATTCCTCGTCACACATGAGTGGCCGTCACCACGTCGATACCCAGCGTCTGGCGTGACTTCAGACCCTCGCCATCCGGGAGAAGTGTCCTCATGAAACCGGAAGTAGCTCAGTTCTAATGACAACCGACTGCAATCGATTTATCGATCCTAAAAACGTCGGTGATTTGTGCCTATTGCCGTTTTGTCGACGTTGACATCAAAGGAGACAGGCAGGGTACATTGATTCTCGACGAGCGGGGATCTTTGCTTCAGGCGACGCCTGCCGCCTCACGCTACGTTAGGTCCAGTCTCATTAGAAGTAGCATCTTACGCTTTACTTGTAACTGGGGAGTTTATTTTCTTAATCTAGAACACTCAATTATCTGCTAACAAGCAGGCAAGCAAGCCACTTAAGCAACTATCGGTCCATTAGGGCCCGACGATCTAGGGACACACTGTCGGAAAGAGATGTATGGAGCTCTTTGCACTGAACCAGGCGTGCTGGATGATGAAAGGCCCTGTAGTGGGAGGTAGCCAGACCCGTCCTCCCGGACACGGGGAATCACTGAATATGGACGGCGCTTCTAGGAGAACGGTATTGAACAAACCGCTCGAAACCCCAAAGACAGCAACATTGAGCAACCAGTGACCTTTACACTTATACGTGCCAGGGGCACCTAATTTATTGATTAGACGTAAAACCTCCATACAAACATATAATAAGGTTTAAACTCTACGTAATGTTCAAATCATTGTCATGAATATACACCGATAAGGGTGTAATGCTATCCAATGCTGTGGCTTACTGAGAGAACCCGCCCGACTCTGCCGTTTACTTGATGACGTTTTATGTCTGCTGATTTCCGGCCGTTGCCAATCTCAGCTACCCAGCCCCTAATGTCGTATATCCTATTATCTGTCTGCCAAGTTGATTTAGAGCTTAGCTGGGGGCACATTAGGCATGGTGTAGGATTATGGGACAATCAGCCCAAATACAATACATCCAATCCCGGGCCTGCGTTTGCATAGGTTGCAAATAACAAGGGATTTACCATATTTAGATAAATGTTTATCAAGAGTGATAGTCAAAAAGATAGTCTTCGTTGGTAACCTCACAGCTTTAACGCTTCAGTTCAGGGAATTTACATGAAGCACTTCAGCTTTATGCAAGACGGATTTTGAAAGGGTTGGAATATTCCGTCGATCACCCTGATGGTTAAGAGTGGATCACCTGAGGACGAAATCGATGAGTTCCATTGATCGCACTACCCAAGCTTTAACCCTCAAATCTAGCCCCTCTTTCGTTAGGATAACCCATCAGCGAGTTCAATTTAACCTAGTTTAAAGTGCTTCTAGTGCTTCTTATTCTAGTGCTTTTGAAAAAAAAATCATTGGCGTAGGCCTCAAATATTTACCCTGAAAGGTGTAACTAGGTATCAGAAAAGAGAAGGACGCATTATTGGGAAAGGGGTAGGGTATAAGGTCGTTCGGAGGGCAGAGGTGACGGCAGAGAGTGGGTGCTGGTGACCGGTCAGCTCGGGGCGGGGCGGGGGTCAGTAACTCACATCACTGGTCTCTAAGGTGGTGATCAGCGCTCACAGGTTGTCATGGTAACGCGCACAGTGGAGGGTCCTGGGTACTGGGGTTATTTACTCGTTACTTCAATGTCATCATAAATCATATCAAGACTATTATGAGGTCTAAAGTATCCTGCTTTTTCAATTATTGACAGTTCCAAAACCAGTAATTCCTGGATGTAATGTAAGATCGTGCATTGAATCGCCATTTATTCTACAGTTGCCCATTTTGTCTACCAATGATAGAAAAGATAACGTATATAGGACATGAAGTGTTGAAGGGTTACGGAAGTTCTGGTTAAATAATAAAAAAAAAAAATTAAGAGAAGAAAACATAATCGGATACAAAACTCTAGAGAGGCATTGGCGGTTACCTTAGGAACGGTCTGAAATCAGCGTCGGGTGTTTGGCCCAGATGTATTGTAGACTGACTGCCCTCCTCTGTTGTACTGTTATTTGCCTACAGAAGTGGCCAGATTGGGAGATATCTGTGGGACTGATAGAAGGGGTACGGCGGGGTCAACGTATGGCCAGCAGTGCAGGCAGGCCGTCAGAAGGAAGGGTCGCTTGGGGTTAACTCACTCCTCCACTGCTAGGGGGCGTGACCAGCATGGGAAGTGTCTGTCCTGTTCTTATAAGGAAGAACAAGGACTTAGGGTATTAGAATCATCTCCCGGGATACGTGATATGCATGAACTGGGAATAGAATGCGATTTCCTTGGTTGTTGGTGTATGACAATGTCAAATTGGATTTTAGTGTTATTGCAGTTTTTGTAAAACACAAGGGATAGTAGTATTGTTTACATCTGTAAAACTGTACCTCTCTGCCTTAGGAATCTTGTCATATAGCAGATAGGTTGTATACATGCATACTATTCCAATCTTGTATTTTGTCAAATATATGTTAAATTGTTGTTGTGTATAGCGATGCCCAGCATTTAACTAACTGTATTTTTTGCTTTGTTGCAGGTAAGTTTCAAAGTCAACTCACCAGAAAGCAGAAATGAAGATAAGTTGCTCTCCCCTATGGAATGCATGTGATGTAGAATCAAAAATGTCTGGGTAAATATTTCATATTAGAGCTATCACAGTATGAAGTGATATCAAGAATAACCATTGACGGTTTTGATAAGAGATAAACTATCAACTATATTGTGCTTTGGGTGTTGTAGCAAAGACTATGTGGGGAGGCGCGCACATGAGCATTATTTTGAAGAGTGCATGGATAAGTTCAGAGAGTAAAGGGCCCGTTGCTTAAGGGAGCTTCTGGTCGTTGTGGAGAGGCCACATATGGTGATCTCTCAAGCATCATGTGTGATTGCCTAAGTTAGCCGAGTAATTCAGTTGTACATGCATGACACTACACGGTTGCCGTCAGAGGGAAAAGGATGTTCTTTATGACTCGACATCAAGTGTACTTGTATGATAATTTCCACATATAGAATAAAATATAATGTATTTCTGGGACACACTTTCTTCAAATATATGGATATGTACTGTAAAGTCCCGTCAATATCCGTAAAACGCAGCTTGTATTCATAACTGAAAAAGTACAAGGTCCTAAGTAGGCGCAAGCAAAAGATGGTCATTTGCTTCCTGTGTGTTTCACTTTACTATGAAAAACCTCACTAAGATCCGAGCTTCAATGTGGGAAGTTCCTGTCAGGCTTCGAGATGTCAACTGGGAAATCACTTGGTGAAATGATTTATGATGCTCTATAATGTATGTATACTTTGAAAGCAAAATAGTTGTAACTGTAGGAGACCAACATCATTTCCGGCTAAATGGATCTCTTTCTGCCTGGCCCCAAGTAATGTCAGAGGATTAAAAGTCTGCCTTATTCGTGTTGGAACTTCCCTGATAAGTTTCAAGGTACCCCATGTTCAAAATGTTAAATTGAAGCAGTTACATGGGGACCTAACATTGGTTCTTACCCGAACAAATTACTTAATATGCAACTGGGAAAAGGGTGTGTGCGAGTGCCGGGGGGGGGGGATACTGCGCGCTGCTGCCACCTAGCGTTTGGAAATCTATTGGAGAGTCTTTCTCCGTGACATTATTTCTGCTTTGCTTTGATAGTTTTGTATTTAGTTCCCTGCTCCATCTTAATACCAGCGTACACACCCCTGGAAGGTTTTCTGTCTCCTGTGTTCCCCACTTTCCCTCCATGTTCCCACCTGCCCCTTACCACCGGCAGTGATTGGCCTCATAAAGAGTCGTGTGATAAGTGGATTACTTCTACCTGTGACTGCATGTCGCCTTCACCGCTCACCTGATTTAAGACTGGGGTCCCCCGGGGACGTTTATCACGGCTCTGACGTTTAAATGGACAGGATTAGACCCCCTGACAGCGGCACAAACGTCGGGGATCAAAGGCCAATATCAAAGGATCAGACCCTGCCCCTCTCCACTCAAAGTGTATGCCCCTCCTGTGTTAATGTTGCCTGAGATGGGTTAACGGGTAAACGGCCTATTGTACCGTTATTCCCTATAGGCCAGCAGCCGACGGGTCGTCACTCCTGTCGGCAGTAAAAGTGTACCTATTAGGGGAAACGAATATCCATAGACAAAAGGCTTTAAATGACGTAATCCTTTAATTGCAGCTAGGCTATGGAAATTGTGTTCCCCTACTGCAACCTTCAAATGAGGAGAGAAAGTGCTTGATCCCAAAGCTTTGTGGAAATGCTTATGGAAAATGCCCAATAATGCATTTAACCGTTTTAGCAATTCCGCTCTTTCAGTAAAAGCATATGACAAATGATTCGCTAAGTTGAATTTAATTTGAGGTCAATGCTGTTATTGCTCTTGAATTAGTTTGTACTCGGCAAGTACCCTACTCAAATACCTCCCTCTATGGCACGTCAATTCGTCAATTTAAGCATAGTGACGCCTGTGGGTAGGTGAGAGTTGACCACAATGACCACCACTTGTCACCACACAGAACCTGGTCACATTCCTCCGGATCGTGTCCAGGGCGGCCCGACAACAGCCCCTCTAAGGGCCGGGCTTAAATAGCCGCCCCTCCACGCCTGTGTACACCTCAAAGGGCCGTCCCCCCTGAAGCCCTCTCAGAGGCCGGGGGCTTAGATTATGTCACCTGGTGAAAGTACACACCAAACACTGAAGGCTGGGGGCGGTGGTGGGCAGTGTGGGGGGACACCTGTATGTATTGGGGCGGTGTACACTTAGTAGGGGGTTACTGTTAGACAGGTGAGATCGGGCAGACCGGCAGGTGCTAAGGCCACCTGAAGGCACGAACATTGCACTTGGATGACACATACCGCACGTTGACATTACATGGACTATTGCGCTAATTAATTGTCTCTTATGGTGCCCCGAGGTAAGTACTAAACGTCTAAATTACTAAGTGATAAATAGAGACCATCGTAATGAGATGGATTGTACGTTGTCATCAGACACAACAATGCGAAACAACGAACCTGAAATGTATTTTTGCAGCATTGTGTACACGTTTCCCACGAACCCGCACAGTCCCATAGAAGCCTTCTTCCCAACGATTCCCATACACACTTACACGGTTTACCTTATAAGGAGATATGACGTCATATTCGCGAGTAAATTCATTCTCTCAAGAGCGTCCTGCAAGACATTAGTCCAGTTGGTGTAATCACCAGAGTGGTCCCGTGTGTGCTCGCAAGTGCGGAACCGTGTAAGCGTGTATTGAAACCCATATTCCAACCGATCGTTCAGGCTTATTCCGCTAGTAGGGCGCCACTTTATTAAAATATGTCTATAGCCCTGTAATTTGACATAAAAGTATTGACACTTCTTTCCAATTGCAATATACTCAGGACCTGTACATGGCTATAGACTACAAATTTAAATAACTATGTTGACGTCAACCCTTTCACATGTTACGAATAATTACAATTTACCCCTTAACAGGTAAACATTGACGGTAGCAACATCATACCGACTTCTGGTCATATGTGCTAGGCTTATCGATGGTGCGATAACATGGTCGGTGTAATCGTATTTACCTACCGTTTTGGCTGTCTGAGCCACAGTCCGAACGCTGGCCGAGATTTGTGCCTATCAGTAGGGACTAAGATAAAAGCCATTACCGGAGACAAGCTCACAACAAAACATGATATTATGTAACATGTGAACCGAAAGACTTGAGTAATATGATAACCACAGATTGATTATAACTGATGCGCGAACTATGTGAGCGGAATTGATGTTATGATTTATCTTTGAAGACACACAACCATACCATTTAGATCTGTCTATTTCAGCCCCGCGGGGGTCCGGGTAAGAATAGGCCCTCAGTAGCCCCTGCTGATCGTAAGAGGCGACGATAGGGGGGACCCTGCACTGACCAAGTGGTTCTTGGGTTCGATTCCCGGTCAGTGCTTGGTTCACCAAGGGATGAGGTACAGCAAAAATGATCGCTGGGTTTTGATCCCCTGCTGTTTGCCCGCCCTGTCACCTTCATCTCATAGATTCGATCACCAATGACAGAATTCGTCCCAACTGGTTTTCGCCGTGAAAATGACCCTGGCTGTCGGTACGGCGTAAAACACCCAACACTCACTCACTCACTCTGTCTATTTCATTTAAAATTATAGCAGGGATTTAAACCGGATATTAGAAAGGTGGAAGTGAATACTATATTCCAAAAATAGAATCACTGAACGGCAGTGTTATGCGCGGCTTTCTGAAGAAGTTGTACACATAATCTATTATGATGTTACAGGTAACGTCCGTCAAGATCTATAGCACCTGTGATCTTGTGCAGTGAAGTTTGGTGCTGATCGGCGTGCATTAGTCAAAGACCGTACCCCTCAGTAGTCGTCGTACCCCACAAGTCTGGACATATGTATAGATAATAGTGACACCCGAGTGACGTGAACCTATAGATCTGTTTATACCATTCAAACAAACACCTCCACCCCCCATGGAGGTAGGGGTCACTGGGGTCAGGGCCCAGCTGTAGTGCCCCCCCCCCCCGGCACCCTGGAGGAGGTACCTGCGGGTGGGGGCGTTGATGTACACCTTGATATACACCTTACAGGTAACCAGAGGCTACCTGGCCAGACCTCCACTTAACCTGCTCATATTCTGCTGAATCACTTCTCCCAACTTCCAAGGTAAAATCTATGTTCCACTGGTATGAGTCGACTGATGTGTTAGTTAAGTCTGTGGAGCGTTGAAATTCATTCGTATATTATAGAATGGCGAATTTGATAACTGAATGATTGTCTTTGTACAAGTATAAAGAAAATTCGTCATTTCATCGCACTTGAATATTTTTGTATAGCACTGACCTTAAAAACCTTAAAATGTGTTCGAGATGGTTATTCTCCGGCATCGCTGTCTCGATGCTGTCGCCTCCGGTCAAGCCCGGAGTAATATGTTGGTCATTTAGGCAGAGAACGCCATTGAACTATAGTGAAAGTCTCAGGTACCAGATTCAGAGTTGGAAGGTGTTGTCAGATGCAAACCAAATACACGGTGAAGATTGTAGGTTTAACATGGTGCTCCTATGAGAATTAGGTCGCCAAGTCATCTGTTCGGAGATTGACGCATGTCCTTATTTGGTCAAATCCCCGGTCAAACTGTCTTACATCTTTTCAACAAACTAGAAAAGCCATACGTTTGAGCTGCTGTGTAGTGTGGAAATCTGGAATATGGCAGGCCGCCGGTGCACCGGTGGTCCCATCAGAAACTAGGTCGAAGTCCTGTGTCAGTTCAGCAAAGAAACGGCCGTCACCAGCCCTTTCTAATCCCCGACTAGTATGCTCACTCTAACATTTATAGGTTGGAGATCTAATTGACCGAGCGCAGTACGGATTAAGAGTGTTTTAGGGCCGTTTTTACTATCACAAACTCGTCGGCGTCATCGTGAGGAAACTGAAATCTGAGTTTAGCAGAGGAGATCAGCAGGCTCGGCTGCCGACCCTGCCTTTTCTAAAACTGAAGTAACCTACATATTGCTCCAAACTGCAATTGAAATTACTGTCTATGTGTTTGGGGTATTATTGGTTAGGTTTGGTATAGTTTGGGAACGTTTCTGATCGGGAAGAGTTATCCCCAGCTCATCAACGTTATCCGAGAAAATCTTGGCACTCTGCCAGCTTCAACCCTCACGGGGTTTAGGCTTAGTCCTTTTGCTATCTCTACTGCTCCTTTAGGCCTGTAGGGTTCAGACGGACTTTTGCCGCCTCAGCCATTATAACTCGGCAAAGCGGTAGCAACGTGCGATCTAGACGTCACCACGTTGTATGCTAGATTTTCAGATTTCATTGAGAATATTTAAAAGAATATCATTCAATAGAAGGACCAATTGAGAATGTCCGGCAATTCAAAATGTTTTCACAAAAACTGAAATATCAAAATTATTAGATATAGCTTATGTTCGGCAACAGAAGGACCATAAAAAAAATGACCCAGTAGACTGTGGCCAACTTTAGCCACTTGTCATCCAGCCCTCCAGCATCACCACCTCTGGAACTGCCCATGCAGGTGAAGCCAGAATTCATGTGGGTAGATGTCACCAAAGCTAGGCCACACTCTGTGCAGTCAAGTACGGTCACACCTCCTGCCTCAATTGGGTCTGCACAAAGCCTGGCTCTGTGCAGGGGCAACACTCTGTGCGTTACAATGGCATCGGCTTCATGAATCATTTTCTTTGTTCGCCCGATAATTCGTCTAGGTTTCCATACTGACCAATCTTTTTACTATCAGACATACAAAATAAAATTGAATAAGCCAGAGTTTTTCGGTTTTCAAACCGAACCTGAATATATAAGATCCACCTGGGTCCTTGTTGTTTAATTCGATCGATAATTCGCTCGATAATTCGTATTCCTATCCCCATATTTCATCAACAATTACTTTCATATATAGAAAAAGAAGACGAATAAGCCGGAGCTCTTTCGGTTTTCTAACCGATACTTTCTTCCATAATTCCACCTGTGACCTTGTTTAGTTAGTGCTTTTTACCCGATATCTTAATACAGTGCTACAAAAGAAATATTTCGGCTCTTCAGACCATGTGCATATGGATAACATTGGGGTATACCATATAGAGATAAAGGGATCATTCATAATATTTGATCAGCTTACGTCGAGTCCATCTCCAAAGTCAGAAAAAAACAGATCGCAGGTGGTAGTGCTGCCACCTGGTGTACACATGTGGAAGCAGTCAAAACCGAGAAGGCTGGTCATGGTGAGGGACCGGCGGATGGAGGTTGGCGGGTTCATGGCAGGGAGGCAGAGCTATGGTCGTGATCTGAGGGCCAAACTACCCCTAGGTACCGGTGGGAAAGTACTCTGCTTTTACTGAGCGTAAACAAGTATGACCCATGTATTAGGCGCGGGTAAAGTTGTTTATCCCAGTTTGTGCAGGATCTGGTTGTGATTTAAGTGATCTTCGCGAACAATAATGGTATTACTCGCTCAAAATGGAATTTTTGAAAGGTTCAAGATACTAGATTTCATAACAGTTCTTTGCCCTAAAGTCTTGGCAAATAAATAACAGCAAATGGCAACATAATCTCATGGAAACTTGGGAAACCTTTGCGTCATATACAAACATTATTGGTTGGACTTGCAATGTATGTCAAGTAGAGGTAGATAGAAATGCATGATCCCAATGGGTCAGTGACGGATGGAGCCATATCCGTCCATGTACATGGATCCACCCACTGCTATCTGAGGGGTCGGAGGGCAGTGCAGGGCCAGCAGGGAGCTTCTCCCTTATCAGTGGCCGTCACCTGATCCACCATCCCGGATTAGACCGGCCGGCCGTGCCCCTGGTGATCCGGGGTGACCGTCGGCCGGGGGGAGGCGGGGTGTCGGCGCCGCTACTGCCCGCCCCCAGCCCCCGATCTCACGGATCATCCCTACCACTCCCGGACCCCACAGCTGTCAGTCCCCATCCTGATAGGCAAGTCCCAATCTGTCTACGGACTGGCACTAGGATTAGACGAGACAAGATGAGCTGGGAGGGTTAAGACGTAAGACGGGGCAGTCCGTCAGTGTGAGGTCCGACCTGGCTGTTGGAGGCCGTCATGTGACGTACACCCGTCGTCATGGTGACCAGATGGCGTCATGCTCTGATGATTGGTCCGTTTGGGGGTGTGACAGTGGTGAAAAGAAACGATGACATGTTGACATGTGCTCCTGCCAACCCACTTGTCACATTCTGACAGTGTCACAGTGTGACCAAATTTCTGTGAAAGGCACTTCCCTTATCGTAAGACCGTGTGAACTACAAATTGTACAATTCATGTCATATTCTGTTTCACTGAGTGAAATGTGGGGCATATTAATAGAAGCATCAACTAAATATCCCACATGATATGAGTGTTATCCTTTGATGATACTAACTTGTTACAAATTATATCTGAAAGTAGTCTTAAAATTTGCGTGTAATAACCTACATTTACCAACATGAATTATGCGTTAAAGTTGTAACGCAAACAGTTTGTGTATATGGATGAAAAATAGTAATGATCCATTGAGACACGAATAGCATGTGTAGTGGCATTTCTAGCACATAATGAAATAATCCCCCAGATAAATGGTTATTTCTAACATCAACAAGCTTGAGGAATGTTGTAGGACTGTAATATAAAGCTGCAAAGATTTACTGTTTGTGGAAGTAATAGAAAATTTCAAAGGAGGCTCTCCGGTTTGCTAGGATTTTCTGGGTAGGTGAGCTGCCTTAGTCACCACCTTGGGGTGTCATTAAAATGGATGTATACTTAATCACGGGAGTAGGGCTTTGAAAGGTGAGACCCAGGTTACGGGCTGTTTACCTGGCCAATTTCCCCACTCTGACACACTTACCTCTGCCCCGGTGGCCTCGGCCTACACATCTTTACCTTCCCGTTTTAAATGGAGAACGTTCGCGGCCGGCTTTATACTAGATTGCTGAAAGGGGGATACCAGACATCAGGGGAGGTGGATTGAAAATGGGATTACTGGAGGTTGCCTTGGAAACATGGCAGCACCCCAAGGGGTATGCTGGCCCTGATTGGGGTGAGTTGGGGTCAGGAGTACGGCAAAGCGTTATGTGTATGGCATATAGCCAGTGAATGACCCTCATAACACCACTTCAGTATATAGGAAATTGGGCCTAGTTTCCTCAATAACAGTGTTATCATATAGCAGTATGATGAACCCCGAGCAATGAATGTCCCACATATGGAAAGCATCTTTATTGAAATATATATGCAGTTAACCAGTTAGAGCGTTCATTAAACCAGTAATTTGAAATTTACATATAGGCACACTTAACATTGACATGATATCTTGGGAATTGTTAGGGGTCTGCTCGGATTAAGAAAGAGAGTGGTAGTTACCTCCCTCTATTTTCATCTGTGAAGAATATAGATCTTGGGAAAGTACGGGGGCTGTGGCATAGTCATGAAATAACTCGAAAATATAGAATTTCACAGAAGTGTTGGCGCTGGTCAAAATGTCAGACTTGTTGGATAAATGAAGCCATTAGGAAGCAGGGGAGGCCGCTCCCGGCTGTTGGGGTGATGGGGGTGCTGACACCTCCTGCGTGTGTAGGGTCAGGGTCGGAGGCCTCAAGGGTGCTAGGGTGAGGTGAACGGCCACCAGGTATGGTCAGGTACTGCAGGAAGGGGGAAGGCGAGGGAACACCTAGGGGAGGTAGAACACTGTATGGCATGGCTTAACGTGTCCTGAGTTAAATAATCAATAGAAAACAGAAAGTAAAACATGGAAGTAGTAAAGTGGAATCGGACTTGGGCACTTTTAGAAGAGGAAAACAATGATCCGTCATTCCCTTTACAAATAGCACCAAAGGGCAGGTTCAGTAAACATCGTGTGTGGGGTCAGAGAGGTCAAAAGTAATGTACTGCAAGGCACTAAATCTCTGAAGTTCGGTGCATGGGTTGCTGTCTACCACATCATATGACACTTTCGGTGTGCGGGGGGCATCAAGTGGACATCCTGTCTTGTGACCGTTACAAAATGTGCAGTTGTCACTCCGGTAGAGGCTTTGAGGGTTGACCCCTGGATGCTTCATTAAAACAACTCTATTTCTGAATCTCTTGTCATAGTTGATTATGACCAGGGCTATGATGACGCACAGATGGGTGTAACATCCAATCCAAGGCCTATCACGTGCACTGACCTTCATATACCAAAGTCTAACTTGGCTAGACCTGTTTGTGTCTGCCTTTTAGTACAGGTTAGAAGATCGGCCCCAGACTGTTCCCCTGTCACCCTCAAAACCCTTGTCACATTCAAAACCCGTCACATTCAAAACCCCGTTACTCCACAACCTCCGTCACCCTCAAAACCCCAGTCACCCCAACCTCAGTCTACATGTAGAGCAGTGAGTTACCTGTTTCTGCATAACACAGTCAAGTACTGTCAGGTGTGGCACACACCCTCAGCCTGCTGCCCACTTACGACATCCCAGCTGCCCACCTTGGACAATGGAGGGAGACTAAGGTGTGTTCACACCAATACAACTCACGCTCATCTAATGAGTAGAACTCTTTACACCAGGAGTGACCACTGTGGTGATGGGCAGGTGTATGCACATGTGACAATCCCACCAAATGTTTTAACAACGTTTTGTTTTCATTAAACTTGAACTTTTTTTAACTGAGGGACCTTGTCATCGATTTCACCAGCTAATTGCAGTGAATAGCATGAATAGTATGCTATCATGTTCAAATGAGAGTTGTTCTGTGTGGGGAAAAATAAAATAATGCATATCAATGCCCACCCCTATCACGTCAGAAATCAAAGGGTAGCATGGTGATCTCGTAATGTAAGGCCACAGTTCCTTTGATATATGTGACATTTAAAACAAGGATGACAAATGTAGCATGTTTGAGCAGCCATCAGGCCTAATAGAGTAGAGGGTCAGGGTCAATGGTTCAGAGTAAGTGTATATAATAAAAGTCCCTGGTATCATATAGTTCGTGACAATAGTGCGGCGAAAAACTGTCCTCTAGTAGGATTCATGGAAAGCAGAAAAAGAGGTTTTTTTTTTTTAAAGTTGTACTAGTTTTATGGTCTGTGTGTGTGATCATGACGGCCCCATTGGTAAGTGATGACGGGGAGATCCATGGGGGAGCAGCTCATCAGTGGAGGTATAGGCTGGTGAGCGGCTCAGCTGCTGTACTGTGTCCCAGCTTGTGTTGGCCACATACACCAAACCCGACGACGGCGGGCGGCTATTTCTGCCCCTCACCACCCAGTCGGATGATGGACTATGCGGTCACTGCACACCCCGGGCATCGAGTACCCGCCTCGATTAGCACTAGAGATGTGCTCGTTTAGGCCGTTTCAGCCTATCCCCGAGCCCATCCCCATCACTACTGAAATTATCAAAGACACGAGATCTTTCTAATTAGTGGATCACTGCACGAAGAACTTCAATGGTCCAATGCTCTTTCATCATGTCATCATCTTGTGATTATTGTAAGCATGTCAAAGTTGGTGGAGAACGCATAATTTACTGTGCCTTCTGTCACGTCTTCTTGGCATTGATAGAGATCTGAATTTAGAGCAAAACTTTCTTTAAATTGTCCCCTAAAGCACACAATGAATAAATGATTTCACCAAAGTAGGATCAGCTAAAATATAATTCTGTCCTATATATTTTTAAAGTAAGAAAATATATATGATTTCAGATTATGTGAACATAATCTGCCATGCGTCTGGGAAAAAGTTTCTTACATGTTCCTTGCAGTAGTGCTCGATATAAAAGAAAGCTAACTACCTAGGTCTGTGTCCTTCATGCTTTGATCTCGCTCGGCATTTCTGCCTTCTTGCATTTCTTAGGTGCAGGTTGGAACTGATCCAAAGGCTGCTGAAGACATCCAACCTGTAGGCGTCATCATAGACCCTGAACACTGCAGCGGGGAGCTGTGAGCTGCAGCTGCCTTTTGTCTACTCGTAGGGCCGTTATGTGTAAAGTAGGCGGAAATACCGAGGACACAGCTGTGACGGTTAATAATCAACAGCCTATTCACAGGGACATCTCTGTCGGTATTGATTAACACCTCAGCTGAGTTCATTTGGGTATGATGGGCCCGCTTCTGGTTTTATAATATCCGCAGCAATATTTTTGTTTAGTCGCCAGAATAGAAAACTAAGCCTCATTGTTGATCCCAAATGAATGCCAGATTCTGTTTCTTAGAAACGGTGAACACTGTCATACCTAAGGTGTGTAAATATATTTTGTAAAATAGGCACACAGAGTCATAGTTGTGTATAGTAAATATTGATCAGTTCACACTGTCGACCACCTGCGTCCTGAAATATATATGTATCTGGTAGCAGTAATAGGGACATGTTTTTATGACAATACCTTTCGACTACTGGACCGGGGGATAAATTCTCGATCGTTACTTTCATCCCTGATTGTTTGACGATGGATATTCTGTTGCCCTTACATGCACCTGCATTTTTCCTATTCAATAAAAACTGTATTGCTAAATCTATGGTTTCAACCAAACACCATGTTACTACTAATGTTATTGGAGAGAAGTATTAAATTTAATATCTCCCTTTAAGTCCTGCATTCTTAATGCAAGGTGTGGAAGAATGTGTTTGCTCCAAGTTGGACATAATATAGTGTAGGATTTATTGGATTGGGATCGTCTGGTGACTTTGATTGAATGGTACGCTGAAGGGCGTCACTGAGACGTGACGTTACGTGGCCGTGACGTACCGAGTCGGGGTCAAAAGTCATCATGCATTGGGCCGCCATAAACCTGTCCACCTCACACTTTATACACCGTACCAGGTATAGATCGGTTTGCCCCACCTCCCACTCCCACCTCTGAGAGGGCCTGTCCCGACCCAGATGGCGGGCGGCGCCGCAGGGCCCGGCCCGTCTTCTGACAGCTGGATCCCACCCCCGCCCCCCTCAGCTGACCCCTGCCTTGTGTAGTGGCCGACCCTTCCCCTGTCAGCTGTGGGAGAACCCACCCCTTACACCATTGGGAAGGATCCAAGAGGGGTACAGCTACCAGCCCCGACAACCCCTACCTAACTCTCCCAACCCCAACAACCCCTAACTCTCCTCACCCCACAGCCCTCTAGCCCGCTATTTCAGGGGCGGGGGCGGGGCGCGCCGTAGGGGGCCGCCCGTAGAATTGGATCCCGGGGGCAGCGATCCAAGTGATGGGGGTTTGATCCCGCCGTTTGTTGTTTGTGATCCCTGACTATGACCCGGCGTTCAGGTGTAGTGGGCCCGGGGCAGCTGTGGTCGACTCCACCGAGTCTACGGCCAAGTACCACCTCCCGACCTGCCCGACTTCTTCAGGCAAGCTGAAAAGCCTTGGTTTGAACTATCTTTACCATTGTAAAAGAAGGTGTTGGGAGGGCAGCTCAACCGTTAACCGTTGATGTTTGAATGATGTGACGATATAAAAGGCAGTGACTCAGTACAGTATTAGAGGATTAAGACTAGACAGGCTACTCTAGACACCAAGAGCCAACCAGGCGAAGACAAACTTGTTCTGAATTTTCCGTTGACAATAGTCCCACCATCATAGATCGCACCGAATGTGAGTTGTAAAGAAATATAACTATGAATTAATGAGGGTCAGCGTATCGTAACTATATGAAGCTTCTGTTAAAAGATAAAATGAAAATTATTTCAATAAAGTCAGCATTTAATCTCGTATTGTCCAATAACAAAAAGAATACTAATAATCACAATCGTTTATGCCAGGATATAGCATAGCCTTAAGGCTTTGAAGGCTCAATATCAGTAATTTGAGCGCAATTAGAACTGACAGTTCTCCTTTCTGATCATGGAAATGGTCAAACCATGTCAAACGACTTAGTAAGTAAGGAGGCCGCCACGAGGTGGATCCGCGCACACGGCCACCACTACCACAGCCTGTGAGAGGGCGGCGTGCGGCGGGCAGCAGCAGTCGGACGGTGGTGTGTGAGTGAGAGCGGGGCGGGAGGCTCCCACAGACGGCTCGACACGGCAGGCGGCTGGAGGAGGATAGGGCCTGGAGGAGAAGGGAGAAGGGCCTGGAGCAGGAGGAGGGGCTGTGACAACAGGAGGAGGCTGGCAGCATCAGAGGGTGACAGCACCGACTGCCGGCAGGCTGAAGACTATCCGTGTCTGTCGCCATGCTCTGTGAAAGGCCTGCTTAGTGCCAGCTGTTGTGGAGGACCTACAAACATCATTGATGTGACATAGGCTGTAAGTCAGTGAGAGCAGCTACACCGCCAACCGACATACGTGGACTGCAGAACCGCACTGCTTCTTGGGTCATCCTATTTTAGACGTCAATTACTAAAGTACATTTTATCGGATGTACCGAGCATCAGTTATTACGCACTATCAATGTGGTGAACAAATGGATACAGAGACGAGAGACACATCCCGACTACATGAGCTGGCATGACTGTATTTGATTGTCACCCGAGCCCGTGTTTGCCGGGAGCCATTTGAGCAGTGCCTATCGTGTGTCGATTATTAGGTGGTATGTCAAAGCCTCAACCGAAGCCGTTATTGAAGCCCTGCTTTGCCAGCCGCAGCCTTATCATCGAGGCACCCTGAGGGATCCAGTGTACATGGTGCTGTTTTAACCCCTATACACAGCCCCCACAAATAGAGGCAGTAACAGCTTTGTGTGAGGTGTCAATGAAGTCTAAATGGGGGAATTCCCCCAGTGCAGCCTCAAGGTACATTAGGTACTCTCTGGTTGGCTAATGGTACCCTCAGTCCCAGAAATGGATTCACCAGGGACGTGCAGTACCTGTTCACATGTTCATTAGTGGGCCTCCATGGGTGGATGCTGATACGGGTTCACAGGGATAAAATTACAGCCCTATGGTAAATAGCCGAGATTGAGAGAAGTCGGGCCATCCATGTCTAATCTAATATAGCACGTCGAGGACGGTCTAGACTGATGTGAAATCGGCCAACTGGTCGGTGCGGTTTGTTAATGTTGTGTGAACAGTAGAGGGGGCCGCCCATCAGCAGGCCAGTCACGTCAACGGGTCCCAAACCCACCATCTCACTGGGGATCGGCCCGTCCTCATAACCCAGCCCCTGTGGTGGAGGGTGGTGGTGGTGGGAAAACACTGCTGCCTCCAGTGTCTGTCAGCCGGCCGTGCCAACAGGCATCTTCTACATTCCAGGCCCGGCTCCGACACGCCTCTCACCTCCCAACTTAGCCCACCGACTCTCTGTAAGTCAGGTGAAAGTGGTCCCCACTTTAAAGGGATTTTCTGGCCCTCTGGCAGGTCAAACAACAAGGATGTGGCTTTAGAGGCCTTCAGAAGCGGCATTGACTGAGTGCAGTCAGCCAGTGGGGTCCTAGGAGGTGATACATCTACGTGGTATTCGGCTTCACTTCAATGGGACATGCACAGATGTTTTCTCCCCACTGTGAGGGTTTGGACCTTGAAGTTCCTCCAGAGGGTGATTACCGCCACGTCTAAGTGTCAGGAATCGACCTCCTCCTGTTGAGACCAACTGGAGGACCTATTGTATATATAGCATAGAGTGTCGGCCGTCTGGTGTTGGGGGCCCACCCCCGACGCCCACAACCTACTTCTCCTCACTGGAGTTCTCCAGACCCAAGTAGACGTTGCCTAGACCGGCTGTGTGTATGTATAAATACAAACCACAATAGTCGGCCAGCAGGCACTTCACCTTCACCTACTCCAGGGTCTCCTCCGGGGTCATTACATTTCTAGGAGGTCTCCTCTGCTGTTGGCTCTGCGTGCGTACCCAGCCCTGGAGTTAGGGTGCGTTATGGACTCCCTGGTTGGAGAAGCAGAGCAGTCTCTATAGGTGAGGGGGCGGTCCCCACACAACCCAGTTTGTGTCCGGTAAATCCAGTTACCAGCTGGTCACTTCACATCCTTCACCACTACTGACCCGGCGTTGACCACCACTACCCTGTGGTTAGCCAAAGTGGTCCCATGAAGGTGTGATATAATCGCCAGCTGCATAGAACTGAGAGGAGGACGGCGTGCTGTATCTGTGAGGCTGCTTTGGGGATCAGATCAGCTTGCTGCCGTTTGTATTCAAATTACGCAATAATCCTCTCCTCCCGGGAATTGGATCCGTCAACCACATTGACCTCATTTAACACGGGTAGGATCACCGGCGTAAGGCGTAAGCTGCACGAGCCTGGTGCAATAACTTCTTTGTTGTCATATCACAAGCCCGGCTTTGGGGCCTATTTTGACGGGCCTTGCGCCAGAGTGGACCAATAAAGCGGAGCCCGGCCACTGGATCCCAATCATACCCTTGGATTAACCCGAACACTGCGGGGAAATCAGCGCCAGCCGCCGGCCGGGGCCGCCAGGCGTGAGCTCCAGATAAAAATAAGACGCCAGGAGGAACGCATATTACTGCTTTTACTGTGCATGTACGGAATAAGCCTGGCTTTCTCAGATAGTTGGGGCCTTTCAGGCTGTGGTGTATTTCGCCTACTACCCTGATTTCTGAGTTCTGGGTCCTGGTGAGGTCCATGTGGGGACAGGTGGCCTGTATTCTGCGGACGGCGGGAGTGACAGGGCCTCCTACAGAGGGCACAGGAAGTCCTTACGTCCCCCCTCACAGGCCCCTATTGTCATGTGGGTGAGGGGACGACGTGTTGGGGGCAGCCACCCCGTCAACGCCGCTAGGGGCACGTCAACACCATTACAACCCTGACAGCGATTTACCACTGGGTAAAGATTATATTGGATCGGATTTTCAACAAAATGCTCTCAAGAATCATTCAATTTCTACAATGTACGTCAGAACTACCTGAATAGGATATTAGAATATACAGGTCACACCTTTGGATTATCACCTGTAGGATTACCCCGTCGGCGATCGGGGATTAGCAGAAACAGGTGGTGGATTACCGTCAGGTGGACAAGATGATGCCCTCGAGGGGTGGTTACGGGCGGGCTCGGAGCGGGGACGAGGGGGTCGGGGGGCGGCGACCCCGTCACGACGTGCGGGACGCGGCCACCCGCTACCTGCTGAAGATGACCTACTCGTGTCTCTGTTACAGCTGGAGGGCCCGCTCCACCACCGACATCGACCTCATGGTAGGACACCCGATAGGGGCTTGTTTTTGTATCAGTAATCTGAGTGGGATGATAACTTACACAATTGAGGTGTCAGCATTAAATTGGGAAAGTGTTTTAGTTATAAAGTAGGAAAAACACATCAGTAGGATGGGTATTCAGGAACCGTGTAATGAATCAGAGTTTGCTTTACCTTTTCAGGTAACGACTGATAGAAAAATAAAAGACCTTTTAAGATTTTCTTTTCTTCAGGTTACATTGAGTAATGAGAGGGCCGTACCATTCACAGAATAAATCCCATTCCTTCTCCTTTAGCGTACAACAAAAACCGTGAGAGAAATCACACCTTGCTCCTGTATCCTATTCAAAATAAAGTCAAATAAGTCTCAGTATCCAGTGAACACCTGCCTTATTACAATATCTATTCAGGTGTAGTAACAGGGTGTAGTGACAACGTGAAATGCAGGTATTATTATGAGTTACATTTTGTTAAATGTAACTCTTTTATTATTCAGTTCTCATTTCGCGGGGCCGAACAAACATATCAAACAAGCCGGCATTTTGCCTGCGGCACACAACTGAAAAAAACACCTGTTTAATTTGTTTGTTGGTTTTCCCTGTTCCCGCCCACCACAGAAGCAGTAGCAATGTTAGCTGAGTAGCAGTGTAACAAGTCGGTAGGTCGAGGCTGCAGGCTACTGCCCCCAGGTCGTGAACTGAGGGCTTCACAGTCGACCCGGCCCTGCAGGGGGGAGGCCCTGTGTGGGACAGGTATGCAGGGGTCTGTCTGTCTAACCTGGCCATAGCAGGGGGTGGGCTAGTATCTGGCAGATATGCAGGGGCCTCAAATCCACTGTCTGTCTCACCTGGGCATGCAGGGGGTGGGCCCTATATCAGGGAGTTATAAAGGGAGGTATTCAGGGGTCTCACCTCCACTCTCTTGTCTTACCTGGCCCTACAGGGTGTGGGCCCTTTATCAGGGATATGTATGGAGAGGTCTCACCTTCACTGTCCGTCTTACCTTGGCATGCAGGGGGTGGCCCATGCAGTATCAGGCAGGTATGCAGGGGTCTCACCTACACTGTCCCTCTTACCTGGACATGCAGGGGGTGAGCCCTGAATCGGGTAGGTATATGGGGACGTATGAGGGGTGTCACTTCTCCTGTCTGTCTTTCCTGTCTCAGGGTCCCACCTCCACTGTCCGTCTTACCTGAGCATGCAGGGGGGGGGTATGTCCTGTATGAGGGATGTCACTTCCCCCGTCTTATCCACCCCCACAGGGAACGGGCCCTGTAATGAGGATGTCTCTCCCCCACTGTCATCTCGCCTAGGCGTCAGGTTAAAGCAGGAAGGGGTCTGGAGTTGAAATGCACCCTGACCGACAGCCCTCGGCTAGCGCAGGTCATTGCAGGCAAAACGGTAAGAGACGGTGCACTGAAAACCTAAATTGGGTTTTAACCAAGTTGTCGAACAGTTCTATTGTCCGTCTATACTTTGCACTCCCGTTGCTTTGCCAAATTTAATAAACTGTTTTAGACAGTATGTAATGTATTTTGAAGGCAGATGTTGACCCCTAGATTGTCCCCTGTGCAATGGGCCACTTAAGTGCTACATTCCCCCTAGGGAATTGTATAACAACAATTTGCGGTAGAAATTAGTAAGGAAAGGCCAAGCGTCAGTATTATTCAAACAAATCTCTCTGATTTGCCCAGGGTCAAGTGTGAGGCCGAGTGTTATCCGTATAGCAGCTAGGCTACATGCCCACTTGGCCTAAGGGTAGACGGTAATGAAGTTTACCTAGCAGGGTTAGGGACCCCTAATGCACGCGGCTACTATTGACTGGGTCCCGTATACACACACCCAACTTACGGCAGGGCGTCTAACCAAAGTACAGCATAGTAACAGTCAGCCAATGTCATGTAATCACTCCCCTGCTGCTGCACGAATCAACCGGCAATAGGGCTGACCCGACGTTCGCGCCACGTGCGCCCCAGTACCCAGGTCGGGTACAAACCCTCGCCACTCCCCATACACACAGTGCTTAAGGCCTGGGGGTTGGGCCCTTATTCCTTCATTTTTCTCCCGTTTTGCTGTATTTTGGTCAATAAGGGACATCCATCTGCTGAAAGGTGAATGCCTAAATACCAAGCAATCCATCAATTTATTAATGAACACAGTAATGTTATTAAATGAGTCTACTGGACACTGTAATGTCTATGAGCTAAAACCAAAGATTGCTCAGCATCATTATTCCTTGAACCCTAAATCATATTTGCTACTTCTAAATTCTGTCACTGATGTATGTACATTATTGTAATTTATATTTGTTAACTTTGGGCCATATTGGTAAGAGTAAAAAGGAGTAACTTGAATAGACTTAACAGCTTGTAATCTCACAACCATTCTCACAGATTGTCCCCTCCCCCTGCTAGGCGGTTCTTCACAGAGATCATCAGATAAGGCCTGTGGTCACCCCCTTAATGACCCTGTTGACACTCCAGGGTGGACCCAACAGGGCCTGGACCTTGGCTATGTTACTATGGTAACAGATTTGGGTCAGGGGGGGCAACAGCCACCAAACACTGGCATGACAAAAGTGGGCATATTGAATCTCCTTTTGTGTTTAAAAAGTTGAAAATCAAAGACTTTGTTATATGAAATTCCTCCAAAATGTTATACTATTGAAAGTTCTGTGTTATAGGGATCATGCCTGTTAAAAAGTATTCATGCACTATAAATAACCCAAAACAAGTGAGATAAAGCTCTGCATGTACCCCAGCCTCCAGTGCTAAAGTATAGGCACTGACCAAGGGGGTACATTGAGTTTGTACCCCAGACCGGGGACACGTGGTGACCGCAGGGCTATATATAGAAACGTCGGGTTTCCCTTATTTCCTACGGCCCTCAGCCTGTAGGGGCCCAGATAAATCACCCCCATCCCCACACTGCCCTGCCCACACGTCTGATCGGCCCGCCTCTCATCTCTGACCTCGGTTATGTACACGGGTCAGGGTGGTAATAATCTCAGTCATGGGCCAATTCATAGGAATAATATATATGCACGTAATACGTTTTTGTCTGTCCGATTCTAGTACTGTAATGTATTACTGTGCGGAATGAGGGTGATGGCAGCGATGTTGATTGAGTCGCCCGGTTGTAGTATTGTGAGAGTACAAGGAGAACAAGATATCATGGTAATTTTTCCCTCTCCTATGTGAAAAAAACATCCCTTTTTGCATGAGCTAAAGACTAAATAAGATACAGAAACAGCCATGAAAAAAGTAAGTCAGGATGAAAGATGGGTGTGAAAAAGGCGGTCGGCAACAGGGGACATATGGTTTGAGGAAACAGCAGTCTGCGTATGCAGACATAAATTGGGTAACGTTGGACAACGGGTGTACCTGAGTGAGGTGAATGACTGGTGAAACAGCTGCAGCTCACGTCTGCCCAGGGGAGGGGGCGAGCAGCTCCGGGTCGTGAGTGAGAACAGGGCCGTTTGACGGCCAGACGGCACCAGCCCCACCACCCACCATAGGAAAGTCTTCATTATTTTTTCAAAAATAAATATCCATCTTAACGCCACCAGCTTTTGTATTGAGATGTGATATATTTTGCAAAATGTTGACAATCTATTTGTGGTGGTATGAAAGGTCAAATGAGTAAAACTAAAAGTTGAACAGTGAAAGACACGAAATCCGGCAGCTTCGCTCATCGATTTCAATGCATTGACCCTTATTTCTCTCCCCCTAAATCGGACATCACGTCCACATCTGAATGGCCGTAATGAAAGCTCGTCCCTGCCATCATGGCCCATCACGGGCCCGGACGTGACCAGCGGAGGTACCAGCTAAAAACGGACATTGGCTTCCAGGTTTTAACATTGGTTTAAAGTCTTCAGAGACCAGTCTTCCCTGGTCCTTGTCCAAAGAAGATAAAAGCCTTCATGTCCGTCGGGAACTAGCCCTAAAGTACCGCCCCCGGAAGTAAGAGATCATGTTGACTGCAGGCTCGGCCAAATAACGGGGACTTCCCCACGGCGGTTCTCTGGTCGAGTTGGTCCCGCACCTAGACAACCTTTGTAAAAACAGGGAGAAAAACCCTAGGCTTGTGGGGTAGGGGCTAGAAATAACTGTAGACATCTTTTGAGTCGTTTCTCATCTTAGGCCTATAGCCCAGGAGAAAGGAGCTGTGATATTTTGTTTATGGTTCAGGCGTAAAAAAAAAAAAAAAGGTTAGGGAAGTTTTATTCCAGGTGAGCCACGAAATAGAACTAATGATCCGTCTGCATTCATAAACTGAAGTTCCACTAATTATGCATCGTTGCCTTTTGATCTTTCAATATACGTTAATGAGTATACATGCCACCGAAATGTTAGATCAGATTACGCCTCAAGAGTCAGCTATGATGCAATGGTACTCCATACGGTGGGAGTATATATTTGTAGGTGAAAATGCCGAGATACCAGAGCGGTCAGTGATAACACGTGTGTGTGGTGATGACGTGCGAGGCGGTAAAGGTCCCCCACCCCACACGGCGCTATGCCCAGCCCCCCACGCCCTGAGCTGCTCACAGAGTGCTCAGAGCCCAGCCCCAGGAGCTGCTCCCCTGACATTTACACTCCCCAGTCTGTAACTGTTTCCACATTCTGCTAAGATATCCTACTTGATCAAGTGGAATGGCCAACTTTGCAGAGAAAGCCTCCTGTGACGGCCAAAATTCCTACTCGTCAGAAGCGCATGCAAGGTACGGATTTTCCTGATTATGTTACCATGGAAACGAGAGGTGGAAATACGATAATAGGATAAATGGCACAAGCTGCACATACAATGCCAAATATATCGCAGGAGCCTGTGTTCTTTCTGAACCTAGCCAGCGTTGTTTTGGTTGTTGCTGCGAATTAGTTCCAAAAGGTTGAGCATGTTGCTTACAGTCACAAAAAGAAATGATAATGAAACCAAGTTCCGGTAACTTACGTCATTCGTAAACATTGTGCAACAATATACAACCAAATAAATCACCAGTCTGGCCTACTTATGAATATTCAATATACTCTCTATATGATGTGACCACAGATTCACATTTATCCATGGGACCTATTGAGGTGGTAGCACGGGAACCTTATCAATTATGTGTAACAAACGGAGACAAAACCTCCCAACTGCTAGACTGTTAGTTAAAAAGCAAATAAAGAGAAGCAGACCATGTGCTGAGTTTAAGTTGGCCGACAGACAGACACATGTTAGGTCCATGATATATATCTATATTTATACCCCTGCCGACGGACAGAGGTAGTTTTCACCATGGAGCATCTGTTGACTGCCGATTCTGGTCCAAAGCCGGGGCTGGTGGCACGGCCTGCTGACCTCTGTTTACGTCTGGCACGGTATAGAGCCGTCCTGGGCCTACACTTGGCACAGTGAGGTTGGGGCCGGACGATCATCAATCGGCGTCCTCCTACTCCTCCAGTACCGTCATGATATATAAGTTCTGGAGGCTGTTCAAAACCAACCCAGACGGCCGACCCTGGGGTGGTGCATGGGACCTTGACTGGTGCCCTTACGCTACATTGATCGCCTCAGTAAAGCTGATGGTAAAGGGGTTGTGAACTCTGAATGTTGGTCAAGGGTGTACCGTGCAGGGGTCAGTCCAGGGGTCAAGGGGTGAGGATCCGACCCCTTGTCCGCATGTTGATCTGACTGCCCACCAAGTGGACCAGGCCGTGTTTTGTGTAACCTGTTTCCGGTCAGTTGTGCTGACTTTACGAGTTTAGTGGTGCACAAAAACAGGCGGCTCTGGGTAAATGAGCCGAGTTTATCATGTACCTATTCCCCATACAGTGCTAAGTGAAGCAAAAACTGATAAGCCTTTATTTGTAAATAGAGATATTAATAGATGAGGCCGACTCAAACACAACACTACAGCCGTCTAGTCTACCCCTTCGTCTCATTGACTAGGGGCGCCTCTCATATCCTGCTGCTAAATAAATATTTTACGCTGCTGGATCCATAGAAAGGCCGCATTTAGGTGCCTGCCTGGCCTGGTTTGGTGCCAGTCTGTCCGTCAGATGCACGTTGCTGGCCTCAGTCTAACATACCCCCAGTGAGGAGGAGCTGGTCTGGTCCTATTAGACTGGTCGGCCTCATTTACCCACATACTAGCCCTGTTTGATCCCTACCAGAGCCGCCTTAATCACCTCCAGGCGTCGACGGCCGGGGTCAGAGAGGAGGAGGGGGAGGAGGGGACCCAGTACCCTGTCCTGTTCACTGCCAGCTGAAATCAGGGCCCTGACAGGCAGGCACATGATCACTCCGTCAGAGTGGGCTTTAATAGGGGGCGACCTGGCACTGCTCGCGGCCACCGATCTGGTTTGACTTGTCCCTTTATGCATCAGTAAACCCAGAGTGTCATGTGCAGTGAGTGAGAGAAGGAGATGCACTGAAATCTCATTTACACCGTTTTCTCTCTGATTGCATTTCCCTCAGTTTGTGATTGTATTGTAAGGAAGAGAATGGGATGAAGCAGGAGGGAGCTTCAGGATCTAATAAAGTCAACTAAAAGTCAGCCCCCTTAGACTTGCCTCTGGTGATAAGATTATTAGAGGATAACTAGAGGATTTGAGAACGTTAGCTGGGGAAGACTTATTTTGGTAACGCCGACGGGCTCTCCCAAGGACTGGATGCTCTGAAAAGAGCTGGAAATAATGTCATTGTTCCCCGATCGGGGGCTGCAGTCGTGCATGTCGCGCCTCTGTTCTCCGCTCCCCTCGTTGCGTCACAACCAAATTAACCCTTTGATGTCGCCTCCGGACACTGGCCGTTTCATTAAGCTGTGCCTATTGTTTGCTGCAGAGAGCTTTCAGAAGGACAAAAATCTCGCCGTAAATCCTCTATTCCATTAACATTCCACAACCCCTGACAAAAGGAGTTGTCCCATCGGGGGAGACTTGGGGTGTGTTGTCAGTGTTGACAGATTGGTTGTAGTGGTACTTTCCCCTCACCTGACGGAATGCGCATGTTATGTAAGTCTTAATAAGGAGGTGCTTACAGGTAACAGGGCCCTGTAAACTGGGGATGACAAACCTCTAGGCCTGATCCTAATGAACACGGACCAGCGGCAGCCCATTGACGTGGTAAGCCCGCAGTTTGTGGTTAAATCGCCACTCAACAACCACTTGTCTTGTACAATGACTGCAGTGACAGACTGTTCTGGAAACGGGGTTGAGGACTTGTTGTCCTGTTTCCGGGTTTCAGGTGAAAACGGATGAAGTTATAAATAGTATTAGATGTAAAGTTATATACCTACAAAACCCATTTTACTTAGGTTATGAAAATGTTATTCATAAAACATTAGATTTCCCAGCTGGTTTCAAACATACAGAAGTTCATGTCATGTCCTAACCAAACAAAAGTCTAGTATATTTTACCAGACAGAACCCGGTCCCAGGTATACATCACTCTGGGAATTGGTAAGGGTACATATTTTGGTAAAAGCATCAAACAAAAACTTGGTACGTAAACCAAACACTAGATATTTTGTCACTTTCCCCACGGAGCTGTGATTAATCTAAGAGTCTATCCATGTATCTCAGCCACTAGAGTAGGCCTAGTTGCTAATAACGTATCCATGTTTATCCAGATGGAAACCATCCTAGAAGTGCTGTTTATATTTACTCTTGAATCTGAGGAGTAAATTTAGTTTCCCCCCCCCCCATCCCCCCAACTAGGTGCCTGGTGCCCACAGGTGTTTCGGTAAAAGAAAAAAAAACACCGACCAAAAAAAATGTATAAGTGAGGGTAGAGGCCTTGTTGTGGTTCTGTTGATCCTTTGTTACAGTCTGCGTCATTCGGTAAAAGCCTATATTATACCCCGCAATTTGAGTCTTCCTGAGTGGGTTGTATCAGCCATGAATTCTGGAGAGATCCATCCATTATGGGGGATCATTCACTTGATTGTGCTCCTCCTGTGACCCCGAATTGAACAAAAAGATGTTGAGGTCAACAGGTCACAGTGCTTGGACCACCGGATGAACGGTATTCTGTTGGGGAATGCCAAGTTGGCTCGATCTGTCAACACGGAGATGGATATCAGTGATGAGGGCTGCCACTCAAAGCCAGCGCTTCAGTATGATATCTGGCTGACAGTATAGTCCTAAATAGCTAGTTTTGGTTCCTACCCTGGTTAGATTATTCTCCGTCAATCTATGCGTTCTGTCTAGATGAAAAGACCAATTTGAATTTTCTCAGTCCTGTAGATGAGGTAATTAATAATGATGTATTGAAAGTAGTGAGCCTGCAATCAGGAGTTGTTTTATATGCTAATTTGATCCCATTAAATCCACTTGGGTGGCTTATGTGTTCCCTAATGCGAGGTAATTTGAGATATATACCATAAGAACGCATTATAAAGAGCTATTTTTTGCCATCGACAATGATAGTTCGCTTGTAAAAAGCACATTGCTTTATGAAAGGACAGGAAGTGCTCCTGTCACGCAAATGAGAAATGAATCAACCAGTTGTGATGTTTGGTTTAATCATATTTGCCATTGAAGTACAGGGGGTCCTTCATATAATATACATGTATAGTGAATCAATTTTAATCTGTCCCTTCAAACTGATTACTTTGTGCTGAGATATATATTCTAATGGTCATCTTTTTTTCTTGCAGCAACTCAAAGATGAGATAGCAGATGTGACATCCGAGATGGAAACAATGGACATCTCGGAAGAAAAGTAAGTCCTTTTCACCTTTATTTAGGTACACCAATTCTCTGTAGCAAACAACAAAGGGTTCTCTTCTCCAATACTTAAGTTTTGAATACAGCTGTGCACATGTATTGAAAAAAATATAGTTATAGAGTTATAGAGCAGAGCCATTTTATGATGAAATCTAGGATTAGGTTCCCTGTGTTTGACACTTGAAATAAAATATTCTAAGGTGACAGCCGGGTCCAAAAAATGGAAAAGTTGATTATGATTCGTCTAGAAATAGTGATTGTTTTCCCGAAGCAGGTGATAAACCTGACCCTACCCCAGCACTCTGGATGCTGCATGCGCCCAGGGGCCTGGGGGTATCATGGTGGCCGGAGGGCCGCACGTGGCCCCCAAAGGTCAGTAGGGGTCAGGCCCTCACGACTATATTGATGAGGTAGGGTCAACACATCGCCGAGTGTTTGTACACCCGTCAGTGGGGGCCGGGCCGGGCCGGCGGGTCTGTTTGGGTGACCAGTGGTCAGCGTGGTCAGCCCGGCCGGATCCCGGACCCACCACTTAGTGTCCGGGTGGACGACAAAGGGATGCTGTCAGCCCGGGGCGACCTCTGGTGCCCGGCGAGGTGCCACCAAACAAAGCACGGGCCAACACTGTGAGGCTGGTGACGAGTGACTGCAGGGGGACAAAGTGTTATGGGCAGATCGCTGGAGTAATTTGACCGAGCATCACTATATTTGTTTTTATAAGGAACAAGGGAGCAGAGTTATTCAGTCCTTTGATATGTAAATTAAAACATCAACATGATTTATTTTGAAAATGAGACTAACTCAATTATTTTCCGGATATGGGGTATAGGCCCTTAATCAGAAAGGTAAAATATATTCTGTAAAAGTTGCTATTACTCAACCAAAACTAATTAGCTTGTTTCATCTCTCCAGCTGTTGAGTCCCAGGATGATAAGGTCCTGACACATAGGTTTAATTAGACGACTATTCACAATATCCCAGCGTGGAAAGAAAAGCCAGCTTCTCAAAGGCATTGGCTAATAGAATCTGGGTGTGGGATGCGGTAAAAGTCAATCTTCATTAGACATCAGATGAAACCCCAGGTCATGAAAGACGTCCAATACTTGGGGCGGGCTGTGTCACAAATCAGCCTGTCAGTCTGGGCCTCGAGGAAAGTTGGAGAAAAAGGTTGGGCGCAACGACGTGCAGGTGGGAGTGAAAAAGGGGCGGGAAATAAAACGTGGATGGTGTGTTGTGTCGCCAGGTGGCTTGCGCGGGTCGGCGGAGAGGGGGCAGAGCTACAGGAGGATGTAAAGGGGTAAGGAAAAAATGGGTAACGTAAAAGTGAAAAGCTATGGTCGTGTTGTGAAAGGGAAAGACGAGAACTGTGAGCAGTGCCACAAAGCCATTGCAACATTTTTGTAAGAAATGAATCAAGAATGAGAATCCCTTTGTAACGTTGACATGTGATCCGTTCTCCTAGGTAAACAGGATGTCGAATAGCACAGTAGGTATATTGAAGCGTGATTCAACTGATGGAAGTTTCATCTGTAGCTTATAGCGACACCCATACGCATGTTCCAATGAATTCATTTATGTATTGAAAGAGGTTGTATTTTAGCTTCTAACAATGTCTGGGCTATAGGTGTAACTATGTCCATGTGATGAATTGTTGTGGTGGGGATAACATTTATTATATCATAGGTCAGCTTCAGACACCAACTAAAACGTCCACCATGGGCAAATAGATGTCAGAGTCTCAGTCCGGCGTAGGTAGGCACGCAGCACATGGGTGGTCCTGTCCGAGACCGTTAAAGGGGGTTACCGGTGACGACGTTACCACTCCTTTACGTGTGGTTGATACCTGCCCCAGGTAAGGTGGCCCTATCCTCACGTCACCCTTCCTCGTCCATCTTATCGAAGTTGAACACGGCCTTTTTCGCCGATGTTAAAATTACAGGTTTCAGGGGTTGCGTCACGTTGCATACGTGATACATAACTACACATTATGGCTTATACTAGCTGCATATGTGATATGTATTATATATCACCTATCAGCTAGTTGAGTATTTCCTCATGGTCCCCATTGCCTTTTGATAAATTGTTTGTATATGGCAAGGAAATGATAGGGGACAATGGTTATTGTGAAATCTAATCACTGTATTAGTTTTCGCCTTTTTCATGGTGTTAACCAAACTTCTCCGCTAAATTATGTTGCCCTGTGAAGAGGTGTTTGACTCTAGAACTCCCACGCCCGTCTTCTATTTGAGCTGCTCTGAGCTGTATACCCTGAGCAGGTCGTGTGGACAGTGTCAGCGTTAGGGTGCAGGTAGCAGACAGGACCCATTACCCACCCGTGACCCACTGGGCCCACCTGCCTCCGCGGTTCGTTATAGAACCTTTACACCTTGTTATACGCACCCCGCCCCCACCAACCAGCGGTTAACAGACCTCGGAGGCCCGGAATGGCTTGGCTGACTGGGCCTGGCGTGGAGAATTAGGACACAGAATGAGGAGTCTGAAGGAGACGTCAGTTCTGAGGGCTGAGGACCACATCAATTACTTTTCTAACGTTAGAAGTGTGCCCAAGCCTGAGGGGGGTACTAAACCACCTAGAGGCGGGGATGTTGGTATTCTACCTCCTCAGGGAAGTGGGAATGTTAAGAGACAGCTTGTCATACGTGATGAGCATACAGACAAGAGCATTTTGACAGCTGTCAAACCCAAAATTGTCTTAGCACATACCGCAACAAGCATAGATACTGGGAGAGAGCAAAGAGACATTACACTATGATGCGAGATGTACAGCTGGATGCTGTGAATGCTAACTACTACTCGTTGTACTGCATCCCTTGAATGTAGAACACGCGCTTACATTGGGAGCTCTATTACATCACGCTACATCCAACGCAAGTCGGGGACTGTTATTCTCTTTTTGTGGGAATGAACAGATTGACATATAAAACCACTATAGAAAAACCAATGTGGACTCGTATTTTGCAATCTGAAATGATTGCCCCATTTCCCCATCGAATACGGGTCTCTTTAGACCTTGTCATGCACGATACCATCCAAGGGAGGGACTTTTAAATGGGAGTACGGGAAATACTGATCAACACAACCGGGTCAATTCTAGATCAGGATCACAGTATTTTGGCCCCTGCAGTGTTTGTGTATACAAGGGAGGCACAGTGGAAAGAATCGATTTTGTTTGTGAAATCGCCATGTTGTGCCACACAAGTCTATTATGTCAGATGGCAATATAATATTGCTAGTGTCCGGTCAGTGATCAAAAAGAGTGCACAGAGGGTCACTGTGAGATGATCACAGGGATGCCCTGTGGTGATCCCACAAGACCAGACAGTGGGAGTGTGCCGTGACCGTCACACTCATTGTCAGTATGTCACGGTGATGGTGGCCGTGACCCTAGCGATAGGTCAGGGCCGCGTTGTCATAGCGCACACAGCCCCTGCCCCATACCGCCCCGCCCCCACCACTACCCCCGCCCCTGACCACACCCAACCCGCCCGGCGCATGTGACTGTGCAGGCCCTCGTTGACAGTCATTGGCCGTCCTTTAGCGTCCCCTGCGGTATATTCTGCAGGTAGCCGAGTCCCCATGTCGGGCCCCAACGTGTTGACAGTGGTAGATGGGCCGGGGTCAGGTACATTATTGATCCCTGACACGCGTGCCCTACATCACTGTCTGACTCTGTATACGGGGTAACTCAGGGATGACCACGTGTATCTATCACACCGTGTCGGCGTTTAGGGTATATCTACTTATCATCTTAAATCCGTCTAATAGGTAGAAGTAGAAAGCGATTTATCTCGAGCTTCGTCGTATGGCTGGAATTGATAAGGATGTTTAGTAAAACCACTGGATCCTGTCAGCAAGCAAGGGTAAAGAGGAAGCTTAAATTGTTCTGTGATAATGCATTACATTTCTTACAATTGTTTTATTCGGCACAGCACATTGTACTCACACAATATACGTAGAAGTGCTCAAACACAAGAGTCATTATTTCATGCAGAATCACTGATGTGCCTGAGCAGGCACTTAAGTCGTCGCTCAAGAATGAGTCTGTTGCCTTCCCGACATGGTTTCATGAAGTTCTCTGCAGCCTTAGACCTCTAATGTATCAGACGGATTTCCCTAGGGGCCGACATAAGATGAGTAGTAACGAAGCATTGATAAGAATCTTAACTCGGTCGTATGTCCTCCAGGTCCGTGGCTTACACAGGACTGACTCTCTGAGCAGCATCCCTCAGGTCCTCACAGTATCAGCCCTTCTACGTGAGCGGCTCTTCTCATCAGTCACAGCCAGATAAGGAACATAAGATCCCACCATATTGTTTGTAGCCGGCATTCAAGGCACACCGTTACTGTGCTACAGAGTCTTTGTGCATCAAGTGCTAATTAATAACCAGGTATTGTAGCGCACCAAACAGTTCTGCTTCAGAATTCCGGTGGTACTTTATATCAAATTCTTAAGTCATAGACTTTGGGACAGTAATTCTTTTTATGAACACATTATGGACAAAAGTGTAGGCTGGACGTGGCTGTTGGTTCCCTGTCTCAAAAAAAAAATCCTTTGTAAATTGTATCATATCAAAGATATCACTATAATTGATATACCTGTAATACCAAAGGAGAGATTAAACACAAACAATATAGATCAAAGATTCACCGGTTGGAAACAAAGGAGCAGACAAGAATGAACAACTCTTCATAGGTATTTACTTGGATGTTTAAATAGGCCTTCACAGCCCTGGTGGTCAGTGACCCCAGGCCCTAGAGCTGAATTAGTTCAGCTTTTCATGAGAGCTTTCCCCGAGTCATGGGAGATGAACTAGAAGGACTAAAAGGGCGCGTTAACCGAGAGCATGGAGAGTAAAATAATGCCGAGAGCACTGACTGGTGCAGCCACCTGGTGTCTAATTTCGGAGTTAAGGAGAGTTTGTCTGCTCTGATTTCCAGATAGTGTTCAGAGCTGAAGATAAATGGACATTGACATTTAAATATAGTGAACTTCAAGAAGTAACATGAATCTTCCATTCTACACATGTATCTGAGTGCTAATTCCTACTTCTTTGTTAAAGTACAAGTGAAACCCCATCCTCTGTACAGCACCCCTGGGTTTGTGACCAGACGTCGTTCACACGGTGACCCTCAGTAGGGTTACCGTAAATACCTTCAGCTATTGTAGGTGGGATAAACTGTGATTTAGGTTCGTGTCAGCTCTGACTGATTTAGTGCAGATCGTAGCTAGGTGTGACGTGAGGTGTGAGGGTTGACGAGAGGGACGGGTTTGGAGTGGTAGGGAGTTGACGTGTGCATGCCGTGTGTCGGACGTGGAGCCCGCCCCCCGTACGTCCCACGTCTGCCAGGTACAATGGGCCTTCTGCTCGCCGACCTGTCAAATACACACCTACTTTACCCATCTCTCATTGCCCCCACATTAAAGCCCCCAATCACGGTCACATGGAGATGACAGCCCAAGATTCAGGCTGAGCCGGAGGATCCGATCATCATTATGAAAGCGTAGGGAAAACTGGATGTCTGTGGTGGTTGAATGGCTCACCCAAGACCCTGTTGTCTAGCTGTCTCGGACTGCTATAACATAATCATCTGCTGTAATATATCATCCATTTTGTAGTGAGATGAGATAAATTTGACAATTTGATCACCCGAGTGGCTATATCAACCAGGAATCGTCAACTTTAATTTAAATAAAGTTGACAATGACTATCGATTGCCTATTCTTTCAACGAACTTTACGGGCACATTTGTAATTCGTTTGAAATCAATAGCAGTCATACGCCATTGTTTTGCAGAAGACTATAAGTCTTTTTCGTAGCAACGCATTTGTATTTTTCATCTGTACTGAAGCGGCCATTCCCAGGGAGACAATAATATCTATAACACAACATGAATCAGAACATAGTTCTCTAAAATAGAAAATAATAGGAAACGTATGGCTTTTAAGATTATGATAAAATTACACATACACTTATCTAGTCAAAACCGTGCTTTGCTCCTTGAGTGTCGCTTATGCTGCCATCTAGTGTTTAGACTGACTCCTGCATCATGGACCATGAGGGTCTCTAGCGGCCCGTCGTTGAACTACCCATCTCCTTTGAGCTCTCCAGTCCTGAAGCCATACCCTGCCTGATTAACGAAAGAGACTTACTTTAGATTCACAATAATGCCGCAGAGAGAACAGAATTAATCCATTGAATATCAAAAGACTGAACAACCCCTTTATCAGTCGTTTGGGGTTTCTTATCACCTCCTAATACTATCTTTGATACCAGGCCTCCAGGCCTATCAGCCAATGGCAGCTTTAAATATCCGCAACATGGGTGAGGGAAATGGCCAACAACCCTGAGGGAGTTGCCTGTGTAAGTGTGGGCTGATAAAACCCCTGCTGAGGGGCTAAAAACGGCGGGGCGGGGCGGATCGATAGCAAGTCTTGTGGTAAAAACCGACGACAGGAGAAAAGAGGCGTGTTTCCGTCCAGCTGGGAGGACTGTTAAAATGAAACGGTTCAGAGAGGTTTGTGCTGTTTTGTGGGCCCTTGTACTTCACGTCATTAGGATACTGGAGGAAACGGATCTGGCAGAATGGAACCAGTCCAACCAATAATCTGATAACTGCTTGTGTAACGTGGGCGGTTGTCTCCAGGTGGGCACGGGTCGGGAGGATATCTATTCTACGAATAGACAAGGTCAAAGAGGTCTGGGCTCTTTTAGAATCCCATTGGGATATGCTCTTAATAACTGGCATGGTTCTTATAAAATGGCCACACTGTCTTACATTTTCCCATTCGCCTCGCGTTCCATTCACTGGTTTTTCAGGAGAAGAAATTCTGCTGCTCCAATAAAGAAACATTAACAACATGCACGTGTCTACTGGTATTTCACTTTATTTTTGTTCAGTTAGAAAAAGTGTAGTGGTTACCCGATTCAGAAAAAAAAAACAGGAGAAAAATCTGAAGAGAGTAATGCAAACCATCCCCAAGCCTATTAATGTGCAGGTGTAGAGGGGAGTCTGAGGGGAGTGCGGTGAAGGCTCGGGGTGAGGCTGGTACCCATCTGACGACCTACGCCCAGCTGATGCCCCCCGGTGCCCAGCGGCCTGTGGGTACAGGAGGACGCCTCCTGGCGGCGCACGTGACCGCCCCTTTCCCCCTGTACTACAGCAATGGTTCATTGTGCCCGCTGCCGGCCCCCAGTCCAGACGCCTCCAGTGTGTGACGGCCTGCCACCCCCAGCCTCCTCCACGGTCCCCGGCCCGGCAGAACAACAGCCTTAAAACAGAGTTTAAACAGATTGCATCCTCCCCCGAGGTTGGTCGCCATCCACGTCGGCCCGCTGGCATAACCCATTGTGTACGGCCATACGATAGTGTTGGGAGTGACTGAGAGGCGGCGGGCGGGGCGTTTTCCTACATTGCGCCAGCTCACAGCTTCCCTTTAATAGCCGGGAGCCGCAGTGCTGCTGCTGTCGAGGCCTGCCAGCTTTACTGGGTACGTAGAGCAGAACGGGGGGATCATACAGACGGCCAAGACAACTGACTGGAGTCTTATTACTACTGGCCCGACCGGAGTGTCCTTCAAGTGTCCCTACAACACCGCAGATGTTGGACTGGGAGGTGTAACCATTAGGATCCTCCCACCTTCTCTGACAGAGGACTGACTGCACCCCATGGATGGGGGATAACCACACGACCCAAAATCTCATCTATTGAGTCAGTTCTCCGTAGTATTGACGCAGGAGACGGTGGCATGTTGTCTATGACCTAGCCGTGCCGCTCGTTTAGGACTCAGTCCCCCACCCCTGCCTTGACCCGTCAGTTACTCCTCCCGGCCTGCCCGGAGCGTTACGGCCGTTTACCGACTCACTGACCATGTCGCTGGACGTGGACCTGGACGCCCTCCTCCGGGAGTGCCTCACCGTGTACGCCTGGAGGGGACACACCAACTGGTAAGTCGACCGCTGCCTCACGCACCCCGTGGTGTATAAGTAATAAATGAATATAGAATCCTAGGAATGTTACAGTACTGATCAGCTGGGAATGATATTACTCCTCGCTTACTGTAATACTGGCTTGTGCTAGGCAATTTCTATTACCATACTAATCGCATCCCATCAGTGGCTTGGTCTCAAGTGGATCTAATCAGATCATAAAGCTAGCTACGAATTTGTCCTCCAAAGTAATTGATTACGACCTTACTGCGCCGTGTGATTCTAATTCAGTTAACAATCGATATCCATTTTAGTGTAAGTATGAGATAAGGAGACCAGCCATTATCGTTAGAAGCCATATTTGTTAGCAGTACTATTACTAACTGAGGGATCACTTCCGATGTGTCGATGTTTATGTGTTGACCTGGCGCCTGCTATCCGTCCCGCCCGACCTGGCCGCATCTCGGCGCGGGCCGTCGGACGTGCCCTGTGTCCGGCGGGCCCTCATAGCCGTCCGTCCCCAGCCCTGACTGCCCCCAGGATCAGGGGCCAGCTGGGACCGTTAAATCAGACCGACCTCAATTTGGGCCCCCAACCCTATCCGTCACAGCCGTCCTGCAATGCCCTTACCCCCAAGCACAGATAGTAACGTCATAGCCATCAGGCCAGTCGCGCTTCATTCCCATAACATGGCCATCTACATTCTATTAGCCCTTGATACATTCTGGGGAGGGGCATAGGCTAACTAAGTACGGCGCATTACCGGCCCTTGTTTATACGGCGGCGGGGGAAGGTGCTCGTCATTGAGGCGAGCAGCTCGGCAAAGCCCCCTGAAGGCTTATGGCCAGGGCTTCGGTGACGGACGGCCGCAGCGCAGCTACCCTGACCAAAAGGCCCTTAGCAGAGGGCGACCCTAGATGTAGGTCTCCATTATAACCACTTTGTGTATAGTCCGTCAGTCGAGCCACTTATGGCCGCGCTAAATCCTACCCTCTCGTGTGGCTGGTAAATGGGAGCTAAGGGTGGGCCCTATTCTAATGATGTCGTACACACGTCGGCCAAACGCCCCAGCCCTCACTTTGCATTATGACAGGGTCTGGTGTGGGAGGCTGGTTACAGGGGTGAGCCGAGAGGCTGGTTACAGGGGTGAGCTGCTCGCCCACTGACCCCTAAGCTGGTAGCCATTGCCGGCCGAGGTCTATTTGTACCACAGCCCAGTAACGAGCACCTGCACCTCTGGTTATGAATCGGCCCGCGCCAACTCGTTCAGCCTTGTTGGGGCGATTTAAACCCAGCTCTCAATGCCATAGGCTCAATGGGCAGTAGGGTGCCCCGCCACCAGCGCCTTCTAGGCAATGTGCACTCCCCAGCTGCTCCCCTAGCGTTTTGCTAACATTGTATAGCATTGGTGGGTATGAAGCTGTGCTCTGATTGAAAGCAATATGTTGTGATTCTCCTAAAACATCCATCCATCGTATTTTACCACCCTTCCACTGGGATTTATCATTTAAATTATACTGGTATGAATAGGATATACTGTTGTGATGGAATTTTAAATATCTTATCCCCCTTTTTTTGTTGGGGGGGGGGGGGTGGTGGGGGGGGGGGGTAATCAACCTCCAATGGCATCATAGATGTATATAATCAGGTCAATGATACCGAGTATCAAGTAGGCAGGGCAGTGGCCTCCTGGTGGCTATACTTACCTGGCGTGCAGGGTATTGACCCTGGAGCCCCCGGAGGTGAGAGGGATAAGGGTAATCAGGGGGCGACCGGAGATCAAAGGCTCCTCCACTCTCATCATCTGCACACCCACCTATGAGTCGGAGTCGCACCTGAGGTCAAGCGAGGACACCGACAATTTTACTTATTCTTTTCGAATGCTATTTTGAGCGACATATATGTTCCCTGGACATTTTATGTTAGGAGCTTTTCTCTAGTTCTCAGCCTTAATTTGCTCTGATACATATTTTTTATTTCCCTTTTTCAAACCGGAAAATAGTGTATACTTTACTTAAAGGTTGTGGTAATCACAAAAGATTCTCAGTAAACGTAAGAAGACATCTACGATGCGCCTCCCGCCCAGGCTCTGTCTTTGGTGCCCTGGGGTGTATAATAAAAGAGCCGCTCCCACACCATGGGGTGGGTTGGGGAGGCAGTATCGATCCTAGTCCGGAGATAGACGGCCGATCGGGGCCGGTAGACCCACCCCGGCCCACTAAAGAGACCGGCCGGCCATCGTCTGGAGGTCTAAACATTGGTTTGTCCGCCTGCTCCATGCACCCCTCCACCCGACTCCCACCCTCTCATGTGGCCGCTGTATAAAGAAGGTTATGTTGGGTAGTTTTAAGGTGGCAATAAAGCATCCAGAGCGAAGTAAAAAAGGGAAATTGCTTTTGTGAAAGTGCTGTAAGCTTTATCGTTGCGTAGATGGGAAGTCTATAACGTTTGCTGTCTTTCCAGCCTTATCTGATATCAATTGACTATCTTCTAATAACGTCTGATAGTTCCTGGCGTCTATGGTGGCTGGAGAGCTCATTCTTACACCCCTCCTTTTTGTAGTTAATTAGCAGTCGTGATGGACTCAATTAGTGGGGTGCTTCAAGCACGTGGTATAAATATTAATTAAGACTTTAAGCGCCAACACATGCATGGCTGGTCTCACTCATGAGGTCCCCCGTGTCTCGGGCTGTTTACTGACCAACAGCTCAGTGAAATGACCGGTAACCTGAGCGACTTAGTAACTAGTTTGACCAATAAACACTGCACAGTGTATTAACCAAACAAGAAATAATCCTCGTGGCAAGACGGAATACAGTCTGTGTATCATGTAGGTCATCTGGGATAAACACAGGTTATCCCCAAACAGATTATCCACTGCCAAACGAAAGCCAGATGCCACAATGATGCTTACATCCAACGAGAAGTGAACTATCCCGTGGAGGTATTAAGGGTTCAGATAAAACCTCAGTTTGTGTTTGTCTGACCGCAGGTTCATGATTTACCCATTGTGCTGGTCACGTTTGGTCTACCTTTGGCACGTTGTCCCCTGTTCTGGTCACCGCCCCTGGCAGTCCCCGGCGAGCACGTCCACGTCGTTGGCACCGTGACCCCCGCTCTCATCATAACAATGTCGACGTTTTGGATGGGGGTATCCTCTTCCTACCTTTGGTCATCAACAGCAGCTTCATAAAGAGTTGGCAGTTAGAAAACGGACCGTTAAACATGGTTTTGCCTGCACCGACATGGAGAACAAGTGTAGAATCTGCGTCGTATAATTACATCAATTTGTATAATGGCGTTTGTAAGAGCATCTGACTTTCAACAAAAATATTGGCAATATAAAATGACTTTTCTTCACAGTCTTTGGTTTCGCCGCCATGGCTAATTACCCCGCCTGATGTGTGTGAAGCGGCGCGTTCTCCCCGTATTTACCTAACCAGACGGTCCTATAGCGCCAAATAGGAGGGCGTGGGCTCAATTTCACAGGCAGGGGTCAAAACGCGACTATTGTCTGTACCCACGTATCACTGCGGGTATTGACTCAGAGAGGTGTTCATGTAGTCTGGGGAGGGGCATTGTTCTGGTGGTACCTCATTGTGGGCCGTGAGTTGACGTGTTCAGTGGTCAGTCAACAGGACGGACAGGCTGTTTAGAACCCAGGTAAACAGCACCACTTGTACTGGAGGGGGCTTGTTAGCGACAGGAAGCCACTAAGCCATTCCCCATGGGACGGCGGATCGAATGTCTACCCCGAACCCTTCTGTGTCTTTGTCAGCCGACCCCCTAAAGCCGACCCACAACCGCCACACCCCTCCCCTGTCCCTTCTCAACATGACATGACATCAGCTTCACTACCAAACTGGGCGAACCGGACAACATTCCTACCCTACTTGACCTAGGAAATAAATCGTATGCTCTTTTGAGTACTGTAAATGAACACTATGGTTATACATGTACTTTTAGATTAATCAGGAATTTCAAAACCTGTCGTGGCCATGACGCAAATCGCGAGTCGTTAAGAGGAAACAAACATAAACCCTTGTATCTCAAATTGTTAGGAGTTTCTTGCTCAGTCATTTTTATTTAGTTTGAGAGGAAGGTATTATAACTTTTCCAGTGTTTGCCTCTAACTATTCATTGAAGGAAGTTCTTTTGGCATAAATGGTGTAATACAAAAAGAACTATAACCTGACTGGTTGACGTGATTGCGGAGGTGTAACCGTATCTGCTCACATGCAAATGGCGCCGACGGCCGACGAAGTGTCCACCCCGCGCCAATTATCACCTGTCAGAAGCAGTGAGCCGCCGCCCCACAAAGTGCAGAGTCATGTTTAGAATTACTGCCAAACAGTTCACTTACTGTTCACGTCTCCCACACAAATGTAGTTTGCAGCAATTTCAGATTCACAGCCATGAATATACGGTTCGGAGAATAGAAATTGCAGTTTTATGTCGTCATACTTTGGTTGGAGTAATATGAGCAGCTCGCTGAAGTAGTACTTGGTGTGAGTAGCTCAGTATGCCGGGACACCGAAACCACTATGCCGATGTCCCATGGGAACGTACCGAGAACTGCTCTGTTTGCTGGGTGCCAGTCTCCTCAAGTGGTTGCCATGGGCTGGGACCTCCGTGACCCACTGCATGTTATTTCACACCTGTCCATCTCTATACGTGTTCTCATGCAGTGCAGGTACGTAGCTTGCGAGATTAAGGTATTCGATCGAATCTACAAGGGGAGGGATTGCGTAATGAGAGACAAGTAAATTTGTATAAATACTGGTAAAAAAAAATAGGTTTGACTACATAAGGCCCACTTGCCCTTCGTGAAAAGGGAGAAAAAAACAAGAAAGAAAGAAAAGAAAACTTGATAAACCTCAGTAAATTTGTTTCTCATGTCATGATTGTCTCCATGTAAAAACGTCCGAGTAAACTGACACAGATCGGCAGCCCTCAATGGCTATTCACCATTACATCTAAGCGATTCGTGGTAACAGTCTCACTTGCCCTTCAAGTGTCCCTGGCAGATGATGACTAGAATCTCCTTTTGAAAAAATGACCGCTAGTTGCACAAACAGATAGTTATTGTGTGCACAGGTTGATAGGTCTCCAAGACAACAGGAAGCGGCGGAGATGGCCCCTTCAGGCTGTTGACGTGGTGTGAGGGGGTGGGTCGGGGGAGCCACTCGTCCCAGCACCGACCTCCCCAGTGTCACCGCCACCATCCCACTCACCCCGCATCTTCTGTTGTTGGCGGTGACAAGAAGGCAGACTTTTACCGGGGTTTGGTTACAACATGTTCAGAGGTTTGGAAAAACTTGGTTCGTGTCAAATTATGGAAGACGTCGCTTACATTTTGTCTGAAATGTTTATGCCGTTGTTTCTGCCCTCTTTGGCCTTCTCACAAAAAAAGTTGTGGGATATTCAAGAGGGATTGAAGATGACCCTGAGTAGACCCATCAGTGCCATTGGGTCATATCGGAGAACTTTGTACGAGGTAAGGGGTCTAGAGAGGACTAACAATGAGATAAACGAGTCACGCCCCGTTCCCATCAGGTCCACTCTTCCCACTCACAGAGTCTACCCTCCTTCTAACCAGTGCCATCTCGGCGTGTTTCCATGGCAACCAACCAATCAGCTGACGTGAGATGGCGACTCTCCGGCCAGTTGGGATGTCACGGTAGTCATTGGCTGGCACTATCCGTGAGATATCAGTGTATACCATCAAGATATGTATGAGGGTTCGATAGTCGCACCAACTCTATCGAATCATGTGGTGTACTTGCAGTGATACTCCATACATCTATAATGACGTTCCTTATGTAAAGGTCACAGAAATATCTCACAGAAAGGTCACCTCTATATTGTTTAAAAATATAAGGAGAGGCGACTTACTCGTGCCTAGTGGAATAAAGCGAGACACATATGATAAAAAAAAATTGTCTTGTACCATCCATCCCGTGGCCCCTCCTCATATAATGTGTCAGCAGGGTTAACCAGACTTTACCAAGTGAGTTATCACGCCGTTCAGTGAACTTATCAGCGCTTTGTGAACCCGCCCCTCCCACCCTATACGTCCACCCCACGTATAGGGTCCCCTGCCTCCCCGAAGTTATCATTGATATTAGGGGGCCTGCCGACCACCCCCGTCGATGTGGTATGTGTACATTGATCGCCAGGCGGCGCCAAACACACAAACAGAAGCCGGCCCCAGCAGAGAGTATTAATGTGACTTTTCCCACGACGTGACACCCTGGTCTCTGGGTGGGTGACATAATCCTTATCATACCCCTCTATCTGGGCGCCCTGTCTCCGTCTTATTATTTCTCGGCGTAGGAGGCAGTGAATTATGACAGCAGGAGGGCAAACCCCTATCGGGAAACCCTGGAGAACCCTGGAGTTTACCCATGGGGAATCATCACCGGGGTAAAGATAGGACTCAGTCACTCGGGGGAACTCCGACCCTAGATTTAGTTCAGCGATTTGTGCCTAGGCCGGGGTCGACAAAGGCATACATACAAATAGCCTATCTTTACCCCATGAGAATAGTTGAGTATCGGTCCTCACCGAGTTACCGTTAATGACGTAGGTTTTGTGATCCTATCTCTCTAGTGAAACCAATTACTGGCTCATAAGTTAACCCGCTAAGCCAAATGTAGAATTTGAGACACGACCCCAGCAGTATTTGACTTATTGGTCCCCTTCTTTCCCACCGGTTTTGTTTAGACTTTGACGACGTGGCCATTAGACCGACCCAGGGCCCGTGATGACCCGTGCCCTCGCCGGGCCGCTCTTGTTGCGGTTACAATACTCCAGAAATAGTGAAAGCAGATGTCGGCCCTGGACTTATTACCCACCACTTTCCCATGCGTTTCTTAGGCTTGAGCTCAACTCATTTATGAGTTGAGACTCATCGACTTACGTGGTTGTAAAACGTCTGTCATAAATCACGAATCGTGTTTGTGATCTCAGTTGTGAGATCCTTTCAAACTAACACACACAAAATGTGTGCTAACAAAAACATACTTCTTAACTATATAAGATCTTGACAAGTCTTTTTTTATCAAATATAATGAACAGCTAGAAGAGGTAAAACACTGTATATAGGATGCCAGCTTTCAACGGCGGAGTTCTTATTTCATTTTAGTGGTCTGTATTGGCCCTTTAAACAACCACTGGCAGGAAACTAATGGCCAGTCCATGGTTTTGGTCCCATGCTGGTTTGCTATATTAGATCTCACCGTGGACCTCTCCTCCCGTGTTCCTCTAGCCTCAGGGCTTTCTTGTAATGACCTGTGTCAGTGGTCAGAGGCTTTTAGAGTGGTCAAGGGTTAACGTCAGTGTTGCGGTTAATGTTTTCACTTACTTGTAATGACCTGTATGTCAGTGGTCAGGGGCTTTTCAAGTGGTCAAGGGTTAACTTCAAGGTTGCGGTTCATGTTTTCACTTACTGCTCAGCAGGGTTACTCCCGTCCCACGTCGGGGAATCCCCACAGTCATCACCTCCTAACTTACCCTGTATATTTATAGCTCGGACCACAAGCTCGTTATTCATAGGTGAACCACCATGGTTCATGCTCTTGACTGATAGTTGCCATTCGAAAAGGAATTGTACTCGTGCTTTTTATATTGTGATACATGTCACAATATTATGAGTTAATTGGTCAACAGGTCCATTGTCAGTAGTTTTTTTTACCATAGCCTTAGCCTAGTTTGCCTCTTTTCATTAAAAACTCCATATGGTATATACAACTCTGTGTGACTAAATGGATTTTTATAGATCAAGTGAAACACAAGTGTGAGACTGACACACCGAGATGAGACCTGCGTCGAGGTGAGGCCGACGTGATCAAAGAGGTGACATGGGGCAGGTGACAGTCGGCCTGTACCGCGCGTGTCTCGGCCTGTCTCTGTACGTGTTGTGAGTCTCCTTCGGGACCCAGCTCGTCTTGGGGCCGGCCCCCAGGACCTGAGGTGTGTCAGTGTGTGACGGGTATGGCCCCCTCCTCCAGGGTGGTGTAACCATCGCCTGGGGCCAGAGGAGCCCTTTGTCAGTTCGTGGTGGGGCGTTGTCAGCGGGTAGGGATCAGGGGGCTCACATCCAACAGGCGCAGGGGACTGAAACTAGGTCAAAGGTCATTGCTACATCACGTACTGGAGGAGACAGTAAATATGGTGGGACAGAGAAGGACACTGACCACGTGGCTGTATCTGTGAGATTAGGACTGACCAGTGGTGATTTCATTAAACAGGCGGACGTAGTAGTGAGTGTCGACTTTGTCAACACGTCCATACCCCACACGGCCCCGCCTGATAGGGACGACACGACGTCTGCCCCCCTCATATTAAAAGGTCACCACCCAGAGATAACGCCGGGGGAGATGAAACAGAACGGGCGTACGTGATGCTAGACATACCTCTTTGAGCGATTTTACAGCACAGAGGGGTGACATTGAGAGTCTGGGAATATGTGGGGGTGATAACCTTTTTTATTACATTGTCCTTGAAGAAGCTGTGAGTCAACGCATATTGTAATGATGTGTCCTTTATATTATACTGTTGGACGTCACAGAAGCACTGTAGCCCACTGTAGTATCTGTCGGTCCCAAAACCCTTCCCTTAGACTAAGACTTATCATATTACATGCACAGAATTGTCACTTTAATGAGGTACTCTAAAGTTACTATGGTGTTACTAAGTAATTTAGAGAAATTGAATCGCACGGTTTATCTTCTGACCTTGCTGTTTGAAGGGACGTAAACTTTTTTGTATTGATTTTCTAAAGCCACTCTGTCAATGTAGGTCTGTTCCTGTCACGAGTTCGGGAAATAGTGATTTACACAACATAAGAAACTATGCTGACATCCAAAACTAACACAACGAATGATAAAGCAGAACATGTTGAGTTAGTCCACAACGTTTATACCCGCTGTTTGCGTGACGGTACGTGAAAAGGAAAGGCCATGTCAGGCTGGGTGCTGCTGCAATGTCACTGCCAAAAACCGTCAAGTGCCATCAAACCATCAAAATAGAAACACATGCTGCAAATGAAAAAAAAGGGGTGACAGTCCCCAAAAGAATCATCATGAATGAAAATCCCTCCTTGGTGTTTAGTGCACGTCTGTGTTCCCTTAGCGGCGTGTTTGATAGGACCTCTGTCGTGCTCCTCCCGGCCCGGGGGGCGCGATCCGAGTCGGGGCGAGTCGTTGTGAGTTACTCGTCAGGGACGGCCAGCCACATGTAAACCAGCTGTAATCGTCTTGGCGCGGTAAGACAACACAGGACACGCAGACCTTCTCGTCTAGGGTTTCCTGACAGATATTACCCTATGTCCTCTCCCTCCAAACCTTACCACGTCAAGCCCTGACCTGCCGTCGACGGATCAAATGCGAGTCATATGTGCATGAAGGGCAGCTCGAGGGGTGCGTGCCGGGAGTGTGTTGGCCGCGGGGGGCGGGGTGGGCCGACACACGGGGGTTAAATGGACCAGGGCGGGTCGGGCCGCGTACACGGAGGGGTGGGCAGATCAGACAGTTGGGACCTTGAAGGCCACTTCCGGGAAGTGCTTTGTTAACACCAGCGGGCGCTGCTTCCTGGCGTGTGAAAAGACGCCAACTGGAATTAACTGATGTCAACGAGCGAGTGGCATTTGACCCTGGCCCGGTTTGTAGCTGCTGATGAATTGGGGGGAAAAAAAGAGGGGGGGGGGGGGCTCAACCAATCAGCCTTAACACCAAGGTAGAAACCTTCCAGCAAGATTCGTGTTATTTCCCCTTATATCAATACAGCCACGTAGGTTCTGATTCTATCAGAGGTCGTTGTATACATCAAAAACCTAACCTTAAACCAGAGATCAGTGTCATCGAACACATTAACACAAAGTCTGTGAAGTACTGCAAGTAGGTCGTAACAACTTCGGAAATAGTGGGTACTTGGTTAGTATTTTGTAGCTCAGACCGACCAGTCGGTGTATGTAAATGAAGGGCTAGCCCGACCCGCTGCGGCTCGTGGGACGTATATATTCTCCACCATGCGGGGTGTGGCTTCCCTGATGGCTTCAGGAGAAGCCACATCCCCTTCAGCGTCACGTGAGGCTCTCATCTCTGTCGCTCCCTGCCACCTACACACGTTCACAAATCAAACAAGACTGACTTTTTTGTGTGTCTTTCCTAAACAAGTTATGACTGAATAACATGGCGATAGCCTCGCGAGAAACGTAAATCAAGTTATGAGACTTCCAACACCTTGTCAGTGATTTTAAATTGTCCGTAGACAAAAATATATCAAGGTTAGCAACCTTATTGGCGTATTGACATTACCGATTCAATCTTGGTGTTATGGAAATTAGACATGGGAAGTAGTTGGCACCCCCCGTCTGAGAAACGAGATGTGGAATTAATGCGAGATAAGAGCTTTCATATGTGTTTGTGTCAGGCTGCTATCAGAACGCCCTGCTGGCAGCCGCCGGAGACGGCTTGTCTGCGGATGCCTCCTGGAGAGGCCTCCTCCTCCAGTACCTGAAAAGGGGGTGGGTGGCGACGGGACGGCTGGATGCGGAAAGACAGGAGGAGCGGGATCCAGCCCCCCTCGTCCTTTCACATGGGTGGGATGGAGTAGTTCGGTCGGCCGGCCACAGAGCATCTGAGCGCCCCATCGCCTTATCCGTATTGATTATTGAGACACCCCCTCCCCGCCCCACACCCTACCACTCCACACGTGGCGGTAAACAATCTCAACAACTCATTTCCTGATGTTTTAATACTATCATATTAGATACGTGTGCAGCGGTGTGGATCCAGTTGAATTATGTTTTGGGGGAAAGCTGGGACAACATTCCATGTATTCGGAGGGCGTGTAACACTATTAATACGGTGTGTGGATAGGTGTGACATACGCCATACGTCTATAAAGTGGTCTTAAATGGGTCATTTCGACTCCTTTGGGTAAATGTATGCATGTACCCCAACCTTCAGTGATCACCTTCATGTAAACCCAGGGGACCAGAACTTGATCACGTCCGAGGCATGTTCCCTTTACATGCTGTGCCGCTGTGACCGGCCCCCACCAGCCCGGCCCGTACCGCTCTACCGGTCCGCTGCCCGCAGGGCCGCCCCGCCCCATACAAACAACACGCGTCGGGGCGGCGATAAACCACTGTCCGCCCACCCCTGATCGATACCCAGCACCCAGCCCCGTCCCCCTGGTCTCCTCCCGGCGGCCTCCAGTACATGGGTCCCTATACCCAACCCCCCAACCCCTGATCCCCATCGGCCAGCAGAACGTCTACCGTTCCAGTCCTGAACCCTGGTGGATCCGTCATGCCTGATTCAGTTTACGCAAGATACAAGGCCCTTTATGCAAAGTGAAAGTGAAATGAAATTTAAGTTCTTAGTTCAACGAGTATTATTTTTGAGATAACGTCAGCTACACTCCAGCAGTTGTCTTTACATCTACCTGTAGTTCTCGTTACCAATTGTACTGTAACAGACACGAGTGTTACTTTATTCATGAAAGTTATTAATGTTTTAGTGTATACATGTATACGTAATTTAAGTTTGAAAGGTCAAATCCTTTACGGTAAGTTTACAGTGCACAAAAAGTCAATAACCTGTTCCCGCTATTGAGAAAAGTTCTACTTGACATTAAGCTATGTATTGAAAACACTAATCAGCTCATAAGTTGTCTGGTGGTATTTTGTTCGATTGCACTGCTCTGTATCAAGATTTCTTCTGAGATAAAAGTATATGTATACACTAGGTGTTGCAGAACGAACATTTTTCAGACGATGTTCAGCGTAGGCGGTGACTTGATAGGTGAGAATGTAGCCATGACCAAACTCCACGCTGGGTGGTGCTGGACATGGCGCACATAGACCAGGTGGTCCAGGCCCTGGGGTCACCCACCTACGGCTGTGACGGGGCCACACCTGGTCAGTGCTCCCACCCGTGGTCAAGGCGCGCGCTCACCACCGCAACGAACATAACATGACCACAAAAATTAAACATGCGAAAAATACTAGAGTCACTTCTACATCAGAAAATGCCTAATGATGTTTTTATCCTCCCATAATGGCTTTCTTTTTCGTGCTTGGAAGGGTGTTGATTTGGAAAATCTGAGGGTTGGATCGGAGTGGTTGTCGGCAAGTAGAAATATCAGGTGTGTAAAAAAAGAAAGGCCGACTGGGCGGGGCATACCTGGCGTGTTGTGTGGTTACAGCACCGTGGAGCACACCCATGTATTCTCGGTCGGCTGTCTCCTAACTGGCTGAGTGCTCCTGGAGAGAGACAGATCCCATCAAAGGGGGAAACAGTTTAGAAGACGCAATAGCCGCCAGCAGCCAAGTATTCCCAGTGCTCGGTGGGGACCGTCTCTGTCACGGTCATTAACCCTCCTGGTACCTCTGTGTCTCAGCCCGTACGACGTGATCCCGGCCGACCCCCACTACAGGCCCCTACGTACGGGGACGAGTCGACACCTGGCCGCAAAGTGACCTGGGAAACTTGATTAGTACTCCACGGTCACACCTCAAGTCGAGACGTCAGAGAATGTGGTGTGTGAACTGGACAGGGTGTCTGTCCCCCTGTGACCGTCCCACCACACACCGTGGAGACCCCAGACCACCCTAGTACCCCCGCCGGGAGGCCACCCTGTGAGTTTATCCCACACCGGGAGGACCTCACCTGTGGAAGGACGGTAGGAGGACGACGTGGATCTTTATTATAGAACCGTCAGCAGGTGTGCCGGGAAAAGGATCAACCTGCGGCCCACCCACTGCCCGACCACCAGACTCTAACAACCTCCTCCAGGGTCAACCGTCCAACTCACCCGTTCATTTAATGGACTTCGAAGGGCTTTTTGCTGTTGGTTTAAATGAGGAATAGACAGTTTAGATCTAACCAGCGGTTTATTGAGTGACTCAAGTACTGGAGCTCGTTAGGACGCCCGGATTACACCCCTCCAGTACTCCAGTACCCTGGGGTTGTTGTTAAAACTGTTCAGACGGAGCAGGTGTGACAAGCTCATTGGGACTGGAAACACCCTCCCCCCGCGGGCCTGCCGGGTACGGCTGAATAATTCACTCACTTCCTGGTCACTGTAACGAAGGGACTATTAGAATGTACACTGTCCGATCAGAGATACACATCATAACAATCCGGAATGTACCATCGTTTGAAGCAGAGACTGGCGGGACCACTAGTCTTGACTGACCCGTCGACGAGACGGTGGCCTATCATTCAGTATATCTTACATTCTTCGGGTGACGTCTGTGTTGGCTGGAGACCGTTCTGGGAGTGAGCTAGACTTTAGATGGCCATACCTCTGCAGCTCTGATCTCAGCACTACACCTAGGTAGGGAGCTGCTCAGAACACTGACAGTGACAACCGCTGGAGACAGAATATCAGTGTATACATGCACGACATGTTGATCAACATAACAGAGGACACACTCGCTAAGACAGGGCCTGCTCCTGTCCTAACCGTACCGTGGGACACTGCCCGTCCCGCAGGTAACACGTGTGACGAGGTTCAACGTGACAGTAACATTGAGCTCTCATTTTAATGCCCGGTGCAATTACTTCTCACGGACCTAAATCCTACTGATCTACAATAAAAACTTCGTTTTCTATACAGACTGTCTCGTCAGCGGTTTTGTTTACTCAATCGAGTGAAGTCTGAGCAGAGGAGAAAAAATAAATCCCATCAATATAACAGATTATACTGGGCACTTTTACTGCAATACAAATACGTCACTCCAGCACCATGCCTACCTAATCACTTTATGTTTGTCTATAGCTGCTGAGCTATTTTGGTGGAACGGTTGAGTGTGATTGACTTGGGATTTAAATATTGATCCGATCGGCTTTCACTGTTCTACACATCGGAAGTGGCATCTAGAATGTCTACTGCCTTCTCTGATGTATAGAAGAGCTTAGTCTCAGAACAGTTCACTGTACATCTCCACGGGAATGGCCTTGGCTCCGGGCCTTGGATACTATTTACCCGACTCAGGTCCTGGATACCTAAGAGACACAAACATTCAGTTTATAACGTCTGTTTTTACTCGTACCTGGTAATTCCGCTCTTAGATCCTCAATTGGTCTTGGGTAACCACCTGCCCCCTCCCTCAGCCACCCTCAGCCCCCCCCCCCCTCCCCTTCTCCAGAGGTGGCAGGGGTCCAGGTCGGAGACCATCCGTCTTAAAGCTGTCTGACAACCTGCCTACCCACAGAACGGGATCCCATCCCGGCCACAACACTTAAAGTGGAATTGATAGCCTGATGGAGAGGCCTCCGCCTCCTTTTTACAGGGGATTTGTCTGGGGGTGGATTGTGATGTGACGGCTGATGCATCATCACCTGGGCCTGGTCGGTCGTCGGCTGGAAGACGGACCGAGGGGGTCAGGGCGAGGGGTGGGGTCCCGGGTGGGGTGTAGGAGACTGGGCCGGGCCGGGGAGCTGCTCACAGGAAGAGCGAAGCCATGTCAGAGTGAATACTACTGTGTATGCAGATCTGTCAGCATGGTCAGCAGGAAACTGGATAGAGTCGGGAAAAGCTCCGACCTGCGGGGAAAAACAACACCAATCACAGACCAATGCTGCATGTATATATGAGAGATACTGATGAGTCTAAGAACTATGGTTGATATTTTTGTATGGTTGATGGCTCCTTTACATGACAGACAACAATCAGGGACCTACTCCATTGACATAGGATCTCATAGCATCATATATTCTATAGCTACACAGCGTTATGATCAATACTGTTGGATCTCATCTTCACTAGACACGTTGTGCGCAGTACACCCGGGGTAGTCCAGTTGTAAACAGGGTGGAGTGAACGTAGTCAAACTTCCCCCGGTGGAGAAGTTTACACTCTGGGCCGGATCCCGGGGCCCGGCTGTTAATTAGGCCCAGGTCTATTGTTACATAAGACAGGCGGCCGGCTGGTGGTATCACTCCCCCAGCCCGCCCCTCTCCGCTGACTCACAATTAACCCTTCTCCTGCCCTCCGCCGAGCAGCTCACACTCAAACTGTATCCCCGACAATTGGATTTAGGGTGTCTACTATTAGGAATAATCAAATAGCCGAGGCGGTTTATCGATTGTTCAGTTTCCCATCTCGGCGCTGATAAGGCTGGGCGGGGAGGAGAGGAGGGATCAGGGGCTGGTGGTAGTGGTGGAGTTAGTCCGAGGGAGTCGAGCTGAGTCGGCGGGCTGGGTCGGATGACCAGTGGTTGACTCAGAGGAGCAGCTCGTCGGCCCAGATCAGGCGGGTAGTGGTCAGTGCTGGGAGCAGTTCTGGACCGACTCAGTTGGGACCTACACACGGCAGCTGGGAGTACCTCAGAGATCCGCTTACAACCGTCTGGCTCAGCACTCTCATGGTGTATCGGTTCAGGATACGGTTCACTCTGAATGTCTGTCTGTATTCCAACCAGATCCTTGACCGATCCCACAATGTGTATGAGCGTCAGAACTGTTTGAATGGACACCTTTAAAAACTGTCTTGACAGGAAACCCAAACAAGAAGGATACGCAGACATAGGATCAAAGGAAGGGGAAGTTTCTGCAGAAGAGCCAAATAGAGTCCATGTGACATATTTATGTGGACGACACCGGGACACATGGCGACTTTTTAACCGATATGACAGCCCCGGGACACCACTGACTGCGGGCGCCCCCTCCCACCCCCAGCCCCCTCCAGTGGCGGACGGGCTTCGCTGGGTTCACAGAAAACCGAGTCAACCTGTCTGTTCCAGCGGACCGCTTCCTCCAGTTCTTCTCCAGTGGGCCGAGACTCAAGCTCCAGGAGGGTGGGGAGGATCGCCGTACGACACCCTGGATTATTACTGTCCTCCGGGCTGGCACAGGAGTAGGAGGCTGGTGATACACTTCGCCCATAGACTCAGCAGAAACGGCATGACATGTATATTAGGCGTCTATTGACCGCGGGTCAACTAGCAAGGGTCGTGCCGAGGAAATGGCACGGTGACAGATAAAACCAGCAGATAATTAGTTTGTATGAGTCGGGGCTGACAAGTCTGCTGCCGGGGAGATATAAACCACCAGTGTCAGACTCTCCGACACAAAACGACGTCAGTGAATGCGGCCACGATGTACTACGACCATCCCCCTCTCAGTCTTCAAGTTGTACCGGTTTAGAAGATCAGATCACTAAAGTTGTTGTGGATTCTATACGTCAGTGAGATGCATCCCCGCCTACAGCCCCTGATGTGCCCACCTGAAGGCGTGTTATCATGGTGACCAGGTGTACCTCACAGGGAGTATGATCGCCCTAGACTCTGAGGAGAAGAATGCTCCTGTCCTTCTCTCTGTCCAGCGGGTGGACAGTATGCACTGGCACAGGCAGAGGACGCCATCTACTACAGAATGGTGAGTCTAAGAGACCAAGATGGACCAGTTAGAATGAGTGACACCCTTAGAGGTTTTTAAAAAGTGATTTATAGATTCTCAATTTCTAAAACTTTTTATGGGGGATCAAAGTGTGAAGATTTATTATCCAAACTGACGCGACGAGCAAATTGAATTTTATTGAATTAAACCGACATGTTTCGCCCCTTTATGTGCTTCTTCGGGGTTATTATTATTTAAAAGAGATGTACACTTTATACTGGTACGTTATTGATACTGTGGGTATACATAAACTTGGTTCGTATATCAGGCAATAACGACAATTATTTACATTTGCTATATCAGGCATCTCGATAAGATGAGGGAGACAAATAAATTGTATAACTTGCCACCAGCATAGACTAAGATACACACACTTGTACATAAAAATACTTTTATGTTACTGAGAGTTCTGGGAATTACATGTTTACCTCGACTTGTGCGGGTTTCCTCTTTATGTAAACGTCAATTATGTTCCAACGAATAGAGCGATTAATCAGGGACATACATAACATATAAAAATATTTACGCCAGTGAGATGTGTGACGCCAAGAAGTTTTTTAAAGAATCTAATACACTGAGTATATTTGATATTACATTTCGTAGAACATCCTATTATAACGGTGCCCTACATAGGCCGTTTCTATATTTTCTATTTAACTTTTCGCGTCCTGTCATGACCCAGTTGACAGGAGATAATAACGGGCTGACTTTGCTAACCGTCGGCCGTATCCTACGTAAGTGTGAAGGCCATGTGGCTAACCCAGGCCAGGCGCTGTCACTGGTAGGAGGCATGTTTGTCCCCGTGTAGTGTGTTGGGGACAGGTCTCAGTCCTCTCAGTTTGGGGTAAGATGATCTCTGTGAATGCCACGGGAGACGGTTTGCGTGTCTCAGTCATGTAAACAAGGGACCAGAGGATGAAGGTTTACTCCATATTGTGTTGTGTAAGCCGGTTAGACCTCTAAACATCACATTGAGGGAATCTCATACTGTCGGTGTTACAGCGTTTCAGCAGTTGCGTTTTAATGCTTATTCCTATGTTCTCAAGAAATAGATATTGCCTAAATGCATGTCATCATGTTCAGCTTATGGATTGATTACAACCGAAAACACCGCCGTTTTGTCCGGACGATGGACTGTAATAGACCCCCAGGGTAAAACTGTTACAACAATATAATGATAATTTTATCATAGTTTCTTAGAGTAACCTTATACATTTTCACAGAAGCATTAGAACGAGATGAAGTGTTTCATTTCAGATGGATGCTTTTGGACGGAAGCTGAATCTGTTTGTTGTAGTATGTCGCCATGGTTCAGGGTTACCCCTATCCGCCTCAACTCTGCGCTTCAAAGTAGCCTGATACTAGTGATAGGGTTTGTTTTTGTTATTGTTATCAGTGAGACCCCTCGGGACAGACGATGACGTCATGGCGGTCAGTCGACCCCTGAGAACTGTCCACTCAGCATAGGGGGTTAGGTCATAATGTCCGGGTTGGACGTTATGAAACGCGCTACCAGGCCTATTTTGAAGAGAAGTGATTCATTTTGACAAATGCCATTATGGGACTTATCTGCGTCAACATTCATATTATCCCACTGTATTACTCAAGTGAAGGTCGTTATGGCTCCTGGGTCAGTGGGTGTAGGGTAGAGGTTGTGGGTGGGTTACCTGAAGACGGGTCGGGGCTGTTATTGTGGACTGTAGAAGGAGGTTGTCGATAAGTCTGTAGGTCTGAGTGTGCTTCAGGTGAGAACCCGTCTGGGCGTCGGGCATCTCCCCACAGTCCCCTGACCGGGAGACAAAAGGCACCCCGCCCCCTTTGATGGCCGAGTGAAAGGTCCGGTCGGTTACCCCCCTCACGGAGTGGTCAGTGAGTGGTCAGCTGTCACCCATCTCTACCCGGATCTCACCCGCCAGGTGCTCCGCGCTTCAAAGCGCTACCTGGGGAAAATGAGTGGACAGGTAGATGCTAATTGCCTTAGGCCAGCCTTACAAGTTTTAACTTTTGTTCAGTAACTCGAATTGGTGTGTTTACTCAGAGACCCTCAGAGTAAGGCCACCATATCGTTGGAGGGTATTGAGAGCTTCTGGTATAAGGATTTGAACAAGAAGATTTGAAAGGTCTAAAGAAGTTTCTACTTAAATGTGTGAATATTGCTAGAAAATGATTAACTTATTTGTACGGAAAAGTGACAAATAGAGTTCCTTGAATATAGATAATATAACACTATTCTCCTTTGAATGCTATTGTGTATATATTAGACAAAGCGGTGTTTATTTGTGTACTGCACAAGCATAAGGATATTAATATATACAGTCGTTAGTTGTCTATTTTGGAGGAGTTCGTTGGAGCATGTGAAACCTGCACACCTGGAGGGGATAGAATGTGGGTTGGGGGATGAGGTCTGAGATAAAGGCATACCGTGTGTGGGTGGGCCCTACCCCTATATATATGTGTACCCCACCTGGCCGAGAGGGTGCCGTACAACCCACCTGTCACACCCATACACCCCACCAACCAAGCCTTGTCTACTCTGGCAGGGAGGATCAGGAACTTGGGGGATCCAGGCGTAAAATGGCTCTGTTCGGTAGAGTGGTAGTCACCAAGTCTTGAATGGGCGTACAGAAGTAAGCCCTGGTGTGTTTTAAAGGTTACAGAGTGCACATACTGATTTTGATAATTTCCTTTGTACATATCGATTACATGTATATCAGTATCACTTAATGAACGTATCGACCGCATACTAATCATCTGTATTTCGTCTTTTCAGGAACAACCCCAAGACGAAACAGATGTCCATTGGACGGAAGAAGTTCAATATGGACCCAAAGAAAGTAAGTACCCTTCATGGTTCTCCGTTAACTGGCTCTGACCCCTGGAAGTAGCCATAGGTAAAGGTACTGGAGGGAAGGGTCAGTGGGAGGGGGCGGTGACCGGGGTGATGGGTGGCAGCAGGTGGCCTTGATGGCTACTGGAGAACGTCGTTTTCACCCCACCCACACCCAAAGTGGTACTGCCAGTCGCTTATGACCGCAGAAATACCTCTCAATCTGACCAAGGTGGATGTAATGACTGATTTACTGGGCCCACCCCACAGCGGCCTCTTTGATCACATTGGCCAGAAAAAGTATAATATGGTATCATAGGACGAGGTATAAAACGATGGTAACTTTCCATGGACAGTCCCAACTATAGCCGAGTGACCTTTTTATATTATTTTAGGGTTAGTCGTCCACGCAGCTGCTGTGAAAGCAAAGTTTACATAAACACGGGGCCTTTAGTATAAATCTCCAACAGGTTGCCATGGTAACCGAGATCCCAAACACGGTCCGAGTGATCCTCCAGGTGCCGGGGTCACCTCCTCCAGCTGTCCCCCTGGAGACGGCTGGGGCCAAGGTGGGCCGGGGCCAGGGTAGGGTATGGGTCTGTGAACTAGGTCGACGCTAAAATACAATAACAATAACAACAAATTTCCCCAAGCACAATCATGTGACAATGGTTTTTGGCCCTTAGTATTCGTCCAGTTTGGTACATGTAACTAGACATGAAATGGTTCAATATATTCATCATTTGATCTTCAAGAAAAGAACCTATATCAATTTCACTCAGTGATTTTTAAGCCCCCAATCCCTCCATTCCCCCAAAAATGGATATAGAAACCAGTACTGAGCTATAAAATAAGCCAGGTTTCAGTCAATGGATTTCCCTTCTGAAACATCTCTGGTCACAGACTCCCTGTATTTAGCATTGTGGTCTGTCACACCTGTGGACGCGGTCAGTGTTCGTAGAGGTGTCCAGTCACGGCCGACACGACACCTGTCAGATGCCCGTCTACCTGGACTGGACGGACTGACCCCTGACCCGGGGTGTCAGTTAACTTGTCTGAGGTGCGAGGTGATCTGTTTCTGTCAAACATGGTCACCATTTTAAGAATGTAAATGCAGCACATGTAGACATAAATGACGCGCGCGAAAAATGCTGTTCTAGGAGGGGGGAATAGTTTCTAAGAATTTTTTATTTTGTTGGTATTCAACGATCGAAAGAAGGTGACTGCAACGGACGATCACTTTTTTTTACCCTCACACAGAATCGTTAGCCAACAAAAATGAACCCCATTATGGTGTCTGTGGACCATTTTCTTATTCGTAAAGTCCGTATTAGTGTTTGCTAAGTTAAAAGAAAGAAAGTAAATAGTGAAATGAGACCCCATACACCCCGGTCTGGTGTCCGGCGCTGACCACTACCCCTCACCTGATGACAGCCCCGTCTGCAGTCACCAGTCCCACACGCCGGTAGAGACAGTCTCCGCTGACCACACCGAACCTAACCCGACGTCTGCCCCTCCGATTCAATCACCGGACCACTCAATTATCACCCTACTTTAAAAAGGAAGACACATGACTGGCAGCGGCCGGTGCAGCGGTCAGCAGTCTGTTATCAGATAGCCCGGAGACGTTTCCTCCAGGAGATAAGGCTGTTAGTACAGCTTGTCACCAGGCCCTCATAATGACCCTTTAATGAGGTCCTCCCGACCTCAGCTTCCTCCTCCCTACTCCTGTCTGTCACATCACGTCCGAGTCAATCGTGTACCTCTCCGAGTGAGGGAAAGTGGAGAGGCACCGATCGGGAGAGTTATCTCACATAACTGCATTGATTTTCATTGGGGAAATAGAGTTGTTTTTCCCTAATTTGCCTCAAGTTTTGGTTTTCACGATCGTCCTCACAAATTCATAACTCAAGTCATTGAGATCAGGATCATCATAATTATTATCATGGTCTACTTGCTTGAACACTTAGACTCTAGTCATTGAATTGCTAGCTTTATAGCGCCGTCTAGAAAAAATAGATTCGGATGTCATAAGAGTTTAATCCTGGAAATATCCAACTACTTATGTACCTACCAGTACCATAAAATGGTGTCACCATATAGTATATCCCGTTAAATCATCTAGCCTCACGGGGGTGGGGTGTTGAACAGTTTTATGGTGAGCGTGTTCATTGGACGCAGTTAGCCCGGGTTCGACCTTGGCAGCTGACTACTACACCACCTCACATTGCCATTATTTCCACCCCCATAGTTTCGGTCGTACAAATGTTCAGTCACAAACGTGAGCGGTCCTGATGTACAATGTAGCTGAAAAATTGCTGAGCGGACATAAAACTCCAACAATCATCATTATCATCTAGCCTCCTTGGGTTCACCTGGGGCACAGTACTAGTCCCTGTATCAAGTTACCCGCCGGATCACCTACCCGGCAGTACGGCCCAGTTTCCGGCGACATGCCGTCTTCACCGGGGACCTGTGAAGAGGTTTTCCGCCGCAGTGACCGGCCGACACCCCCTCACCCTCCGACCAGGTGCGGGTCAGCGCCTCCCCCCAGTGGTCAGTTCCGGCCCCGGTGGTCAGTCAGCGGACCTCCGCCGCCCCCCACCCTCGGCCTTTGATCAGCGCGCCCCCTGGTGAGCCCGTCCTTGGGCTCCCCCTAGTGTCGGAATCTACCGTTTGTGACGGGCTGATTACCGCCCCACAAGCCATGGTCCGGGGAGGCGTGGTCAGGTCTGCTTTCTAAATAAACGCCCCTCGAGGCGTTAGTCCCAATTAGGTAGCTTTTCACTGAAGAGCATCTCAGAAAGGTATATGCGTAAAAACCTCGATTGCCACTTGGCCAGGGATGGTTCTCCCCATCTGGTAACAAGTGAACGTAGGCCTTCTATTTACGTGCAGCGGATATCTCTCATTTTGGACCGGTTGGGTGATTGAGGTGGAGCGTTGGGCGGCCGGCCAGACCATATGTTGGCCCCAGTCCCCGAGGGGGGAGCGTGGCCAGCACCAGTTACCCACATGTGAACTTCAAAGCACTCAAACGGGGGTCTGGGAGGCCAGAGCCCGTCCGATATTCACATTAATGCTCTCTGATATTCAGAACGCTCCATCTCTCACACGAGAGAAAAGATTATTGAGTTTACTTCACTGATATAGTTTCCCGTTTGAAAAAGTATATTCGATCGCCAGCTGGAGACTCCATTAGAGGCTGTATCATCGTTTCAAGGATTGATCGGCACAAGCATCAAGCGGAAAAAGTAAACTGAAAAAAGTATATCAGTGAGTCAAGGAATATAGAAAAGATCTTGAAAAAAAATAAAATGGGGGTAAGGATAATGATTCCTTCGGATGATTTTAAAAGAAAATGAAATAAAATCAGCAGAGTCATTCTGCTTGGAGATTTCGCGTTTTTCAATAGTAAGTCTATGGGGTGTATGACTTTTTGCTTCGGACCAAAAAGTGCTCGGAGATAGTTGAAATTTCATCATCAGACTGCATGTAAAAGCCTCAAACCAGGATAGTAAATCTTTTTCTGGTAACACAAAAACTATCATTGTTCTAGAGTATTTGTGTAGTGACATCATCAAAATGTGAGATCTGATCATTTATACACAGACATGGTCATTCATACACAGCTACAAAATGCACGTTGTCGTAGGGAGTGGCCCGAAAGGGGTAAGGGGGTCTGGAATCAGAGAGATGGAAACTTTACCAAAAAAATCAATAAGACGAAGATTTTGGTTTATTAAACCACAGCTTAAATCTAAAAAGTCTAAAAGAAACCACCTTGTTAACAATGACTATTTCGGATCCGTAAAATTGTAGGCAAAAGGAAGTTTGCTTCTGGGGAAGAGCTACTATAATAGTAACTCATGTGGTTTACCCTGAACCGAGAAGTCCTTTGTTCACGTTGTCGTAGGGAGTGGCCCGTACAGTCCCCAGTAAGCACGTGCCAGGAAGTCAGGGACGGGGGAAGAGGGCTACTCCCGGTAGGGGCGCCACGTGCCGCCTGTCAGTCAGCTTCTGCTGGTTACCCTGAGTCACCTGACTCCTACATAGAGTGGGCCCGGCCCCAGCGAGCACATGGAACCATTAATGTCCACCCCACCTGAACAAACCCCGACCCCTGCCCACCCCGCCACGCAACACGCGCAGGGCCTTATCACGGCCATGTATCCTTCCTGGAGTCACGGCTGGGGGCGCTTACAAGTTAGATACCATACACTTTTTTTCCCCTTCTTTTCTTTCTCTCTTTTTTTTTTTTTTTTTTTGGGGGGGGGGGGGGGGGTGAGAGGAGACATTCCAGAAGACACAACCCTGACTGACCCAGATGGGTCTGTGTGTAATACGCTACCCTACCAAAACAGGTTTTTAACCGCATCTGCCACAAATTCGCTAAATATTTCTCAGTTACGAGTCCGTCCTACCCAGATATTTCAAGAAAAATGACCGATATGCTGGCGGTTTTCCCGTAGTGTTATTTGAGACATATTTGATTTGTCTAAGAAACAGGGATAGGATCTTGAGATAGCATGGTGTTGGTTCACGTCCTGTTGCTAGTAGTTCGGTTTCCTTTATCCTGGCAGTGTGCACATATTCCCAAGAGATAGTACTGTAATAAATGTTCGACCTTCTCATTATCTGTGTATACAATGTTGGAAGCAAGGACCAAAACTTTGATCTGTCTGTGATGTCTTATATGTTTCGTAGTACTCCGTTTACCGGGTTCCTGCTGTGTTCTTCAACGATATCTAACAAAAACTTATGCACGATTAAGATGTTTTTAATCATATAGAGGTAACGAAGAACTTGTTTATAACACACCCTATAACACAGTAAAATGATAGCTTATAACCAATACCAGTACCAAATAACTGACGGTGTTATCCTTGTCTTTTAGGGTATCGAGTACCTCATCGAGCACGGCCTGCTGCAGAACACGCCCGAGGACATTGCCCAGTTCCTCTACAACGGGGAGGGCCTCAACAAGACGGCCATCGGCGACTACCTGGGCGAGAGGTAAGCCCACCCTCACTACTACGGATTGTGGGCGTCGTCTGAATGTATTCAGTCTATTGTGACGGGCTATGTTAGGAAGGATAGTTCTAAAACATGCCCTCTTCCAATAAATTCTTAATTAATGTATGAATAAAAAGAAGCAATCCTATGCACCTTTCAAATTCGATACACCGCTTAAGTATTTCCTTCATAAATGGAGGTCAAAATATTCAATAGGCGGATTTGTTTGGGATCATAGGAAACCTGAATGTCTATTCACCTGATTAACCTGCTGTATTCCCTTCTATAGGAATGATTTCAACATGAAGGTCTTGAAGGCGTTCGTCAATCTGCACGAGTTCTCAGACATGATCCTCGTCCAGGCGTTACGGTGAGTCCACAAACACTTCGTTCAAAAAACATACGACTTTACTTAGACCCTAAACATAATTTTAAAGTTAACTCAATTCAATGATGTCGTTTAACTAAATTACAAAAAAATAGTATAGATAAAAAGTTTTGAAGAATATTTAGATAACATATGATTATCTGCCCAATGTGAATGACAGTAACTTAGGTGTACCAGTGTTTGATCTAACAAATTACCTGTCTGTCACGAGCAGGCAGTTCCTGTGGAGTTTCCGGCTGCCCGGGGAGGCCCAGAAGATTGACCGTATGATGGAGTGCTTCGCCCAGCGCTATGTGGAGATGAATCCTGGAGTGTTCACTTCCACAGGTGGGAATGACTGCACGGGTGAGACACATCTAAACGTTTTCTTCCACACCCCTGCCACTAGTGCCTCCCGCCCCGATAACACACTCCTCCGTCCGTCCGTCAGTCCGTCCGTCCAAACCCGAGCAGCTCGTGGTGCGGCTGGGCCCGTAAGGGGTCATGGATACCATATGCTCTTTTTTTTTTTTCTTTTTTGAAGGGGAGGGGGCTCCTGTGTGTGAATTTCGATGTTTAAGTTAAAACAAAAATACATGCACATTTGCTAAAAGAAAATATTTTTGTTATTGTCCAAAATTTTGACTAAAATTGCGATTATTTAGACGCGATCCTGTAGATGGCGCTGGTATCCATGACACCCTAGGCAGTGAGTCAGTTTGTAGAGGGTGGTCAACGTGTCCTATATACATGGACATGGCACTGACTTGGTTATGTCTGAATGCGTGTCGTGGCATTCCTCTCTGCTTCTGGTATGTTAGTATCTTATGGTGCTACAGTGATAAGTGGGCCTGCTGGATGGTTGTGTGGGATGCCTGAACAGTCGCTCGTTGTTCTTGACATGATATCACTAGTGTTTTTAGTGAAGGTCACTTAATGGCCCCTAAAATGCAGAGAATCACTAAGTTTATCCTACATAAGATGCATGTTAAAAAATCTGTCCTACTACTATTATCACTGCTGATTCCATATTTCTATCACATTACACTCGTTTAAGAATTCTAGTATTTGATCATGCCTTGCTTTAATGTGACAACGCCTGAACGTCATTGTATTGATGGATACCTATACAAGATACGCCCTATGTTTAAGTTGCTCGTCTCAGTAAGGTTGTGTAGGTGTGGTGCATTACGGGTGTATGGCTTCAATTCCTATGTGAGTTGACTGAGGTGAGCTGCATGTGTCCTCCCCTCTGTCTCCCCCGAACTAGGCCCATCCGACAGCTACAGGCTGGGAAAACTGCGTCCAAAACGACCGATTAAATATGGATACAAATGTATCTATCTCTACGAATATAATAAAGCTCCCATTACTTTCAAAGATAATGGAATGGGGTCAAGCACAGCATATATTTGGTATGTTTGTCCTATAGGTTTGGGGTTTTTTTTATTGCTTTTCCTAAATATAGAAACGTATGTACGTAAAATCGCTAATTCTTTCCCGTGAACATTTTTCCTGTTTTCCCAGCCTGTCAGCACCCTGCCCCGTCCTAAGATGGTCTTACTAGGCTTAGCTTCACCTACCCCCGACCCCTACACCCCCGATCTGTCCCTGTTAGTAACACGCCGCTTCCTTTTGCAGACACGTGCTACGTGCTGTCATTCTCCATCATCATGCTCAACACGAGCCTGCACAACCCGCACGTCAAGGACAAGCCGTCCGTCGACCGCTTCATCGAGATGAACCGCGGCATCAACGACGGCGGCGACCTGCCGCCCGACCTGCTCTCCGTGAGTCTCTCCTCGAGTTACTCATCATTACAGTTCTACAACAATTCAGACCTTGCACCTGTATTTAGTAAATCTGGCAGAAACCTGAGGAGCTATAAGAACATCCTCACCTTCCATGAGAATAACAATATTTTGTGCCTAACAAAAAAGAGGAGATCATAAACTGTGAATACCCAACGTGTCGGAGTTAAGGAGCGTTCCCCTTGTCAGAAAATTAGAATAACTCGAAGTCGGTTATCAGAATAGCAGATGCACTCTACCCTTAACTCACTTAAATGATAAAAAGATAAGGTTAAAGTTGATGCATTTCTTTACTTCTTTACAGAGTTTATACGAGAGTATAAAGAAGGAACCGTTCAAGATTCCTGAGGACGACGGTAACGACCTCATGCACACGTTCTTCAACCCCGACAAGGAGGGCTGGCTATGGAAGCAAGGTGAGCAAAGCTACCAACCATCAGCTTGGCGTTATGTTTTAATAATTCTTATGCCGTTGTAAAATATTAAACATTAACCATATTTCAACCGAACTATTTCGGTCATATTTGATATTTTAGTCAATCACGAAACACTTAGTGTGATTATCTGCAAATACAAACTACAAAATTAATTCTGTGTTAAATTGATCGTTGTGAATCAGAGTGCAAGTATATTTGAAACCAAGTTCTGCATTGAGCTTAGTCATTGTCTACCCCCTTCTCCAAAATCCGCACTCTTTCCTTTCTGGTGCACCCTAATTGACGAGTAGATTGTTTCTACGTTAACAATTAACTTGCAGTGCTGAACGTCCATAAAACATGCTCCTGAACAAAGCTACAGGCTTTCTTTAGGCCTCGCAGTTCACAAAATTAATAACCGCCTTTTCACTCTGAATTAATTAAATTAAAACAGTCAGATATATCACGTTCTTTGGGCGTCTTCAAAATGGCAGATGCTACTGATCAGCATGATTTATCAAATCAAAAATGGTTAAAGTAGATGCACATGCAAGACTTTGACATTAACCCTGGATTATCAAATAACGACAATAATGCAATACTGGATAACGTACTTGGTAAGCATAAGAGCATAATAACCGGCTGTATGTGAGTGCGCCCCCCGCCCGATGCGGCGGGTGCCCGGGCCTCCCCGTCCCGAGGCCTGTGGTCAAATTTGCTTGTTGTGCCTCGCCGGCCGTGCCAAATATTGCCACAGAGGTTCGTGATAGTTAGCTGAGGAATGAGTGCAGGTAGTACTCACTGTGAGAGAATTTCACCGGCAGCATCCTTACCGTCTGTTTCTTCTTAACTCAGTCAATCAATTCTTCATTTCGTAAGATATTTTTGTTGTTGTAGATACCACGTTATCTTAGCATAAATGTAATTTATTTTCGGTCTGGATCAATTCTTAAATCAATGACATGAGTGTTGCCGGTGAAATAACGAAACGAATGAGAAGAAATGAAATGATGATCATGTTTTCCTTTGTTTTATTCTTGTTGATTTTCGTTGTTTCTCTCTCATTCCTTCCTTCTTGTCTTCAAGACTTCCTCTGGCCATCTATGTATATTTCATCCTCTCAGCTTCCATTCATTCCTTCACCCATACAACTTTGTTTTTGTTTTGTTTTTGATCGTAGCTCAGAAGCATTTTTTACGACCAGAGTCTTCGTACATGCTACTTGCATTTTCCCAATGTACTCTGCCCTGAGAAAATGCTTTTGTTTTCCCTTTTGTTAAGTCCATACAGATCTATCGCAAATCTCGATATTATCTCTCTCTTTTCTGTAGTTCCATTAATGATGTGGGCGCCACCCTATTAGTTGGAAGATGCCACTAAGGGTCCCCATACCAAAGTGTTGTTCTGTTATCATCTTGGACAATGACCGTCCAAGAGTGTGTTGGTGGACGAGAGCGGACTCTCTCCACTGTCCCCCGTCAGCCCCGTATTGTTATTATACATCTCAATAAACTCAAGTGGATATGCGCAGTATTAATATTTAACCTTACTCCAACCGCCAAGCTTTTCTAAAAGAAAATCAATAGCAAACCGCCACCTCCACAGCTTCACCAACACTAACCTAATTGAAACAATAAATAAACTTTATCTGGATTTTCGATCGATTTCAGTGGGTGGAAATTCTTTTGTAAAATGAAAGAAAAACTGTAGGATGAATGCAAACACTAATTAAGGATTTAGCGACTAGTCCTGGCTATGGAAATAATAACTGTCACAATAACTGACTAACAAATGAATGTGAAAACAGATAGGCATGTCTTTCTGATACTATCCTATGTACCAGGGGATCGTCAGTAGGAACACTTCGGTTCATGTCGTCTGTTTCCACATCAACTAAAACTGAGCTTGGGTTGACTTTGAATTGACCATGGCCTACTCTTAACTCCCCCTCTCTCTGCAGCGAGTGGTAGATGTAAGTACAGTGCATGTCGTAGGTGTTGTGCGCGTGGCCCTCGTGCTCAATATCGTGCCTGTCTGCGCGTCAAAAATCTTCCGCGTCTTTTGTGCTCCATTTGTGACCTTTTACCATTAGCACGGTTGTCTTAAGGCCATAGACTGTTAGCACAGATGCGTCTAGGCCATAGACCGTTGTACTGTGACCATGTGGTTCTCTGTTGTGACTCGTGTGTAAAACTTGTCGTGCCTATGTGTACTGCGCTGAAGATTTTTGACTCTCTGACTGGCTGTGTTTGTGGATGTTGTACGCCCCATGTCCGCAAGACTTAACCCATGTCTTGTGCAGTTGGCAGATTTCCGTTGTGCAAGTTTCTCATTTTTTATTTGTTCCGTACCCACAGGCGCTTCCAAATTAAGTAAGTTCCACCCTTTCCATCCTACTGTTCGTTTATTGGTTTGTGGTGGGCCGAAGATTCCCAACATATTAATGAACTTGGTTTGAAAACTACCTTATTACTCCATCCAGCATCACAGCAACAGACTTGCACTGATAAGGTTGATTGATTAAACCTAACCATCCCTAACTACGTAATTCATGGCACCGTTTTGGAAGGAAAAGCACCTAGTCACAAAATAAGTCCATGATAACTTTTGGTAGACGATCTTTAGTCCCCATAAATCATGTGCACCCAATGCCCATTCAGCGCTTCTGCCAACAAGCCTTCCGAAGCATTGCCTCTCACGATGTTGAAACGGACAAAAACGCACAAGACTATTTTCTATGATTACATTTTGGTATGAATTTTTATCACCAATTTCCTATGCGCTTTACAAAACTTGTTAAGGAATTACCACAGAAACGGGCACAGAAAATAATTGAGAAGACTGGATAAAATAGTAATAATAATATAGTATGGAATATGCGACATGCAGACAATGGCAACGTGTGGGTGTCTTTATGATTTGATGGCGGTAAATACATCTCACCCCACCCCCTTTTTATCGTACATACCATACAAGGTGCCCCATCCCTGTCTCCTTAGTGAAAGTTCTGTAACCCAGTGCATGCTGTGGTTGGGTAGGTATGTACACACTTTAAGGTGCTGGCCTTTGCAACACCCAAAGGTGAGATTTTCAAATAAGTGTTAATAAAATATTTTAAGGACTATTGATTTTTCTCTTCCAAGGATTTATTCAGTGGTGACAGCTAATGTATCAATGTGCATGAGTGCTGTTTCCTGTCTCATTTTGTTTTAGTCATACGTGTATTTTTGTCCAAATCGGCCTGCAACTAACATGCCATTATACAGTGCCCCACTAAACGTTGTCTGTAGTACTAGGGTAGATAGTACTGTTAATAAACGAAATAATGATGGGAGTAGACTATTGCATTCCGTTTGCATTGCTTCATATGGGAAACATCCCCAGGAATAATTTTGCGCGGTATATTGGCATCAGCTTTCTTCATTGTTATCTTCAATTTCCAGATCGTGGTATTATGGCAAATGCTATCCTATTTAAAATTATCACATAGCAGATTGGCATCAACAGCGCATTTGAATAGATTGTTAGATTGTTTTTATATCATCTTAGAAATAAATGGGTTAAACGCGATTAGTAAAGCTGTCTAATATCTATCTTATTTATATGTGGTAAAAAGAACCTCACACAGTATCATTCAAATCTGTTTAAGAAGTTTCCAAACCGTTAGAACTAATATGGTGAACGGTTCGCCGCCTTTCTTCGTGTGAAGTGTAAGAGTGTGACTATCAGTTTAAGGCGCATGGTGGCGTGTCTCTCTAACTGCATGACCAGTTTTGGCATTAAGTATTTCACAACGTGTTCTATGTAATGGTAACGATAAAACATGTATATTTTACACATCCCATTTCCTATAGAATTACTCTAGAGGACACGAGAGGGCCGTTGTTCGTTAATGCAGTTCCCCTTAAAGGTTTTGTTTTGTCCATCCCGCCATATTTGCTGGTTTTCGGTATTTGGTGACACCTTGCATTATGTGAACCTTAATTAACCATTTTGCCAACCGACACCACCAACTAGGGGCATCTGGATCATCGATCTCCGTACTTGAGTGGAAGAGACGTCATTAAACCCCATTTGTTATCAATTTTGGTAATAATAATCTTCCCCCGTTACAGCACCATCAATAGTTAATTGGGATTGTGTCCTTTCAGCATTTACAGTGAGTGTTTACCCAAACCCACCCCAAATAACGTTCACTTTGAACATAGACTTCTCCAGGGCAATCCCCATTCTCACCTCGTCCAAATTGTCCGTCACCATAAATGCATGGGCGGCCGCTATCCTTTTGCTTCTGTTACTTTCAAAACAAAGCTATCGTATCTATCAGCAGTTATGTTACACTGTCATAAGGCACATGACACTGCCACTGCTCGCCACGTGGCCGGTCCCTGGTCGGGGTGGTGATGTGCTGGCCTGCATGAGACCAACCCCAATGTTCTGGGACCCATTGGGCCCGCCGAGTTGCTGTCTTGTCCCTCCCCCGACAGGTAACAATGAGTACCTGACGAGTTGTTCCCCCACGGGAGGAGCCTTTTGTCCCGAGGGCGCTTAGTTCACTCTCCCCCCTTGGCTATGTTACTCTCCAGTCCTGTGGTGTGTCTCACGAGAGGCCGACCCTCCTGTCGTACGTTAACTGTATACCTAAGACACAGTGTGAAGTGGTACTAATGGCCGGGCGCTCCTCTCTGCAGGTGGCAGGTACAGAAGCTGGAAGCGGCGATGGTTCATCCTCAGCGACAACTGCCTCTACTACTTTGAATTCACTACAGTAAGTACAAGAAGGTGTTGTACCAATAACAGAACACCTTTTCTTACCTAATCGTATTACTTACAGATGGATTAAGATAATCATCTTGAAACTGCACCATGGCACCATGCCTGTATATCTTTTGTGTAAACTAATTCACGATTTATGATCAGATTGTGGTGTTGGCATGAGAAAAGCATGACAAGCGATCCCAGAATTATTTCGAAAATTGCATATCTCGTAAAAGAAATGTATCTGTTCTAATATTGGCTGTTTTCCTTCATAGGATAAAGAACCAAAGGGTATCATACCGTTGGAAAATATTCAAGTACGTGACGTCACAGATAGAAACAAACCCAACTGCTTTGAGTTGTTCTCCGTCAATAATGACGTCATCAAAGCCTGCAAGACTGATTCCGAAGGAAAGGTAGTAGAAGGTAAGTAAAGGGCGGATTTAGTAATTTTAAGTGATAAACCTTATGGGAACAATATCATCATTACAACATCTGTGATAGCCGGCATTCATATCCTTATGTTACATCTAGAACAAGGTATATTTGATCACCGTTTAGATATCAATAATGAATTCATTATTAGCATTTCAATAAGGAATTCTAAGATAGGTACTTCCTTGCCATTGTTTCTTTCCATTTATAAATGAAGTAAAGATATCTCATGTAATTGTTCTTGTTTGATTTTCAGGAAAACACACCGTGTACAGAATGTCTGCAGCAACCCCCGAAGAAAGGGATGAATGGATCAAGTGCATAAAGTAAGTGACATTCCTATATATTTAACATTTATAACCGGGAATACATTGAGGTTTTAACACTGGCAGTCTTTTGTAAAGAAAAAGAGACGGCGCCGCAACTTGAGACTGCGTCATGTAACATCCATAGTGAACTCCCTATGCATGAAAATAAATCTTAACAGTTAAAGTGTAAAGCTCTGATCAGTTCTGAAACCACTTTGATGATATTTGTCTAGTATAAGGAACAACAGTCCGATTTTTTCCTGTATACCGTACTCAGATCCTTACAAGAACCTCATTTCAAACAGAAATGATAAACAACTTTCTCTTTTTTTCCGTAACAGGGCAAGCATCAACGAGAACCCGTTCTACGACATGCTGGCCGCCCGGAGACGTAAGGCCACCCATGCCAAATGAGCCTAGATCAAAGTGCAGATTGCTACACGCCTACAGAGACCGCAGCATACCGAGTCGCAGGGCAGCTCTCTTTGAAAACAGACACAGCGAAAAATTAAACTGAGGGGTTTCCAGTAGTTCGTGGGGAATCATTGTAAATAGAAGTGGGGAAAAAGACACATTATATATTATAAATACGTGGATATGTTCATCAGATACAGTCACTTCTGATGGTATAGTAAAGTTAGTTCTTCCATCGGCCAACAGGTGATTTGCAGGACCAGCCACTAGGTGGCGTTGTAGTGCAGAACCAGCCGCCAGTGGTGGGCCTCCCCACCTCACATAGGCCACTGAGAGTTGTATAGCCAGGGGTAGGTCTGAACAGTCGTGTCTTAGAAGGCAGTTGGTGGTGTGGAGAAAGCCCTCAAGGACCAATGACAACAGTTATTCCCGATTCTCTCAGTCTCTACTTCAGGGGAACAACCTACTCTTCAGTGCTGTTGTAGTCTGATTACTCTTATCCTACTTGTGTGTTTGGAGTCTGTGCTGTCCCGACTGCCGGTATCAATGTGTTATAGTAAGGGTGTGGCCGGCCGCGTGGTGTGCGTCCCGGGTCCCTGTGTGTATATAGTCTACTACATGTCTGCCCCACGTTAACTCTATGAGGAGGTTCACAGAGTGTTCAAAGACAGAAGGTGCTGGGGGCTAGCCTACCCCCGCCGACGTTACGTGTCCTGTTCTCTACTCGTGTAGGTCGGCTCTACTTTCACGTGTAAGCTCGTCGAGGAAACGCGTCCCATTTTCTCAAATTATCAAAAGTTTTTATATTCGCATTCGGGGTTCTCACTAGTCACAATGTCAACAGCAATAAGTATTGACAGAGAAAAGAAGGAACTATTCCATATCCCCATGATTTCAGAAGTTACTATAGGTGTCACAAGCAATTATTTCGTAATTATAGAAAGATCAGATCATGAGAAAGTACGTGTTTGGGTGGGTTCGACAAAGCCATCGAGGTTATTCAGAGACTTTCGGTATTTGATGAATATACTATATTAATGCCATGGCAAAATTGCAAACAAAGTTGCGAGGAAAAACGTGCATGCAATTAGAATATGTAAAAAGCAATATGAATTATACGAATGAAGTTTGCTATCAAAAAGATGCCCTTTCCATTCCAGTAGTAACGGATTTCAAATCTAATTTGGTCACTACCTCAAATTGACATGTAGAGAAAAATACTTAAAGCAAGTAAATCCACACGTATAGTTGGTAGAATCCATATTCTATTTTAAGTACGAATCATAAAGGATATGTACACCCAAGACGTCTCCTCCGATCTGTTATATCAATTTCATATTTAATCTAAACCGAAGAACATGTTTGAAGGTGAACAAGTGGCATGCATTTCATTTCACTTCTGTTTTAAGTTATATATATATGTCTGTTAATTTCCATTACAGTGTCTGGCTGTTCAGTTGTAAGGGCCGTATAGTGTCACTGCGTACTTGTCAATCAAGGGGTGGCCATGAGCAGAGTTCATGTAATAAAGTGTATAAAGATGTGTAGCCAGCTTGTTGCATACCGTTTTGTCTCGATGACCGAGGATTATAATGTTTGTATAAAAACTATTTTATTTTGCGCGATGTGTTTGTAGATGTGCATGGGAACATTGTGGCGACAGTCAAAGTGGAAAAGGGCGTCGTGCTCTTGTGAGGCGTCATTGTGTTTGTCCCTACAGTACACGTAGCTGTAGCCTGTGTAAGGTTTTAAGTTCACGTTTGGTCTGATTTTATGTACTGCAAAAAAGGGGAATCATGTTACATAAACTATGTACGTGGACGAGTTCATGTCCCTTGTCTGTATCATACACCTCTCAGTGTAAAAGATACTTGAACACAGTTTTATAACTTATTATTTATCCAAATTCACAGTCAATGAGAAATGGTTGCTTTTTTGTAAAGTCCATGATTATGAAGTGAATTTTAGATCAGGCTTTCATAAACAATTAAGGTTAAATGAGGAAATGAAGTCTGTAATTAAGATTTACAAATTCCCATATCTGAGAACATATGTTCCAGTTGATTGATTGATGTATCCTTGGTCAAGTGGAGGCGTCACTTTAAACTCTTAAAAGGTCCAATTCGTATGTCACTATGTACAACCTATCAGTCAGGACAACCCTATCAGTGTGGATTGACTAAACACTTTATGGACGAGTAAACAAAGAGTATCTGATGGTTCCACCCTCAGGGCTGGCCACCTGAGCATACCTGTATATAGACGAGGCTAGGTAGAGACAATAACCCACAATTATCAGTTCTCTTCCATGCTAGACTTACCATCGACATGTGGCATTCCAATCCCCTGTTCAGTGTCCAGTCCGTACAAAGGTGCCATGACATGACAACGCTGAATACTCAGCACAGTGTCTGTCCTCAGGTCTTCGTCCCACATGGGACCTGTGTTAATCATTATCATTGAAGAAGATATTAGGTTATTACGACAGATTGTAAGATAAAAGCAAAACTGCTCCAAATATCCCTGTTAAGATTTCCTACCCTAATACTGTCGTTGCAATGGGAGATATGTCTGATTAATGTTCTTGTCCAGCGACTTTTGCTAAAATGATCAAATCTCAGTGTTTCATCTTAATGTGTTTCCAAATGGATGTAAGGACAACGATAACTGTAGCAGCCCCACGCAAATAGAAACCAACAATATGCCAACGTTTAATAACCAGAAATAATTCTCGCTGGGCTCAAAACGACATAACGAGGATTATAACGACCAAGGACCATCTCTGTAATATTTTCCGGGATGCCCTATTTATCCCTTTTGTATGAATTTGTAATATTGTGGAAATGTAAATAAACAGAACGAATTACTACATATTAATTTGTGGTTATGCCGTTTATTGAAAGATAATTCTTCCTGAGACTTTTCTAGGTGGGTGGGATAGTCGATCGGTCAACATAATATATATGCGTCTAAAACGGGGCTAGCCCATGTGTGCTGGATTACCTTAACTGTCGTCAGTCTCACCTCCTAAGATTTCGAATAACCCTTTCAGGGCACCACTTAATTGAGTTTGTCTAGATATTCAAGGAACAAAATGAGAACTGGGCTTCTGATTGATTAAGAGATTTATCGAAAAGTCATTGGAGTATGACCACATAAAGTACCATACCTCAGTTTCAGTATAATTGGGAAATGTAACGTATTTCTCTTTATACCAAAATTACAATTGCACCTATCTATGTATTTTTATAGAGACCTGTAATTTGAGCTCTGTAAATTTGAACAACTTGCTGAATATGAAACATGGAAAAATTGCCGCTGGACGGAAATCTCAGGGAAAACACAGGGAATTTGAAAAGGGAATTTGGGAATTTGGGCAGGCACCATGTTATAACCTTTGCTATAACCTGGGCCCATTGGACTCCATATTCCAAAACAGAGGTTCAGGCCTATACCGCTAGCAGGGCACCACACTATCGAGAAAGGTATATTTAGTACATTTTTATTCTGTTTTTGATTAAGTTCAGTGCATAACTATTGAGAATGTAGCTACTATATAAGTTGTCCGAACACTAGCGATTCCGTGACACCCCTGCACCCCTGCCATCCGGCGTGACTCATGTCCCATTTAATAACTTTAAACCCTATATCACATAGCCTTGCATCGTGAAAAGCTGGATTGTATCATAACTTGGAGAATCAAATTTCAGCATGTTTTAAGATAACGGGACATGTTGATTGTATTTGATGGCATTTGCAGAATTTTCAGAGATAAAATATCAAAACAAGAAAATCAGACATGAAGGAAAAATTAACACACAGTTCATATACACTGATCTATAATGTTCTGACAAGTATAGAGAGTACAGTCATACTTCAATACACATTGATCCAAACATGTTGACCTACCGTGGCAAGATGCCTATGCCTGGCATTAAAAAAGGGGACACTGTTTACAACTGTATCACTCGATATTAACTACATGCAGTGTAATTCATTCTCCGTCCTCTCAGAGAACTTTGTGTTAAAGTAACCGTTTGCTGCGTCACACAAAATGAAAAAGGTGATTATCCCCCATCCACTCTCCCAGGCACATACGCTAACGATTTATTCATGCTGGCAACATGAGAGGACCGACAACATTGCACATCGACAGAAGACTCGAGTGATTCATGCATGATGCAGTGAAACTGTTTTAATTTGATGGGTTAGGCAAGTCTTTGTAGTGGGAAGCTATTGCCAAGAATTAAACAGTGCGTTGAGATGGAAGCAGTAAAATGGCCAAGCACTTTTGTGAGATTTTGCTTTCTAAGATGTTCTGGTTGCAGTGGCATTTTGATTATGGCCACTATTGTTTTGTGCCTGCTTGGGTTGTTCACGGGCGCGACGGTCTCTCCTAAAGAGTGTATGCAAAGCACATCTACAAATGTTACGATTGGTGAGTACCATCAATTTCCACTTGTTTATTACCAGATTACAAAACAAATGCTATCGTTTTGTATGTGTGATATTGTCATATTTAAGTCCGTGTGGCGTTGCTATAGGAATTCTTTTCTATATACCAAGTTTACATGTTTACTTGCTCAAAATATCCAAGGCAAGCAAAGTATTAGGACGTATTAGGACTTTTCTTTTTTAGGTGTATTGGTGGAGGAAGACGACCAGATGATTTCTCCAAAGGTTCTTCTCGAAAGAATGCATTCAGGCTTTTCGGGCATTCACATTTCAGTGATACCACGAATTGTAGCGAAGGAGGATAGGCTTGGATTGATCGATGCAGGTATATGTTAAACCTCTCTATGTCCTCACATGACATTAAATATAGGCCTACTTATAGTTAGTTCTAACGGGACATAATACGTCCAATGGCCCCAAAACGTGCGTTCAGCTGCATTGATACCAAAAGACATGCTCAGTCAATACAGATACTTGATTATCACTACTAGTCATGGCTAAAGTATGGATAGTATTTTCAACACGGCATTAAGACCAATAGACCTAAAACGTGCATTCTCCTATATTAAGGCCTATACCAAAGACATGCTGTGCAGAGTCCACCAGAAACAAATTGCAGTATGATTACGAACTGTAAAGGTAATTTTTGTTCTTTCAGTAATCGAGTTGCTCACTCTGCATGTCCAGGGGTTATTGTTGACCACGTCTTGTGAGCGCTCTAACGACCTCCTGGCCTTCATCACTGACCTGCACCTGGACCACAGGCTGTTGGTTGATTCAGAATGTACTGACACAAACTCCTCAGAATCAACTGGGTCTGCAAATCGGCAACAACATATATCAAATATATGTGATATCCTTCTTAATATGGTGACTTGGGAGCATTCAGAGTACCTCGACTTGATAGAACTGACCATCATGTATGATGATACATTTGGTAAGTTTGTATATGTGTATTCAGCCTTATTCACGATGGACCTATTATAACTGAGGTTTAATAGGCTTTAACTTTCAAGTACAGGGATGGTCTATAACGTCGCACATGGCGATCGGGAGATGCGGCAGTATGCACATGATGGCGTTCGCCAAAGTCCGGCCCCGGCAGTGTGAGAATGCTGCCGTTCGCGAGTTACGCGTTCCCGCGTCTAACATCTCCCCCTTTTTAAGAAGAGGAAGACTTCCAAGTTCAGTCTATGTCACTAGATAGTCTATGAAAACTATAGTATAGTTACCACTAGGAGATATTAACTTTAAATGGTTATATGAGAGAAAACAACATAGATCTTAATATGTTTCACACAGTTCACACTCTATAAGTTCATCTTCACTGGTGGTATGCCCTTCGTGGCACGCTGTGATGACCTGACTGGCGGTGGCGTAGCCGCTGGTGGTCTCACTTGAAACGGCGGCTCAGGAGCCGCAGGTGGCTGCGGTGGCGGTCCCTCGTTGATAGCAGGAGCCAGGGGTGGTGGCGCCTGCTGGACGATGATCTCAGGTATGTCCGCAGGTGGACCGTGGTTGCCTCCTCTGAAGATGTGGTCAGCGTGACGTCTAACCAACTTGTTCTCGGTGGTGTCCCGGATCAGGTAGCCCTTACCACCAAGGTTTTCGGTGATCACACCTGGGAGGTTTCGGTTACCTCTCCCAGAGAAGTTCCGGTAGTACACAGACTCTCCTTCCTGGAAAGCCCGGTTAACAGCTTTTTCACCGTGCCTCTCCTTTTGCTGCCTCTGCTTATCGCACACTTTCGCCTTTAAGTCGGGGCGAGGTAGATCCAGAGGACACTTAATACGACGACTAAACAGCAGCTCAGCTGGTGAGTGTCCGGTCGTAGACTGAGGCGTTACACGGTAGCGGAAGAGAAAACGGTTAACTCGATTCTGAACCGTTCCGCCACTCAACTTCTTCATGGCGTTTTTAAATGTCTGCACGGCCCGTTCTGCCAGACCATTTGATGCCGGATGGTATGGCGCGGACGTCAGGTGTTTAACGCCATTTAGTGAGACGAACTGCCTGAAGGTCTCACTCTTGAACGATGGTCCGTTATCCGTAACCAGTACGTCAGGTAGGCCATGGGTTGAGAAACTGGCCTTCATGTTGTCGATGGTCGCTTCTGACGTAATCGAACTCATGGTGTGAACGTCTATCCATTTAGAGTGTGCGTCCACGATGATCAGGAACATGTGGCCCAGGAACGGCCCTGCGAAGTCCGCATGTAGACGGGACCACGGCTTGTCCGGCCACTCCCACGGGTGTAACTCCGTACTCGGCGGAATGTTACGGTGCTCCTGACAGGTCGCACAGTCAGAAACCAACCTTTCGATGTCCTTGTCGATCCCTGGCCAATACACGTAGCTACGTGCCAGAGCCTTCATACGGCTCACACCAGGGTGGGTCGCGTGTAGTTCCTGCAGAATACCGGCTCGCCCAGGAGCGGGTATCAACACGCGAGCACCCCACAACACACAACCGTCTTGTAGACTCAGCTCGGTACGACGGTGGTAGTAGGGCGACAGCTCCTCGGATCTCACGGTGTCAGGCCAGCCTTCCGCTAGAAGTCGTGTTACTTGGGCTAACACCGGATCCTTACGGGTCCACTCCCGTACCATCGTTGATGTGACGGGGGTGGCGTCTAACTGTTCCAGGGTTAGAACCACGTCAGCTGGTACAGGGGATTCCTCCAGTAGTCCTGGCGCGGGTAGTCGCGACATACAGTCGGCATTTCCATGGTCGACTCCCCGACGGTACACCAGGTCGTAACTGTACCCAGCTAGAGTCACAGCCCAGCGCTGGACTCTCGGCGATGACATCACCGGAATCGGGCGGTCTGCTCCTAACAGCCCGAGCAACGGCTTATGATCCGTCTGGATCCTGAACTTCCTCCCTTCTAAATACTTATGGAATTTGGACACACCAAATACCACCGATAGGCCCTCCTTGTCCAGTTGGGAGTAACGTCGCTCACAGGTGTTTAGCTTACGTGACGCGAACGCTACTGGCAATTCCTGCCCACTATCACTGATGTGAGATAACACAGCTCCCACACCGTAGGGAGACGCGTCACAGGATAACACGATGGGCTTACTCGGGTCATAATGTGTGAGCACAGGCGCGGCCATCAGCATTTCCTTGGTCGCCTTAAACGCCTTGTCACGTCCCGCCGTCCACTCCCACTCCACGCCCGTACGCAACAGCTCGTGAAGTGGCTCCAGTACGGTACTCACGTTCGGCAGGAAACGGTTGTAGTACGTGAGCATACCCAAGTAAGACTTTAACTCGCCCACACACGTTGGGGCCGGAGCGTCCATAACTGGCTGAATCCTCTCAGTCAGCGGTTCCAGACCACAGCTCGAAACCTTATACCCTAGGTACTGGACCTCCGTCATACCGAACTCACACTTAGGCTCCTTGAGTGTAAGCCCGGCGTCACACAACCGGGTCAAGACCTCCAGCAAGTTTTGGTCGTACTCCACTTGCGTCTTGCCCGTAACGATCACGTCGTCAAGGAACACGGCCGTCATCGGCACTCCCTGAAGTAGGCCTTCAATGGCCCGCTGGAATATCGCTGGCGCAGCGGCCACACCGTAATTAAGCCGCTTGTACTTCAGGAGTCCCTGGTGAGTATTTAGCACCAACAACTCTTGACTTGACTCGTCCAACTCTACCTGCTGGTACGCGTGAGAGAGGTCCAGTTTAGCGAAACGGACTCCTCCCTCCAGCTTGGTGAACAGGTCGTCAGGTGTCGGTAGCGGATACACCTCTTTCCGCAGGGACTTGTTGACGGTGACCTTGTAATCGCCGCAGACCCGTACCGATCCATCGCGCTTCAAGACGGGAACTGCAGGCGACGCCCACTGAGCATAGCGCACTGGTTCCACGATACCAGTATCCTGTAGGCGCTTATACTCAGCATCCAGTTTACTGCGCATGTAGTAGGACACAGGTCGGGGCTTGATAAAGATAGGCGCAGCGTTAGGCTCCACTTCCACGTGAGCCTTGAACCCCTTAAGTTTCCCCGGCTCCTCCCGGAACAGGCTGGGGAACTGGTCCTTCACAGACGCTGCGTCACTCACCACGTGGTACACCTGGTGCTGCTGCGCGAGTTCTTTCCAGTTCAAACGCAGCTCACGCAACCAGTTACGACCTAACAGCGCTGGTCGCGTACCGGGTGTCACAAGTAAAGGGAGACGACAGGTTTGACCTTCGTACTCGACCTTCACCTCAGCTTCGCCCTTCGGAGTAATCACCTCACCCGTAAAAGTCCGCAACTTGACAGGTGACGGCTGCAGCACTAATGGTGAACCCCACTGCGACAGCTGATTTTCTCCGATCACAGAGAAGGTCGCTCCTGAGTCGACTTCCATCGTCAGGTCGACCCCGTCCACGCACACAGTCACGTTCCACGGTGGAGAACCTCGGGCCGTACCAACAGTGAACATACTGTACGTCGAACTATCCAACCTCTGTGTCGGATACACGTCGGACGAGTCATCCTCGGACTGACCCTCCAACACATGAGCTTTACCCTTCGTGCCCTTTTTGTCAGGCACCTTCGATCTACAGGCAGGGACGATGTGACCTCGCTGCTGGCACTTATAGCAGGTGGCTTCCTTGAACTTGCAGTCGGGCGACAGGTGCTTTTTACTACTACAGTGAGAACACCGCTCCTTGGCCTTACTCTGCGAATTACCCTGCTGATTACCCTGCGGCTTCCTACGCTGCTGATTGTCGACCTTGTGGACGGCACTCGTACTGGGCACGAACTCCTTCGCTTGTACCTCCGCCATTTCCATGGCGCGGGCCATCTCACACGCACGGTCGAAGGTCAGGTCAGCCGTGTTCAGCAGGCGGTGTTGAATGCGCTCGTGGTTCAACCCACACACAAAACGGTCCCTCAACGCTCTGTTCAGATGCGCTCCAAAATTACAATGGATAGAGAGCTTTTTGAGCGCGACAATAAAGTCACCAATAGATTCAGCCTGCTTCCTAACACGCGTACCAAAATGGAAACTTTCCGCGATTTCCAACGGGGCAGGGTTAAAGTGTCGTTCTAGGGCCTGGGTGATTACATCTAAACCCACATCCTTAGGGCTCCTAGGGGCTAGCAAATTATTCAACAGGGTGAATGTCTCTGCACCTACTTCTGTCAGAAATATGGCCTTCTTTTTCCTAATGACAGCCGCATCAGCAGCCACATTGGCGGCACCCCCTTGTAGCACTAGGTCATTTGCCTCGTAGAACATATCCATACGGTCACAGTATGCCTTGAAAGTCTCCTTAGAGGGGCTGTACTCACCCACTCTGCCTATATAATGAGCCATCTTGACAGCACAACACACAGTCTCACAGCCTATAAACTGGCACTACTTCAAGTCTAAACTCTAGTGCTGCTTATGCTACACAGCACTGACTATTTCACACAGGTACAGCTACCACTGACACAGTTCATAAGTCACAGAGCCTCACACATTGACAGCAGTTATCCACAGGCACAGCCACAGGCAGACAGCAGTGTTGACAGCATAGGTCCTCAGGTTGGCACCACTTCTCCAGTCTTACACCAGCTGACAGGCATCCAAAACTACTTCCCAGTACTCCTCAGATGTTGTCCATGAAGTGTCCTGATCCCATCCTCGTCGCCACTATTATAACTGAGGTTTAATAGGCTTTAACTTTCAAGTACAGGGATGGTCTATAACGTCGCACATGGCGATCGGGAGATGCGGCAGTATGCACATGATGGCGTTCGCCAAAGTCCGGCCCCGGCAGTGTGAGAATGCTGCCGTTCGCGAGTTACGCGTTCCCGCGTCTAACAGGACCTTTTTTCAAAACCTGACTCAGAACGGCTCCAGTATGTCACATAAGGGTGCGCCATATGATAATATGTATATCAGACGTCCATCGCCATCAACAACCGTTTAGTTACTTATTGGAAACTTCAATATTTCTCACAATGAATTGCTAAGTTAGATCTACACTTGCCATTGCAGATCCAGCTTTTTGAAAACGTTGGTGGGGAGCTCTTATAGACAGGTGGTGCGCACCCCATTTTATCCATGATGTTAAATTTAAAAATTGAAACTTGTCAACAACAACAAAAAGAAAAAAAAAGAAAAAAAAAGAGGGAGCACATGTCCTTGTGCCTCCCCTTAAATCTGCCACTACGTGGGGTATTTAGCTATGTGTGCTTACGCCTAAAAGTAGCTCCCTCGACCTTCACCTACCCACCACAGCTCAGCCGCCCATATTTCTCTGGGGCGGATCCAGAGAATTTGAAAAAGGGGGCGCCCTACTGTAAAAGTTTCCGCCCGATCCTCCAAGTTTAAGAATTTTACATAAAAAAAGGTAATATTTGGCCCAAAATATGGGATGCGCGCCCTCTGCACCCTAGCGGCGGATTTTGAGGATTGGCCCTCTAAATTCGCTGCTGCTTCTCACATACAATTATATTACTGATAAAACATTCCATTTCCCCTCAATTAGCAGTTATGCTTGCTAAACGTCTACGCAGTTCCTTCTTAACAGATCCCGTCTCTCACTTTATTTTAATCGGATAACTGTACTCTAAACAACTATTCCAACAAGCTTCATTCTCTGTTTCTCTTTTAAAAAGAAATGGCCCAGATTATGGAATTCACAGAAAGGTTGTCAGATCTAGACGCCAAGGAAGGTCATATGGTTCCCAGCTTCTTGGACTTCTTGGACACGGTGAGATTAAAAACATTTGATAGAAAAATGGCCGAGCTTCCATGACGTAATGATGACGTACCGAATGCGTACCATCAATCCAAAATTAATACATGTATTGAAAATCATGGGCACACACAAAATGTCTATGAGGCCTAGTCAAAGAGATGAAATTCTTGGGGCCTTTTTTGTCGCAATTACAGAATAGTTCGATAGTTGTATTAATTATTGTTATCATATGAAAATTCGTTGCTCCATTGCCATAATAATAAATATGTTTCTAAATTTTGGTGCAGAAAAGATTAGATTTATCACAAGTTACTCGCGGAAACCTGTCGTACTTCAGGAACCTGCGCCAGGACCCCCGCCGTTGGACCTACCTAGTCGTCTTTTGTTCACAAATGAACACAGACTATGTTCTACGGCAGGTTGGTGTAGGCTCATTAGTGGGTTTTTGTTCACAGATTAACACAGCCTGCTGTATATAGGCAGTTTGGTGTAAATGTGATCTCTTTAGACATAATTACTTAATTAATCAATCGAAGACTAGTTGTCAATTATTCGAAATGCTGTACATAGGAAATCCTAACATTTGTTCTAAATAAGCAGGTTTATATTAGTTACAGTTAATTATATGTGATTAAGGTGGTTACCATGTAAGAAAGATATGTATTAAGTATAACAATGAGGGTTTAATTTCACAAGTGCTATTTGTAAAATTTATGATGGTAATGTGAAATAAATCTACTGTAGGCCAGTGCGATGGGCCTTAACACCCGATTCCACTTCTGGATCGTATTGAATGTTGACGTTAGCATGTTTGGAGACGCCCTGGAGAAATGGGGAGACGGGAACCTGCTTCTGGTCAGACCCACCCTGGAGCGGACGAGGTCGGTTAGATGCTTCCTCTCTCAAGTGCCCAAAGTCAGGGGCCCCAAGGTAGGAGAGCAAGACATATCTCCCATTACTTTATTAATTGACTATCAACAAGAGATGGGCACCGTTCAAAGATAGAAATGACCTCCAACCTCTGTAGGCATAGGCCCCTATACCAATTAAATTCGAATCGCTGTTTTTTCCATGATGTATCAATAACACTATACAAGACTCTGGACGCAACTGAATTTCTCAGATGCATTGTGGAACAACCTGTTAACCGCAATCTTACAGTGATGAACATTATACTTTTGAGGATAATTACAACATCATCTTTCTCAAAACCTCTTCCAGGACATGTACCAGCCTTTAACTGAGGCCCTAAACATAATGGTAGCTTCGATCGTCACTAGTTCTGAAGGCAAAATGGAGGAACAACTAGCAGAACCAAGTAACTGCTCTAAGGGCTGGAAGGTTAGAAAATTCAGAACATTAACATTTGATACCGACAACAGACATAACTGTACATACAAGTCCGCAGACTGGTGTAACCTGGTAACTTGCTGTAATCTTGAAAGCTATAAAATTATGCCTACTTGCATCCACTGCGGGGGGACGGTTACATTGCGTCGCTGATTCCCCAGAGGAAACACATTAAACCCTAACATTTTGAAGCCACATTCAGATCATGATAAAAAAGTATGATTGTATAATATTATATAATTGTCAGGATCCTGCCCAGGTCCAACATGTTCCACAAACGTCATTGGATACCTATCAAATAATGTCCGTCTTGCCAACAGCGTCTAGCTCAAAACTAAAACAACGGTTTCTCGGGAAAGACTGTGAGTTTTCCGAAAGTATTTTATTCCCATACAAATGAATTAACATATAAATAAATCAAAGTAAATGAAAATCGGAAAAAGAACAAATTATTAGATGCAGGTTGCAAATTGGAATAAACTGTTGTAAATTTGTAATAGGGGCCTAAGTAATTCATCAACTGCAGTTATAGAAAGTTTTTTGTGTGTGAAATATCAACAATCCTGCGCAGCAATTATTGTATGCTGCATGGTAAATACCCAGGTCAATAAACACATTCTATGCTTCTTGTGAGAACAGCATGTAACATAACAATATACAAAGTTCCCTTGTTTCTATTTAAACAATTCCAGTGATTCCCGAGGCCCGGCTGGTGGAGCAGGCTACATGGAGCGGACCAGGAGGGCTGCGGGTTAGGGGGCGGTCCCTGTTCCCACACCCTCCCGACGACCTCCAGGGCCACACATTTACTGTCACTTTTCCGACGGGCAATGTGAGTAATTTCAAGTTATATTAGAAGTGTAAGATCAAGGATCTTGAAAAGGGACAGGGCTTGATATTGTATTTTCCTTTACTGTATGGCTATTTAACCGAATTTTTAAATTGTAAAACGTAAATAGGTATCTAATCCTACTGTTATCATTTAGTATCCTATTATCCCATCAAAGGTAGCATAGACTTATAAGTTCTAAGTGATTGGGATTCAATAATAGAGCGTTAAATACATAAAAGATTTGCTGTATATTAGATTATAGGCCTATGTCCCAGGTGTACATGCGCAAATTTGGATTGCCTTATAAAATTCACACTTTCCATATACTACTTATATGGCGAATTCAGTCGCGAACAGTCCAGGAAGAAAGCGTTCAGGTCTTTCGGGTCATTTTTCTAACGTAGGCAATAAGTTGTCTGTTTCCCCTTGCCCTTTCAAGTTCATGCCGTACATCGCGATAAAAGAGGGGGCCAGCTGCTGTTCACGGGACTACTCCCCGACCGACGACTGGCCGCTCACCGGCTTCTGTGTCGACCTCTTTAAGGAACACGCTCGTCGGCTCAACTTCACGTAAGCAAATTAAGGATAAACAACACCTCTCAGGGGTCAATTCGTATGATTCCCTTTGAGTGAATTTTGTTATTTATTTCTATGATAATAATTATGACTGTAACTCAACACAGGTTCAATAATCCATTTGGAAGCTGTTAACTAGAGCGTCGATTATTGGCATGCACGCGATTGGCATAAACGGTGAATTAAAGAAATAGTGAGAACGGGGATAATACGTACTTAATTTGTTGAAAATTAAATGAAAGCCTGTGAAATTCCTCTGACAACCTAAAAAATATGGTAAGTCATATCAAACCACAGGAAATCACTAGAAAAAAATCACAGACATGATAATATATATTTAGATACATCTTTTCGGATGAGAATTAAGGTCTGGCCGAAACTATTTTCAAGTAGAACATGATGTGCAAACATTAATGTCAGTTGGACGCTAATAGAGATGCATGTGAGGTATGGATCAACAACTTGTATAGGTATATTACAGCGTCCGCTTCTACAAGTCGCCGCCAGGTATTGGTGTCGGAAGCCGCGAAGCTAATGGGTCGTGGAGCGGTCTCATTGGGATGATCATTCGTGAGGTACGTTTATCGACTTTTGAAAATGGCCACATTATCTTTTTATCTTAATAATTCTGCAAAGCTTATTACAAGCTTCTTGTGGTTGTATGAATTGCGACAGATAGATCCAACGAACGTCTTTGCAAAGCATGCATAAGGTCCACCTTGACTGTTGATGAAAGGACAGAAAACCGGTAGGCCTATCCATTGAAAGAAAGAATTATAATGCTGCTTTTGCAATAAAACATTTAGCGCCTGTAACTTGGCATTAACCATATGGCATGCATATCATAATTACATGCATGTAGTAGCTGGTATGTAGGCCTATATAATCATCATACCATTGCCTTGGCAGGAGAACGACATGCTGATCGGCCCCATCACTCTGACCCCAGACCGTGTGTTGAGTGTGGCATTCACAGGGCCCTACGTCCAGGACCTTCTCAGTCTCATCATGCTTCAGAAGAAAACCTACTCCATTACAAGGACCAAGATCTTTGTCACCTTCTCCCTGCAGGTCTGGGCCGCCATCTTCGGCAGTGTTTGTCTCATTGGGGGAGTTTTGTATCTTGTCCATCTGTCTAAAGGTTTGACCAATTCGAGTGGGAAGGAATCGTTAAACCGCTGCGAGAAAGGGAAAGAAGCAGAACAAATGGCGCATGGTGTGCCGATAACTGATTCGGTGAAAACGGGAATAGATGATGGCAAATCCGAGTGGCCATTACATTTTACTCGAAATCAAATGGGAATGACGGGAAGACGGTCGATTCTTTCAAGTACATATGACAATAAAACCTTTATAAAGAAAGACATGTTTATAGGACAGTCATCCATCAACGATAGCAGGAAGAAAGGGCAATCGTTGGAATTGTCCACGGATGATTCGAGCAAAGATACGTCTATTGAAGACCACGAGACTTCCCTTTTGGACTCTCTGTGGGGGTCATATGGATTATACCTTGATCAAGGTGAGCTCACAGATGTATTTAATCTATAATAATTATTATTAGGATTCCAACCCCTATACCTTCAGTATTGTTTTGCCCTCTCAAAAGTTGGTAAATTAAAAACGTTATTGCTCTAGAAGGTAATAATGCCTGTCTGTAAATGCTAATGCTAATTTTTGTGTTGTCAGTAAACAATTTCTGTGTAATGAAACCAAGTACAGGCCATGGGCACACTCAGCAATTGTTATTGCCATAGTTTGCACACACCTATGTCTAGCTAAAGCCATTGACGTCGTGTGCAAACAAGGGCAACAATAATTGCTTTCTGGTCTGTGCTATAAATGACACAGACCAAATTAAACATACCAGCTGACATGATCTTTTCCTCATATTTGGCTACATCAATTCATTGAGAAAGATGATGTTGCACTTAGGCCCTATACCCCAAGCGGGTGCAACATTGAGCAGACAGACTCTCACATATTGTGGGGTATGGGTGCACGGGTATCGTATGTACCACTTATTATAAGTATCGTATTTTGTTTCATTGCATGCATGCTTATGTACGGTACATGCAGGAGCGGGAATCTACCCTAGCAGTACCTCCGGCAGACTTGCTGTTGGCACATTATGGCTGTTCACCATCACCATCTCGGCGATCTACACGGCCAACCTGACGGCCAGCCTCAGTGTGAGCGCCGTCTACCGACCCGTGAGGGGCATCAGTGACCTGGCCGACCCCAAGAGTCCCCTACAGCCTTTAATCCTAAAGGACACCAACCTGAGGGAGCTCTTCATGGTGGGTAAATACAATTACAATCTAGACCTATAGATCTAGATTGACTCCAATGTAAACTTGAATGGCCTTAGCTTCTCTTGCACTGCACGTACGATAGCCTATGATGTATTACATAAAAAGTCAGAGTTCTTTATAATATATGTAAACGATCTGCTGCACTTCTTTGATAGAGAAACAGCAAGAATCACCCTTTATGCAGATGACACTGTCTTGTATATAGCAAATCCAGATCCTGAAATAGCCTCTAAAATATTGTCTAAAGCGCTCACTACCTTATCTGAATGGTGTGTTGACAATAAGTTAACAATTAACATTAAAAAGACAAAGCATATGATTGTAAACCCATCTGGTCATGATCCGGTTATTCAGCGGGTAAAACTAAACGGGGAGACTCTGGACATTGTACACAACTATAACTACCTGGGAGTAAGTATAGATGATAAGCTAACATTTGAAAAATTTTTAAATGAAAAATATTCAAAGGTTCATAATCGTATCTACCAGTTGGGGCGCATGCGACAAACTATCAGTACTGATATCTCAAAATTGATTTATAAGCAAACAATATTACCTCTGTGTGATTATGCTGACTTTTTGATAGATAGTGGTCCCATTGTGAAAATATCACGGCTGGATAAACTACAAGATAGAGCCATTAAAATCATAAATGTTCAGCATAATAAGAAGCAGAGTCTAGATACAACTTATAACATACATGGAATACAAAACCTTTATCAGAGACGGTCAAAGCACATTTGTGCATTGATGTACCGGCTGAGCACGCAGTCAATATTCATCAATAAAGAGAGACCTTCAATAACCCTTAGAAATAGTGACAAAATTAAGTTTAAAAACCCGATGCGCAAGTATGAGAAATATCTCAAGAGCCCATTATCCCGGGGTATCTCACTATGGGACCAACTCTCTGAATCTGAGCAAAAGGCTGTGACCAAAGTAAAGTTTAAACAGCAACTCCAAAGCAAATCCTTCAAAACAGTTAAATCATAACTGTATGAAGGACAGGAATGGAATACCGCTGTCGAACTTACCAATTATTTCTTGGATCACTCTGGAATGAATATTATCACATGCTGTTTTTTTCATCATTTCCATCACATTTCATCATATCAATTGATCAACTGGAAGACCATGACTATGTGTGTGAAGTTGACAATAAACGATTTCAAAGAATGACAATGTTTGCATGAAAGTTAAAGATTTTCACAGAAGAAAATTCTTTCAGCAGAAATACCTTAAATACATTTCAAATAACCCATTGTTTGATAATGCTATTATGGATTGATTGTTTTCCATATTGTCTATTCCTGTAGCGCGCCGCTCCGGACACGGTGTACGGCCGGGTGTGGACCCGTCTCCAGCACGTCCCTGACGACCTCCCCAATGACCTGGGAGAGGCCTTCGACCTGCTACACACCGGGAAATACGCCCTCATCCAGGAGGAGGGTCTGCTCCGGGCCAAGATCTCCACCGACTGTGAATCCTTCATGCTTGCTGAGCAGGGATTTCACCCGTCAAACCTTGGCTTCGTCCTTAAGAAGAATTCGCCTTACCAGACCATCTTTGACATGATGTGAGTCCAATATGCATATTTACAAACAAGCAATTATGCACTATGCGTGTTCTTAATGAATTGGTATACTTATTGCTCCCTTATTGGCATCATCCACAAACCCTCATAACTGGCAATGTGTATAGTCACAAAACCAAATTTTCTGCACAGCAGGCAGATAATCCCAGACAGGCAACCCTATAATGTTTATTTCATACATTATGTCACTACTGTTGGAAGATCTTGTGCTTACAGGAAAACAGTGAAAAAAAAAAGATCTATGCCGTCAGATTGTCAACATGTGTCTAGTTCCTATCTTTTGGGGAATGACTAGGCTTATAGGCCTATGCTGATTCCAAAATCCAATAAAAGAATATTATTGGTTAAAACACTGGTAATGGACAAACATTAATTCCTGTTTAGCTGCTATTCAGCTGATAATTGACAGATGCCCAAATATGCATTCACCCATCATATCTCCTCTTGTTGGTGATACCAATGCAGTGAATGCATGTGTATCAAACTTATCATCGATGGTGTAATAAATATAGACCTTTCCCCCTGTATATATGCGCCCCATGGACCTATTCATAAGCAGCTGCTAGAAAATGGGGAAATTCACATGTCCGTCATTTCTTCCCTCCATAATATTTCCCTAATACAGATACAAATGCACTGTGCATTTTTCACAGAGGAGTAAAGCTCCAGGAGAGCGGCATCGTCGACAAGTACCGGGAGCAGTGGTGGCCGACGACACGGGGGTGTGAGGACGGGGGCACCAGTCAGGCGGCCGCCCGACGCCTCGGCCTCTCCCACATGGCAGGCGCCTTCGTCGTCGTCGCCAATGCCGTGGTCGCCGCCATCCTGGCCCTCGGCTGTGAGATCTTCTGGGGTCGGTATCAGAGACGGCGCCCCGAACGGTCTGAGAAAGGCATCGTTTGTAAAATGACAGAACTTAATGGTGATGACAGGAGGTGGAATCAGATACTGTAGGTGCCTGAACCCGCGAAGGGCCACGGCCTCACCGATAGTAGAATCCAATAATAATTATGTGTAACTTTTAGCTGAGAGAGGAGGGGATTTTCTTCTATATAGGTGTTCGATCGTGTAAAGTCGAAGAAATACCCATGCCGTCTGTTGTCACTAACTTATTCTAACTTTCATCCATTTTCAATCTTCAATTCAATCTTCAATTCAAGAACGCCGCAAACATTTGGCATTTAGGCCAATTGCTGTGAAAAGGCTACGCGTGCTTGTGTCCTCTTCATATCTCTTTATGGAATAACGTGACATCTGATGTGTATTCAGAATACGAATCAAAGATTATCCCGATGAACTGGGTGTTTGCGTAGATTTATTCTATGAGGTCAAACATATATTGTACCTATTGTAATGCGCATACATCACCATAGCTCTGTAAGACGAAAATATGTAGGTGTATTACACCTACCTCCGATAAAAATCAGGAGTGATATCGACAAGTGTACAGTGACAGTCCTCTGAAAGCTGAGGACACCAGGTATTATTGATAATATGTCTATATTTGGATATTCATATGCATTTTTTTACGTGTACGTCTACGTTTAGCACCTCTCTCTTCAAGGAGCAATGTCTCAGATTCCCCAAGGCTTGGGTCACTTGATATAGCTGTAGGGCGCCAATCACCCTTGAGACTTCCTTCCTATATGCCCCTGGCTTATCAAATGGTAGTTCCACCCAGCTTGCATATGGTTTGTTTACCAGAAGAAATAGATGCAAAAGAAATCATACAGAACTAATCAGCCTTTTCAGTATGACCTTCGATAGCAGCAATGAGTATGCATAACGATAGTGCGCAAAAAGCTAAAATTGAGAAAAATACACTTTTCATTCCTTCCGCAAAAATGGTTTCATTTGTTTGGTCAATCCCTAGCCTATTGCCCATAGTTAATCCATGTTTCAGTCACACAAGACACCAACTCCCAGCAGCCCCATGTCATTATAGTCTATAGCATCAATTATGTCTAAAAATAATTGATTTGGAAGATGGAAACCATAAAGGCCCCAAAATATCCATATAAAATGTTCAAATAGATTTCACTATTATATCATCTAAAGTGACGTCAGAAATTGTTACTTTATAATAGTATGAAATATTGTATACACATTTGGAACAAAGGCATATTACCACATTAGGGATGGTGGGATGAGGGCTGTGTAAAACCATAGAACTGTACATAGCATAGATACAGTTCTGTGGTAAAACATTGTAATCGAAGTTGATATTGTTGGATCAAGACTGATTTCAAAAGTCAGAACCATTTCAATGCAGGTAATATATAATATCACGGTGACAATTCTGTTGGTTGATAACTTACAGTTTATTTTACATATTTAATCAGAAAAGCATTATTTCAAAGGGAAACAAAGGAATCTCTTTATACAAAGGTTTTATATGTAGTCCTCCTTCACTCCATGCAGTAATTAAGATATACAGTTATTGAATAATAGAATTCATGAACTATAAGTTGTGAAAAAGGAGTGATGCCCAGGATGGATACGTCGGTGCCACTGATTCTTAATACAATCATTATAAAAGAATTATACAAGTAAGATACAAAGAGGTCTCTCTACACTTAGAATTACCCACACCATTCAACCTTTTAATAGGGGGCCCTTTGAGCAAGCTAATCGAAGTTAATTTATGTATAATATTGCAGTTCTATTGTTAAAGCTCAAGGGCCATTCCCCGCTTCCTTTGCAACCCAAGTTATAAAATGTGCTGCGGATAACTGTTACAAAGAACACTCACGTGCTTTGGGTCTATCTGAAGGAAAACACTTGGTTTTAAACACACATATAACGGACAGTCAGAGTGATCCTTAACGTTTACATAATATAATTATGTCATTTTTTCCTTTACAAAAGATACATGTAAAACATGTAGAAAGTTCTTTTAATGGAAATGCTGTTATGAATTAATGCAATAGGTTTGCAGCCATGTAACAAACAGAAAATCGACCAGTCAAAATATGGTTGGTAAAACATACTTCTCCAGCCATCTCTCATAACTGTTACACAATTGAAAGAAGAGGAACAGGGTCTACAAACATGTATCATTACAATCCTTGTATATATTATGACACTGAACAGTTCAACATTTACAGATATACAGGTGCGCATCTTAGAAACTTTCAAAGTGTATGAAACGATTAAAGCAATGAAACATTAATTAATCTAAGATGACACCTTAAGATCCGCTGCTTTACACTGAAAGCTTTCTAAATCGTCGTAGCCTTAACAGAAATCTTGAACAAGTTGGAGTGGGGACAAAATGTGTGTATCAATACCGTTTTTCATCGCGCAGACACTCCTAACACTGAAAAGCACCACCAATGGTTCGCATATATAGGCAGACTCAATCACAATATGGAAGGTCCAAGCTTACAGCTTTAAATAAGTCAAGTATTCCTTATTCGCCCTCAAACACAGCTTCTCGTATTCTTACTGGGCTGAGACAACACTAAGAACGCGTTACGGGAACGACGTCAACCTCAGGCAGAATTAGATTAAAATTAGTTGTTTGTATATCCTACCAGATTTATTATTTAAAATGTCCAGTTGTTCTATCTCAGGGTTTTCTTGAGTCAACCAATTTTTTGTTGCCTGGTAACTATCCCGCTTTTTATGTACTGGTGGCAGGATAGTTAAAAATGTTTTGAGTCATCTGCTCTCATTTACTCAACTCCTTTGATGGATCAATAATACTAACAATATATTCTTCACTCTAAGTGAACAAATACACACATACTGATATAAAGGCGCCCAGTTTCAAATCATTCTAAACTCTATTAATTGGTATATATATATGCGCGACAAAAAATAAACAACGGTCTGTAGGTTTTCTCCAAGATGAAGGAAATAGTTATTGTACTCCTTTGTTTTTGAACAAGTAACGTTTTAAAAGAAATATCAAAATAACCATTACCATACCGTCACCTCCGTTACCCTCAAACCCCTTATGTTTTTTGTTTGTTTTCATTTGCAATTATATCTATATCATAAGATGCACATGCTAAATGCCCCAACGCAGTTGATTCATCTCTTGTGGCAACTATTTAACAACAAAATTGTTCTTTTAACCTGTACCCCCCCCCCCCCCTCTCCCGAAAAAAAGACAGACAAAAAATATACTTCACATCCAGTTCTACTCCAGTAGTGATAGTCATTGCACTTGTTAACCTCAGGAATATGGGTTTTGTTTCAAATACAAATTGAAAGCCGTGGTTTCGTCAGTCTTGGGCCAAGTCCTTGGTGTTTTAATCGTTCTTCTGGGTCATTGGGGGAAATTCCTTCTCGTCATCGAGCCTTAGCGTGCCCACTCCGGCCACCGCCGTGTCACCACCTATGGCTCCTTGGTCCACGTCTTGATAAGGCTGAGATTCTGCAAGATAAAAATAACGTTATTCAGCATTTTTTGGTTGAATACAAATGTGGTTAGAAAGGAAAAGTGCGAACTCGTTTCAAAACATATTATTCTGTTTCTATTGGTGAAAAACTAGTAGGAACCTAAGCCATCAAATTATAGTGCGAGTAGGAGACTACTAACCATGTTATTTTTCAAGATTATAATTAAGACAATAGAACTCAGGTAGAATATGTGTTAGCAGAATATATAGTATTAAGCGTGTTAACGATCACAATTTCTTGGCTAAGTATTCAGAATTGACCGCTTGATTGTCAAGTCATGTAAAATTTGTCAAATATTAGGGTAAATCAGTTACATGATTTGTTTTTTTCTGACTTAAACACAATCTATACATTAGAATATACATTATGCTTCAAAATGAACGTGCATACAATCGACTATTTAATCCTTTCCCATTTACAACTAGAGAAACAGAAATAGATTCAAGTTATGGACAAATCAGTAAATGAAGTTGTAAAACTAAAATCACGGATATAAAATGAAAGCATTAATAAAATCAACGATGAATTTGCATGGATAATTATAGGGATTTTCTACTCGTCCTTTTTATATCTCATTTCTCAATTTCAAAATGAACCACCATTCAGTTTTCACGCATTCCCTTTGTATTGTTTCTCTTTACAATAGAATCATACAAGATATTTGATATCCTCTTTTTTATATGAATTAAAAACAACTTGTCATATTAATATAGATACCCCTGTATATTGCGCTCAATTAATTTTCCTGAGAGAATTCTTTCTGAATCAAACATAAGAAACTCAAACATAATCTACTTTTTCACAGAAAGTCAGTAGTAGTACCAACAGGCAGGCATCTCTCATTAGAGCCTAGCAACTCCTGCTAGTTAACTTGCACCTCCACAGAGTCATAAAGTAAGAATGAGGAGCCACCTCAAGGCAGATGATAACATTTGAAGTCATAATAATTATAGCCTGATATTAGTTATCAAAAGACGAAGTTAGTGCCATGGTTGACGTACACGTTGGTGAAGGCATGAGTAGTTTTACATGTCAACGTTACCTTTGACATTAATGAAATAATGAACGAAACATGCTCTCTGCCGTTAGTAAGTACATACACACACTACATGAGTCAAGGTAACATTTACCTCAACAATAATGTTGTTGGGGTTAATGTTAATTCAGCAAATTTACAGCTCTATTTGGATAAACTGGCGATTTGCGACCCGGAAGACAGACATGCGAGGCCGCACTGTCTACAACAGTACTTTGTTGGTTTGTTGGGTTAGTTTAACGTCTGGCCAACCTTTCAGGGTTCTTTTACCAGACTGCACAAGGTAAAGCTTTGCAGCTAGTTTTATGCCACATGGGTGGTGACCGAATCTATGAGATGAGGTGCCTATTTCTAGCAGTGGGACCCTATGCCCTCTTTACAATGCTGCCGCACTGAGATATCATGTCATAAGCCCACACAATACCCCACCCAGTCACATTATACTGACACCGGGCCGACCAGTCATGTTTCGTGGTTCTTACTTTATACTGAGTGCCACACAAGTTAGTCTTTGGTGTAACTCTGCCAGGGACAAATCCCAAGACCTCCCAGACTCGAAGTGGGCACTCTATCAATTGAGCTACTGAGCCTGGTCTCGCCATTTGTCGCCTTCTACAAACAGCAAGGGGCTGCTGGGGACACATTCTTCCCAGGAGGCTCCCAATGGAACCCCCACTCTGGATCCCCATGGGGGCTACAACGGTACACAACGCCTTCTAGATGTGTGCCTTTAGATGGCTACTTGCAAAGCTTATAATTATATATATATATATATATCTGACTGACACATTGACTAAACTCAAATGTCCTGGCAACATGTCCTACTGTAGAAGATGCAATAGAATCTAATATAAATTACACATGTTAATGCACAGCTATTTACAAAACTAATGTGCCTTTGAATCATGTGCGCATGAAGTAGTATGGGGGCCTGTAATATATTTCCAAGTTGCACTACGCGCAACAAGGAGATTTGGGGGTGTCTAAATTTATGGAAAACATGCGCATGCAAATGTAGTTTCCCCTTACTTCAGGTCACAAGAGTTGAAATTACTCTGCTTTAGTCAGGTCGTTGAACGTTGTTTGAACACGATAAATTTCCCTCCCTTTAAACACACCTCCCTTACCAACGTTAAGCTTGATGGTGCATCGGCTCCGAGTCCTGACCACCATAACTACCCCTTCTGTCCTTCCAGTGTAAGAAGGGGTTACTGGTGGGTTTATGCATGCACCTAGCACTGTGTGGCTCGTCACTTATCAACCTGGGCCTGCCACATGAAGGTAGAGGTGGTGGTAAAAGGGTGTATAGGTACGGACTCGTTAGGTCAGATCCTGGTTATCAATATCAAACCTACTTCAGTCCACCACTTGACTGGATTTTTCAAAATCGAGGAAGAAAATCTAAAATCGGCGAATGTATTATTGTACTCTGGAGTAAAACCGTCCATAAGAACAATATTGGAACCTAAGCATGCATAACCTCTGAGAAAAGCACTTTTTTTTGTTACCATATTTTGAAAAATAAAATCTTTGCTAATACCCATCAAGGTGGTTTAAGAAGACAGGAAAGCGTCAGCAGCCTGTCAAAGAGGTTAGCGAAGGTAGGCGGGGGCTGCAACCTAAACGTACCAATGACTTGTTTAGCCGTTTTTGCATCTTTGTATGCAGACCGCGGATTGTTTGCATTCTTGAATCAAAATCTAAAAAGGATTTCCCTGGAAATCTTTTTAGACAAGCATTCGGGGCATGTTACGGGGACTGCATACATTGCGAGCTTAGATATTTTCTCTCTGTTCCAACTCTGGATAGCGTCACACGAGGTCGGCGAACATTCTGTAATATCCCAGACAACATGACATGATGCGACACAATGCGTGGGCTGATTCACGTTTTTCTTGAAGTATCCCGGTAATGATATTTAGAGTCGATACCTGCACTACCATCATGGGGGTAATGAGTGCTGTATGGATATCACCATTGCAACAGAGGTTTGGCACATTGATCAAAATGCAAGAGGGAACTCAAAGCAAGCAGGCAAGCTGGCTGTCAGAAACTGAACACACCAAGACAGTGGTGTCTACATCCAGAACTTTACCTAGCTTGAGAATACTTTCGTTTCCACTCCCACGTCCTACATCCTTCACCAGGGTCGATACCTCGCGCCCTACATTGGACCCAGATGCGCATAAAACATAGCGAGTTAATACTTATGGGTGAAGTTACAGACGAGAGTTTACATTTTATTTTTAAATATATGTACTCTCTTTTATTTATCTCAATTTAATGACCACTTGTCATTGGATCTTGACCTGATCACAGACGACAGTTTTTGTTTAATCTTAATATATCATGTCTTTTGGAAAAGGCAAGAGAATAGCCTCACGCAATCCACAAAAATTGTTGGGCGAATACTAAGATGCATCTTTTAACATTTCATGGTGAGTGGAAACGTTTTTCTGGGGGGAAATTAAAAAAAATATTTTTTTTTATAAAAATAAAACACCTGAAGTGTTTGCTGCAACATAAAAAAGCACAAGTACAGCTTTTGTGTAGAAATGTAGGCTTGGGGAAAGACATTGAAAGACCTTGTACAAACCACTTCGTTACTCCTACCACAATTAATAATCAATACCTACCTATGTGGGGGCGTGCCCGCCGAACGCAAACTTCTATCATTCAGAGTCACAAAAGTCTTTTGAGAGTTTTGAAAAAGTAACAAAACGTTAGTCAGATTTGCAGCGTGTTATGTAAATTTTGAAAAGCGCGTGATTTCTTGCACAAAACTTTTTTTCCTTTTTTTCCCCCACAGGAAATGTTTATTTGACTTTTCTACAGTTCATTATATTCGGACAATTTTCCTGACATTTTCAAATACTGTGTTAGGAATAAGTGATTCAACCCAGTGGAAATCTTGACAGACTGATATGTTCGACGATGCCAACTTATCAAATTTAGATTCGGTTAAAATTCGGTTACGTGTATTTATTTTATAATTCCAAATGAAGGGAAAAGGAGCAGCTTTTACGCAATTGTGTTGGAAGTTTGCATCCGTATCGATAATATCGGGAGAAATTACATATCATTCTCTTTTGTTGGTATAAATGTATGTTCTTACCGATGAGAAATACAGAAGACAGCATTAACAACAGTTTTTAAAGTCTACCTTGTACGGCTTAAATGCCGTTAGTGTTACCAAAAGCACCCTTATCCATCTTGTTATACAAATATGTAAAAGTGCTTTTAAGAGAACGAAAGAGGGAAACCAAGGCAATGAACACGGGATTCAATGAATAGACTTACTGTGCACGAAAAGGTAGCCAAAATGATAAAGATGTCGGAAGAACTGAACCATGCATAGCAAGTACAGGCTACTATATAAGATAGTATTGGGCTAGTTTCACTTTGACAGCTAAATGTTTTCTAGTTCTCAAATTCGAATAGATGTATGCAAGTAAAGCCAATCTAAAAAAAATCCGTTTGCTTTCTGAGTAAATCAATTCACACATGGTTTTGACAAAAATTGTTATATTGATTCCAGACTACAGACATTTTTACAGGGAATAGTTCATCATTTGTATTGTACATGTTGTTTATACCAAATATAGTCTTCTTTATTCCCCTCGGAAATTCAGTATTTTACGACGGGATTATGGAATATCTGTTCAAACGTTTACATATCTTTTGCTTGTTGTGTTTTACTGATATTACGCTTGATTCTTAAAAGTAAATATGTTTTTGATTCTTTAAATGTGTGGGTGTAAGTCTGCCATTACAATATCTAAGTTTTTGATTCTTTAAAGGTGTGGGTGAAAATCTGCATTTACAATATCTATGTTTTTGATTCTTTAAATGTGTGGGTGTAAATCTGCCATTACAATATCTATGTTTTTGATTCTTTAAAGGTGTGGGTGAAAGTCTGCCATCCCAATACCTATCTTTGAAAAGAAAAATTGGATACCAGGAAAAGCTGGCCGTAATCTGCTTTAGCGGAAACTAGCCCAAGGCATGCAGGCAGTGGCGCCCTATGTAAAATACAATTTTGCATTGGATTGCAAGATGTCCTCTCTCTACAGCATTTGGGATGAGTTACCTCTTTAGATTTAGTAATGACGAAGGGGAAGAAAAGCCTATTAGAGATCAGTATCGGGAGCTACGTCCAGGGGTTTGGAGAGTGGAGAGATTAAGTGGGGTTCGATTAGATGGAGATATAACCCCTGTACTAAGGACTGTCACCAGGCCCGGCGGCAGCAGCAGGGGAGACCGGTGTTAATTACCCCGGGGGGTGGTCGGTGAGAGGAGGGGAGGACAGAAACAGAACAGTGACGTGCCCACAAAGGTGGCAGTAACAGCAGTGGCAGCAGCAGCAGCAGCAGTAGACGGTGGGAGCTGGGTGGTGAGACATGGGACGTTACCTGCATAGTTATACCCTAGGTCCTCCCGTAACACGTCGTCGATGGTCTGCGGCCTGGGCGGCCCGGCACGATCCCTTTGGCGACAGACATTAGCATAGCTCTGTGTCCCCCAGGTCGGCACGTAGTCGGGGTGCTTACCTGGCGGGGTGCCTTGGCTGCTGAGCGGGGGCGGGGGTGTGCCCGACCCGCCCTCCATCTTCCGCAGCGAGGCAGCGTAACTGCCGCCGGCGGCCGTGAGTGGCTTGTCCCCGGTGGTGTCGGGTAATACTGCAGAGTCTGCACTGCCGTCCAGCCTGGTACAAGCAAGGAGAAGGTAGCATTATGTGATGAGGGTTGAGAAATAGGTGATGGTCAGGATCATCACATAACGACAAAAAGAATATTTTTCGCAGAATTATTTTTTTTTTCAGCCGAGGGAGTTAAAATAGTTACTTGATAGTATGGGAAAATTATTCTCAGGTATTTTGAAATTCATTTTGAAATCTATGCTTTGCGTGAACCTAATCTTGTGACCAAATAAACCTACGACCCATGACCGTTCATTCTAGTTTTTAATTCATTACCCTTTGATTCCAGTAGTAGGTTCACTTTTGAGAAAGCTTGTGCTCAAGCACGATGTCTCTTCCTACCTGTGTTGTTTAAGTAGTGTGCACTCTCCCCCTTCGCTGGGGTCGATATTGTAAATATAGAGGTAGCCATCCTGGGAGGCGATGAGAAGGCGGGGCATTTTCTGGATGTTGGCCATGGCACAGACGTTCTTGAGGCCGGAGAAGGGCAGGCGGGCCGTGGCGTGGTCGCGGCCCTGGTTAAACATCTCCGTCACCTGGGTGGGCAGGTAACTCGCCGACGTCTTAATCGCCTGGCCCACATAGCCCATCCAGCTCTGGGGTTCTTCGTTGGGCCTGGAGGGGGAGCCACGGGTCCTCATAAATTAAAAGAAGGTTAGCACGTGGTTGAACCATTCCATCATTGGCGATCGAGCTGTGATATCCCTCACCCACTATCCACCAAAGGTTTCTCAAGTTAAGGTCATTGCGTGGAATTAAAGGTATTACTGACTGTTCACAATGCCACCTGGTTACGAAAAAGAAATCCCTAAAATCTGACAAAACCAAACTAACCAAAATTAAGAAAAACCAAAACTTTAAATAGGGATTAAAAGGATTATGGAAGAGGCACGCTAGCACCACCCGGTGAGAAAAACGTAATTCTTCAAGATTTGTTTTCCTTTAGTTAGTATCATAGGCCTAATTCTAGTAAGAAACAAGATTTAGCAGTCGGGACAAAATCATACTTTTTTAAGATAGGAAATAATTTAAACAGAAATGTACTGAAAACTGGATTGGTGAAGGTGTCAATCAGCTTCATTTCACCAGTAACCCTTGTGTTTTTCTGAATTTTGTTCTGTTTCCCATTAACAAACTTATGAAGTCTTTGGAGCCTGTAATGGATTTTAGGTCTTCTAGAAAAAGTTGAAGTTGACTAAATCTCAAGTTCCCATAGACTCCTATGGTTGTTAATACCTATTTTGGAAGACGTCAAAATTCAGTAATACCTTTAATTCAGGATGCAAATATTGTATGATGTGAATTACGTAGCTTCTACATACTAGACAAATTGTTTCATTCATTTTCAGAGCATTTAGAGCTATGCCCATGAACGAAGCATTATAGAATGAAAAGAAATATTATCAGAAAATCAGAACTTAAGTATTTAAACATAAATTGGATCAAAATGATGAAATGAATCAATGAATCAAAGGTAGTATAACTAAAACTACAAATGTTAAAGTACCTTTCAAAAGGCTCTTGTAGTCTTCATTTGCAAACATGCAAAAAGAGTAATACATCTTAAGCACAATAATCAATTCTAAGTACAATAATCAGCATGCTTATCCTCTCGCCAAACAGAAATCAGCAAAGCTAATCTCAAGCACTACTCTTTCAAACCTACATCTAACTAGTAAATCACAGACCTTCTAAAAAGCAACCATAAATTTAATATTAGTTTAACTTATTCAGTTCTTGTTTGATATATATGTATTATGATATAGTTTGGCTGGTTGGCAACAAGCACTGACGGGCCTGGAAACTGGTGGGGCTGGATCTATTGTTTGACTTAGATCCATCCGTTCACTACCCATTGTTTCGCTAACTAGTCCGCTGATACCCCCAGGCGTGGACTGCCATCTGGAGGCAGCTGACCCCTCTACAGGGTCACGTGACCCAGGACTAGGACAATGATGTCACAAGGAGATCGTGTGGCAGTTACTGATTGTCTGCAGTCAGCAGTTTTTTCGGTAGGGCCTCAAATTTATTGTACCACGATTTGGGTATTTCAATAAAAAAATTATATATAGATATGTATAGATATACTACTTTAAAATTGTTTTACTTCAAGGCTTAAGATTAATAGCACGCTAACTTGTATATAACTTACTTATGTTTTAAAGCTTAACACTGTTTTATCAGCGCTTGCAATGAGCCGAATTTTTCTGATTATTAGATTAATATTTCTGTACTTTTAGCACATCTTAATGGCGATAAGGTGATACTACTTATAATATGGGTCGGTACTATATAAGATCACCAGTAAATTTGCCAATTAACTAATATTTATTATATATGTCCGTGCATGAAGCGATGAAGTAAACTTTTTTGGCCTACTAAACCAGCGAATATTGACAAGCGGCGAAACATACACTAAAGCATAAGCCTAAGAACAAATACAGATCAAATTTCTAGCAATGAAAAGACAGAAGTGTTACATCGACGACAGATAGCTATAAAATATATATACACATTAATTGGAGAGTATACACGTCAAGATTATTTACATGCTGAGAGAACGAATAAACCGGATTTAGAGAAGATGACTGAGAATTCAGTGATAACCATGGTAATGTGAGCAGTTACCGGCCCGTTTGCTATTCACAGTGTTTATAATAGAAGCTTGAGACCAACTCACTTTTCCTTGGGACTTTCTAATTTAAAGATATGCACAGTTTCGGTGTTGCTGGAGGAGGCAAGGAAGAGGGAGTCAGGACTGAAGGCCAAGGAGTAGATGTTTGCACACCTATAAGAGAGAAGATATGTGTCACTCCACCGTACACACGTACATTTTAATATCTCTGCTTACAATCGATCTTGCAGGAAATGCATTTCAGCAACAGTTTTAGTCACTGAATGAAGTATTCTAGTGTTAGAACGCGTTCGTATAAAGTCATCAATAGACTTATGACGAAAAATTAGTTGTGAAGAGGGATCTCTGACTGAAAATTAGGATAGGTAGGTCAAGACTTTTTTTTAATCATTTCTTCTTTTCAAAACATTATTTACGGACTCAGATAGTGTTATACATTGATGGTTTCTTCAGTACACCCCTAACTTGTTACCATCTAGAATTAGTTTTCTTGTAGAGTATATGCCATTTTCTCTTAATCTTATCATTTTGATTTAATTTTATTAACATTTTGAAAAATTTGCATCGAGAAAAAGTTAGGGTTAGTCCATAAATTTCTTTCGCGTATGTCTACTTGAACACCACAAATACTTCATTTTGGTCTTAGTTGAGAGGAGTATCTGTGTACATCTGATAAATGACCTGATAATCAATAAAATGATAATATACTGAAGAACCAGCTGTTTGAATCAGCTGTTCACTCGGAAACCGCATAAAAACGAATGTGATTATCTGCGGCAATATTATTGGAAAGTTTGACCGACTGACCTTTCATGACCTTACACAACCACAACAACACTCATATTGCAACATTGGAAAAGCCCACTTCTAAATGTTTGATAATCATACATGAAATGATTTTATTGGTATTTCTATAGTATAATTACCCAAAACACATATATTGAAAACACGTACTATGGGTACTTCTTATATCCCTAGCAAATCCTGATTTTCAATATAGAAAAGTACAATTTTAATTCCCGAACGTTGACACTGACAAGTATTGGGTTATGTAACCTACCGTTTTACACCACGCCGGAACTCAAACAGTTTCTGTCCTTCTGGTACGGAAAACACCCGGATGACAGTACCCTGGGGATAAATCACGTGACCAAGTTGAAACAGAGGGCAGATTTACCAAGCAGAAGGCATTATGTAAGCCACTTCACAGCCTGGTACGAGTCAGTTCCCAGCTGTTCACAAGCTATTTATAGATATATATGTTTACATGTTTACAATCATGCATTTTAAAATGATACCGATGCAAATCAATATCCAAAACGCTCGATAAGCAGAATGTGTAGATATGATTGCGATCTGAATATTTCTGCTAGTGATGAAGCAGGTGTGGATATTTTAGGTTAGGAAGACTCAACAGCCAGGTTATTCATAACATTAATGATGGTATACAATAGGTTGTAAGAGTTAACAGTCATGTTCGATGTTTCCTGTTGACTCGTGCAATTTCATATTTATTGATATTACAACACTAGTTTATTAGATTCAGGGGGTGTTCGACGGTGTTCAGGGGGGTGTTAAACGCTCACCTTCTCGGAGGCGGTGGCTATCTTTGTACCCGCCGAGTTGAATGTCATTGCTGCCAGCGGGTTGTCGTGGGCGGGGATCATCGTCACAGCTCTCTGTCAAAACACAACATTGGGGTCTAGGTTTGGGCAACAAATTACCGGTATCGAATGCATCAACGTTACAGATCAATCAGTTCTGCATAAAGTTTTGACTGGTAAGGTGGTGTAAAGTGGGTAGAATGGTAATATAGTAATAAGTAACGTAGGTAGTAATTATTCTGGTGTGTCCGTCAACTCATTTGTCAAAGTCAAGTGGTGATTTACGCATTTATTTTGAACAGGAAAGGCAAAAACCGGATCTACTAGGCTAATACTAGGCGAAATTCCCCACAAACTGTATTAGCAGGTCACCCATGACGACTGCATGGTTGAGTGCACACAAAGAGAGTGCAGTGCTAATGCTCAATTCGTTGGACAACAACCCTTATCCATGGACTGGGGCATGGAAAATCCATGCGAGTTTCTACAATTACCCCATCCCACAACTACACATCCAAGATAAAACTTCGGGACCCAAGATGTTCCCATTAGCATTAATAATATCATTATCTATTTACTATTCAATGTTATCAGATTTCTTTTTTTTTGATTCATTAACAGTTTTTTTCCATCTATCAAGTTCTTTTTGAGAACACCAGTTATTTGCATTGGTAAAACCATCAGATTCAATGAACTGAAAGGCTCACCAGATTAACACAGTCGAAGATTTGGACCTCGCCGATCTGGTTGGAGCCGGGGTAGGCCAGGTAGCAGTTGTCATTGTTGATTGAGAGCGCACACAGCCCGGTTGGGTTAGGGGGTGTGTCTCGTATCGTGTGCAACACCTTCATGTCGCGTATGTTGTGGATGTACAGGCTTTCCTCCAGGCACACAATCAAACGCTGTAAATCGAACCACAGGGAAGTTAAAAGATAGAAAAAATCAAACAATATATGCAAAAAAGTGGTTATGCACTGAATCTATGATAGTTTTCTCGTAACAGTAAAGTAACTTATTCCAAATATTCCCTCGTAATGTGTCCGCCATCATCTCACTATAAAAACTATCACATTAAGATATCCACTAACTTACCAGTCGGTTGAGGCGCACTGCGAGTATGGTGTTGGAGTAGCTGTAGTTGCATATTTCCGTACCTTTCTTGAAGTGGCATACTTTAAGCTTCCGTGGGGAAGATAAGCTCACTATGGCAACCAGACTACTGGAGAATAATCTCTCTACTATACTGATGTCTTCGCTCTCTGAAAAAGAATGGACGCAATTTGTGTCATTGTCGTTGGAGTGAAGTTATTCGGATATAAATGAAATGATATTTTCTCAGTCCCACTGGTACATTTAAGTATTACTAGTAGTACAGAATCTGCTTAATCACTTACAACGTTCATCATTTTTCTTCGCTCCAAAAATGGCTATATATTTCAGATTGAGGTTTAATTTCAGTCTGGATTATTTGACCGATATGCGCTTCTAAATAATTATTTATGTATAAATTGATAACGCACTTCTCTCTTCATAAGCAAAACGCCTATGTGACATGCCCCCATCAGTATAGTGATGACAAGCCAACATTTTGAGTCTGGTGAATGTATTTTAGTTGTTCCACATCAGCAATATTTGCTTCCCGATCAAAAATGGGGAACAACACTGTCACAGTGTTAGGCTTGCCTTTGACGAGATCCATAGCGTAGAGTTAGAGTTAGATGGTGGATGTACCACTTGGTTTCTGCATAGATACACCCCCTTTTTGATGTATACAGTTAATGGTACACCGGTCAAGCAGTGTGTGTGACCTTTCCTCTGCACCAAGACCAACTCCGTACAGGTCACCGGAGTTGGGGGTGGGGGGAGGGGTCACAGTGTCCGACCTTAGATTAGTACGCGGTGACATTGCCTAGGTCAGCTGGGTTAGTACAATAGTAGACCATCGTTCGGATTTAGCGGAATTAACGCACGTTTTCTTTGTAAGTACGCGCCCTGTGCTTGCACCTGTTTTTTTTTCAATAAACATATCATTAAATCTATATTATATTAGGGGAGTGCATATCTAAAGGTTCCGGGCGCACAGTTACAGAATGTGTGCCCCCCACAGGCGCACAAAATAAAAGCTTCATTTCGAACACTGTACACCCTGGCCCATGCCCTACTTGCACTGTAGGACTAGTTATGAGGCTGCCTGCTACAAGTTTAACACAATATATGCTGGTCCTTTTGTAAGTAAACCGGAAAGTGCCCTACAGGTAATACCGAAATGGAACACTAGAAATTCTTTAGATACTAAATATATCATATGAACATCACTCATTTGGGCCGGTTATGAGCGACCAAATTGGCTCTTGAAGCAGACCATACACTTTTTCCAGTAGGGGAATAAGCTATCCATGTCGCGGCAACCACATAATGGTTTAGGCTGATTTTTTTTTATGACATTCGCCAATTTGGAGAAATCCTGAAGTTGTATTACTGTACTAATAGCTTAGTACTTTTGATATATTATCATCTTGTATAATATAGCTAGGATCAGACCTAGCAAGTCTACTTCTAGGCAGAGATATTTTACGCTCCCAGCGCCACCTGTTAACCAGTATAAAAGGTGTTGCAAAGGTAGAGAGCGAGTTAGTTAGAAGTTAGAGTTAACCATAGAAATAGAAGAACTGCTTGGAGTAATACCTACGGCTCCTGCGCAGTATACTGGAGTTTACCACTACCAACAGCGTCGGACAAAGGATTGTGATAGAGCTAAGCACTAGGGCGGTCTAGGATGTGTTGGAACAACTTGTATTCTAAATGTGGTTGATTGCTGATAGGAGATGGGAAGGTGGACTGATAGAGACTTATTCACTGTGGCTTTGACTCGGGTTGAGATGTTAATTGAATAAAAGACCTTTCACTTTACCAGCTCCCTCATCGTCCATTTCTTTTGAACTATTGGGGAATGGATGTATTAACTTTTAACGCAGGCTGATCGGATCGATAACCTGGATGAGCAACTCACGGATTAATTAGTTATACACATCGAGCAGTATTAAATCGAACACTAACAATAGTTCATTACAAAGCTAAGATAAAACTCGGATCCAGCTCGCCTAGCCCAGGGAAAGGTTAAACCTCTAGAATTTGGCTCAAATAAGTAATGAAGCTTTTATCAACATTCCCACTCTACCAGCATCCATGCTTAAATCAATTATTCACGGCCGTAGGACCGAATACACTAAATAGCCTGTAACATGCTCTGGACTAGATGAGAGAACTCTGAGCAGGATGTGACATGAACTCAGAGATCACACATACCAGTAACTATGATTATGGGTAGTCATAGGCCGGGTTGCAAAGTCTATACTAAAAAGAACTGTCGTGAATGACCATCACTGTATAACCGAATAACAAATAGTCCCAACGAATTAAGCAACTTTCTTTTCCTTTCACCCTTTCATGAATTTATTTCGTAACTGATATGTATTTACTTTACTGTACTATAGTCTATACGTGACCTGAATTACCCTGCACAGTGGCCGGGTACCACTCGGCCCCTGGTTACACTACTTTAAAGGAGAGGCAGAAAGCAATTTTGAACAGCACATTAAATATATTCCTTGTATTTGAATAAAGCTGCGTACGAGAAGACTCTAGACCTATTGCATTAAATGATAATCAAATTTAAGGTAAAACTTGCATTGCACGGAAATATTGCCGTGGACTCACTTTTAAAATTGTTTGCCTGTCGAGTGGATACATTTATAAAACTTTATTTCAAGCACTGTCCACTCGATGAACATACATATATGTACTCGGGATTTTAAAATATACTGTGTTGATAATTCCGTTCGTCATTAAGGCTATATTCCACGATGCATTCAGAGGCATTTGCGTCACTTCAAACAAGGAAACGCAAGTTGCTTGCGTTGCAGATACCAACATGTTGGTATCCAGAATGCAAGTAAACTTGCGTTTCCGCGATTAATATACTTGCGTTCATACTTGCGTTGCATGAACGCAAGCACAACGCATCATGGAATATACCTTGTATTGCACCCCAGTTGCGTTCATCACTTGCGTCATGGAATGTTTCACTTGCGTTGCAACGGTAGCTGACGACGCAAGTGACCAGAACGCATCATGGAATACAGCCTTTAGGCAGCGTCCAAAAATAAAAGTATACCCTGCACACGATTTGACGTTGGATGCACACATTTTGGAGGTGTGAACTCGGATGTGCAAAGTCATATAAAATCAAAAGTCATATATATATACAGGAGTGGCTTCACTATTTTTCTCCACACTTTTTGGGGACCTTGCACCCGATGTATACATGAAAAGAATCCTTAATTTCAGACACTGTCAGGTAAAAAACTTACTTTTCAACTTCTTAGACGCAATTATGCAATATGTGAACTTCTCTGAATGTGGACTGCAAATAATGAAGGGATTAAAACGAACTGTCTCTTATGTATAGTTATGACCAAAATCCAATTTGAATTAGTAAGTCACGGACCTTTCCAACAGGTGATACAAACTACAAACTATCAATATCCCTGAATGTACCAAGAAAAAGTGACTGGCGTGTACACTATGATGAGTCACGCTGGTCAGCAGACTGGGAAGGTCCAAGAACTTCCTGATTGTCACTCTTCACACAAACCCATCAGGTCTCACTTTTAAAATCCAGTGAGAAAACCAGTGTCAAAATAAATGATTATATCTCACACACCCGCTGGGTGCATATGTTTTGAAAGCATGCACTCGGAGACATTTGGTGTGTACATTACTGTAAAGAGCTATGTAAGTTGGTGAAAAAAACATACACCATCTGGGTCCATACATTCAATTTCTGAAATCATGCACCTAGCTTCAACAGCATGCACTTCGGGTGCAGGTTGCACCTTTAATTTCGGACACTGCAACTGCAAAGGTCAAGACTCGCCCACCTCCTGCCTCAGAGTCCTTGGCATACAGTCAGGACCCTCTATAGGGTGGGACCCTGCACATTGTTTCCTTTTCATCAAAGTTACTTAGGAATATCTGCCTTCATCAGTGCATCGCTATAAGGCCTTGACAAGTCGGGTGTCCAGTATTCCACGACCACCAGAAAACGTGACTGGGCAACTAGATTGAGGGCCCTGGTTTTCCAGTGGTATCCTTCGTAACATTAGATCCCGAACTGGGCAACCAGATCTAAAAACATGATTTGTCGAGCCCTGTCTATATTGTCATAGATCTAAATCTAATTTTACCTATTTAATTTTAGCTGGCTTTAAGATAGTCAGGTTTTCCAGTTGTGATCATTTCATTTCCATTTAGACTAATCCCATGAATTTAATGGTGCCTTTCTTGTCTTATATGCCATAATATGTTTTTGAATGTCTATATTTTTCATAGTTTAGAAAATAGACAGTTGACATAAGTAGGACCATAGAATAATGAACTATAGAGGGTTTAATTATCCATTTAAAGTTAATGCGTGTTTGTGTTGTTTCGTGGTATAGATAATAGCTAGCTCCATTCGCAGTCTCCCTCCTCGTCGACTGCGGTCGTCCAATACATAATTATAGTTCCCTCATCATGTAAGACGTGAACACTCGTTGTGAAAGGATTTGTTGTTTATTATCCAATGTCTAGTCGTTCCGTGACAAGAACTCGATTGACCATGATCAGTCCCGAGGTTAGAGTCCCCTCAAATACATTCAGTCAACGCTCCGCGCTCAAACACAATTTCTATATGCCTCTGTCCAGAACCTAGACTGCAGATTAAAGGTCCAACCTTCACAGGATGTTTACTCACACAGTGCTTGCAGCTACTCTGGCTAGCTAAGAGCGGAACACATTATTATATGGTGGTACGTCACACCTTAACTCCTCCCTCATTTCACTACTGTCAAAGTGAAACATTGGCTTACACGTGCGCTTCTAAGCTCACGTTATGCTGCCCAAACATGGACTGGCCACCCGCGTCAGTACAATAAGACCACTGATCAATTTGTAAATATTGAACTTTGGTGATTTACTTTACTGTTATTTGTAGGGGAGTATTTCAGCATCATGTTTTTTTGTTCAGTTATGCATCTTTATTAGCTAGTCTCACTTGCAGTCTAAAACACTGTGTGTCTTAAATCTGGACCACAGGCCATCTCAAGACATAGTTCTCCATCAAGAGATGACAGAACACTTGCATGAAGGATGTACTTTATTAAACTCAAAACAGTGTTATACATCACTGAGCTCCCTTTGACAATTATCAGTCCAAGAGGCTTAGTCTGCTTAACCCTCACAGCCAATGCTCCTAACAAGTCCTAGTCCCTCTGTCCACCAGTCCGCTGACACTCCTTAACAGAATCTGTCTCCGTGGCCTGTCTCTATCTGAGGTGTTACTCAATTGCTGGCTTGCTGCACTCTGAGTGCTGTGCGTCGTTAGCTGCATTTTTATACCAGTCCATTGACTTTGCCTACACTCTTCAGGCACCTTCAAGAAGAGTTACACTTTTACTTTTAGTTTTAGCCCTAAATTTGCTTTCGAGACATAGAGCTAAATTAACGTATCAGTACAATGGCATACATTATACCAACATAAAAATGTCAGATTTTGACGCACCTTCCTTAGTAAAAAAAATTGAATAAATAAGTTATAATATAAAAATGTAATTTTGTTTATATATGATACATTATAATAAGAACACCCGCCAGGGAGTTATTTGAGAAGCAATAACCCCCATGAAGCCATAGGCCAAGGGCTTCCTGGGGCTTCTCGGGGGTGATTGCTTCTCAAATGACTCCCTGGAGGGTGTTCTTTATTTTATTTCACCACTAATGAGAGAAATTAAAGTTTAAGTGTGTTATTTTGATGATTGAAATTTGCAAATTAATGCCAGAGGGAGTTATATTTCAATAACTCCCGCGGGAGTTATATTTGTGACTATAACCCCCTCTGGCTGAGAGGGGGTTATAAACCCCTATAACTCCCTCTGGCAGCCATATAACCACCATGTAGTGTTTCAGTGGGGAAATAAAAGATAACTTTACACTGCTAGGCTCAAGTGACACTGGGACCTAGGCCTAGTTTACTCTGGGGACTAGCTCTGTGGATCATTCTTTCACAGCAGGCTATGTACGAGGTTAGGACTTAGGAGTAGAGAGTCGATCATTTGGCTACTCTGGGGCCCAGATCACTTTGGCCAAAGACAAAGTAACCTTTGGGGACTAGTTTTAGTACCCCTTTGTTTTGTAGTATATCTGAACGAACTCAATAGAATCAAGAAAGGACCAACATGTCAATTCACTATTGAGTTAGAATTGAGGCTTAACTGAGGTTATTCAATATTGTTAGTGAAACAGGCGAACGCTTACCACTTGCATTGTCGTAAATGTTGTCTATCTTGTCCACAGAGTTCAGGGAAAACAGTCGATATCCAGTTTTGGTTCCTACTGCTATGGACCTAGAGAGAAAACAGCATATTGGCGATTGGATGTTTGAGTGAATATAATATTACAATAAAGAACTAATAATTCAGCACTTGCTTATCATTATCAACATCTCAGGTTCGTTATTGTTTTGTTCCAGATCTAGACCTAGCCTTCTGTTGTGCAATTTAATGAGATCTGTCAACAATACTTACGAGCAGTCCTGGTTAAAATTGACAAATAATAAGTTGGAGTTGGGGTCTCCCCCTTGACTTGCGAGATTCATTAGGCCTGTGAAGCCAGACTGCACACTCTGATACACGTACTCCGTCTTGGAAAGCTTATAAACCCATTAGATATCTAGAAACTGAAAATAATACAAGTTCTCATCATCGTCATATCCAGTTTGTTGTTTTCAGTTCCAGCTGTTTCAATGGGCATGCGCAGAGGAAGTAAAGCCGAACGGAGATGTAAGCATTCTTTTGATTGGTTGATGTCGGGTCCAAGGTGTGACGTCACTCACGTAATTTTTGCCATTTGTCTACGCTAGGGGGCAGCAGGTAGTAACTTCCCGCCTCGTCCCAGGTCTACAGCCATGTCCATGGTCAGTTTATTTCTCCAAGTTAGCCAATGCGTGAGAAATCTGTGGGTGCTGCATATCCCGATTAATCTAAGAAATAGATTCTAAGCGATTTTGTCGATCGTCAGTGTCCAAACAACTCTGGACACAGTCAGACCCTTTGAGGGCTAGATCGAGAAAGCAAAATCTAGACTATAGGTTTCCACGGATTAATTGGAAATATTTTTAGACCTCTTGCATTTGGAAAGTAAGACTATCCAAGACTTGATTGCCACTCAAAAAATAATATATTTGAGTGTCACCGATAATCAGTTTATCTGATGACAATATTTCTCTAAAAATGTTCATAAAACAACGTGTAAATAAAACAAAAATCATATTCAGATCGAAATGTATGCACTTTATTTGATAAACTGTTCTTGCCAGTAATGCTACTAGTTAAATAGATTATAACAAGAACAAACAGCTTACATACAAGCTCAGTGCAAAATACCAATCTAAATAATGGAATGGAAAAATAACATTTAACAATATCTAAATATTATTCGAAACACCTGGCAACCATTAATCCTTAAACCAAGTTGTAAACAAAATGAATCCACTCACGTTAGAATGTCTATTCATAAATATGTAGATCCAGATTTGGAATATGTTAAGTTTTAGTTAGTTCCATTTTCAACCTAAAAAAATGTATATTCCGACATTATGTTAGTCTTTACAATCATAGATCACAGATACAGGTTTCTCAACGACAGGACATCCATAACTATATGATTGAAAACAGTTTAGAACTTAGGAGAGGCGCATTCAAATACACTTACTCGAGTACTATGTTAATATCATGTAAAGAATATTGAATCTGGATAATATCATGTTCCCATTACGTTATGGTGTAGTGACTAGATAGACCAGGATAGGTACTTACATGAGCGAGATTAAAAACATGGTTTCTTTTTTGTTTAACATACCGACATTAAATTGACATAAATAAAACTTTTTTTTCCGGAGCAAATGGCAGTTGTCGATCGAGTAATATGGTTAAAAATGACTGATTACTGAAAAACAGCACAAATACGTACACTCTGAACAGATAACTTAATACAATGTATTTGCAAAAGACGCAGTGTGTCAAAAAAATACATTTATAATTACATTGTTCGCGTAACAAAAGAACTAGCCTTTGGTTCGTTTTCAACGGCATCTAAATCCTTCTATATCAAACAACCTAAATGCGAGTTAAGAATATTCTTGCAGGAATACTCATCCATCATTCTTTAACGTCTTCATGAAAGCATGAGTCTAACACTTTCCATAAATTTTGTGCAACTATCAGATGAATGTACAATTACGTATCTTACATATTTATTACACCTCTAACTCAGCAGTCTAATACACTACGTGAAAGCTGGATACAAAATTGGTTTATAAACTGACTCACTCCTATATGTATAAAGAATACTTTTACTGCCCAAACTGAAGTGATCGTTTTAATCAAATTCTATATTCTTTCTTGAAGCCACCAAGATAAAATTGAGAAACTATACACATTCATCTCAATCAACGTCTTTACAGGCAGTTGATTTCGTTGGCTCTGATATTAAGAACGATTAGGTCGTGCCTCTATAGCAAGTGCTATATTAAGTGAAAGTATTCTTAACTAACTGAGTAAAATTTAAATCTCCTCTATACAAATTCTGTAGTAAACAATAACGTAACCCTGATACGGTCTTAGTAGGTACGAGTTTACCTTATTTTTAAGATGAGACACAAGTACCCTAAGTAAAGCCGATATGTAGGGAATGATCATTACTTGCAAAAGAAACAATTTAATCACAAATCTACCAACCCAAGGAAGAGAGATGACAATACCTAATCTAAGATAGGACACATACCTTTATCTAAGTCAAAAGTGATGTTTACAAAGGAGTATAAATATACGTAACTACAAAGGCAAACACTTCAGTGCCTTTCCTTTTTTTCATGTAAGGTTTTTGTATACTAGTACGAATATCTTATTTTACACCTAGAGAAAAATACAACAATGCATACACAATACCTATATATAGATAACGGTATACTGTGTTCTACACTGCACATTAATAGCGCCACAAGCTCAAAAGAAATATCACATCCCGAGCGTGTAACTTAACATCCAATTGATTCACACGACGAACAGAGTATCAATATAGCTTTAAGTCTTCGACAGATTCTACTTGAATCAACATGTGGATAAGTTGAGAAAAAACAATGTAAATTTAACATACAAGAACACTGGTGATAAAACCATCTTGGTAGTGGACAGACGCACATGTAAATACATGTAGTAAATAGACATTAATGTGTTTTATTATGGCAATATTCGCTTCCTTTTTACGCCTATAAATGCCAACGTTGTAGTCTTTGACATCAGAATACACCAGGTTAATTCTCTCACTACGTAACGATGGAGGACCTTTATTTTAGAAACGTGCTTCTTTCAAAACACATTGAGGCAAGCAAACACGAACGCGCTTGTAAGAATAATCATAAAACACCGCTGTTATTCTAACGGCCACAGATAACACGGACAACGTAACACACGCGCGACTTGTAACCCGTCACCGTTGCACATTCATGTTAAGTTTAAAACCTGGAATGATTGCTTTACGCATACACTGAAATAATAATTTATCTAAATAGTGTAAAAGCCAAACTTGTACATTGTTCCTGAATATACCGTGCAACTTTAGCAGTGCAACATAACCTTTACGTCATTGAAAGCGTTTTGACTGAATTTAGAATAACGATTATATCTTCTATCAACGCATCATGCTTTGGGCACCTCGTCAGTTTTAGTGTTCTCTTCCTCCTTCATCTCCCCGGAGACGACGTCAGGGGATGCAGCGGGAGCTGTCTCGCCGACTGTCTCCTCGTCTGGGCCCCCGATGTCGGCCGAATCTATTTTTTCAAAACTGTCGTCGGAGGTAGTCGAACAATTATCATCTAGAGGACCTGTCTCCGACATGGGAGTGGTGGCTCCAGTCTCCACTAAATTCAAAAAGTTGCGAATCTTTGCAGCCACTTGTTCCTTTTCACTGAAGAAAATTTAAAAAAAGCAAATTAGTCAACGGTTTATTAACTCTACGTTTACTCCCATTATCAACGTTAGACCAAGAAAGAACTACATATGGTGATATGTCCTAGAAAAAGACATTCCTTTACTTTTTTTCCCAGGTTTACACTTCAATTTTCCAGGATATCAACTATATGTGGGAGACTGTGCACACGTGTACGCTCGTCGTTTTTAAATTTAAGTCAAATCGCTATTGGATATAATCAAAAGACAGACACTTACGCCTTGTCTCCAACAGTGACCGTTTCAGTCACACCAAGTTCGTATCCCTGAGAGAAGTGTAGCACCACCACATAGCCCATATTGCCGCGTGACACCTCCTCCTCGTGAACGTTCACACTGCTAAGGTCCTCCAACTGCGCCACCACTGTAATTAGTGTAATCTTGGACTTAGTATTGAGTAATAATCTCTTTGACTGGCGACGGCAATATTACAGCTTTCTTACGAATAATTTAACGGAGAACTAGGTATATGGGCTAAAGTAGGCATATATATCTTTATGGGTATGAAAAAAATCGGTGAGACCACAAAACTTACCCATACGCTGCCCCTGAGTAGCCTGGAAGAGGCGCTGGATCAGACTCTGCTTCTTGATGGTAACTAGTCCGGTCGACTTGTCGAGGATACAGTCCTGCGGTACACAAAAACAAGGTTACGATGCATACAAATCTTTTCCTGGTATAAGAAATAGACTTACGATAAGAACCGTGTTTTATTTTACTTTTCTTGGAATAAAGAATATTGAATCATCAAAACACGGATTTTTGTTGTTGCTTATTCTATATTTTTGTAGTTGGTACTTTCAGACAAATCGGAATCTTTACTTACCTCCCAGTCTTCCATCCAGCTCAGGCCGATGAAAACTGCACCCGATACGTAAGCTATTTTCCAAATCACATCGTCTATTCAACAAGAAAACAGAGTACGTGGGTTACTTAGTTGGAAATTTGATTTATTCAAATGTAAGTAGAATACTGCAATGACTGAAGTTAGAGATGGCGCTAATATCAAAAGGTTGTGTGCAATCAACAGTGCATCATAATCAATACTGAATACGGTAACACATTAACAGGTAAAAATTGATGATAGCCATAGTTCACATTATTCGTCAGATTAGAATGATCAATATTAAGGAAAAATTCAGTTTTCTTTGAAACAGATATCTCCTTATTATCTCAAAAATATCGCTTACCAACGCTCGAATAAGCTGCTCCTAATCCAAGTGCCATCATTCCTGGAATATCACAGATATTAAGTTAAGCCGCAGAATGTAACCATTTAAACTGGCATACACTTTACTTTAACTGTCAAACATTTTACTGTAGTTCCACTTTTTCCTTCCATAGTGCTGTATCGGAAACAAAGAAAGCTAGATACCAGTATAAGTAAGTATGCATTATGAAACCTGCATATTCGAATTCCAGTAGTGTATTCTCCCAAACTTCAGAGTCAAGATAAAAAAAAACTGGAATCAAAAACAACGTACCAACAGCTATGGCCCAAGCACGAGCACTTGGCTCGCGAGAAAGATGAAGTTTTTCCTCGCTCTCCTCTTTTACGGTGACGTATGCCATCTTGCTGCATGTGTCAAACAAATAAATTATATCAACACACGTAAAGTCAGGAGATAGAAATCTCATCTGATGGATTTTATTCCTGCTCAATTGAGTCTCTTTGAGACTGCTAGTACTTTAGGAATGACTAATGAATTGCTACTATTTTGTATTGAAAAAAAGGAATATGAAAGCCTGTGACAGGCATGTCAAACTGAAACATGCATAAATCCACCTCACGCCTACTACATGGGCAAAACCATATGATTAAAAGCTGCTCGGGGAGTTGCATTTTGCACAACCAACACTTTCTATTCAGGAATTGTCTTGGCTATGATCACGAACAAAAAATTACCCACAGTAAGGCAGATTATATTGAACTCCCCCTGTGTAAAACCCGACAAAGAGTTGTATATTTTAAAAGTAGGTTATTGACACACGCAGCACACACACTCATATATATTAATATATAGGACAATTTTCGCTGTTTTTCAAGAAAATATTGAGTAATTTTAGACGAGAAAACACATTTTCAGTCCTTTGGATTAATCAAGGACCTGCCCTCATTGACAATGTGTTCCAGGGGCGGATAGGGAAACTTTGGAAAGGGAGGAGGGCTAAATCCGTCCCTGTGGTAGCCAGTTGTCTGGGTTCTGTGTGTACCTTACCTGACCAGTGATTGTTGGCAACCGAGGAGTTGTAAGGGGTAGAAGGTGGGTGGGGGTAGGAGGGGGTGGGAGGGGCGCAAGTCAAGGCTAAAGGATATATTTTGGGTTTTTGTTTCTTATTTGCCCTTATTATAATTGGAATAAAACTCATCTAGATGGATCATCACATTTTCGACATTCATGATTTAATGGGTTGTCATATAAGAATTTGTATATTTTTGGAAAATAATTAATGTTGTTCAACCTTGGTTTTCTGGTCTCCCAAACTTAAAGGGACGTTCTCGTCCCCGACACGGACGTAATTTGCTACGTTGTAACCCCCTGCCTGCTGCGCCAAATTCGCGATGTGACCACTGACATTGCGTTTTTAAGTTCAGAAGGTGCAAAACAGGGCACCGGCCTTCGCGTTGCTAGGCTAACGTCGGCATATGTTAGCCTAACGACAGCAGGACGAGAACGTCCCTTTAACTCGCCTCTATATATAGAATCCAAAAGATTTTGGGATACACTGCAATACCCAAGCGACACCCCCTTTTGTTTAAGAAGTATCGGGTTGGGGGATGGGGAATGGGGAAGGGGAGCTGTAGAGTATAGGGGAAGAGGGGGTAATTGTTACAAATGAGGGTATCAGAGATGCCACTACTGACTGATAAAAAGTAGGAAAAGTGGAAAACACTTTTCCTACTTTTTTCTAGAAGCAACTAGGAGTAAAATAACCCTTACGGATAAGGACCTGACACTGACCTGACTAGTTTGAAACAACACAAAAATACCCTGAAACAGATATTAAAGCGATATAGGAAAGGTCGGGTGTACAATCTAAAATCACCAAAAAGTAGGAAATCCTACAAAAGTGGGAGAAATGGCATCTCTGCCGGTATTCATAGCCAAGTCCACCAATTTCATGCCTCTTTGATTTTATACTATGCAGAACATCTGATGGTAAAGCTTTGGGGGCACCCTTAGCAATAACAACTATAGGATGCCCCTAAAGGTAAAGTAAGAAATTTTATAATCATTTTCCGAAAGCAAAGGTATCATATCAACAAATAACCAGCGGTACTTTTTACGAAAAGAAAATACGGATAACCGGAGAGAAATTGCAAGGGCTTCACCTAGCCAAACCAGACATATGGTTTTAAGCAATGCAATAATCAAATTGTAACTTACCTGGATACGATGTGGGCAGTTTTGGGGTGAATTCGGCTGAAATTAGAAGGCAAACCAGACAATGACCAACAGTAACAAAGTAGAGAAACAGAGTTTATATCAGTTTTGATAATAACGAGTTAATCATTAACTCGTTATTTTAAAACAGAAATGAACTCCGTTTCTCTATTTAATGTACCCATGTAGGCAGGGTGTATTTGGGCAACCTATGGTGACAAATACACAAAACTCACATTGGATTGGAGATTGTCTAAGAAAATTTACACAGCCACTTACAGTCTATGCTTATGTCAACAGTCATAGTAACTGAACACAACTTCTAGGGTAAGAATGTATTGGTTCTATTGATGTGACCAGTCCCATCCTAAATGTTGGTCCTACTCGAAGTTTGTTTAGCTACACATTTTCCAAAAACATATCAAAGTTCAAGAAAAATTATGAAGTTGATGTTAATTAAGACTGATCTGATCAGTAACGTAGATTTATCATAGATTGCTAGAAATTATTGTGAAAGTGGGTTGGACTGGTTTGATGGGAGGAGGCTAAGTATAACAAATCTTTTACGACTTGGCACTTGCCGTTCTTTCATTTCATTTTTAGTTCATTCTCAGATAGGTGCGATCTCCTGAATCTTATGAATATATATATATCAGGGCTCGACAAATCGGGTGTCCAGTGGCCCAGGACCACCAAAAAATCATACTGGGCCACTGAAATGAGTGCCTGAGTTGCCCAGTGGGCAACCAGAGTCAAGGTCTAAAATTTGGGTCCAAAAATTATGAATACCGTTATCAACCTTTTAAGCCTAATCCATGGAATCATCCAAGTCTAAAGTTATTTGTCATCTGTATATTTTGTTATTCTCTTAAATTTTAAAACGTTATTGGGCAACCACATTTTGTAGCTGGGCAACCCCTTTCTGGGCTCAAGTTGCCCAGTGGGCAACCAGGTTCCAAATTGATTTGTCAAGCCCTGATATATATATATATATTTATTGCACAATATTGCTGAGAAAAAACATGGCAAGATGAAGATAAATGAAAAAGTACTTTATGGGCATCAGGCCCTACAAACCCACATAGTGTGAAATACAATTTCATGTGTTTTCCCTGTGCTTTGGTCAAACTGCGTTTTCGGAAAATTAGATGGACAATGTCAGCAAAAATATTACAGCTACACTATCGTTGATGCCACCCAGTCGATTCTCGCAGTCGGGCGGAAGCACTTTTGAAAGTGAGGCGGGGATTTCCCCCTTCCGGGAAAAGTAGGTCAAACTTTAGAAAATCATAACTTTTTACAACAAAAGCGAAAAAATCTGAAAAAATATAATATGTTAAGATAATGACCTGTTTTATCTATATGGGTAATATAAAGTTTATAAAATTACAATTTTTGAATTTATTACATTTTGACAGATATTTTGGGTTTGGCTTCATCTTCCCCCGTCGCTATGCAGGCCTCTAAGCCCCGCCCTCGTTGCTAAGGTCCTCGGGAAAACACCCCACCCCATTACCCACAATCCCCTGAGGAGGGCCTTTGGGTTTGTTTTTCGCTGGACGAAGAAGACCGGGGCGAGGTGCTTAGGCACGCTCTCCGCGGATACGGCGGGCCAGCTGGATGTCCTTGGGCATGATGGTCACACGCTTGGCGTGGATGGCGCACAGGTTGGTGTCTAACAGAGGTGCCGTGTCTCGTCCGCGAGATTTGCCGAGATGGGTTGGTTCCGGTCCATTTTTTCTATCATTGAAGTCATCTTCTATGGATAACTACGACATTAGGGGACGGAATTACTCTCTAGCCATTTGTACATAACAAAATAGACCCAGGCTATTTTCTGTTTCAATAATTTTGGTGAGTAAGATATGATTCTTTCTTGCTGAACCAAGCAATTCTTTTACATTAGATTATACAGGCAGAAGCCAGATGCACGAGTTGTGTCAAAATGCAATAAATGAAGAAATAATTATTTTAGAGATTTCATATTTTGAATATCTTTAGAAGAGATACCAATCTTCACATTTCATATTTTTTCATATTTTTCCTACGATTAGAAATATTTTTTCTAAGTGTTTAAAGTTTCCCTACCGGAACCGGAATACCCACTGGCGCAAAGGATTATGGGCTACCTCTGTTAGGCGAATGTGACAATGCCAATAGACTATGGCAATGCCAATGGTGCACCTAAATTGTAGTTTCTAACCTGGACAACTTTTGTGTTCAAGCCATTTGGTGTCGATTTTCGTTGATGACTACCTAGGTTTTCGTTTGATGCATCAAATGCACTGCTGCCGTTTACTCTGCCTGGACTGATGTGATGACAAAGAGTACATGGGTGAGGTCTATGTGTATGACTAGGCCTAGGCTAGGGTATGGGTAACGATGATGAGTTGGGAGTCGAGAGAGGGAAGTTGACAGCTGCGTGCTATTCAGGTACAGCACCTCAACACAACTGACATATTTGAACAGCAATTGTATGTTAGCTACACGTGACACCTACACAATCAGACGAGGATGTACCTTCTCTAATCTAGCGAAATTGAGAATGCTTGAAGGGAAAATGTTTGGATACTCACCTTATTTTTGTTTTTCTCGAGAGGAACAGGAAGTGTTGTAACCTGCACGCTGATTGGTTGGGAAAGGAGTCGTCGCTGATTTCGGCAGGTGCGAGTTTCTTAACCAGCGGATCACGTAGCTGATTCCCGCGCATTACACTATTTTGGCTTCGTTTTCCCGTAACCTCCCTATTGGTCTTTCCGGTCTGCCCCTACGTTTGGTGTTTACAGTCTAAGGTGAGACCTTTTCATATATAATATACTTAGTTTTGTAATCCTGAAGATTACAACATTATTGCAGATATGAGTCATCCCCCCTGGTCCAGGGCTTGGAGCTGTGAGAGTCAGTGGCGGATCTAAGAGAAGGGTTTTATTGCTCCTGTCCTGACCTGTCACCTGCATGAGCCTACATCTCAGTCTCAGACTCAGGCTGTGCTCAGCAACACGGAAAAGGAAGTGTTTTCTTCTTTTTTTTTTCTTTTTGATTCAAGTCACAGGGACACTGGAGCCCTGGGTTGTGTGGCCCTGGCTCCTGAAAAAGATTGAGAGAAGAGCTCCCCTGAGGTAGGGACTTTACTTAAAAATTTAAAATGGTTGTAAAAACAAAGTATAGAGTAGAGGAGCCAGTTTCCGCGCATTTAGGGCAAGAAATTTAATTTTAACAAAATATCTAAAGAAAAAATGAAAAAATTTAATATTTTTTCATCTATAGGCCATATGCGGGTCTAAAATTAGAGCATCGCGCGGCGAATTTTCGCGGAAATCGCGAACGGAGGTTGGGTGGACGTTTAACATAGGATCCTATGGGAGAAAATAGGTTATTTCGCTATAACTTTTTAAATATCACTCCAATCTTTATGCAGTAAATGAGAAAAAGTTTGCAATTCATCCCAGGCATCCCATACAAGTCTTCAAATTTTCCTAATAGGTCAATTTTCCGCACTATTGCGAAAATTCCGATTTTCCCCATAGGCCCCAATGCTAAACGTGGTCACTTCTGGAGCCCAGTATTTCGTAGCGCGATGCGGAAAATGACGGGAATACCGCTGACCCGTTTACTCCGTATACGGAGTAAACGGGTTAGCGGTATCCTCGCGATTTCCGTCATCGCGCGGTGAAACTTTGGGCTCTGTATGTTGGCTATTTAGCATTGGCGCCTATGGGGAAAATCGGAATTTTCGCAATAGTGCGGAAAATTGACCTTTTGGGAAAATTCGAAGGGTTGTATCGCATTCCTGGTATCAATTCTAAACTTTTTCTCATTTACTGTATGAAGATTGGAGCCAGATTTAAAAAGTTATCGCGAAATAACATGTTTTCCTCCATAGGATCCTATGTTAAACATCCACCCAAGCTCCGTTCGCGATTTCCGCGAAAATTCGCCGCGCGATGTCCTTTTTTGAGACCCGCATCTTCCGTATATATAGGGAAATAACGTCTACGAACATAGTCATACAAAAAAAATTAAGTTGATTTTCATTTTTGTGTAAAATCTTATTGTTTTACTTTTGGATGATAATTCTTCAGTTTCTGCGCAGCTGGTGCCTATTTCCGCGCATTTTGGCATCAGTTTCCGCGCATTTACTCATTTCTAGGTGTAAAATGAGTAAAATATTGAATAGAAAAAAAATATCATAGATGGACCATCAGAAAAAGATTATCTATTGATATCTGTTATGCAAAATAATTGTTGACTTCTTAATAACTCATAATAATGCAATTAGAAATGTTATGTTGTCTGGCAAAACCTAAACAAGAAATTCATGAAAAACGGGAAGAAATACGCATATTTGTGCATTTTTAATAAATGACAAAAGCATTAATTCGCCTCAGTAAAAGAGGAAAAAATGTTTTCAGTTTTGAGTCTTTGATTTATATTATTTAAGGAAAGTGTCTTAAGATTATATAGAACCTTGCTTTGAAAAATTGTTCTTTTTATTTTCTTTGGAAAAATGATTGAAAATTCGGAAATTTCGGAAAAATAGGTGAAAATGCGCGGAAACTAGAGACTGTCTAATTTATTGTCTTTAGTTTCCGCGCAGGGGCTTATTTTCTATATTACCCATTAAATTTTATGGTTATGACATTAAAATGATTGTATGTCACTTTAAACTAATATCTATGATATTTTTTTAGAGAAAATTATATATTTTCATGAAGAAAATGATGTTATGCTCCTTATTTCAGAAATATTAACTTTTTAAGGATCCCGCCATTTTCCTTAATAATAAGGACATTGAAACATTTATTTGGCCTTAGAATACATAAATACATATGAAACATCATTAAAAATGACAAATTAATTGCATAAGAACATTATTTTGGGTCTGGCACTTTAAAAATAGCATATCTAATACCTACAGAAAAAATGCGTCCATAAAATGCGCGGAAACTAGAGATGCGCGGAAACTGGCTCCTCTACTCTAGAGGTCATTTTGACAAGCTAAAAGAGAGGATTTCAAATCTGTTTGAATTATGTTTCTATGTTTCCTAGAACCAAAATTATCTTTAAAAATGTTGTCGGATTTGACAGTCAAGTGGTTCTATAGAAATGGTAGAACAATGGGATATTTTTTGTGATGCTAATCAGGGAAGCTAATTAGTGAATAGGGAGTTTAGGTAATTTTTCATACTTTCACCATAGAGCATTCTATGTAATATAATTTGATAGCCCTGATAATTAGAACTATTTTGCTGTTTTAATATACTTTAGATATGTCTTTTCTTTAACAAATTATGCATCGGTTGCCATGGTAACCAAGATAGCCACTATTAATGTTGAAGTTAGTTCGCTGCAGCGTGTAAATCAATCAGCATGCCGATGTTACTACCAATTTTTGGACCGAACAAAACTACCAGTGGACTTAGTCAGACAGGCTTGAAACTTTGGATTTAAGTCAATGTGAGTGTGTAGAATCTGTCTAAACAGGTTGTTTTTGTGTCTAGACATGCTTTATATGAAAAATATTGAAATAAACTATACATGTACGTTCAACCTGCTGGATGTGGGGGAATTATTCATACATTTATCTTAAAAAAAACATGGGCAAGTAGCCCACTTTTTCTTCTATGAATCCTAGTTAGAATGAACACTGCTTATCAAGCACACAATAGAATCCTAGCCTTTGACCTGGACGTGACCCTCCAGAGTCCAGTTCAGTTTTTTACAAAAATACTCCCAAGCACAAGCAGCCCTAATTTCGTGACGTTACGACTTTGTTGAAGTCCCTACCTGAGGCTGCGCCCTATTAGGACATTGTTTGTTTATTATCCTGTCACAGTGTGTATTGATGTTCCATGACAAGAACTCGATTGACAATGATCAGCTCCAAGATAGGAATCCCCTCAAACAGATTCAGTCAACACTCCTACGCTCTACACAATCTTTCTGCCTCTATCCAGAACCAAGACTCAGCTTAAAGGCCCAACCTTTCCAGGATGGTTACTCACACAGCGTTTCAGCGAACTCTGACTGACTGAGAGCAAAACACACTCTTTTAGTATGGTACGTCACACCATGACTCCTCCCCCATTTCACTATCGACAAAGTGAAACATGGCTAGCACGTGCGCTTACTAAAGCTCACGCTATGGTGCCTAACAAATATAGACTGGCCACCCGGGTCAGTACAGCGCAATGTCGGAAATGGCGAGGATACCACTAACCCGTTTACTCTGTATAGACTTGGCCTTGGGGATCTTTATGGCGTGATAACCACGGGCTTATCTAAGTATAACGCGGACGCGAGCGTTGCTATGTAGGTCGCCCTGGGGACTCCCCGCACCGTGACGTCACGGGGAACGACCGTTGCGTTCAGTTGCCTGTTTCACCTCGTCGAGCCACCATGGCTGCTGTATTTATTCCTTGTTATGTCCTCGAAAAGGGGCTGGGACAACATCAAAGCCTGTAGTAGATGTGGAGTGGTACATCGTCAACCCTGGGGCGACCAATGTAAACGGGAGATCTTGGATTTTTACTGTGAACGAGCGAACAGAAAGATGACGGAGAACCAAGACCCAAAGAACCCGGGGTCGGACGGCGCCGCGGGCGGGGGTGTTCCCATGAAGGGCCAGAATCCACCGCTGAATGTCTTCGACGTGGGGGTGTTAGCCCAATGCCTTAAGAACCTGGAAGAGTCTTACCGTGAGAATTTAGCAGCAATTTCAATGCGGGAGCCGGAACCGAAAAGGCAACCGAAAAGTAAGCAGAAGCCGCGGGATGGCGCTCTGGCGAAAGAATCTAGGTCGGGGAATCCCCCCGTGCGCACGAAGAAAAGTAAACAGAAGGCAGTACCAGTGGGCTGGGGAGCGAAAAGCAAGGTGATGCTGGTCGAGGAGAGCGACGACGAAAACAACGAAGTGGACCCCAAAGAGTCTTCAGAGGATGAGGAGGGATCGGACAGCGAATCGTCTACCTCCTCTTCATCATCGTCAAGCGAGAGTTCCGCATCTGATTCATCGTCCGGCCGGCAGGCGCGCCGCAAGAAGCGGGACCACCGTAGAAGAGTGAAGGTACCGAAACAGGGGAAGGACCGGATTACCAAGAAGTATTCACAGAAGAAATTCCTGAAGAAAAAAAGGTGATACAATCCAATCTTTTGAATCTCTCATGGTTGTCTCCCTGGAGACTATTAGGGAATCATACAGGAAGGGCAAGGACATCGCCGGGTTATTAAACCACGTCCAATTTCTCGCAGAGAAGGGGGAATCCAAGATTTTCCGGGTCGACACATTAGTATCCTACGACGAGACTGTCCGCCGAGAAGCCAACATCGGCGGTATCGAGGAATTCGGCAAAGTAGACACCGCGAGGGTACTCAAGTACTTCACATATGACGGGACAACTAGTTCTAGGAAATCGACAGGCAAGAAGAGGCAGGGCAGGCTGTGCTACGACTTCAATAATATGGAGGGTTGCACGAGGCAACCCTGCAAGTACAAGCACACATGCAGGTTGTGTGGCGGCACAACACACGGTGCACACACATGCTACAGAGCGTCTAACAAGAAAACCTCATCACAAGGCGGAGGCCAAAAATGAAGTGTCCCCATGGATGATTCTGAAGTTGATGGAGAGACTTCTTGTATTACAAACTGTGTGATTGTAAATAGTGTTGGTTCTGCGCCTGTTGGCGACCATAATGTTCTCTTGTCTTCAACTTACGAGGGGGTTACTACTTATAATCCTGGGTTTTGTGGGGTCAGCCTGTCGGACACGAGTGGCAGACAGGACGGGATTTGCCCCGATTCTAGGGAATTTCAGGGTAGAGGTAGTAAACCAGATGTTTTGATTTTCTCCCCTCCTCCTAGTGCTAGGGGTAGGGTCATCCATGTGTATGAAAAGTGTGAAGCAGGCGTCTGTGCTTGCGAGAACTTGGTGGGGGCGGAAGCTTCTCAGTTAAAACCGTGTAGGGTGGGGAAGCACCTTTGGTCAGAAGAGTGTACTTTCGATCGGGATACGAAAATGTTGATATGGTCCGGTCTTTGTGACGGGTTTGACATAGTGGATGAAGGTTGTCCATCCGCCTACAGTTGCGAAAATTACAAATCTATCACCGATTCTAAGTTTAAGACGGAGATGGACACCCTGCTCAAAAGGGAGATAGAAGAGGGGAAGGTTAGAATTGTAAAGGAGCGCCCAAGGTGCGTACACTCACTAGGCGCAATAGAGAAAAGTAATGGTGGCCTGAGACCGATAACTGACTGTAGTCGCCCTGAGGGCGATTGTATTAATGACTACATGAAAACCACCTGTCTGAATTTTAAATTCAATTCAGTTGACACGGTCGCCCAGATGTTAGAGGAGGGGGACTATATGGCGGTAGTTGACATCGAGTCAGCTTACCGCTCGGTTAGTGTGAACCCAGACCACTGTAAATTTCAGGGCTTAAGCTGGAACTTTAATGGGGAGAGTTTATGGCTAGAGGACCAGAGACTCTGTTTCGGACTTCGCTGTGCCCCATTTATCTTCGATCTGTTATCGAATTTGATAGTTAGTATGTGTAGGAGTCGCGGCGTGGTAAAGGTAGTGAACTACTTAGACGATTTTATTGTGCTTTCCGATTCGGAAGAGGGCTGTAAAAGTGCGCTGTCTGAGGTGATTACGGTGATCCGCAGACTGGGATTCAGCGTGAGTTGGAAGAAGGTGACTCACCCTTCCAGGGTGTGCACTTTCTTGGGCATAACTTTAGACTCAGGGCTAATGAATTTATCCTTGCCCCAGACGAAGGTTACAAAGCTACTGGACAGCATTAAACTGTTGGAATCGAAAACAAAGGTTTCAAAGAAAGACTTAGAAAAACTGGGGGGGCTGGTAGCTCATTGTGCAAGCGTAGTGAAGGGGGGGCGAACCTTTAGTCGTCGAATTTTCGACCTGGCGTCTGCTTGCAAGAGGGGCCAGCTAGTGGTAGTCTCAGATGAGATGAGGGGGGACCTGGAGTGGTGGAAGAAGTTTGCGGGAGTTTTCAATGGCAACGCCAAGATTATCAAAAGGTCCTTGTCAGTGAGCATGGTAACTGACTCTTCGAATTACGGTTTTGGTTTGTGGTCGGACAACGACTGGGGTTTTGGCACTTGGTCCGACGATGGGGAATCCCCATTGGATGTTCACAACCACCGCCTGCAGGCCCCATCTTACGACGATACAGGGTGCAACATTAATGTTTATGAGTTATGGCCCATCGTTCTGGGTCTGAAGCGCTGGGGCCCGTCAAACAGGGACTCGTGCATTCGGGTGGTAACAGATAACACCCAGGTCATGCATATGGTGAATAGCGGTCGGAGCGCGAACCGAACGTGCATGTCCTTGCTACGTGAAATTTTTTGGCTATGTTTCTTGTTTAATGTGGATATTTTTGCAGTTTATGTCAAATCTGAGAATAATGTACTAGCTGATGCCTTGTCTCGCCTGTCCTCTAAAGATAAATTTGAAGTAGTGCGCGACCTCATACTGAGCTATAATATGTGTTGCAGTGACACCATCTGTACTGCCACTGGAGGTCGTCAAGGAGAGATCAAAGGAGCTAAGGGCGAACGCTGTATCGGTCTCCACGAGAAAGGCCAGGGACTGCCAGGAGAGATGCTTTAGAGACTTCTGCAATGATTACAACCTAACAAAATGGCCAATCAGCACCAGCACAGTCCTATCCTACATAGCCTTTCTATCCTTCTTCATGGCGCATTCCTCTATAGTGTCGTATGTCGCCGGCCTATGCTCCTACATTAAAGGCCGGGGTGGACCTGGTATTGATTATCAAGACTACAGGATCAGAGAGGCGCTGAGGGGCGCGAGGAAAATATCAAAGCCAGGCAGAGGGCCTGCGAAGCCAATGACTATGTCTATCTTAAGAGCAATTTTCTTGAATATTAATGTGTTAGATATCAATGACCTGGTATTTTGGTCCGCAGCAACTTTTGCTTTTAGAACTTTGTTAAGGGTGTCGAATTATTGTTATTCTAGACACGTGTAAAGGGTGCAAGATGTGACCTTCACCGACTGGGGTATGGAGGTGAGGGTGAGAACCACAAAGACCAGACAGGGGAGGGGCGAATCGACCATTCTGCCGGTGACACAGAACGTGAATTTGGTGTTATGTCCGGTTTACTGGGTTAAGGAGTTGTTGAGGCTTTCAAAACCGAAGCCGGGGGTTCAGTTATTCAGGTTGTGGGACGGACCAGTCTCGTTCCCGCTGACGGCGGGAGCTTTTAACTCAAAAATAAGGGCCGTTCTGGACAAAGCGGGTCTTGATTCAGAGGGTTTTTCTTCTCACAGTTTTAGGAGAGGGGGTGCTTCACACATGTCGGAGCTTGGTTGCTCCATCCAGGAAGTAAAGGCCAGAGGGTTGTGGTCTTCGACTTGTGTATTTAAGTACGTTACTGAATCCGACAGGGCCAACTTAGAGAAGGATTTTAAATTTAGTAAGAGCTTGATTTAGGCTGTTTGGGCGTTTTCGGCCGTATTTTGGTATATGATAAACAACTATTCTGCCCAAACTGCCTCTTTGTGTCATTCAACTAGTCTTAAGCGAGCACCAGTTATGGCGTGATAACCACGGGCTTATCTAAGTATAACACGGACGCGAGCGTTGCTATGTAGGTCGCCCTGGGGACTCCCCGCACCGTGACGTCACGGGGAACGACCGTTGCGTTCAGTTGCTTGTTTCACCTCGTCGAGCCACCACGGCTGCTGTATTTATTTTTATTTTTTTCCTAATGTTGCTGGTAGTTTTTGACCAGTTTTTATCAGGTTTCCTGATGGTTTGTGATACTGTTATTATTGGTTTAACTCCTGAGGGTTGTGATACTGTGATACTGTTATTAATTAGGCCGTATTTTGGTATATGATAAACAACTATTCTGCCCAAACTGCCTCTTTGTGTCATTCAACTAGTCGTAAGCGAGCACCAGTTATACCGTGCACATAGGAAAGACTGTGACAGACACCCACATTCAAATTATGTAAATTTAATCATTTTGGTCACATATGACCGAAATTTGCATTGGAGAGAGGCAAAGGAACTGTGTGAAGCTGGGGGTGGGGGCGAGGGGGGCCGGCGGCAGGGGTTGGAGGGGGCGTGATGGGAAGGAGCTAGTCTCTGGTGGCGATGCCAAGGAGTTGTAAAACAGTCTGTACTTGATTGATAGTCTGATTGATAATCTGTACTTGATTGATTCTATATTTCAATTACACATAAAGGGCTGAAAATCTACAGTGACAACACAAAAATTGGCATTAGCAATGACAGATCTTGTATTCACTCACTTATGTAAGGTCAGGATGATATTGACAGTATGGGGGTTGGAATCATGATATGGAATGAAAGACAATATAAAAATGCTAAAAACCCTTCAATATGTGCAATTCAAGAGATAATTTATGGGATGAGGCGAAGCTCACACTATAGATGCCAAAATTAATTATGGAATCCTTTTCATATTAAGATAAACTAAAATGTAATCATCGTGACTTTGTTCTGAGCAGGGTTAAATGGTAAAAGGTCATCAAGGTTATGCTCAGATATGGAGTTGGCCTGAGTGTACCATTGGTTTCAATGACAGGTGACCTCAAAGTTGACCTCAGAACACCTTACTTCCTGTTTACTAGAATTGTGAAGGTCCTTTTTATATTTTAGTTTTACCCAAGTGCTAGTGATAACAGTTGGCCTAGTGTAAGTAGGCCAACTAAGTCACGGGCTAGTCATAGGTTAGTTACAGATTAGTCAATGGTTAGTCTCGGTTAGTCAATGGTAAGTCACGGGTTAGTCAATGGTTAGTTATGAGTTAGTCAATAGTCAGTCACGGTTAGTCACGGGTTAGTTGATGGTTAGTCATGAGTTAGTCAATGGTTAGTCATGAGTTACTCAATGGTTAGTCAATGATTAGCCAATTGCTAGTCATTTGTTAGCCACTGGTTAGTCAAGGTTCGTCAAGGGTTAGTCTATTGTGAGTAAATGGTTAGTCATGAGTTAGTCGATGGTTAGTCACAAGTTAGTCAGTGGTTAGTCAATGATTAGTCATGAGTTAGTCAATGGTTAGTCATAATTGGTAACGAGTTAGTCTATGGTAAGTCACGGGTTAGTCAATGGTAAGTTATGAGTTAGTCAATGGTCAGTCACGCTTAGTCACGGTTTAGTTGATGGTTAGTCAAGAGTTAGTCAATGGTTAGTCATGGTTAGTCATGAGTTACTCAATGGTTAGTCAATGATTAGCCAATTGTTAGTCATTTGTTAGCCACTGGTGAGCCACTAGTTAGTCAAGGTTCGTCAAGGGTTAGTCAATTGTGAGTAAATGGTTAGTCATGAGTTAGTCGATGGTTAGTCACAAGTTAGTCAGTAGTTAGTCAATAGTTAGTCAATGGTTAGTCACGAGTTAGTCGATGGTTAGTCAATGATTAGTCATGGTTAGTTGATGTTAGTCGATGGTAAGTCAATTGTTAGTTGATGGTTAGTCACTAGTTAGTTGATGGTAAGCCAACGATTAATCAATTGTAAGTCAGTGGTTAGTCAATGGTTAGTCATGAGTTAGTCATGGTTAGCTAATGGTTAGTCATGAGTTAGTTGATGGTTAGTAATGTGTTAGTCAATAGTTAATCACAGGTTAATCAATGGTTAGTTAATGGTAAGTCATGGGTAATTCACGATTAGTCAATGGTTAGTCAATGATTTATGGTCAATTGTAGGGTTAGTCATGGGTTTGTCACAAGTTAGTCAATGGTTAGTCATGAGTTAGTCAATGGTTAGTCACAGGTTAGTTCATGGTTAGTCAATGGTTAGTCACTAGTTAGTTGATGGTTAGTCGACAGTTAGTCAATTGTAAGTCAATGGTTAGTCATGAGTTAGTCAATGGTTAGACAAGTGTTACTCAATGGTTGGTCATAAGTTAATCAATGATTAGTCATGGTTAGTTGATGTAAGTCGATGGTTAGTCATGAGTTAGTCAATGGTTAGTCATGAGTTAGTCACTGTTAGCTAATGGATAGTCACGAGTTTGTCAATGGTTAGTCGATGGTTAGTAATGGGTTGGTCAATGGTTAGTCACAAGTTAATAAATGGTTAGTCAATGTTAAGTCATGGGTAAGTCACGATTAGTCAATGGTTAGTCAATGATTATTGGTCAATGGTAGGGTTAGTCACGGGTTTGTCACAAATTAGTCAATGGTTAGTCAGGAGTTAGTCAATGGTTAATCACAAGTTAGTTAATGATAAGTCAATGATTAGTCAATGGTAGGGTTAGTAACGGGTAAGTCAATGGTTAGTCACGGGTAAGTCACCATTATAACTGATAGATATTGGTGCCTTTTTAATTTTATAAGTATTACATGTAAATATCTACTGATAATTACTTTCACCGTGATGCAAGAACTACTTTTGGTAAATCATGTGAATAGGCGAAGTTCTCGTTATATTATAACGGTATCAATGTGCTCTATAATCATAAAGATAATTAACGTTATGAGCTTGTCTTTTTTCAGTCCTCAATTCCTCATCTCAAACATGTAACAGCAAAAAACACGTAAAAAGAACAATGTCGACCATTCGAGAATTGTCTTCAAACGATGCAAGGTAAGCTTGTACAGTTCCACCTCTTTTATATTTCATTATCAATGAATGTCTCATTTCCTTCTGCATGTCATGTGATACTCCTGTTCTGTTATACAAGTGATCATCTGTCGTTCTTTTTTAACCTCAATTTGATGGGTTCCGACCCTTAAAATCGACAGGGCAATATGGGCTTCTTTGTTTAGGCCTAATGACATGTAACATGGGATTTTAATAGATAACAACAGGGGGCATTGTGATTTCTTATATTCGACAGTGGGACATGAGGATTTCTTAAATTCGACAGGACGACATGGGGACCTCCATCTATACCCTCACAGTTAAATGTCGACTGTTCGTTTTTAGCAAGCAATAAACGGGAGCGTTGCTTTATAATTTGTCAGATAACTAGTTGAATAACTAATAATATCCCTCCCTGATCATGTTTTTGGTTACCGTTACAGATTAGTACATCTTGATCTGAAAGGTGCGCCACCCAAGCTAAGCTACTACGAACAAGTATGAATCCTGATTTCTAACTTGGGGACCATTGTGTCTTATCTTCTGTAGATCTTTTCATTGAAATAGTTTAATAAAAGACTTCATTCGACTTAGGCCTTTCTATTAGAACATTATTTAGCATAATGATGTTCATCGAATACAGAATATCAAGAAAATATAGCTAAGGTTTTTAGTATGTTGTAAAGTGGATGTAAGAAACTGTACGAAAGGGACTGGTTGAGGAAAATCTCTTTGATACCTGTACTTAAAGGACCTTAACAATATTTTTTAAAGGTTTACTTGATATTTTACGGTAGTTTACGGAAGGTACAGTAGATAAATAGCTAATTCAAACAATAAGTTCCTCCCTGTGAAACAAAAGAATTGAGGGTTGTTACAAAAAGCAGTAGATTTTTTTTTTGATTTTTTTTCAGCAAAGAGAACTAGCCACGTTCACAGCACAAAAAGCAGTAGATTTTCAGTGTCATAAAACCGCTTGCTTATTGGTATGACTCTATCATGAAGACGTAAAAATATTTACAGTGGCTATACTGGATATCCAATTATAGCTGATAAGTACCTACATTTTCTAAGCATGGATATGATCTAGGTCGATGAGAATTCTAACAATTTCTGATACTATCCTTCTTACATGTGCAGATATTTCCCTTGATTCATCGTTGGGGAGGCAATGGGTTATTGGTGGAATATGAAGACATGTTCCCATACCATGGCGAACTTGGAACCCTTGCCGCACCAAATGCTTACAGGTACATACTTGAGACTGTTATAGGGAAATGATGCAGAATAAAGACTTTTGAATTAATCAAAATGAAATAATGGCCATCCTTAAATACTGTAATGATGAGTAGATAATAATCAAGATAATAAACTTTATTGATTAATGCACCCTACTAGACAGAGTGTTGATTTAAAAAGAGTCAGTATTTGCACTTGGTTGTAAATGTAAATCTACTCTAGATTGTTATCATAACACTCTTTTGGGGAAATTGCTTAACGGGATTATCCCATCCTATCCTATAATTATCCTATTTGAAATGACATTACTTTCAAATGATTTCAGTCCGGATGACATAAACCGACTTTTACAACTGGCCAAAGACAATCATTTGACGGTTATTCCCCTTGTTCAGACATTTGGTCACTTGGAGGTGAGAAGATATTTTGTCATTTATGTTATTAACTTTATCTTAGCTTTATCTTTTAGGATATGATTCCGAATCCTTAGATAACCATACCTTTCCTATTAATTTAGACATTCAATTTGTTCTGTCTTCGGTTCTTCTAGGCATCATCATTAAATAAGATTAAAAGATCGTTCATATATTTTATAGTTCGTCCTGAAATATCCAAAGTATGAAGAGTTGCGAGAGGTAAAGGATTACCCGATGGCTCTTTGTCCTTCGCATCAAGGTATGTTACTGAATATGTGTAAAATTACCTTATGAAAACGTCTACTTGTAATAGCTTATAGACAGAGATTTGATGTGTTTCAAATTGTAAAATGTGCTTATACAAGTAGAAATATTGCCATATAATGTTATCAATGCCAGTCATTCGTTTTTTCCCCGTTGCATAGCTGTAACCTTGCACCATAGACTTATCAACGCGTATTTGAATATTGTTTCTTTTAAGCGAAGCCAATGATTGCACAATGAATATTGATAGGCCTACAGAAACATAAAACAGATAACTTAATTTGAACAAGTTTTAGAATTCATTTTTTACCTCCAGGTTCTGCGTCTCTGGTGGCCCACATGGTAGAGCAGGTTGTGGAGCTCCACCCAGAGACACAGTGGTTCCACATCGGGGCTGATGAGGTATGATACATGCACATGGGTACAGTGTAGATGGACCGTATGGCGCATACTGATGTACATTAAAGTCGCCAGTCTACTAATCATTACATCTTATTGTCGTAATCGTGACTCCTTGAATTTTAAAACTGTGTCGAAAGTGGTTGAAACCTACTGTTAATATAGGACTATACGTGAACAATATGTGAAGGATAGCGGGGGTACTCGAAAATCTAAACCTTCCATCGTATCCTATGCTCAGTTGGTTAATTGCAAGAGATAGATTAAATGTGAAGGAAAATAAAGATAAATCCATTCATGTTAACGTCAGCGGTAAAATTTTTACTTTTTGTTTCGGTGGGGTAATAGAGCCCCCACTGAAACATCGGCCGGTTTCTGGCCCAAAATCTATAGTTGTCTAGTTTGATTTATCAGTATTGGTTGTCCGAAGATAAACTGAAGTGAAGCATCGATTTACTAATTAAACTTTAGGTATTCCACCTGGGCATGTGTGAAGAGTGTCAGCGGCAGATGAAGGTGAACAACTGGCAGCCCACCCAGCTCTTCTTCTCCCACGTGAGGGAGGTGCTCAGCCTACTGCGGACCAAATACCCGCTCCTCAAGTTCATCATGTGGGATGACATGTTCAGGGAAACTGAACTCGAAACCCTGAAAGGTGAGCCAAACTTCAGCATGTGATGATGTGATTTTTAAGCAGAATAAAAAAGACATAATTTATGATATTTACTGATTTAACCTTACAGTCGCAGATACCTTGTATGTATATATAGATATATCGAGACTGGAAAGCTCCTCTATGGGCCTATGTGACCCCGCCCCTGTCCCGCTTCGCTCTGACTAATATATAATGTATATGTATATTACCATGGGGAAACAGTGTACCATGTCCCTAGTGGCCGATTGGAACCTGGCCAATCAACCATGACCAAGGTCTGATCATTACCTGTGTATTTTTGAATAGTTTAGTAGCAAGACACATTGCAACAGCACCATATCCACAATGGTCAACCCAAACCTGGTCGAACCATGGCCCAGGTGGCGTGGTTACTGCAGTGAATAACAGGGCCCGACGGCTCGTAACAATCTTAATCACATAGAACGTCCCCCAAGAACATATGAAACAAGCAATTTCATTGGTTTAACCTTAATCAGATCCCCCTTAATCATGATTAGCGACCAAATATTTAATCTAACTAGATAGGTAAATTAAGGTGATGATTAGGGACAGTTAGATAATTATGACAGGCTTTCCAAATCAACCTACGGAGTTAAGAGCCGTCGGGCCCAGGTTTCCCTGTAGCTTTCCAGTCTAGATATATCTATATACATAAAACGTCTCTGACAGTTGCCAGGTGCAGTAAGCTCTAAGAAGTATGAGTAAATCTCATATTCTGTCATCTAAGTGACTTTTAGATATGGTAATGAATTGGATTCGAATTATAAGTTGATATTTCAAAAATTGAGAATTCAACCATCACATTGACATGTAATTCCTATATTGCCCTTTATTCCTGTATGTACCTGATTTATATTGTAGATTCGGGATTGGGTAAACTCGTTGAGCCTATGGTATGGTACTACCAGAAGTCATTCCATCTTCCTGAAGGTACTTAAAATCTTACCATTTATCTTTAACAGTCAACTTAAAAGAAATGCAGGATTTAATTCTGAACTGTAACCTAGTAAAAGGGATATATTTCACCACCGGCTAGTATGAATAGAAAATTTCACACAAAAATTGATATTCAAATATACCCTGTTATTATTCCATCTGGAAATAACAGTTCACCCTACTTAAATCAAAACGGCGTTACTTTTAATTTTTACCCAGGCCCTGATGTTTCATTCTCGTAATTGTTGAATACTATGAGCGAGCCAGAGCTAGTACCAGAATGCCATGCAAAATGCTGGTATATCAACTCATACCTGTCCCTATAATATAAAGTCAGAACATTGGCACCCATCAAAATGGCCTGAGTTATTTTCGTTGGCGAAACTAGCTTGTAAGAATAATTATAAACTTAGTGTAATATGATTATACCTTCAACCCTATTGTGCTAAGGGGTTGATTATCGGACGAATTTTAGGATTGAGTTGCCATTGAGTTCTTTTTTCCGTTTATGTTCTGTGAAAGATATGTGGGACCGATACGCCAAAGTGTTTGCCCATGTTTGGGCTGCAAGTGCCTTTAAAGGAGCTACAGGTCCCTGTCAGATAGCCACCGACGTCAGCTACCACGTGGAGAACCACAAGGGGTGGCTGGACACCATGTCTCGGGAGAGGCAAAAGTTCAAAGTCTTCCGGGGATACGTCCTCACAGGTTGGCAACGGTAGGCACTCTAACCAGCTCTTTTGGTTGAATTTGTCGATTTTATTTTCATTAGATTCTCATATCAAACATAATTATAATTTCCTTTAAAAGGTTATTTTACACATTGATAACTTTCTTTTTAAAATTAGCATTTCAATAACAAATACAAATGTGATAAATTACACAAACTGTTACTGCGTTGTTCTTAGTATAGTAATGATGATCTTTTGCTAATCACTGGCTCATGCCAACTCGATAACATGTTGCATTTATATAAAATATATGAGTTTGGAAAGCTATATACCAGTAGTTTGGGTGCTGCATGACAGTGTATACTTCGTTCTGAATCATGCTAAGCGATGACATGATAAAACATTAATTGCATCATTATCATATATACAAAGAATTTGTCCTCAGGGTCTAACAGTAATAATGCCTTTGATCCAGGTACGACCATTATTCTGTTCTATGTGAACTCCTTCCTGCCGGATTCCCAGCCTTAGCCATTTGCCTCCTCACTCTTTCAAACGGTAAGTAAGATTCAAACACCGGCCTCCAATTCACGAAATTCTATGAAAATACCTCAAGCATAACCATAATCTTCACCTACATTTAAATCAAGCGACTTTTTATCAGGAAAAAAATCATTCCTCATAGTTCTAAGGCATGGTACACTGATATTGTATTGCTGGTACACAGCGGACTAAAGAGAGTCTTGTCTCCTGCTCGTTCCTATAAATAATTGAAGCGTTTACTAAGTCTTGATGCTCTTGCATTTGATGAATATTGAAGCCAGTCTATCCAGCATCAAAACAATTTTTGCAGGTGCTTTCAATGATGAAGTTTATAAAATTGCCAGTACGGACCTGGGCTTCGCCGATGGGATACCACTCAACCCTTTTGAATCGTGAGTTTAATTTCTCATATGCCCTTCCTTTATTGATAAAAAATGGGCATTCATTTTTCCTTTTGGTCCATTCCATCCCTAACAAAAATTCTCATTTGATGAAACTAAAAATCCTTTTTGTCTACATTAATTTTCAATGCTTAAAATTTAGCCCATAAAAATAGAAAAATCGATTGAATCCCCAGACTTATGGAACTTTTGTTCTAAAATAGTATTGACATCCTTTCAGATTGGGAAGCATCCCAACGTGCCAATTTCCAGGTGGCGACGCCTACCGAGGAGTCCTTTTACTGCTGTGTCATGTCGAACAGTTGAAACTTATGATGGAAAACGACAGGTATATCTTCAGATTAGTATGCATGGTGCGCTAGCATATATATGATATCGATGTGATAAGATTATTAAAAATAAGATTAATTTCTATCTTTTTCAAAGATCATTTAAAGTGGTAAATAAAAGCATGATATTGGTAATGTGGAGTGCACACCATTATCCCATCCTGTTCCTTATGACTCCATGATGAATAACGATGCCACGGTATATGGAATGGCATATTTGGCCCTATGTTTGAAGGTAAAAGTAAAATAAGAGAATCATATTTAACAAATTCCTTCATTCTCTGCTACGGTAAAACGAAACACACGGTCATACCTTCTAACTATATAATACATTTTAAACATAATTTCTGCCTGTACGTAGACTGCTCCAAGAAGTAGGAGCTTTACATGATTGTCCCAATCAAAATACAAATTATGTTTACAGAATGTGACATGGAAGTCGAAAATCAAATCGATATTTTTATTCAGAATCTAAATATTGAAATGATATTAAATGATTTTCATCAGTAAAGATATTGGATAATGTATTTACATTATAAATATAATAATTATTGTCACACGTGCTTAAGTGTATTTTCTAGCAATTCGTATATGGAATTCTTATCTGTAGACTAAACGGATGGATGACAAACTACCATATGGAACAGCGGTTCGCCAATCCAGCTCATATTCAACATTTCATGCCACACGTGGAGCAGTAAGCATTTAGTTTTCTTATATATACACTTGATCAAAACTTGGGGAATAAAAAACAATTTTTAATAATTAGTTATTAATCTAGTGTTATAAAGGTGTTCGGTGATTATTTATAGTGTAGTTGATTTAACCATTCGTTCTCTCCCGTCTCTGATTGAAAAACCTCTGTATCGGTACTGTAAGACTGTAGCTAGTAAAATCGTGGATTATGGCTTGCCTCAAGTTTTCTTGACAGTTTCATATTCGTCAGCATAGATTTTGTGAAGATTAATCCTTAAAATCCTTTCATATTGCAAACCAACTTCATTGCAGGCTTCTACACAAATTCAAACAACTCCGAAAAGACCTAGAGCTCATCTTTGGGGAAATGTTTTTCCCAGACGCTGTCGATGAATGGCTGAGGGTAAATATAGATCCTAGGATGGCTTCCGTGATGGAAATACTCACCAAGGGCAACACACTGCTCAATATCGGTGCGCGTCCAAAGCAAATAGACAATCGGTTAACGGAACCCGACAAATAAAACAATCAAACAGCAATTTACAATGTTCTACACGAAAGGCGATTTTTTAAATGCATTCCTTCTGTCAAATGTATTTAAAATGAAAAAAATCGGTATGTAAGTTGTGACGTTTAATTTCTTCAAGACCAATGGTGTTTAAACTTGCATATCTTTTATAACATCAGATTTCGCTGGAACACAATGTAATCGATTGCATCCTGTTATAAAGGATAACTTTCGTTCATTGAGGGTAAGTTAAATTAGGGTCACCTAATCGGTTGAGAATATTAACAGGCTATAATTACTATACATACACTCAATAAAAGCCCCAATCTATATTTCTATAATAGAGGGCAGAATCTGAATCCTATGGGAGATCAAAGATAATCTTATTTATTATATCATGGTAACACATTCAACGGTTTGTGTCAAGTGCATCTCGACAAGTCATATCACGTCAACAGTCAGCTCGTCTGTTTAATGTACTTATTAAATGCTTGTTCAAATTTAGCTACATATAATAGCGGGTCTGTTTAGTCACCCAGCCTTGCATTTCATATCACAGAATTTGCATTTCAGTTTGCAAGAACATCATAAGTTTATGATTTTGCTTTTACCATGACTGTATCTCAATCTTATACATATTGGGCGTCTATGTTATCTAGTTATCTATTGCTTACTGTAGAATATTATAATATTTTATGCTTTTGTTGTGTTGCCATGAACATCAATAAAATCTGCGTCAGGGACATTAATATGATATGTTATATTAACCCAAGTTGTTTGTATCATTTGTGCTCAACTTGCAACCACCAAATATTTGATTATAACTGTGATGTTGCAAAGCAAATTTACTCTTAAAAGTGTATACGATTCAGAGTGCGTTGAGGCACATATCGAGATTAGGTTTCTCTAGCTGTAGGTATCCCTAAAAACGGATACTCGGACTATAATCATTATCCATGTTTCTTAATTGCCTTAAAGAATTTTGTGGAAAAAAAAGCAACGCTTTCCAGCGACAGAATGAGATTAACATGGGTGCGCGCCTTACACCTTTTCTGGAAAATGTGTTTTCAATGTAAAATTCGGCCCAAGCACATCAAGGACAAGGGAAAGTAACAACAGTGCCCACCCATTTAAAAAAATATCCAGTTTGAGTCAGAATATCAAAAGTAAAAATAAATCGGATCTTTTTTTCTTACTCCAGGTAAATGCTAATTGATATTTCCATAGAAACGTATAAATCATGGAGCATAAGGAAGACTTGTATGTTTTATTGTGAAATAAAATGAGCACTGCTCTTAATAAAAAGAAATAGAAACGTATAAATCATGCTATCAAGAATACAGGCATCTAAATTATTGCCTTTAGAGCTTCCCGGGTAATCAGGATATGAATGTTTTTCTCTATCAGTCTGACAAGTCTATTTCCGGACAAAAATAACAGATTACTAAAAAAAAACAAATTAAAAAAATCGGCAGCCCTAATTGGAAATGGCTGACACACTTAGGTTAATTTTCTACCCTGGTAATAGTAAGATATTACATAACCAGGATACTAATAGGCCTATCACAGGTGAAAAGGTTAAATAAAATGTACATCAATTGAGATATTGTAATTTCCTAAAATAACATTGGACAAGCATTATATACAATATGCAGTATGGGTACTTATAAAAAACGAATATCCTACATGAAATCCGCAATTGATTTCACTGTATATTGATTTTACTATGAATACTTACTCTATTGTACTTGACCGATCAACATCTTATCTCGAAATTTTCCTTCATATTTGAACTGTCGATTCTTTGGTTTTAAGTACGGGTTAGTGAATGGCCAGCAGAAAAATACATGGACAATGATCAGATGATTAGATAATCATTGGGAGGTCTTGGGAAGGGACGCCACCGCCACTCGTTTAAAATGTGCTCCATACAACGTTGGTGCTTGATAGTCAATTGTTAGCTACGATGGCAAACAGTAAGCTCGAGGAAGGTGGGGCTTACCGCAGTATGGCAGAAAAGTTCAGAAAAGAAAATGGTTTGTTTCTGCACGAAGGATTTCTGTTGATGCCAGAGCTTAGGCATACTCCAACACATTTGAAAAGGGTTAAATCTTTCCAGTTTGATGAAAAGGACATTCTGATTTCTACATATCCTCGCTCAGGTAAGTCCATGTGTCATTCTGTCGACAAATGTGTTTTTCTATATTTATTTGAGTATAGATATACTTACAATGGACAATATGATAAAACAAAATAATAACCAGCTGATGACATGATCACTATTGTTGAGACTGAACCGTGTTATATTGCTTCGATAATAATTTCACAATGGGCACAATTAAATATCAGGTGGCCCTACATGCTCACCTACAGATAATCTAGTAAGACAGGCCTAGTTCATGCTAAATATGTATTTAATATGTTAGGATACTCATTTTCAGTGGCGGATTTAGAGGGGGGTGCGCGCCCCTTTTTTGACTAAATTTAGACTTTTTTAATGTAAAATTCGGCAAAAAAGTAGATGATTGATAATTTGTCTATTTTGTTCTCAGGTACAACCTGGACTCAAGAAATCATATGGCTCGTTTGTAATGAAGCTGACGTAGAAACAGCAAAACGAGTTGACCTGGATGAACGTTCTCGGTTCATTGAAATTAAGTGGGACCACAATGACAAACCTGAAATCGACTACCTAGAGACAACTCCTTCCCCGAGAATAATAAAAACGCACTTCACACCTCAGTTTTTCGAAAACTCACAGAAAGCTCGATTTAAAACAGTAGTTGTAATGCGCAATTTGAAAGATGTTTTGGTTTCCCACTTCCACTTTTACCAGGATCTATTTAATTTCAAAGGTACATGGGATGATTTCTTTGAGATGTTCAAGCAAGACACAATGATTTATGGAAGCTGGGTCAACCATTGCCTGACATGTTGGAAGTTACGTAATGATCCAAATGTCTTGGTGCTTAAATATGAAGACATCAAGAAAGATCCAAAATCAGAAACCATTAAAGTTGCTGAATTTTGTGAGAAATCGCTGACAGAAGATCAGGTCAAATTGATTGTTGACCACACATTCTTCGATAACATGAAGTCCATGCTATCTAATTCTAAACGTTCGAAGAAAGTTAACTTTATTCGAAAGGGCACTGTGGGGGGATGGCAGGACTGTTTCACAGAAGAGCAGTTGAAATACGTCGCTGAACTTTTGAAAGAGACAACTGAAAAGGAGGGTCTCGTGTTTGAGGATTTTATATAACACATAGAACTCATTGGATTTGAAAACTTAATACGACTTTCCCATTACGGTATTAAGTAGGCCTACACTTTTCTATAGTAGAAATTGTAGCATCGTTCTCTACTATGCAGAAACAAATCATATATGTAGTAGTGCAATTATACCTACCCGTTACATATAACATGAGGCAGTCATGCCTTAAGGGGGCATTTTACAAACAATTATCAATGGGACTATTCCACTAATATACAGGCTCGTACCTGCATGTGTAACGTGTTCCCACATGTGGGTGTATGTGACTACGTGCCTGGACATGCAAACCTACAAATCAGTGCTGATAACGGACTCAGCCAGCCCTATCATGTTGATTCGTTCCCACTGGTTAAACAATAACGCCTTTTACCTTTTAGTTTATATTGATGTTATGGCAGGTTCACCTTTTAGTTTAAATGGTTTGTATTGATTTTGAGTGAGAGTTCGGACTGAGTATCTACTGTCGAGTATAAAAAAAGAAAATCAGTTATAACAACAGATAATTGGTGGTCATCCGCACAGATTTCTACCACACATCAACAAACATTAGTATTGTCCTCTAGTAATTATGAAAATCATATAAGTGAATTTATCAAGAACTCTTTTTCTTTTGTTATAATGCGGCTTGAGTTGTACGAAGACCAGCCGTCTTGGAAGACAAGGATTACTTCCTGAAAGTTTCTACTCTGGAATAAAGGAATTAAAGACAATTAAATGTTTCACTATACAAACCAAGAACCCAGCTAATACCAGTTGTACGGAAAACAACGTGTTCCTCGTTTATCAAACAAAATAAAAAGAAAGTTCGGCTTTATTTCAGAAGACGTTTTATTTTCAATTATTAAGGACCAGTGCGAGTCCACAGTATGGGAACTCCTGAATGGTTGTTCGTCTTTTATCAACAGAGATACAATAGGATAGATATGTACAGAGAACCAGTGATCATCATTCGATGTAAAAACAAAACAATCCGTGATGCAGATAGAGAACATACATATATTTTCCTGACTATGCAGGGGAAAGATTTGGCGAGTATCCTTCCTAAAAAAAATGATGTATAAATTCTTTGTACAATTTAGTCGTTTCTAACATCAGTTCTTAACCGTGCGAAATACCCTGATTGGGACACAGGTTACTGGTATTATCATTATGAATCGACGTGAGTTAATGTTGATACGGAGACAAAGAACTATTTTCATCCAGATGGAGAGCGACATAGGATGAAAGCTACTAAATCTGCGATAGGAGAACATAGTTTTGAACTTATTAAATCTCAACATATAAGAGCAATAATTCTTCTATCCGAAAGTGAATTCGGAAAAGTGCTTTGCTTAATGTATCAGTGCCACACTGAAATGTTAAAACCCTTATCGTTTGACAACATAGGTTCATTCATTAGTCACCTTACTAACCGAACTAAACTGGCTAAAATACATATTGAAAAGATAAGAGTGATAGGGTACATCCTTAAGAAAATTTCGCACATCTGAATTATGCTGATCACGTATGTTCTACAAACACCTTTTAAGAAATCACAGGTACAATACAGGATCATAACTTTTCTTTTGTTGATCCTTATAGCCTTTCACCGAAAATGTTTTAGGTGGGGTGCAATTGTAATAACTAACATGGTGGGACTTTAGGGTTTACGGGAAAAAAAGACTCACTCACAGAGTATATTCAGTAAGGGAGATCGTGTTGTTTTATTTTCTCGATTGGAAACCCTCTAAACCAGCTTAATACCCCATATTTCCAACAAGATTAGAAAAGGAATACTACAATTCCTTTCCATAATAATGTCTTTCTATCGTTGCCAACCAGTGAAGATTTGTATTTCTATTTATCTGACAATAAATGCTCTCATTTTCGACACACTGTAAGTATTCAACTGAACCTTGTTTAAGAAAATTCTAGTGCTATAAATAAAATCAATTCCATACGATCACACGCCAGTCACACACATACAATATTCATTCAAACTGTTTGAAAACAACGAGTTTCCATTTTGCTACATCTGACCATCGTAAATACAATTTCACAAGTATGCCCTCGGTCTGCAAGAAGTTGTTACCAAGAAAATCGTAGATATCTTAGATTTCAGACCCTTAGGTGAGGAACAGAACAATATTTTCAGTTGGCCATTATAACTGGCCAAACTAGACTGCGCTCAACATCCAATTATCAGAAAGAAATGTTAATCAAAAATGAATAAGCTAATATTTCCGCGTAGGTCAAATCCACATCCTATTATTAATTCATTCCAAGATGGAACTTGGATTTTTTTTATATTTCAAAATGTTTATATATGATGTTTGCATTGTATGAAAACCTTGGATTGATATGGAAGCCTCCGGGCATGCCTTAATAACAAGAAAAATCAAGTGTTCTTAAACTTAACAAAAAATGTATCGTTTAGTTCAAGCTTTAAACAAACAGGAAAGTAAGTAAGTAAAGGGTGTCATGTATAGCACATAGATGGATAGTTAGTGAGTCAGCTTTAGGTTCGATCCACGTTCACAAGTATTAAAGAGAACGAATATTACGTTATCATGATATATAGCGCTGAAGTACGCCCTATTTACATTGTCGGTGCTTGGCGCATTCTTAGACATCTCGGTTAATCTATGATAACTGATGCAGTTGCTGAAAGTGTCCAGTGACTAGACCAGTAATTAAGCGTAAAATCAACCCTTAAGAAAGCCACTTTATCTGACTAGTCTTCCATCAGAATGTGACAAAGTTAGGCATGGTACCTTTATATACACTTTAAACAAACCGCGCCAAGCGAAATAGATCATTTTACAGAATCTAAGGAGGCACTGGATCTATTGTGTACATTCACAGTTGTTTTTGCTTCCTCAAATTAAACCTTGAATAAAACCCACATATTTACTCTTTTCCTGATGAACGCAGGAGACCATACAATCCATATACGGTTTCTGATGTTGCGTTTACTATTGTTTAGTGATCACGCGAATAATTCATGCGTATGGCGATGTGCCATTTAATGGCATGACTTTGAAAAGGGTATTCGAAGAAATATACAATCATGTTAATCAGCCATGCTGGATTTTACTGGCAAATTAAGTTTGGCCATGTTTTTAGACGTATTTCTTGAAGCATTTGACAGACTGAGTCAATTTCTAACCAGCTCATTTCCGGATTGGATTTTGGTCAAGTCTGTTATTTAGCATAAATATGAATCGAATATCTTAGGCACAGCCAGAATACGGATACGAATGTACTAAGACCTAAACCGTTCCCCCTTTTGAGGTTCAGTTGCCTAAGATAATACAGGTCAAGTAATTTACAATTATCAAATAAAACTATTACTCCTTACACATTGCATCATATACACATTATAAATTCTAATATTCTCTACCTCACTTTTGCAATATTACATAACTTATGAACAAGACAGAATTGTCGGTGCTTCATTACTTTGTACAATTACGTGGTTTCTGTATCGTGGCAATATGATGCAGACCGTTTGCCTAATTTCTTTGATAATAGAGTATAAAATGTCCCGCCCTTTGAAGAAGCTGTTTAACATTTTCAAGCTAGACAAATATACAGTTCACAGTGGGTTGTGTACACAGTATTTTCACGATAACGACAGTTCGTAATTCACCTTTCCAGGTTCATCTCTGTAAAGTGATTCCTTGTAGCATACAATTCCATGCTACTAAATAAACTCAATATAAAAGATCTGCGCATGAATCTACCCTAAAACCGGCAATTCCATGAATGAAAGATCAAACGATAATCAGTGGTTGGGACATTTAAAGTGAATTTAGGAAAATCCCCCCTTTATCAACGTATGAATTTGGCATAGAATATAAAACAAGGAGAACGCAGTGTACATAATATTTTGTTACACAATTTTCATGATGGGAATCAAGACGTACAAAGATAGTGGGTAGATCCCAGACAACAGGGGCTAACATAAATCAAGAGTATATTTGTTGTAACTTATCACACGAAGGCGTCTTCAAATTTTGGGCTCGTTCGTGTAATTTTACGTCGTTAAAGTTGCGGGCTCGCCATAACATATTTTCTTCTGCAAATGAAATAGAAAATCAATGTTAAATACTAAATTATGCCTCGGTGTTAAGGTCAAGAAGATAAATCATGATTATTTTGGACTTATCAAAATTAATACAAATTCGTATAAAAGCAAAGGGTAAACGCTCAAGATTTAAGAAGTACCGGTACTACATTGTATTATCTGTGGAAAGCTTTTCGATAGAGATAGCCAGGCATCTTAATATATTACGTCCAAGAATGTTTTATTCCTTTGTACTCTAACCTTTGATATATCTAAAAGGAAGATATAGAAAAATGTTCATAACAAATGGGCGGGGGGGGGGGAATAAATTGATGTAAATGCATGTTAAAGCCGGGGGAAGGGCCTTATGTGGCGGATCCAGTAGCGTTTGGTGTCCAACCAACCCCGCCCCCCAAATCTTTCCAATTTCTGATATCTTGATATAACAACTTTGACACAACATTTACTTGTTTAAGAAACGTAAACAAAAATAATAGTAGATAAGAAGTATATATACTCACTGTAACTTCTCTCTCTAAAACAATTGCTCCTTAAGTTTGATATATATTCGTCCTCGATCTGCTGTTCGAGTCGTCGCATACTGCCCCGATAGTCTACGCTGAAGTCGGGCTTCACATAGTAGGGAACATTGAGGTTCGACGTTTTTCTAATGATGTGGTATCGACTAAAACGAGAGAATGCAATGACTGGATTGGTAAATGAGATTTCACTTTAGATTGACATATCAAATAATGCTAAGATATTGATTATTTTACTGGAAGAATAATTTACTTTGGTTAGTATCTAAAATACAAATATAATGCTACGAGTAATGTCTTTTAAAACAATATTTTGCTCTCAAAGAGTACCAATAAACAATGATTATTTCTAAAACTTTTCTGCCATCTATCAAAAATGGCAAATTGAGAAGTACCAGTTGAACATTTAACGTAATTATGATTATCTGACCAATTGTCTACTAAATTGTAATGCGCTTTGATTTGGTCGAAATCAGCTAGCACTGTGGGATGTTTCTCATGCCTCGTGACTCTACTTACTCTGTCTTTGTGAGGCTGTACGGCGGGTCGCTGACGAGGAAGGAGCTTAGTAAAGAGAGGAGGACAAGGAAGAGAATAGGCGCCAGCTGCAGCAGCAGGGTGTAGGCCGGCTCGTGCTGGCCCTCTGCTGGCCGGTGGGTGTATGTTCGGTGCATGTGGTGCCGCCGACTGTAGACGTTCCCTGCAAAAGACAAGGCATTCCGCACATGAATGACTAGTAGCAACCTTCTGGGGACACCTATTCGTTTGGGTTAGTTGGATATAAGGATTGGCTACGGTATTGCGCGGTCATTTCGCAGCGTTCACAGTATTGTATAATGGTGACTTTGCTGCCTTCTGTAGTTTCATACCCTTTTCGCTTCAGATAAATGTTACTGGCGATTACATCATGTCTCAAAACTGTGCATATGTTAGTAAGCTAGAAATGTAGGTTCAAAAGGCAAAAATGAAAAGAACTGCATTCCCCCCCTCATAATTTAATTCAAATCTTTAGCATTATTCATCATAGTAAGCCGAAAGATCTTTGCTTTATTTTGATGTGTCATATGTTTCAGTCGATTATAGACATCGATTTGACTAAATCAGCCGCTCATCACTGTAGTCTAACCTTGATATATATGTAGCATAACGTGAGGTAGGACTCGTTTTCCATTTTATTGGTTAAAAACCTGGTACCGTCTTTTTAGCCTTTTTTTTTAACCAGTCTTTAACCATTCTGGTTTCTCAAGTACCGGAATAAAAAGCAGTCGGTTCCTTTTTGGATTAATTTTTTTTTACATATGTTGTACCTATAATTTGGGAAATCAATGTGGGTTCCAGACATCAAAAACCGTCCTGGCTACACCCTTGAGTAGAAATGATCAAGAAAGAAGCTGCATACGCACGTCATTTTCGTCAGTTATGAATAGCAGACACACCATTGACTAGTATTAAAATCATTACCTATGCTAAACTACATTAAAACCATTCTGCATGCCTGGATAAGAACCACTTTCGTGCGTGTAACTAAACGTGTGTAACTATTGCTTTGCGTGTGACTAATCTGTACATCGTTTTTAGTACTACGGATACACCTTACGGGAGAATACTAAATTCGGGAACCGTAGAAGTTCAATGTTTCAAAGTTCAAAGGAAAATGATCATGTTAGTTTGCTAATAACTGCATTCGATTGCTATAATCTATTGGTATTGGTAGATTTTAAATAGAATTGGGTCAACGGATCCAAATATAGTGAGATGTTACTGTTAGTAAAAAGAACATCAGCAAATTTGTAAGGAAATGCGACTCATTCTCTGACACGTCCTCGTCTTTTTTAACATGTGCCTAGAGATCTGCACAAGCAAAACTCAAGATAAAACAGCGATAAACTGGAGGAAGCTACCAACGACGCTACACAATTTTGATTTGATTTGCCCACACACACACACACACAAATTCATTTACACTGGCTTCGTGCTGCACGTCATTCCATTCTCAGATATGAGGGTGTGTGTTTTAGAAAATAAATACCCGTTGCAACTTTACTATGGAAAGGTAAAAAGAGTATGATCACCTTTGAAAACCATTCTCAGATTTATGCCATCACTGCTTTAATCTTGAAAATGCGTACAAACAAATAAAAACTACAGCTATTCATTTTTATAAGATCCATGTGCTTAATAGTAGCGTTAACATTTAATAAATGTTTACACTGTAACGAACTGAATAGATGTTTGACTTATATATGCCAGGTTCATGTTACGTGAAATGTGCGACCACGTGGTTATTTACGTCGAAACAAGTGGTTTGGACACATGTTTGCTTTATGTCCACAATACAGCATTAACTGCCTTTACTGATTTTTTTATGGAAAGACCTTCGTTATTTTAAAAAATATTCTCTTAAGCTTGAACGCCAATGAAAATTGAAACATCGTTTGTCTGCGTACATAAAAACTGTTATAATTGTCCGTCAAAATTTGACCACAAAGTAACAGATCTGTCTGAGGAGAGTGACTGCAATCGGTTTCATTTCAATGATGAATGATATATAGGGAAAATAGCCTTCTCTAAGAATTAAGCGAATAGCATTTCCCTACAATATCCGAGCCTTTTGCAGGCTGAGTATTGAAAGCGGTGTAGCATGTGCAAGGGGAATTTGAATCAGGAGGCACCAAATTAGGATTATCTTAAAAATCTACCACCGTAGTTCGCATTCCACAAAATGTTAACAAATGGGGTCCACAAGCTAATTAATATACTGGAATGGCGACAAGGGCGTCTACGAAATGAGCATACCCTTGTCTTTGTCTGTCTGTTTGCCTCTTTGTTGCTTGCTACCGCGCCGCCTTTTCTTGATAACCAGACGGCCATTGACAACATAGACTTCGGAATCTGCAGACATAGCGATACGGGATGTAGACACACACGTCTTGCCCTGGCATATAACGCCATCTCGTGTTAGAGTACCAAAGCCAAACAAAGGGTTCAGGCCGCACTAGATTCTTTTAGTGGCTGTGGGGAGTATGACGACATGCAACAAGTCGTCAATGTGAAGGGAGTGCGTTCACAGATTTTAGGCACGATGCCAAATAGAATTTTTCAAAAGCACAAACGCTTTTAAATTTGCAAGGATACAAGTAACCCCTCAATGGACATTTCTGCAACGGGTATTTTTTCAATTACCAGCAAAAATTTCCAAATTGTGATATTATGATGTGCCCTACTAGTTTGAAATTTAAAAACAAATTTCAATTGATGTACCAGTATAACTTAATAACGAGAGTGCTGTTTAACTCCCTGAGAGCAATACACTCAACAGCATAACAATCTGAGTTAATGGTGAACACGATGCCACTTGAAATAGAGCACACAACCTACTCCTGTTAGAAGGAGTCCTTTGTATGAATGACAGAACTCCACGTTCATACAGATTGATGAACCCGGGTTGATAGCAAGCAAACTCTAGAATATAAAATTTCATTTCAATGCTCTTTTATTTTGTTATTGAATGAGCCACATATTAATTTCATATGTAACATTTCGAAAGGATTTCGATATCATTAACGCACTACGGGCGCATTGCTTGTTCTATTGTAAAATTGTATGGCTTATGCGCACACCTTTCCACTAATCTGTGGATGCAACTACCAGATTTTAAAAAAACTAGTCATGTGCACATTCATGTGGACGAGGCAAAGTTGCCCAAAAAAGGAATGGAGTCAAAATAAGCCCGAAAAGTAACCCTGTTACCCTACAATTGCCATGCAAAGTATTTTGAACAGGCAAGCGGATGGTTCACATGATGCAGTTCCCATTTACGACATGCATATTAGTAATGTAATTTCTAAGTCAACATTAACATGGATAGTTAAAAGTTGATACGGTTAACAAAATATTCTTACATAGCAGAAACTGTAATAGTCATTTTGTCTATTATAACAAATATAGCTTCAATTCAAATGCCTGTCAATCAAAGATGAAAAATCAAAATTCCTCGGGTAATCCAAAGCAAGCGACTTATAGTTTACATGCAAATCTCAAATCTCCGTACATTTCTTGTTGTTTCTGTTACTCTCTTGAATGAGGAATAATCTTCTTTTTGAAATATAATTTCCTAGTGCGATCAATATACTTCACTTTTCATCAAAGACTAAATATTACAAGCTTTTATTGCAACTTCATTACCCAACGTTTAAACAACTTAACGGAATGGTGGTAATTTCTTCGAACATTCACACTCTTACCTACAGAAGTTGGGGGGCATAATCGATTATTCTTGTATAACTAATAAAAACTGGTACTATATGTTACAGACGTGAATATTCATTAGACAAAAAGATAGTATAAACTAAACCTTATATTTTTTCTGATGGTAAAGTTTCGTTTAACGATTTATGCACGTAAGCCATTCCTCGGTGAAATGAGATTATGAGTGAAATATACTTACCAGACGGGAATGCACCACCGAAGAACATATTGAAAAGCTCCTCTGCCGAAATGTCTCCTGCAAGGCAAAATATGTGGGATAAAGTATGTTTTTTAACCTCATACCATTTCCCCTGTTGAGAAACAATGTCCGCTCTGTCATAATAAAGGATTACAGAAAGTCAGTACTAAGGTAAAAGTTCTACATGTAAAACGTCTACTTCTATATTATATTAATTTTCTCCTACAGCTGAAGAGGTGTATCCTTTGTCAAAACTTTCGACCAACAAAAATAGAGCTTTATATGTCTTTTAAGCATTCTAGTTTATCATCTTACAATGCGATTGTAGATTGAGGGTTTGAATAAAAAGTATACTCGACAGCCTACCTTCAAATCCTCGTGTGTAGTCATAGTGATCGCCATGAGAGTGTCGAGATCGGGCTAGGTTGTCGTCAGCACCATACTGATCATATCTGTGTCTCTTTTCTGCATCACTGAGAACGCCAAACGCGTTGCTAATTGCTGGAAAAAAAAGATATTCACTCAATTAACATAATTTCACGAATTGACAATTAAATATTGTACCAAATAGCCCCAATTTTACACCAGCAGAATCAAACTTTGTTGGTAGTCAACCGCTTATTGCAGGAAAAGAATACTGGGTACATTGCTATTGGTTCTTGGTAGTGAAAACAGTTCATAACTAGTGTTTGAACCATTTTAACTATTTTCAAATTCTATTTTGAATGTTTTCTATCCTTATCGAACTATTCTCTTCTAAAATTCGTTAAATTTATCTATTCTCTGTCCTTTCCACATTGATGATTAGTAGAGTTTAATGTTAGCATTTTTTTCAGCTACATCAGGACCTCTCACGTTTTTAACTTTGACAAGTTCTATGACCGGATCTATGAGCATGAAAATGACAGAAGGTAGGGCATTTAAACAGGCACAGCCAGTCTTTAACCTGGATCTCCCACATGCAAGTCGGGTACGCCGACCGCTACTCCATCCCACAACCCTTACAGGGTTCAACATTAAGCATTGCCCGCCTGCCCGGGGCAGGTAAAAGTTAAGCTGGGGCAGGCAAATCTTGACATACACCTGCCCGAAGGGCAGGCAAAACTTTTGCCATATGATAATAAACTATTAAAAAAGGGCAAGTGAAATTTAGGATTGGGCAGGTAAAATTTGACCTATACCTGCCCGACGGGCAGCTTAGTTGAAAACCTTAATGTTGAGCCCTGCCTTATTAATATTGATGTCAGTACCTTTGAAAGCTTCTGTTGCACCAGGCGCATGGTTCTTGTCAGGGTGGAGTTTGAAGGCCAGTCTCTTGTATGCCTTCTTCAGGTCGTCCTCCGTACAGTCCTTCGTTACACCGAGTATCTCGTAGTAGTCTTTGCATTTCCGAACTCTAGTGACAAAAAAACATAGTTATGATTTTTTTTTTTTTTTTTTTTTTTTTTTAATTTATTAATCAACTTCATATACAGTAAGTTATGTTCTTCCAGTTGAGTTCCGTATAATGGAAATGGAGTACACAGAGATGTTTAAGATGAGTTGACATGACAATCATATATATGATCAGACCACCTTACTGTTAGTACCTGGTAGTGAAAGCAGTGGGGGGAAAAGGTTTATTTGTAACGCAAATATTTTTCAAAGATCGTACCTATCTACTAGAAAAAATAGAATTTACACTTTCACAATAAAAACTGAATGTGTAAACAATAGCTATCAATGCGGTGATGGTGCCATTCCTGCACCCAATGCAAAATTTGATATTCATGTTATCTACCTTTTGACTGCAACCAGTTGTTCTTGTGAGTAGGTTGGTTCCTTTGCTTCTGCCTTTTCCCTTCCCCCCGAACCCCGCCGTTGTCGGACTTGTGGTTCCTCGGGCTCTGTGGAGCCGGCGGCTCCGGCTGGGTTCCCATTGGGAGAAGCTTCAGACGACGCCCCTGAACGGTCCTCCTCTCCCGAAGCTGCACTACCATTGGGCGTTTGGAAGTGGGCCAGCAGATCTACGAATAAAGAAACAACGTGTGCTCACAATATCTACATCATTTATCAAAGAAGGCGGTAAGCTGTAAAGGTTTTCCAATTCGTTGATTGTAATAGACCAAAAAATAAGTCTAAGCCAATAGGGGCAATTTAGGGGAAAAGGCGCGATTAGAAAATACATACGGATGGATTGCCTTGAGCTGACGGCTGAGTAGGTTTTTGTTTTCATTACAACTGTAGGGAGCGAGTTGTCTGGTTACCGTTTTAATGAGTAGAGGAGCCAGTTTCCGCGCATCTCTAGTTTCCGCGCATTTTACGCATTTTATGGACGCATTTTTTCGACATGTATCAAATATGCTACTTTTTAGATGCCAGACCTGAAATAATGTTGTTATGCAATGAATTTATCATTTTTAATGATGTTTCATATAGATTTATGTATTCTAAGGCCAAAAATATGTTTCAATGTCTTTATTATTAAGGAAAATGTCGGGATCCTTAAAAAGTTCATATTTTTGAAATAAGGATCATAAGATCATTTTCTTCAGGAAAAAATATAATTTTCCTTAAAAAAATATCATAGATATTAATTTAAAGTGATATACGATTATTCTGATGTCATAAACATAAAATGTCTTGCCTAATATAGAAAATAGGCCCCTGCGCGGAAACTAATGACAATAAATTAGACAGTCTCTAGTTTCCGCTCATTTTTCAGGTATTTTTCCGAATTTTCTGAATTTTCCAACTATTTTTTCAGGAAAAAACATGGATTTTTTTTTCAAACATGCTTGGATATTATTTTGAAGACACTTCCCTAAAATAATATCAACCAAATCTTCATTGCAAATTGTTTTTATGTCTTTTACTTAGGCAAATTAATCCTTTTATCATTTATTGAAAATGCACAAAATATGCATATTTCTTTCCTTTTTTTGTAAATCTGTTGTTTAGATTTTGCAAAACAACATAGCATTTCTAGTATGCAAAATCGCAAATCAGTAAGAGGTCAAAAATATTTTGTATAACAGAAATCAAAAGATAATCTTTTTCTCATGCTCCTTGTATGATATTTTCTTCCTATTGCGAATTTTACTCATTTTACACCTCAAATATGCATAAATGCGTGGAAACTGACACCAAAATGCACGGAAATAGGCTCCAGGTACGCGGAAACTGAAGAATTAACATGTGAAAGTAAAACCTCAAGATATTACAAAAATATTTTCAAACTTTATTTTGTTTAATTATGATTATGTTCATAAACGTCATTCCCCTGCATATAGAAGAAAAAATATTAAATTGATTATTTTTTTCTTTAAATATTTTGTTAAAACTTAATTTCTTGCTCTTAATGCGCGGAAACTGGCTCCTCTACTCTACTGTCGATCATTGTTAAAATTTTGCCTGGACTGTCATAAAGGTGCAATTATGAAAACACTATTTTTGTGCACGTTTTAACAGGGTGACCCTTGAACTTTCTCTATCAATCGTGGAGATTAAACCTGTAGACAGTTGTGTAAATAATTCAATAACATTTCTGTACTACAGATTGAAATTCTGAATATTTGTATTAGGAAATAAACCATTTTTCTAAGTTTTCTACAAATTTTAGAGACTTAGAAAATGGCTCTACTTTCGAAATGTTCTCTTGAAATTAACTACAACTATTTAAATTTTGGTTAATTTTCCTCGATACTTGAAATAACAAGTTCATACCCGAAGAACTTATTCTAAAACCGTCCAACTCTACAATGTTTGCCACTTACGCTAGCTTGTTGGCTTAATTTGTGAGCAGGGCTGAAACTTAGCACCAAAATAATGTCAAGTGGGCCCGGATGACCTACAGAAATTTCTACCGTTTTTCCTATATTTTTCTACCTTATTCTACCTGTTTTGGAAATTTCTACGAAGAATTATCGAAATAATCATGACCATCAGAAAGTTATCAGGACTGACATTAGGCAAAAAAAAAAAAAAAGATGCCTTTATCAAAAAAAAGTAAGTGAGTGAGAGATGGATGCCCGACAGCCATGTATTTTCACGGGTATTTCAGTTTTCAAAATGTTGTCATGTTGGCCTGGGTCGATTTTTTTATATTTATATTTTTTCAAATTTACCAAATGGGCTCAGGCAGTAGATCTAGTGGAAATTTAAGAACTTTTCTAAACATCTTAAAAATTAAAACATTTTTTTTGTCTAAAATACATGCCATTGCATCTGTATACTGTCCCATGTTGTTCCTCATTTTTCTGGTCAATTATTTTAAATTAAGGGGGAAAAAATCCTAAAAATAATTAAGGGTAGGGCCAAAAACATAAGGGGAGGTCGGGTTACCTGAACAGAACAATTTTTTAGGGCTTATCAAAGCAATAACGGCCCTGTTGACAGACAGCCCAAAATGTTAGTATCAAGTATTTTTAGATCTATGACGCTCTTTGTTGTTGGAGAAGCTCCTAAGCGTAGCTTCTTAATTTTACCTGTGACACAGTAATCTTAAAGGGGGTTGGTTGGCCTGCCTGAAAAGGTTTGGGCTTTGGCTTTTGAAACTGATAGGTGTGGCTTCACATTAGACCCTACTCACAAGGGAGGTCGACCTATTCCTGGGGTGATTTTTACATCAAAATCCATAAACCATAACTAAATAAGTAATCTAAAATACACAATACTACAGTCAGCGCGTCATAAATATAAGTCACTCAGAACTAACGACGTAGACTGACTCTGAGTGACACCAGCGTCACTGCCACTGGTTCACTCAGAGTCACACTGACACTGTCAGTTTACTTATCTAGATTAGACCTAAGCTAATAAACTTCTCATCGGAAAAAAAGAATCTGCGATGTATACATCAAGGTATTCCAGATAATAGCAACTCTGATTTGAAAATACTGTTTCCAAAAAATGTGTATTTTGGAAGCATCGGCACCAGAAAGCCACGTCGCCCTCAGGCTTCACCGAAGTGTTTTCGGACCGAAGTCGCACCCTGATTTGTTTAGATGTCTATCGAAAAATCCGTCATTCTCAACATCCTGAGTCTGAGGAAAGATTACCTTTTGCCTTCTTTGATGGGTATAATTTGTCTGCCTTTATAATATATTTGATGGCCTTTTCCTTCTCGCCGGCCGATGCAAACTTCAGTGCAAGCTTTATACATTTTTCACTTTCATCCTTGTTGCCCTCCATCTTGAATAGGGATTTAAGCACGCGAACCGCAGTAGCGAGTTTCAGCGATTCTGATTGGTCAAAATTAAGGTCATGATACGTAGGCGAAGGAGATTGTTTATCATGAAGTACCGTAGGCTGGGAAGACTGATTCCCGCCTCAGACCGGACAACAGTGGAGTAAACCAGACGAAGACCCATGCCCATTCTACAGGGAAAAGACAAGAAATAACTTAATAAAGTAGTCTAGAATTCGACTAGGTAGACCAGCTACCAGGCTATTTATACCAAATAGGCTACTTTTAATAGGCCCTATTTGCCTCAAAATTGAAAATTTCAGGTAGGCCTAACGTTAGATCTACAATCGGATCCTCGGTACCTATAACGGCCTATAAACTGTTACCAAACAACTTGTTGACTTTGACACTCCATTAACTGTTACCAAACTAATTCTTGTGTTTGACTATATCCATTAGCTGATTAGGTCTATAAAAAGAATTAACCTGCAAAATGCTGTAATTCAGAGCAAAATAGGGTCGGACATTGTAGGTTGGGCTGACAGGCTTTTACATTGGTTCAGTGGCGGATCCAGGGGGGGGGGGGGGGGGGCAAAAGGGGCAATTGCCCCCCCTAGACAAAAAATGGACTCTCGTAGTTCTAACAAATCCGAGGAGAAATTTTGGAAGCAAAAATAGTGGGGTAGGCCTAAGGGGGTGGGTATCTTGCCCCCCCCCCCCCCCCCCTAGAAGCCAGGGTCTGGATCCGCCCCTGTCAGGTTCCTATGGGAAACAAACCCATGTATAACGCCGCTTTTTACAATTTTAGGAAGAAATTTCTCAACCAAATTGCTTTAGTTAATTTTGTATTATGCAACTGCCTTTCATGGAAATAGCACAGATCCGAGGCCTATGGTAATTACAACGTACCTGTGGTAGCTTGGGATAAAGGATGAAACTGACAATTCGTTTTTATATTAAAAATCGATATTTATTCATAATGCTTCATTAATGTAGAACTAATAATCACGGTGCGCCCCTTATAGACTATCAGATTCTATCACTCTTTCTACCTTGAATAGTTTTTTCATCTTTTTTTTTGACAAATACTCACAATGTAATTGTTCCATCGTACAACTTTGAAGTTATTAAACACAACAATAACACAATATCTAAATCTTATTGTTAGATCTAATGAGATGAATTAAGAGGAATGTTATAAATACCCATGTTGGCAACATTAGATCTTAAATTATCTTTTCAATCCTTAAGGAAATGTCGTTTATCGCAACTTTAAATTCAATATTTGATGTTAATCGCTGTAGTTCCTTTGGTAATTGCTGCCAAACTCGTTCTCCTCGATATAACAGGCTCAGTCATTTGGATCGAGGAGAACGTCTTTAGCAGCAATATGAGTATTTAGGCCTATATCATACATGCAGGCCGATACCTAAACGTTGGTTTTTTTTAAACAAAATTTGACGCTCTTTGTCTAGTTTAGGTATTCACAAAAACAGTTTAATACCAATAATTTTACAATTCCTGTTACCAAACTTGCTTACAGTAAATTTGGTTGATTATAGTTATAGCAGTCTTCGCACTGTTCAAGATGGGCATTTCTTTCCCATATACATATCCTAATGAATGACCTGTAACTTTATACCACCCCTTGACCCCTCTGAATATTTCGATTCTAAAAGAATTAACACATGTACAGTCATATTAATCAGTCTGCATGTGTACATACTAAAATGTAATTCCCATATGTACCTCAGTAAGAGTTTCATATAAATATTCTGATATGAACGAATCGCACCTATATAGATGATAGCTGAAGAATATATTTAGAATACCTATAGTAACTGTTATGTATGATTATTTTCATATTCAATTCGGACCTTTTATATGTCTCTTTCTAATTGTGAGCTATCGCTCTAAAATATGTAATCTTTTAGGACAAGAAAAACCTTAGTCGCCATAAAAATATAACCCCTATACTCAGCCAAATTATACACTCCAGGTTGATAACATTTGGATCCCCATGGGATTACTTCATTGATACTGCATATAATTATACAGAAAGAGGAGAGACCTCATCATGTTCATCTTTCATCCAGACACTTAACATTGTTTATGTACTCAGCAATGCCTTGGTGGATCTACGATTTTGAAATCTGTAATGGGGTTTTGACAAAATTTTACTTGGAAAGAGAATGACTCCTTTTGCAGAAAAAAATGGATTTTAAACATTTATACAAAAAAGCTCGATATGCGACCTAAGCCTGCGCATAAACCGAGACGCCCTGCCGCGTCCGTTAGGGGAACCACCGCCCACTTACCTGGGGAGGTTCTTTACCTGTCCGCCAGATGGTGCCATCAAAGGTGTTTTGTGTAGGGAGCATTATTGCAGACGATTATATAGTTTGCGATTTGTATTTAATAATACTTCCAACACCAATATCTATGAGTCTTATATTCCTTTCATAGCTTAATAAAGATTAATGAAAACAGGGTAAGTATACATGTACTACTATAAATAGGGTAAGGGTGGGCGTGGATGCCTTGTGTATTTCGTGTAGGTATGCTCCCGGGCGCCATATTTGTAGCAATCTAGGGCAGGTACAAGCCACACAGGTGTGTGTAGAACTTGGTGACCCAGAAACGGGGAAATTTCTCATGTAACCGATAACTGGATACGGTGAAAAGCCATCATGAAGTACTGGATATCCCTAGGAATAGTATTACTTTCCGTCTACATTGGAACAGGTAAGGATAAGGTATTATGTGATATTCAGAAATTGACCTGGTAGTCATATTCTACTGTACCCCTTGTGTATGTACATGGGGATTGAAGTCTATTATGAAGACACACCACTGACCACGGACAACTGTGTTAGCCCATGGGTTATAGTCACCTCGCCTATGTCGCTTTTGTTCATCATTTTGTGTAGCTTGATTCTCCGAATTCCATTATACCTAATGAAGCCGTTTAATGTGACGAAATGATTAGTCCATGGAATCGGATGCCCATGATTTGAGGCCTATACATGGCCACACTTATACTGTAATTTCTACCTCAGCTGATGGCTTACAAAAACAACTCGGTAAACTCCAGGACTATTGCAGTAAATGGCATTTGATTGTTAGCATGCCAAAGACTAAGATCCTTATCTTTAACCAAAATGATTGTTCTGACCTATCTTTTTCTTATAACCAAGAAGAAGTCAAAATTGTAACATCTTACACCTACTTAGGCCTTGATATATCAAGTGCCAAGAAAAACATTTTCCACTTAGTCCCATCACAATTGACTGAGAAAGGCAGAAGAGCCCTGTATCAAGCCTACTCTAACTGTCATCCACACATTGGCAAATACTTATAAATAGAAACATAATGTTATACCACATTACCTAGACCACTTGAAAAATCATTAATTTTTTCCCCTTTGGAATCTTACTATACTGGGTCAGAAAGAGCGCGTCTTTTGTATTCTCATGCTTATTACGAAATGTTTCTATGTTATGTAAAACAAGAGATATTAAAGAAAATAGAAGTCAAAATAGGGTATTAATTCTGTCACTTTTTACCAAAACGCACCCACAATGAAAATCTGCGCATTACATCATAGTGATGAGACATGGTTTTTCTTATACAAAAATGTTCAAGGAATACATTGGAGTAATTATCTCACTGTTGGATCAACCTTTCCTCCTAAAATTGTGATTTTAGTGCTTTTTTGGACACAAGGATATGAAGAATCTGTCCAGAATTGAACCCCCATGGTGTCGTAGTACCTGCACCTAGACAAGATTAACACAGATCCAGGCCTCAAAGCGGGTCCTTTAAAACCTTTTATTTTACCTCTGGACTTTTTAAAACCTTTATTTTCCTCTCAGTGACCTTTAATGAGCTTTTGTTCATTTCAAGTGACCAATAAGTGTAAAAGTTTGTATAAATGACAAGGAATTCATTTAGAATCTCAACTGAGCATAGGAAATGGTTGTGAATCTGCGAAAAATTATTAATTTCATCAGTAATATGGCCCATTTAAGTGTATAATGAGTGTGTCATTTTTATACCAAAAAAATCTGACTATATCATCTGAGAAATAGACATTTTGAAATGTGGGCTTATTGCTGACCTTTTTTTGACTGGTCATTGCTCGGGCCCTACCTAAAATTCTATGGTGCTGTTCAAACCAACAAAAGAGTGGTTCAACAAAAATACTAACCCATACCTGCCTACAGTCTTGGACAGGATGTTGTTGATTCCAATCCAAAAGTGAAATATGACGCTGAATCCTTTAAAAGGAGTAGCATCAAGCATACAGGAACAATGAAGCAAGTGGTTTTGGTCTAATTTCATAAGAATATCAGTTAAAACTGTAAATCTTAAATGACTTTTTCCCCTTATCTGACTTTTTTTTTTTAAATTGCTGCCTTTTACAGGGACCTTTTTTTTTCATGATCCCCACTTTCAGGCCTGCAGATCTTCCAATTTTAAAATGCCTAAATGTTTTCTCTTGGATCAAGGGGCAATTGCCCCTTTTGCCCCCCCCCCCCCCCACCCGACACACACACTCTTGCATCCGCCACTTTTCCCCAGATCCCCTAGGTCTAGACTACGAGTGACTATGAGTGAGTCTAAAATCGGCAAGGTGACACGATGATCATTTCAATTCGACCGGGCAACGCTCAATGACGACCCCGGGGGGGGGGGGGGGGGGTAAATTAAAGTCAATTGACATTAACATTGCAGAAAATTAATAGCGATGTGACCGCTCAAATGGTTACAGTTCAAAATTAATGGTTAAATAATCAACCCCCAAAAATCTACAATAGAAGATCTGTATTTTTTAGATTTGACATCTATGCGAGATCAGTCCCGAACCCCCATCAATGCCTCCAACTGTACTTACTTGCATGTGTGTCTTTAGTCCTACCCATAATCTGTGACAATTTATAGGAATAATTGCTCTTAGTCCAATAAAGTGTTTCCCTAATATGAGTCATACTTCATGATTAGACTTTAATTGTGAGATTATTTGATCATTGAAAAATAATTCATACTCTAATCAAAGATTGACAAACATACATTTCGTTTTCATGATTGATTTTGCTTATTACCCTTTGCTGTAGGAAGTGCATTGAGCTGTTATGGATGCGACTCCAAAAATGATCCAGACTGCAAAGAATTTTTTGACCACGAAAATATCAACACACTGACTGTGAAGTCGACAGAATGTCAAGTGGATGCAGCACAATACTGCATTAAAACCACAGGAGTATGGGGAGGTACGTATTAACCAAAACATACGCTCATGAGTATATGAACTATCACTTGTCAGCCTTGATTCATGTCCATCTAGATCAATTTTCAAGATATTTTTTATCAATTATAATGCAAATACTTTTCTGATACAATTCATGTGTAAGATGCAAAAATATTTTTTAGAATCGATTGGTACAGTATTGCGTACTTCTACACATTTGTTATTCTGAACATTGCAAATGATTATATAAAGAGTCTAAATGGATAGAAAAATCTATATCGTAACCCATCTTTATGTATCTTTTTTCATCGGAAATTAATCGGTGAAAAGAACGTATACAGGTGTAAAAGCATCAATATTCAAACCATTCAAACTGTTGTTCAAATGAAGGTGGATAATATAACACATGACACACACATATAATGCTATATGCCGTCGTTGTAATTTCAGGCGTGGTAGGGACTACCCGGTTCTGCAGTTCACGCGACATGGGTAATCAGTGTCAGTTCATTCGCTACCCTGACCACGACCGTGTCTACCGAGCCTGCATCTACACGTGCTCCGCTGACCACTGCAATGCCGCACCCAAAGCCGTCTTCTATTCCATTCCACTGCTTCTTTTTGCCACAGCCCTTACATATTTGACCATCTGGCGGACATAATTATTTCCCTCATACTTTTTTTCTGAAAGATCCTATTTTCTAAATTCATTGTGTACAAATCGACATGTTAACTCATAGAACTGTATATATGTATTTGTCATTATAAATTTGTTGACTATGGGCTGGGGGCAGGGTTGATACGATAAGAGATAATATTTACGGTGACAGACTTTCTGATCTTAGAAACTAATCTGAGAACTATATAGGAAACAAAATTATCAAGAAAAGGTGATTCGAGGCACTGTTTTATTCGTTCCTTGGCATTTTGGGCAGGACTATTTGTATTTAGCTTTTGATGAATGATTATAATATGTAAATCGCCGTATACGTTTTGCACTAGGAAGTAAAATGTTTCTTTAAAAAGAGTTCTTTTCCCCCATACAATTATTGCCATGTTTATATATTCATTTGAGATAAAACAATGGTTCGACAATGTGATTAGTAATAGTTTTAATAGAACTTAAGACGCAACATGTACGAACCACTATCGAGACTGGACCTGTATAGTTTGTATAATTGAACATGTATCATACATTCCTGATGGGCGTTCCCCACAGTTACCTAATTTTACACTCATTCATTGTTATTCTCACTGACGCTGTTATCTTTACTATATGTAACATTCCCCCAGAGATTATTAAGACACACAACTTGAGCTTCAATTTGTATCAGTAGGATAGGTTCTTAGTGAGCTACATTATTTCGGTGTGCCTTTATGTGTTAACTGCCAACACACATTTTCACCTGGAATCGAAGACAGGTTTAAACTTTCTTTAATAAGACTGCCATGTTTTCTCCTTAATTTGAGAACTCGGAAGAGAACAGAGTTTGTTCTCATCAAAATATGCTTTCAGTTTGTGAATGTCTGGGAATAATGCTGAGGACGTAGTACAATCTGTTTACATGTCATTAATGAAGGTATAACTGAAATTTCGATGTAAAAGATGTCATAGGACAATTTATTTTCAGGGAACTCTGGCATACTTTGTATATATTCATGTTCTGTCCAGCGGGAGTGTAAAGCCTCAACTTTGAGTCTAATCACGAAAATGAGATAACCTTTTTAATACATCATACGATCATTTTTTCTAATAAAATAAGTGATAATCAAAATAAAAAGTGTTGTTTCCTCGAATTAGAAACAGAACGCTCTTACATGTTTCTTTCTCGAATACAGAAATGTATAATTCTACTATTTTAATTGTTTATCAAAATACATTGAAGTGTAAATTCTAATACTTCTGCACTCCTAGCATGCACCTGAGGTCTCTACCAAGCTGCTATTATTTCGACTTCATTCTCATGCATGTCGGCAATAATAGGTGTGCTGTATAGTAACAGACTGTCCTTATTTTATGTCGTAGGATCTCATTTGACTTATCGATCGTCATAAGGCAATTACAAAAAGAAAGTTTCTGGCACATCAATAAGCTTCATTGTTGAGTACACGACTCACGTTTATTGATAATTTTCATACATACAAGTTTGCGTCGGGGTGTGGGCCACTGACACATCCCCGCCCCTTAAATTGACGGCAGTAACAACACAGGCAAGACGTGAACACTGCCTGAAAACGGGGGCGACAAGTCGTTAAAGCGCCAACCTATGTATAGAGTGATATTCACTGCTAGACCGTGTCTGGGATGGGACATGACGCAAGAAGTCCATATTTGTTCGTAGCGGATAGGGTAATGTCTGTGTGGTAAAGAAAATAAATGCTTGACTAGACAAAAAGTATGAGTCGTAACAAGAGCGCCCATATTAGGCGGCAGATTATTCTACATACAAAATAATATCACTTTATAAAAAGTAATTCGCAATCATTTATAATCAGTATTTTCTATGCTTCTCTCCTAAAATCTAGATAAAATTTAAAACATACGCCATAAAGTCAATGTAAAAAATCTCAGTGTCAAGGATAAAAAGCCAGATGCACACAAAATAGACAAGTTCCTACTTACACTCAAATAACATAAGAAAACGAATGCAATTATAACATTTTAAAGCAGAATTATATAAACTTTAAGGATAATCTAGATATATGTTCTCCTTGGTTTGTGGGACACACATTTACATAATAAATTGACATCAGATAGTAGTGTAGGTCTCGCTAGATACGCTGGGGATTGAACCTATGATATACCTCATGGACACGCACATGGCGGCAGACATTCCGCCTCTATTTGACAATGGCCAACAGTAATACATATATAATCAACAACATTTCAGTCAATTTGAGGCAGATTAGAATCACCCTGAAACTCCCAATATTTCGAGAAGAGAGACCAGCCTGTTAAGTTGAAGCCAGGTGGCAGCAATATAAAAACAGTGGGTTAGTCTTATCCAAACAGGCTAATAGTTCCCATCACACCTAAATCAATGGTACCATCTAGTTTAAAGGTTACTTGTTTATAATGGCTGTCATCGACTATGATATGCCTTTGGACAGCATGATAATAAATGTAAGTTGAATGAGATTGTGCGCAAATTGAGTAAAAAAAACAAACAACATTTTGTTGTTGTTACAGGAAATGTTTATGGTATTGGGGAAATAATGACCAATGTATTAAGTGTATTGGGAGCTTGTTTCCGTCATTTCATAACCTGGAGTTAAAGCTTATTGCACATCCATATTGGGAATCTTAAGGTGTTTCGAGCCTTTTAATAGATATGCTGCAACGTACACCACACCATAGTAACATAAACATTTGCAACGTTTGTGAGAGCAGATAAACAATAACACTTTTCTGTACATATATGGTTATAACAGTCTTGTATGGATGTAAATATTTTACATCTACCCATTCAGCATATGTATCATATACGTGGAAAAAAAAGGAGAGATTCTACCAAACAAGTGAAAGCCTTGCTGTGATGAACATGGCTAACAAGGTGAGGTTTACTCCTGTAGATACTAATGATTCTCAGGTATAGACTTTACAAACCTATCATGTCACTAGTCATGGGCCCGCTAGATACAGAGGAGACCATCGTGTGGTAAGGGAGATGTAGGGTAGTGTGTGACAAACAGGTGGATTAGAACAAACCTATCAGCTTCCTAAGATGGCTGTGTTGAACAAAAACTCCCCTAAAACTGAGTAAAGAGCTCCCCCTCTTATGCAGCCACCGCTGGGGAATGGTGAAAGTGGCCGCTGCTCGTGTGTATAAATAGATCATGTCGATCAATTGCACCTCGTATGTTGGGATAAAAGACGGAATAGTCTCATCAAACTCACTTCACTGAATAGGAAGCTTTCATTGTGTTGGCTGGTTGTCGACGACCTCCGGTCCACTGAGACTACAGGAGGCACTGGAGGAGACGTGAAGCAAGGTACCATTATCACAAAGTGACCACTACAAAGGTCCCGACCCTCCTCAAACTGACCACATGTTGGATAATTTAGAGACAATCAACTCCCGATCATACTGTGACCTTCAGTGACATAGAGTGCTGGGGGAGGGATACCGCGTATGCTTCAACATTCAGTCCTAAAGCTACAGTAGGGGAGAGGAAAAGTAGCAGTGAATCAAGTTCCAACTTGACGGAATATAATTATTGAAGATTATCTTCTGTACCGCCGTACGATTATGGTGTTAGCTTAACACATCTAACATCTATTTGCAATAGGTAAAGAAGAGATATAGTGATTTAAGGGTGGGAAAATCTCAGAGGGCATAGGAAGCATCATCAACACCAGTATTACTTCTGATTTGACTTTCGCAAGGAGTATACCTAAAAATAGCCCGTAGACATGGCACATAAGAACGAGTGCAAAGCTGATTGGATGGCAATTGAGCTACATTATGAATTCACCAAGAAAGGCAAGTGAAGTCACTAAAGAATGTCAGAAACAAAATAAAACACCAATAAATGGTTTTAAGAAAATAAAGCTGCCAGACTTTGGCTAAAATCTGACCACTACCAAGAATCAGCATAACTGGATATTCATTTCAGAAAAGAAATCTCGACAGGCGGGTTATGGCATCAGACTAGCTTCTTGAGTGCAGGTGCATATAAAAATAGACTCTTATTTATACTAACAGAGGACTGTTGCTATCATGCTGTTCTCTCTAGCTAAACTAAGTCATTGGGATGAAATCCAAGGTTAGCTGTTTTTGTGCAGATTTATGTTGGTATCCTAAGAGCCTCATGGACAGTTCTCAAATCACATCTTATTACTATATATCATTCTCGGTCGTCACAGTAGTAATCATGGTGACCTGAAGGCGATTTACATATTCTGGATGTGTATTCCTGCCAGCTACATGACATGACAAAGAACGTTCCTGTCAATGGCTCCTGGATGATAAGCATGCACTTAACTAGCACAAGTGAGAGCAATTCATTTGTGCTACGTAAATTTTGTTCCCTTGTTCAAATATGCACCTACAGATAATTAGGCCATTTAACAAAAATATACTTTAGCCGTAATCACACAAGTAATCATGAGCAGGGTGTGTATGTCATGTACTTTAACTAAGACAATGGGACATTCTTACACTCAACAATTACTTAGTACGCACAACGCTGCTCAATATCACAATGAATCAAGTCTGGAGCGATGTGTTTAGATCGCACAGATTGTACCCTATGCAGCGACAAAAACCTCAGGCCTCTCAAAAATTCTTTCTGGTCAACTTCATATATGGAGTCTTCCCCTTCTAAAAAATTACAGAGACGGTTCTTTGACAGCAAGAAATCTTCCAAAAAAATTGTTATTCCCTCTTTAATATACAGTATACTTAAAATTAATTATTCCTTTTTCTTTCGCTAGTCATAATTTCCTTGTTGATAACACCATATAGAATCAAACAATTAAAAAGCTCCCTTCCCTTTCTTGGTAAAATTAGGTAAAATACCATTGATAAGGGCATAAACGCCGCGGCTCGATTCCATATACCCTCAATCAGGTTGAAGAGAAATATTTTTAAACGAAAAAATGGCCCTAGTTATTGAGCTGCCGGTATACAAACCCACAAAGACGGGGACAAAGACACCCACAAGTAACAAGACGAAGCGAGCAGCTCCCGATTGCTCAGCAATAAGGGGATACAAAACCCAGCAAACCTCCTCCAAGTATTACATCGTGATATGCTTTGCGCCGTGTACGGTGTCGGACCGTCCCTCTGAATTCCAACTCGCACCCACAAACTGGATGGGTTACCGAGGGAGAACAACTGAACTGTTTTGCTGATACCATACTTGGAGGTTCTGCCTTTTATCCTCTTTTCAATTGCTGTTCTAAGATTGTTTATTATTCTGTTGCGTTTCGGGGACGAGATACGTCTTAGAAGAAACATATATGATTAGTATGTCCCTAGTAATAGGGAAGATATGGAGGTTACATCTTTTTCATAGGCATAAATTTAACGCTCAATATATCCGTGACATTCTCCCCTACAATATATAGCCTCTGATGATTTAACAATTTCTGGATATAGCTTTATGTACAGCTCTCCTTTAAATAAATTTATTTTTGTACTTATTTAACTAAGGGCTACATTTAAATACCAATGAGAAACACATTCCACCTGTTGTGATTCGGTGGTAGGCTTCAGGGCTATTTAAACCAATACAACTATCAGCACTATGGTACACATTCTCTTAGGCTATATGGATTAAGACAAATTATTAAGTAATTCTATCCATTTTAAAAATCAACAATTTTGCTCTACAATCAAATAACTTTAGAATTCAACAACATACTACATGCTTCTATAGTCAATATAATTCTGCTTAAATGCTGAGCTGACTGAGACATGGTAAACTGTTTTGTAATACGCACTGCAAAGGGAACAGGCAGGTAAGTTACTTAACCTATGGCTTGTGGTTGTACCCTGTTTCTTACTAACATTATATGCGCAACCATATTTTGAATGTCTCAGATTTGTATATGTGTAACTTCTCTTATTTTCTGTCTTCTCAATGATGTATGTACATAACTTTTCCACTTGCAGGTCAATGACAGAAAAAAATATCAAGAGAACCGTTGGAATTTGATACAAAATACAAGGAAAGATTAAGTTTTGATTGAGTAAACTTATTCAAACTGTTTACACTGAAAATCACATGAAGTTGATCCACATGCAGGACTCTTCATACGTCACAATCAAATCGAATCATTATGCACGATTTCAAACCAAACCATTTATACCCTATATATATTACGAAGCAACCCACCCAGAAACCTAATGTTTTCTCACAACTATTTATAACAAATAACACAAGGCTCCCGCAAAAAAAGTATCAAAAGCATAGCTGTACAAACAGGTCAACACTGAATCCCAAGTAAGCTGTATTATTTCAGTAGCACCTGCCCGAGTGTAAGGGTGTCATCACCTAGAGATGTAAATGCACTTGGCAATAAATATGTCAATAATCCATGTATAAATGATATATCACATGACACGCCCTATGTACGACATAATTGTGTATGTGTAGATACAATCCTTAGCCCTAGCTGAGTAAAAGCACCAAGCGTGAACCAACTACCGAACACGTCTTTCCAATCACAAAGATTCACCGCCGAAATGAACGCAACCTGGTTATCCAACTGTTCAACACAACTGATTATACTAAGTCATATCAACATAACACAGCGAGGCATACGGACAATTCAAGAGAAGGCATTGGCCATATGTTCATGATAAGTTCATGAATTGATCAAACTGAATTACTTGTAGGAAAATAGGAATACATATACTTTGGTTGGCTAATTCAACAGTGCGTGAAAAAAGAATGCATAAAATATAAACTATCGTGAAACATAGTCTAACCTTAAACGTATATGACATAATAAAGTGAAAAAATAAGGCGTTTCTTTGTGATATCAAACCCTTTCATCTCTCTGACAAGCAGCATATATACTATTGCAGTATCCTAACCATTTTCCGCACTTTTCCTCAGGATTCTACATTAACACTGACCTGGCCACTAGGGAGCAGCACCTGGCTCTGCCAACTAGACTGCCGGCCTGTAGGCCACCAGGGGGCACCACCCCGAGCAGCTCAGAGCGGGCCCGGCGAGCAGCTCACCCGGCCTTCTCTGAGGGCTGAACGGGGGCCGTCTTTGTCAAGTGGTTGGCCAGAATCCCACGGTAACTGGCTAGAAGCAGACTATCCAATGTTGGAGATACGCTGTGGTGAAGGAAGGTGAGGTGATAGAAGCCTTGTTGTGCTGGTAGTAGTAGAAGAAGCAGTATAGCAGCAGTGTGTTGTATGCCTTGGACCAGTGGAGTGTTAGTGGCGAGCCCTGCCGCAGACCGTTTATCCGCTGCACGCATGACTCCTCATCACGGTGCAGACCCCATGTATCATTGCAGCGTGTTGGCCATGTTCGGGTAGCACTCCTTGAACGACTCCTCGTCCTCAAAGTCCTCCCCTTCATCCTCATACTCCTCGTCGTCCTCCTCCTCGTCCTCCTCCTCCCGGCGGTTGTCCCGCTTGCCCCGGGCGTGCCCCCCGCCGCTGTACTCGCCCCCATCTCCATCACCAACATTGACCACGCAGGAGTTATCGACAGCGGCCTCTCGGTACACCACCGCCTCGCGTAGATTGTACTCCCCGTCTTCACTGTGAATGTCGATGGAGATGTCGGCTACGGGCGCGATGACCCGGCCCGCCCCGTCGGGGGCCCCCCGGCCCCCCGGAGGCCCCCCGGCCGGCAGCAGCAGCCCGTCCCGCACCTGGTCGTCGGCCACGTTGTCCTCGGAGAAGGCGCGCTCCTGCTCGGCCAGGTGGGAGAGCAGGGCGTCCGGCTCCGAGTTGGTCGTGTGGTCGGGCGTGCTCAGGTCCGGGTCGGCGTCGTACAGGTCCATCAGGGTGGGGTCCCGCACCTCCATGTAGGCCATGGCCTCGGCCGCCCGTAACGCCCGCTGCACCCACTGGTCGTCCAGGTCGATCGAGTCCTGGTCGTCCTCCCTGCGGGGGACAGTCAAAGTACACGGTGGTCAGGGTTAGCGGGTACCATTAGATTTAGACCACCTAACATCTGAGGGCAGAAGTTTTTAGTACTGAAGTGTACATTTTGATATTTGTCATAATAAAACAAGTAATCAAAAGAAATTAGATATATACTTCTATGAAAGGCTATAACTAGAAACATTGAATTGGAAGAAAGAAATCAGACATCATAACGTAACGAGGCATCAACGAATGGACATCCTAGGCATGGTTACAAATGATAATTATGGGGCTTTTTGGATTTAAAATGTACAAAATATACTGAAACGTTGATAATTATACTAGTTGAACAGACTACTCCCAATAACACATACATTAACAACCCTATTATCTTGGTAAAGCTCTATAGAAATTAGTATGGTTATTTACACGATGAATATGTCAGGCTATACAAAAAAGTGCACATTTGTCTTAAATCATTTCAAGCAGTTGGTAGGTTTTATTAAACATATGGTAGAACCCATACTATCTCGGTAGATAATAAAGAAGAATTATCCAACAAATAGAAACGGAGTGAAAAAAAGAGAAATTACCATAATTATACTAAGAGATTAATACTTTGAATACCGAAATTGAAATCTTACGATTATTGATCACACTGTAGCATTTGTAACAGGGGGTTTTAGGTATACAGAGTGCCATGTGTTCATAAAGACAAGGAACATTCTTATCTAAAAAGAACGAAACTTATTATGTGCATGAGATCTGATCTATCATGAAACTTAGGAGATTGACTGATTTGACGTAATTGCACCAATCGGGTATGACCGCAAACTTACGAAGCAGTGCTAGAAACGTCATCAGCCGAAACCATAACAAGAAGCAATTGACTATCAAAGTTCCGATCGTTGAAACGATCGATGTTCGCCCTTAACATAACAATGGACATTTCATTGTGTTTGAAAGGTAATTGAACGAAATGTCAATATATCTAATGTATGTAATCTATAGCAATGGTCTTCCCTCGATAAACTGAAGGCCTTCCTACAACCTGAAGGCTATATGGGCTATGAGTAGTGATCACCACCACCACTCCTGCTGTCACACACAACTCAGGGAGGGGCTTAGGAAACCTAGACCTGCCCACCTGCAGGTGACAGTGGAGGGGTGAAGGTTGATTGGCTCAAGTAGGCCTACTGATTATGTAACCCACTTCTGGCTTCTCAAACTGCACCCTCCCCCACCCCCACTCCTTGAACTGAGTTCAAGGAGTAGGGGTGGGGGGAGGGTGCAGGGGAGAGGCCTGCCCACTCAATAACACTTGATGCACACTAATTGTCCTTGCTTACAAATGCATGCCGGTGGACAAAGGCCTGTAGCTACTTGTATGTAAGATTGTGTAACCGGGCAATCAGATCAAAGCCCAAATACCTACAAAAGACATGACTGATTGAGTGAGCCCTTCCCATAAGCTACAATACTAAAAACTATAATTAAGGGCTCACAAAAAGGTTAAAATTAATATCATTAACACACACCTAATCATTTAGTACCTATCACATTTTCAATTCTTATAAAACACATATTCGAATGCACCATAGGTTGTGGTTCCTTGGCAAAACTGTCTTGACAGCGGCACACAGAAATGGTTCAAACTAATCTGGTTTTGAGGAAAACCAATACAAATATCAAAGCTTTTTCGGCATCACCTCAGTAGTCAACGTATTCGTGGAAGAGTATGTCAGATTGTCGGTCATTGTTTATGGAGCAATTTATAAGAAAATTGAAAAGTACAAAAAAGAAAAGAAAAAGGGGGTTTGGGGGCACAACCCCCAGTTTATAACCAGTATTTACAACAAATATTCAACAAAACCTGATAATCAAATCAATATTCATGTTTGAAAAGTAAATTTATAATTATTGTATACATTTTGACTAGCACTGCCATCCAACCCTAATCCCTCATTTTTATGGTAGGCTGACCAGCGAATGGCGGCCCTCTTTTCGAGTTTGACCGTTTTCATTCTTTAAAGGGAGCCAAAAAACAATATATTATAGTAGTGCTAAAAATTGACATCTTGTAAACTGGAACAAGTACAGAAATACATTCGGTGAGCCTAATTAAGGACTGTGATAATATATTAAAACTAGTTTACATGGCTTATACTAGCTTGATTTACATTCATAGAGCGTTCTGTTTTTAGAATTTTAGAGTTTACAAAATGTTGAGTTGTGAACACTCTATTGCTTTCAACTCTGTTTAAATACTGTCCCCTGTTGTGAAAAAGTATTGCTTAAATATAGATCTGAAGACAGAATGGAGCCAGGGGCAGATCAAAGATTACTCGTTGGAAATTGTTTTCTTTCACAGACTAAATATTTGTCCACACAAATAAACAACACTTCTCAAGTTTCTATACTTATTTATTTTCTGAATTTTATTCTATTATCAATGATGACAAAGAATACTTGAACAAACACAAGCATATCTACGTCGTAGGACTATATCATGTCCAAATCTTTAAGTGGTGGATAGTTTTCTTATTACAAAAGATTGAATTCTTATTGAATTAAAGTATCAACAAGTCAGGGACTTGATGACCTTCATCAGATTTGGTAACCCGGACTAAATCATTGGGTTGAAAACCTATTAACGGTGCTGAATTAATGTTGCTGATTTGAACTACTTTGATTCAACATAGTTAACCGGTCGTATGTAAATTTCGATAAAACATGTCCGTTTTCTCTTTTTCAAAACAATAGGTTGTAATACTAGATTACTGATTACGTTATCGCAATTACGTGATTATACGTTTCTAAAGCATGATAACTATAGTATATGAAGTCTATCTTAGCAACATCATAGTTAGGTGCGTTATCATTTTCCGGGTAATACAACTACATGTGCATAAAGAACAGGGCCGATATTTTCGAAACTAATTAGGCTAATCAGTGAACTTTTGATTAGGGGCTCAGGATCAGCAATTTTGTCTTTTACCAAAATGAATGGTGCTATTGCAAAATAGTTTCAAAGAGGGATTATCAGGTGTGCAATTTATTCATGACAGACAGAATATCTAATCATGAGATGCTAATAAATATTTCCCTAATTAGCCGAATTAGCTACGAAGATATGGGCCCAGATCTTTGCAAGGAGGCAGAGTGCATATATATATGCTCCCAAACTGGCGGCCCCTGACTGGAGGGATGACCGTGGGCCAGCGTGGGCCTCTCTGCCGAAAATCCGATGTAGAAAACATCTAGATTACATATTAATACTAATATTTGAGTGTAGGTACGCTTAATTAAGAAAATTCAGGTGTTTTCACACATGTTGATGACATTTTTGAAGACATAAGGCCTTGGGAACAAGTCTCGAAATTGCATGGAAAATAGCCTGTAAATAGCCTGTCTTCCTATAGTCTATAACAGAGAAAACAGGGGGGAGGACATCATAGCTACGGCCAAAGTGACTGGCAGTACCTGCCGGTGGGCCGCCAGGTAATATATAAGGCTCCTTCAAGGAGAACAAGGGACATACGGCGGTGCTAGATACGGTGGAGAGTTTTTAACTACTGACAAGGTGACTTCTCCATGTTCCTGGGATCGATTCCTCCATTATAGTTTTCAGGATGTCAAGTTTTTGCCTTTGCTACATAGGGAATATCTTCCCCACTAGTAGACACAGGAGGGGTCCTGCTTGGCATTTTCAGCAGTGGGGAGGTGGGTCTACCATTACGCCAACCGGTTGTTCGTCAGTCCATTTTCATTAATGCATTAAGCTAAGTATCTAGTGAAGCAAGTCATATCCACATACATTTTACGGGAAGTTTCTCAATGTTGAACTACATAAAACATATCTTTTACCATGTCTCACACAATGGTAGGCCTAATGTTTCCCTTAGCTTATGGAAAAAAATCGTTGTCAATCAGATCATGGTTTCCTTTCATTATCAAATAAATATTCGTACATAAAACGCTTCTTTTCAAGTTTAATAGGTTATGTCCGATGACATAATATTATGGTTAATATATTTTGTGAATATAAAAAAAAGCTACTAGGTCCACATGGTGTGTTTGTCTAGATATTACCTTTATACCAGAACACGTCTCCTCAGAGAGGGCGGGAGACATTTACCCCATAGACACGCTTTGACTCTGATTGACCCTTCCCATAGGCTTAGCAAAAGTAAGTTATTACAATCTTACGCTAGGGTGCAGCTTATAAATGGGATTTCATGGTATCCCTAATTTACAAACTTCATTAGTTCAGTGTACATAAACATTCCAATGCAGCACATACAGTAAATATGGTCTGTTTTCTAATGGGTTGCGTGTTTGCTATAATATCGAAAGTAATAAGAGACAGCCTCATGCTATATATCGAAAGTAATAAGAGACAGCCTCATGCTATATTTCGAAAGTAATAAGAGACAGCCTCATGCTTGGACTGTGAGTCACTTCAAGCCAGGTGAGATGGAGGCATGTTGCTTTGCCGCTCTCAACACGGCTGGCACTGTTGGGTCTTCCAGGTTCAAATACTCCACAGACCTGGAGCAAAACACACGCGTCGAAGGATGTCTTAATGCCATTTACCAGGTTCAAGCACGATATAGATTTATCTGATTTGACAACTCCCAGAGTACCAACTTACTACCGACCCAGCACACTTTCCCAGCCCAGATCAAAAGTAACTCACCTTTGAGGCAAGATACTTTAATCACTCCCTTCAAAATCTTTCTTTTAAGATGTCCATCATATAGACCTCATGCAGACGTGGTCACGTGATCACATTTTGGTGATCACAACATGGTGATCAAGACAACATGGTCACAGAAAAAATAAAAATGTATGAATAATGAATGATGATATATTCACATGAGACTATTTCTAGTATTTCTAGCATAAAACTGTATTTTAAATGCTTTAGAATTATGAATGATTTTAAACTGATCACCAAGATGGCGGCCAGCCCATTCTGGACAGTTGTGACATCATCTGCACAATGACTATAGAAAAATATTGTGTAACTATACAACTAAAACCAATTTGAAATACAAAAATTAGTGCATGTAATAGCAAATCTAGGCAACAAAATCTCCATAAAACATCACCATTACCACAGACGATTCTAGACAAAGAATGTCACGACAAAAAAAGGTTCATCTGTGACTGTTTACTGACCTGTTGTAGATGAGAAGACATATCAAGGCCGGGTGTGGGATGTGGAGTGGGATCTCCAGCTTGGCGATGTCGGAAAACAGCATGATGGGCTTCTTCCATAACCGCGGCCAACGAGAAGGCCTCCTAAACCAAGAACAACCACAGTTATTTATTTTTTCAGAATCTTTTCTTTTTATGTGGAATACTGTTGGGGTCTAAGACTATGGGGTGATTCGTAAATCTTTGAAGTGAAAAATATTATAGGGGCGTTGGTTTAGATCAATACAAACTGTAATTCAATAAAATATGTCCTTCTCAAATGCGTTTTCCAATTCATTAAAAAAGCGAAAGACATCAAAACAATCTTACCTCGGTGCATAGTAGTCAGCGTACTTCATGTTCTGTTTGAATGGGTTGAAAAGGTTGATGTCCATACGCGGAGCGTCCACGTCAATGTCCCCTGTTACAAAAGATATAGTTCATGTTATGAAAATGTATCTTCCTGATAAATCATATAGGAAAATGTATGTCTGGAAATGAAGGGTACAGGTCTGATCAAATTGGTCGGTTATTGGAGTAAAACGCCGTAACGACTGCTTAGGTTATATGAATTGTAAGAACAAGGCTTCTTGATAATTCTGTCTTTTATGATAGAATCTATGAGATATAGGAGAGGCCCATCACCATGATCACTACCCTACTCTTTTTGAAGGTTGGCAAAGGTTCTGTCTTAGTGCAACCTTCCGGTCTGAAGTCGAGCACGCTACCTCGGCGCCACTAGGACGCCCCGCTCCGATAAAATGTTAAGTAGTTTACCTAGTATTTTAGTTGGAGGAGGATAAAGCATGTAATAACGTGGCAATGAGTCCCGGTGGTTTTCCGACCAGTAGGACCTACCTTTAGGAGTGTGCACGGCGCTGACCACGTCCAGGTCGTCCCGGAACTCAGCCGACTTGAGCATCTCCAGGTAACGACTCATGTTCAGGTGCTTCACCTAAACAGACGCAACAAGGTTAAAGCGTCGGATGTTTACTATTACAATGTTATCACTGCTTTGCTTGTAATTGACTCATACAATGACACAGTTCAACCTTTGTATAATTGTTTGTCATGTGTTCTTTACTGAAAGAATGTAGGCTCTTACGATGATATACTCACCCATTAATATTTTAATCAGCCATCACGTAGGCCCTTGTTACCCAAGATCAGATAATGAATGGATGGCACGAGTGTGTCCCTAGTGTAGTCAGATTGATGCACTAGTAAGCCACATTTAGTTAGTCAGCATTTTGATACCGTTTTTTCATATATTTTTTTAAACAAGGCTAAACAAACATTTCTCACAAAATTATAGTTACATGTACTGTCTTCATAAATTTAATTCTACTATATAACCCGATCAATGTCAGTAATTGATGAGCGTCAACCTGAGAGCCCGAGGCGCCCTACCTCCAACTTGAAGCAGGTGTCGGCCTCCTCTAGGGGAGAGAGGAAGGAGGCGGAGAAGATCTCACAGAGGATCTGGGTGGCCAGACCCTGCCAGTCGTTCACGTCCAGGTGGCGCCCCTCCCAGAAGTCCTGCTCACTCACACTCAGTCGGCGGATAACGTGGTCCGGGTAGAAGCTCTCCAGCATCTTAGCCGTTTGTGTGACGGTCACCTGTCGGGAGTGAACGGTAACGGGTGATGGGGTTGGACATGAACATTGCGCCTCTGGACCACGAACTGTGACGTGTCTTTCTCTTTTATTCACAGAACCTGAACATTTGTTGTCGTTCCTTCACTTATGAAGAGGTTAGTCTATTGAACAATTTTCTTCCTAAAATTAATTGTTTTGGAATTCAAATAACAGAAAATTTGCATAAGACGTTTCTCAATCCTACCTTCAGTTCACGACTCGTCAACTTTATCTTGTCTTTCAGCTTGGATGTCAGACCAGTTTTAAGTATCTTCTTTCTCCTGGGAAATAGAAACAGAGTAGCTTTCATATATTCTGTTGTCACTTGTGGTATTGCAACTCAAATCTTGCCTTATATAAAAATTTCAGTCAATAGAATTACCAACTTGCTGTGACATTGAATAACTAGTTACTTGCACTTTCTAATGTAACTACATATGTCACATTCACAAAACAAACCAACATAATCAATGCAATTTGGTAACATTGCCTTCTTGATGAGTTATCATCTGGGTATGACATAATATTCCAATTGTTACATTTGTATTTAAATGAACCTAGCCTAACCAACCAGGCTCTTACTATAAGGAATCAAGGTTGTCTTGTCACAATACGTACTGACTAACTGTAGAATCTAGTTTCTTGTGAAGTTTGGTCGTTTCATCAGATAGGTTTTCATACACTCCGAATGATGAAATGACGGCAGAGAATGGCCGGAACAGGCGATGCACAAACGAACTGCAAGAAAACAAGATGTAAAATTGATGAAAGGTTTCAGTTTTACTCACTTTCCCTAAGTGTACTACAGAGATATCTACTTTTCTAAATACCGGAGTCGTCGTACACGGTCTGGCTTTGTAAAAAGAGCTAATATTTGTTACAATTCCTTTAAAAAGAAAAAAACTATTTCCGATCAGAATTTTGATATATCGAATATATTAATTTCCTTTAGAATTACCTGAGGCCGCGCCCTGGTAAATTCACATCTAACTATTTTTTTCAAATACATTTCCTTTTACTGTTCGTTGGCTCAGAAGCCTTAATATATCAGATACTGCAAGTACAAATGCAGATTTAGAAAAATCACCTATGGCGAACACATCAGGATTACATTTATTCGAATTAAACGTTTCTTTTGCAGGTTACCTGTACTCGTTCATGGGCTGGTCGATGACAGTGGCCATGTTCTTAGACCAGGCGTTCAGCTCATGCAGCTCCATCTGGGCCTCCACGGCCGCCAGGGCCTGTTCTGGGTGGATCTGGTGGGAATAAGCAAAGTTCAGATATTCACGGAAACAATTTGAGACGTTTTACTTTTTCTGCGTTATGTTTAATATAACATGCATTTCTCACAATCTGGAGTTGGTACAGAATATTGACAATGAAACTGAGTTGTAGTACCTCCAGGCCTAAACATTTGTAAGACGTTTCAATATGGTGAAAACCTAGGTAAGCACCCTCCAATGACATTGCAGTACTGCTAGATGTCTTTTTTCTAAAACAGCTCCTTCTAAACATTTAATGCAGGGATCCTGGCAGACTTCGATAAAATAATTGTCAAGTATTTTTCCACGATCATCTCAATTTTTTTGAGATTCGCTTTTTAAAGTCAATGTTCCTCTACATTTTGCATGGTAGCATACTACAGAACTGATTACTTTTTCATTTCGTACGTTTCTACGACATTCTATCACAAAGAGCGTTGACTTTTTACCTGGTAGAAGTAGTTTGAAGCCAGGCCTGGGCCTGCGATTCTTCGGGCCACGAAGCTGTCGCTGATGGGCACCCGTCCTCGCTTTTTGATGACGGCGTGGAACATGAAGGCATCCCACACAGCGCGGCCGCCACGCTTTATCACACCCACTGAAAACACAACTCATATTTTCACCAACTCTCATATTGTATCGTGCAGGTTTTTTCGGGTTAATATAATCATAGCGGCCACGGACAGACAATTACATGCGTTCACAACCTTTGCACACTTAACACTTTCCTTAAAACAAATAACTGTTTTGTAAACCTACATAGACAATGTTTCTTTACAGGCGGGAGAATAAAGGCCCTAAACCATGACATGCATTACAGTTCACATTTTTCAATGTGATATGAATATATCTTTTCTGTTCACTCTTATACAAACGAAGAATACCTAATTGGATGATGAGGGCGGCGAGGGGGCAGCAGATGGTTCCGGCCACCAGGGCGCAGACGGGCTGGATGCAGCCCTGGATGAGGAACTGCCAGATGAGCACGTCAAAGAGGTACAGGATGCGGTTACTGCCATCTGGGGAAACAGTCATCAAAAACATTAACATGGTATACAACGACACAATAAGAAATAGCGCAACGTCAGGGAAAATATTATACATGTTACATATAATATTTCTAGATCATTTTCACATGAAAATATGTTTTGGTGAAAAGCGATTTTTTTAGCTGAAAAGTATGAGACGCATACGTAAAGAAATCATATTCAGAATTGCATAGGCTTACCTTGGTGGTCAAAGTCGTAGATGAGGAACATGAATATGTGTACGCAGAGCGTGACAACTGGCATCCTAGAAAAAAAAACATGGTCGTTAAAATGCTACAACGAGTTATATTTCTGATCATAGATATCGGATTATACATAAACGGTTTATCAACAAACAGACTATCTACATCTGCAGATGATAAGTTATCAACACGAACGCTTTTTGTCTACCGCTGTATTTTTTTTCTAATATAAGAGAGAGGACGTGGCAAGGGGCAGTGGGCATGGGGAAAGACTATAATATGCTCAGACTTGCAATATATGTTACATTTCTACCACCAATGTCTGGATCACCCTACAGACAAACTTTTGTCACCTCCTTAAATTGATGTGTTAAACCTATCTGAACCTAGTAATCGGCGGACACTAAGTAAGTGAGCAGCTTACCAGAGCGGAGTGGTGATGGCGAGGACCACGGAGAGGGTGGACGTCAGGAGGCAGACGGCGGGGAAGACCACCACCAGCAGCACGCTGCCCAGACCGCCCTTCAGGCCGTAGTTCCACGCGCGGTTCAAATGGCGTATGAAGGACTTACCAAGGAAACCTGCATAGGATTAAGAAATAATGCAAGTTTTGGGCCAATGTAAAAGTCGGAAACAGAATAAAGAAATCTGAATTGACCTTAAAATGCTATAAAACGTTATTTAAGTATTACATTTAGAAAATTATTTTCAGAGGCGTTGAAGTAGAAAAAAACTAACAAAAATTCACAAAATTCTATCAAGTTAAATTACTCTCTGAAATTGAATTATGTGTAGCACTATCATTGTGCATCGATTGTTTTAACAGAAATAAGATTGTTGTAAAACAGATGTTTGTAATAGCCTTAAAAAATTGTTGTTTTTTTTCTAGTATAGTTGAAAAGACCTTGAAGTGTATTTTTTTAATAAAAATACTTTACTCTAATAGATCTGAAGCAGAGGATACTTATGTGGACTGACCTGTGTCCGGGGTGTTCTCAAAGGTGAGTCGTGAATGACGGACGTGTCTCCACAACGCTGAGAGCCTCGAAACCAGGGTGTGCGTCAGCGACGACTGGCGAGGGCACAGGGTTCCCTATACAAAATATAAAGACAACATCAAGGAAACATTCCTAAAATCTCTATAATAAGTTGAATTTTCTATATCCAGTTTTTAATCACACAAAAGAGGTACTCACATGCTTTCCTCCATGCAAGTTCAGAAGAAGTATGAGAATTGATGAATTTGCTTGTTATCACAACCAAAAATCAAAAGAAAGGTCATAAAGGGCATACATAGAATATTCTACAAAAAATTGTCTGAAAAGAGAAAAGTGGATGCTTATTTCTATGAAGTGACAAAATTGATGCTAGTCTTTGCGGGTGTCCTACAACATAAAACTTTCTAAGGTTTTTGGTGGAGTATTCTAGAAGCGTTCGCATAATAGCCAAAAATATGATTGAAGGCTCGTATAATGAAGAGCATCCCCTTGCGATAATACCTTTTATCAATACATGTCTAAACGTTGCTATCTTGCCTTATACAGTAGATCTAGTTAATGCATTTGGGATTAGCTACAGTAGTACATTTCTATAGACTTTGAATCATTATTTCTACATGTTACGTATGTTCTTGTGTCTTTATATGAATATCATGTGATAATAAAAATAAATGATGTAGGACCTATGAATACAAACATAGATAATTATATTTCCATATCGAACGCTGTAATCTGATATTATTTTCTTTAAGCTCGTGCTGATAATATCTTTTATTTGTCGTTTTTGTTACATGGCACATGTGGCAACCAAGAGAAAAGGGGATGTTCTTGGCAACATTCCTCGCGGAATAGTTCATTCACAACACTGGGTGCAGAAGCAAGCCTATGTTCGGGGGAGCAGCCAGCGCCCCTGGTGGGCAGGGGGCAGAGCTGTCGCACCCTCTGGTGAGAAGACCAGTACTCACGTTAACCTGGTTTAGTTCCAAGTCGGGCATGAAGGGGCTGGGGGAGAAGAGGGCGCGCAGACTGACGGGGCTGCACCACGGCACCACGATCTGAAACAGTCAGATAAGACCCCATGTTACTCCCGGATACCACCACAGTCCAAGCTGATAAAGAAGCCAAGTTTCAAACAATACTGTTACTATGTTCTATTACGACCCAGGTTTCAGATGGCGCACGAATTTATTGAGAATAGCTCGAGGATGTTATGAGTTAATCATCTAAAGGTTTCCTGCCATCTAACCATGACAAATTTGGGACAGATACAGTTGGTACAGCAGCAATAACTGGTGAGCATCACGCAAAAACTCGAAAGTCCCAACTTGAAAAGTACCATAAAATAACTGTTGCTGTTCTGAAAATTCCATTCTTTACCATCTTTTTTACCACGAAAGTGTACAGTGTCACAAGTACTCGGTATACTTGTTATAACGTTTACAACATAGATGAGGGTGTGATTTTCCAAATCCTAGAATCCGTTTGGCAGGCACTTACCCCCAAGAAAAACATGGAATTCAGCATCCAGGAGCAGGTTCTGTATAGGTAGCAAATCCACCGCCAGAAGGGGTACCTAGTGCTGGTTCGCCGTATGTTATCTTTGTCCACGGTGAACGTGGCCTGTGTCAGAGAAAAACAAACCATTCTAGAGTCATTGCAGAAAGGTCCCCCTCCCTGATAAAACCGGAGTGAAATCCATAATTACATGTCACACCTCGAGAGATATATATACTCCTGTCGTCTACTATCTTTCCCGATTTCTCGATATATGATACAGGGATGTTAAGGTTTATGATGTTTCGTTTTATTTCCTTTGCGCTGAAGTGTCAATTAGATCTGAACGTGATATCAATTTATCAGATTAACTCCCACACGGGGATCTGACCAGGTCAGGTGGGCCTCACCTCGTCGGGGTCGGTCGGGGGTCGCACTGAGATGGGCGAGTCGACGATGACGGTGGGGATGGTTTCCTCCTCGCCGTCGAGGTGGCGCTTCACCACGTACTTGGCAGGGCGCCAGATGCGGAAGGCCCAGCTGAAGCTGCGGGTGGGGATGCGCACCTTGCTCAGCTCCTGACTCCACACGGGCTCTCTCTGAAAACACACCCCATAATAAGGCTTAGAACTAATTATATATGTCTCGTAATGATAGACCTGCTGGACAGACTAAGGCTTGTTTGCTTATGCTTTCATTGATCATCATCATAAACAAATTTCAAAAGCATAACGGCTGCATAATTCTAAATCGCTATTTGCTGGTTATATTGATGAAAAAAAATCCCATCAAGATTTCCTTCTAAACTCGTATTCGATTTGACTTTGGCATGTGGTGGTTACGTACATCTCTCATGAAGATGAGGTCCCTCTGGAGGAAGTAGACGGCCTGCTCCAGGGTCTGAGAGCGGCAGTCCTCGATGGCTTCCTCGTGGGCACCCCACTGGTTCTGCTCGATGAACTCTCGCTGAAAACATAGCAATTACTCTCCATATATTTTGACAAAAAGTGCCAGAGTATAATATTATATTGTTAACAAGTTAATTGTGGTTTTATTTATGATGAAGTGGTTATACATAAATTAAATTCACACATGCGGGACACGGTGCTCCAGTTGTCTGTGTACGTACCTCAAAGGCCTGTAGCTTCTCGTTCATCCAGGCTCGTATTCTAGACCGGACAGGGTATGTGCGGACCAGGTGAGTCCGAAGCTAGAGCAAAGACACGTGGAAATATTATAATCAGTGTCTGTACAGAATCGAAATCAATGCGAGTATCTTTATATGTACTTTTGAATCTCAGAATCTGGGACACACTGATTATCTCGAATAGCATTTTTGTCAGACTGATGTTAGGTGGATACGTGTTGAAAAAGAGTGAAGGAGATTTGTATAATTCTGTACTCACCTCTTCTTTGTGGCGTTGAAGCTTGTTACGCATGTGGTCAACGGCTGCGGTCATGATGAGCACAGACTTGGCCTGCTCCACAAGTATCTCACCTGAAACCGAGCATACGTGTAAGAAGACAATGCTTACAGCGTAAACCAGCAATCAGTATGGAGGCAGAAAGCAACATGATTTGTTGTTATAAAACATGCTTGGTTACCTTATAATTTAATCTCACATTGAAATAATTAATTCTGATTTTGATATTACTAGAATATATTTTCATTAAAGAAAATACAAACGTATCTGTATTTCCAAATAGATAGTAAATACGGTACCGGTACTTCAAATGAATTCAGTATTTTAACTCACAAAATGGGTTGCAAACGAAGATTGTTATCATTGGAGTGTCTCTCAACATGTTAACCTATACCCACCTATCCTGGGCTGCAGAGCCTCCAGCGCCTCACTACGCAAGATGGCGTCATACACACGCCGGATGTACTCCTCCAGGATGGCGCCGTTCACCTTCTGAATACACAAAACGGACCGAAATGTAGATACAGGGCAAAGAGGATGTGAACAATATCAGTTCTGTTTATATTATACTCATCGTTGACAAAGAAATGTATAACACTTGGTCTTACAATAGAAGGAGCGAGAGTTTTCAACATTTGACTCAAGAGACTTCCAAAGCTGTACTTTGAAGCTTACTCCTTTCCTCCCAAGTGACATATTCGTGGTTAACATGTTCCATAAATTGCATTATATAATATCATTGCATTTCATTACACAACTATGTATGGAAAAAGGGGTAAAGCTGCAAAAGGAGGGAGTAAAGACCTTTGTATTACTTGCATATTATAAGGCTGGCGGAATTGGGCTTTTCGATTCAGTGCATTAATAGGAGCCAGTTGACAGAAAGGTTCAACCTGGAACGTTTCTCGGTATAATGGGCATTGTAATAAAGCAGGAAGAAATCACAAACTTTCATGGCAGTATCTTTTTTTCCAGCAGTGAACATCATGCAAAATGCCATCCCTTGTGATTTACTCTATTTTAAGATGTGATTTTAGCCTCCGAGTTTTAGTGTTTTGTAAGGCGCAGAGAGCTAAGATACGGATAGCAGCGACCCACGGGTAAGCAGGGTACCAGACGATAACAATTATAAAGTGCCAACATATCGACCAAGATATTGCAAAATTAAATATGTTCTTTTTAAATCTAGGACTACATGGTACTTTAAAATTTAACAAAATATGTGCATCAGTTTCGGGTCGGTGGGTGAAACACATATACTATAGTTCTTATCAAACGTATTACATGAATATCTTTATTCTCTTGTTTGCAATTTTCACCTAGCCTTTGCTAAAGCTGTGTGATACCAGTTCGATGAAAATCGTTCATACGAACGGATATCTTGCTAGCACGCGTAGGTGTGAAAATCTTTCTCAGGAATTGACAACTTGTTTTCAGTATAAATTCAACAAGCCCAAATCTTTTTGTAAAGACAAAAAGGTATGAAATCGTTGACATATTCCCATTGGGCAATTCCCCTCAGTTGCCCAACAGTGTTTTATGGTTGCCATGGGGAACTGAGTCCCAAATATTGTCAATCCCCGTTTCTGTCTGCTGTGGGGGTGAGGATGTTGGAATACATACTGGCACTGCCATTTTGTCATTAAAATTGTTGTCATAAAAAGTATAATGGTTTGGTGTGGAAAAAATTCCACATAGACTATAGCATTAAATTCACAATGACTTGAACTAAAATCATTGGACAGATAATGTAATGAAATAAAAACAGCAGAATTCCAAGAGTTTATAGAATTCTGAAAAGGATTAAAGCGTTATTTGGAACTCGGTTTGCGGGGATACAACTTTTCAAATAAAAAACAAGTTAGTAGAAACACAGCCTTCCAAGTTCCATCCATTATTGCTTTGACACCAGTAAATTTACTGACCCCCTCAAGTCTGCGAACATCTGGTTGAATTCTTAAAAAATCCTAACAACGGAAAAAAGTTTTAAGTAAAACATCCAGAAAACCTAGAATACCGTCTATATTCATTACACTACTCAACGAGAATATAATGCAGTTGATACACAATAGAATTTAGCCGTTGACAAGGCTGCACTAAGATCGCTAATCAGCTTAATGGAGCTCTTATCCTTTATCTTCATCTCTTCATCAACAAACATGATTTATACTGTCGTTTCGTTGCATCATTATTTTTTGTTGTTGCGTTTTTAGCTATACGTTTGTATTTTTTAACTTTAGACAAATACAAGATGGTTTGATTTATATATTTTTCAATCAGGAAAAATATAGTGATGATCATTATCTAATATATTAGAACTACCGCACTTTAGACCCTGAAACAACAGGATGTGTATATTATTAAGTATACCAATGTTAAGTAATCTATAGTTCTTGACATTTCGAAGATAAAATAGGATGATGGTTTGTTAGCACACAATGATGGTACAGGAATATGTCTTCTCTTTGAACTATGGTTTAGAACTTATCAGGTTTAAAAATGATTACATCTGTATACATTTACATATGCATATAGGCAATATATGGTACATAGGTATAGGTACATAGTAAATTAAAGAACTAGACTCCATTGAGCCGCTGACCTGTTTTATGTACGAGGAAGGGGGATCATTTTGTATAATTAATAAAGATTTTGAGATATATTTTAATTTTACCATCTTTTCAAGTGCTTCTTTTATCATAATTTTTTCGAAGAAGTTAAAAGCACATTTTTAGGACTCCTTTCCTAACTCATTTGCTGATGTCTGATTATCTTATTTTTTCCTTAATGATAATTTGGAATTTAAATATTGTTTAAATTGTCTTAATTAATTAAGGCAAGGTCGCCTTTTTAGAAATGAGGACGGGCTGAGACTGCATAACTTTTACTAACAATGTACCTCAGTGACCTTTTCTTTCCTTTTCTCTTCTAGAACCACAGTGGTGCGTAACTTGCATTCTGTGAGATTTTAGAAAAATCTTAAAATTAAAATAAGTCTTAATTGGCGCAAATGCCATGATGCCAAAAAAAGAAACTTCAATGAAATAGAAGCAACTTACCTCTACTATCTCTTCGTAGGTCAAATTTTGATCTGAAAATAAGGGTGAATGAACATCTTTGTGAGCTATACGATTACCATGTGCTAAGGTGAATTCAGTATTTGAAATTAGTATGTTTCGGTGTTACAACTGTATCTGAATTATGGGACAAATATTTCGACGTGCACACCTAACAAGCCCAAATTTGTTACACTTTCGACACTACAAAATTACTTCTCATGACGAAGATAAAGACATAAATTCGGACATTTGTATTTTTCATTCTTTTTCATAATTATCTTACAAAACTGCAGAGTTAACAAATTTTGACACAACTTTTTACCTTTAAGATCTGCCAACATGCGATCCTTAAATTTGATGTACCATCCCTTTGATTCTTTCTCTAGGATCCCCTTCAGGATAGAAGTACATCTCTGCATTAGATCTGAAAGTCAAAAAACTCAATGTAAACTATACATTTCATTAATGTATGTCATAATGATGGCTCTATAAAATCAAAACATGAATATCATCTCCGAAAAGTCGAGAAAACCTTTTATTTCCAGGCCCGTAGCAATAGGGATAAAATATTCTCGTTGTTGGGTAGGGGGGTATAGATTTATTCTTCATAACATATAGCGTAAACATATACCCATAGCAATAATTCTAGTGCCAATAGAAATGGGGTTTCAAACTGGGTGGGGGTGGGATCGGATATTTTAGATTGGGGTTCGTCCAAGGGGTGCGGGGGGTTCATACGAACCCCCGAACCCCACTGGCTACGGGCCTCAGTTCGTGCCATTAATCTCAAACTTAAGTATAACTTCGTTTCATCGAAATATGTTTTTTTTCCCTATGAGGGGACTGAAGTGAGTGATATTTTTCATCTACCCATGGTTGACTGCACCCTCAGACATGCAATTTTGAACTACATGTAGCTAAAAGATCTGATGCGAAAAACATACAAACCAAGCATTTTCACTATTCTAAAGTTGTAGATAATCAACTATGCTCTAACAGATTGTACTCACTTACCATTATTAAACAATCTCAGATCTATCTCTGTTCCTTTCGGGGTCTGGTACTTGTATGGCACTGGTGGTGGATTAATATCTGTTGTCTGGAAATGCAGAGTAAAAATCGTTGTAACAGCTTTTCGTAAATAAAAGCAATATGAATTCGTATCATTTAATTTGAAAACGCCTGGTTGATATACAAATACAATACTTCAATACCTATTTAGCCTATACATTCTGATTTATAAGACATGAATTGTACCTTGTTCTTCTCTTGTCGCAGCTGTCGGCATTTCATTTTCGTATAATCACAGAAATTGCTCCAATCTTTCTTTGACACTGGCTAGAAAGTCAAATAGGTGTACGTACAGTGCACAGAATTCTTCTTCTACAGAGTCAATCCTGATTACCTTAATGAAGTTCATTGTACAAGCTCCAAATATAGACATGTCAAACATTGATTTTAAAGGCTTATTTCAAATGATTTCAATATAACTATTTATAGTATTTTAGCTATCAGTAAGTTAGATTTACATTACATTCATATTTGTTAGGACGTTGCTTAGACCACGGATTTTTTCAATATATTATGCCTAAACTTATTTGGCAGGAAAAGTAGAAATAACCTTTCACACAACATAAAGACGAGGTAAGATGGGTGGACATTTTTCAATATTGAATGCAGAAAACAGGCAGTGGTTACCTTGACGTTCAGCTCAGCTACCATAAAGCGCCCATGCTCCTCGCCCAGTTTCTGAGCGATGTTCCCCGGGGTAGTTGACGGCATGCCTATCAGTATATCTGTGGAGGAGTCATAAAGGGACCCTTCAGTTTTACAATGCGATTTTCAGGGACTGATTAAGACCAAATATCAACTTGTTTAATGTAAAACTCCTGCCCCCGGAGGGGTAGCTTGGCCGTTTTTCATATGACCCCCCCCCCTTTTTTTTTTCAAAATTACTAGATCCACCCCTGATATTGAAAGCTAATTGCGTTTTTAACGGTAATCTGTCAATACATTCTAATTGGAGTTCTGCAGCTCTGAAAGTTACCACTTTAATTCACTTTGATATCGAGTATATATTCTTTTATTTTTTCTTACCCTGGTCGTGAATTAGGTCTCTCCAGTTTTCTTACTCCCAACCATTCTATATGACCGCATACATACATTTTCACTATGTCAAATAAATACATATTCACTGTTTATTTATTATAAATTCTTACCTAACACATGCCACACGGCCCGGCCAAGAGCTTTCACAGACTGCGAGACGCTGAAGAAGTGGGAGTGAAAACGATTCCGGGCTGTGATAATCAGCAGACGCAATGCCAACGCCATGTCCTGTCAATATGGGGTCAATATTTGAGGTTACATTGATTTATTCACCTAAATTAGTGTTCGCATATATGTATGAGTAAGCATTTAAAAGTAAGTTTTATAGCGAGATATTCAAAACTGAAAAAAAAATTGTAAACCTATCTCAGTGAGTGAACTTGTTTTACTTTAGCGATGGATAAAAGATAAAAGTATCAACTTACGTCTAGTATCGTCTCATGTGCTCTGTGTGTGCCTTTTTGAAGGAGGAGACTGAGGCGCCATCTGTGCGTTTGCCCTGGGAAGTGATTACTGTCGACCTCAAATTCTCTGAGGAAAAGAAAAGAAAATATCATTTTCAATTCATTTTGCTTAAAGAACTATGTTTAAAAAAAAATTAAGTTAAGTTTTAAATGCAAATCTGCCGGGAAGGTCTTGGGTGGATTAAAGTGCTTTCGATACTAGAACCTAGTTTAAACATCCCAAGTTTCTCAAAATGTCAGCATTTCGGGTATACCAAAAATGACATCCAGTTAATGAAAATGTTTGCGTCATACCCGAACCGTCGCACACATTCTAGTTGCTTTTCGTTGAGCTGTTTTGACGCCCCATTAGCGTCTCGAGCCACTTCTTCTAGCTCATCAAACGTAGGTGCCATGAAGAGATCTTTGAAGGAGATGACACTTTCCTACAAGCACCCAAAAGTTTTTAGTAAGTTCATCATATTTACCACAGGTTATAACAAAGGGAAATTTAATATCTAAAATTTAAGACTGATTATAAACTAGTATATATCCTAGTATATTTTGTCCACTAAAAAAGTTTTCTCATAATCTGGAAGGAAAATAATTACTTTTCAAAAAGCAATCCTAATGAAGGTTGAAAAACCGAAACATGTTGATTACTACACACTTTAAATCATAAATAAAAGTAACCATTGTCCACACGACTTGGATTTTGAGTTTGTTACAGTTTACGTCATCTTATCTTTTCAAAAAGCAGTAATAAACATGTTGTATTATGTTATGTGGCTTAAAAATATGCATCCAGAGCCACATAAACATTTTTGAAAAGTACAATCATTTCCATACTATTGATACATATATAGGACGTTCTCTTTGTCATTTCTGCAACATTTGAGGGAAAAAATCTTCCTTAAGATATCGTTTCTATTTTAATTCGCAATGAATGTGGTATTAATTTTCGGGCGTAGCTTTAACACACTTTCACTATTTTCAAAGATAAGCTTGCATTCTAATGAGCTATTTTGAGACCTTAAGATGGTCCTTACCTGGATGTCATCACTGCCGGCGTTGTGTTCGGTGATGGAGGGAGGGAGCACCAGAGGGAAGTGACTCCAGTGGTAAAGGAGAGACTCGGCCAACTAGGAAGGAAACGAGGACGAGTTGTTATCAACATTAATTTTACATGGTCCGTATGACTTGATTTGGTTGAAAGGACTGACATCATAAGTGATGAAAGGCTGTTCCATGCAACATTTCCTCTTGTAATACATGTTTTCGGTAGCGAGGATCATATCTGTATTGTAGGCGAGATTACTTTGTACTTAAAGCCCACCTGTTTAATATGCTGCATCACCTCCATCTCTTCGGGACTATTACCATCTGTGGGCAGCTCGAAACGCAGGGGTTCCCTCTGTCAATACATACAAACGGATACATTATTTACGACCAACTTAAGTACAGTTAGGCACGTCAAACTATGAAATGAATACTGGTAATATCATTTGCTTTCGCTTTTTCCTTAATAACAAAATGCAGGGTATCAGTTTCGTTTCACGTTGACTAATCCTTTTCACATGTGTCTTTACGCCACAATGACCTCTGAATATCAATTTGCGAAATTACTCTCAAAATGCACATAATCCAGAATTCTCGCGTGGGTTTTGATACAGTTGACTAATTTAGACTAAGAGTAAAATCACATTTGGCATTACGTACCTCGGGATCCACGTCTTGCTCCAAGTAATCCATTGGTCTCTGCAATGAAATGACAAGGATCAGAAAGTAAGCACAACCTAGACCTCCTGTCAATATAATTCACTAAGAGACCCTTGCGTTTCCCCTTAGTGTCACTTGTTGTGTTTATAATGTTGGCTGGTGACACTATTGTAGACACTATCCATACAATCATAGTACCAGTATGCGTTGTTTACATTAGGCCATGATACAAAAAAAATATTATACGTTAATTTACACATTTCAAATCTAGAATATGCACTGCACAGTATCCGTTTTATTTCATGTGGTTTAAAACTCAAATCGGATTGGCTTCTCAAGTTCTGGATTTGGATTTATACAAAGTTACATTTCGTGACTCAGGAATGTACATATTTTTGGGGCATGTGCTTCGCAATTAGTTCCTTGAACATCTGAGACCTTTTTTTTAATGTGTGTATGTTAACATCCTTTAAAAAAAACATTTGCGCGAATTACTGGAATCAAACTTTTTCATATCATGGCCTTATATCCTCCACCCGCACTATCACTAGTTCCGTGGCTAGCAAACACACCCGAGCTAACAGTCCTGGGAGTTATCTAGTCATCGTCGACAAACTGGCATACTGCCAAACTATAATGGCCCAATACTGACTTTGTGTGGGCGTCGTTTTCCTACAACGTGCACTCAGAATTAATGCATCTACTGTGATACAGGGCTAATCACAGTGCCCCTACAACATTTACTGATATATCAAACACAAACATACTTAGATACAAATATCAAAGTGAAAAAACATCTTCATGCGAAACAAAAAATATATATACAAATTTCCAGCTATGTATTTTGATGTATAAAAACAAACGTACGCTCAGGTAACACATACAGATATACTTATGCATTAACATTGTTACTCTGACACTAAAATAGTTGTTGGTGCAGGTGACCATATCAAACATTTCATTTATCGCTGAAGCGTTTATGACTTTAACCCAATGGAGTACATCGACTTTGCATGTCCCCTATTTCCCCAAAATCATCAGTTTTCGAAGGAATTGTAGATATGTATACTGCACGGAAAAGATTGATGTATTTATCACAAACAATACTGCCCGGCTTGTTTATCTTATATTGGTTCCCGAACTATATTATCTTAATCTGCCCGCATGGTTCAGTAGGTGGTCCAGATCAAATGATTTAAAATAGAACGTTTCTCTTCGCATATACTAAGCTTCATTTCGAGATAATATGTCATAAATCGAAACGAGAACTTAGAACCAACTGCTCAGATGAATCTTTTCCAAATCTACCAGAATATTTACATGTCACTGTGTGCCTCGACAGGGCATCCAAGGTAACTGTTACGTTGTGACGACAAAGCAAGTATACGAAAAGAAAGTAATACGACGTGGCCTTTTTTTTGCTCATTACAATAACAATTCAGGCGATATTACCTTACATCGATAAGCCGAACATCCGTATAAAAGATACAATTTCACCACAGGTAGTGATATAAGGAGACAACAGGCAAAGGAGAGAAGTGAGAATTACGTTTTAAGCTTCCAAAGGACGTAAGTATCCCATAAGCATAACGCCAAAAGCGAATTAGCAGAAAAAACAATAAGAGTGACAATTTGGCGTTGCCCGTGACCACAGAAAACAACGGTCAGCCTTGATGTGGACTTCGGTGCAGAAGCACACCCATGCAGTAATTAAGTTAATCGAGCACACTTTAAATCGGAAATGTCCGTGCGTCAGTACAATAGAGCTCTGCTTGTAGAGTGAAGAAGTGAAGAGTTGCCCCTGTTAGGTGCAGCTAGGTGGCGGAACACGTACTAACAAGGACACACCTCCAGCACAGTGACCATCCCGCTATTGCTCGTGCTCGTGTCCTCCCCGTTCCGCTGCCATCACATATAAAACGATCACAAGCAACTTAAAAAGGTCTTTTTTCTAGCACCAATTCTGTGCCTTTTAACTAAAGGAATTTTGAGCGCAATCCCTTTTTTGATTTACTTCCAGAACCCTTACGTACTTCCAAATTAATTCAAATGGGCAGGCCAAATGGTTCGAGATGTACATGAAATTATCGTCACCATAACAAATTTTTTATTTATTTTTTGATAAAGCTTCATCAAAATGGTTAAGTGAAATGAAACATGAGAACTGCTCTTGCAATATGGCTCTTTTGAATAGTCCTGAAATTTTCCTTTTACTGATCTATCTGTATTGATTTATATTTAAAAGAATCTGTTGTTTTTTTTATCAACATCAATTGTCCATTGTAATTTAACTTTGATTTAGTGATTTCTTTCATGGGGTTATGATGGTTTATTTGGAATTAACACCCACCTCAGAGGCCATAGGTGATAAGTCCGCGTGAAAGCCTGCTCCCCCCTTGGATAACGAAAATGTTTGAGGCAAGAATTACGATTTGCGCAGCTCTTTTAACGTAGATATTTATTAAAGTGTAATCAAAGGTCTAAAAGAAAAGGGTTTTCAATCTAAGTCACTTCCTTTTATCAGTGAAAAAATGTTATCAAGTTTGTAAAAGTTAAATGTTAAAGAACTAACAATCATGCAAGGTAAAATTATTTCTAAAGAACAAGTCAATTACTCGTTACAACTGATAAGAAAGCGAAAGGTAAGATTGTATGTAAAAGCAAGTTTTCTTACTTTGATTTCTGTCAAGCGCTCGTCCATAGCTGCTTTTTCCTAAAGATAATTTACAATTATTCGGTAAAAGTTAATCATAAAACCAGGACAGATGCTCTGAGGTTTCCTCTATCAATTAATAAATTTTGTTTCAATATTATTTAAATAATATGGTTTAAATAAAAATGCAAACAGCATTTATTTGTGAGCACTTTTTAACGTTTATTAGTTTACTGCGTAACTAGTTAAAAGAAATATTCTTATCAATATTCATAACTTTGACATTTCAGAATCTGCAGATCACTGGTTAATCAAATATATTTACGGAATAAATGTTATTACGGTATATCTTATGGACTCGAACAATAGCATTTAGACAAACGAGAGCGCCATTTCATTGTATCGTTTCCTTATAATACTGATGTCGCTCTTTTTAAAGATTAGCTGATGTGATTTAAGATGGAATTGATTTAATTCTGCTATTTACTATGCGGATCTGGCGGACCGCATTATTTTCTCAACCTACCTCATAATCTGATCTTATGTCAGCTTCTGTTCCGTCAGTTTTGTCCTAATTGGAGAAAAATTGAAAAGGTTCCTCAGCTAACAACTTGTTATTAGCAACGATGATACCGTGGTTGGAAGAGCGATCAATAAAATTACAATATTTCTTACATAAATACATACTTTTCATCAGGAAATATAGTATTAGATTTTCAAAAAGATTTAAAATGTATTGCTATCCATATCCTCATAACCATTTTTTAATGGCTAAATCTTACCTCCGAGTCCGGAGTGGTGAGATCAGTCTCGACGGTCAGGGTCACCTCCTTTTAGCCGAATTGAAATTGAAACCTAAATTAGTTGGACGCAGCTAGTTACAGATGAATAATACATCAACATTCTCTATTAATGTTCTATTCCAAATCATAATTTAAAACAAGTACCCAAACGAATTATCGATTCAATAGTGGTTTAGAAAACCAAAGAGCTCTGGGTATTCGGTTTAATATAGATATACTAGAGATGTGGTTAGGAAATATCAGTAAAATCCCAATGACAATGCCATGACATCCCCATGACAATGCTATGACATTGCCATGACAGTGTCATGATATCATCATGATAATGCCATCACATTCCCATGACAATGCCATGACGATGCTATTACATCCCCATGACAATTCCATGACATCCTCATGACATCCCTATGAAAATGCTATGACATCCCCATGACATTGCCACGACATCCTCCTTTGCCCTCTTCAACCTTTTGATGCTCATGGTGAACAGGCCTATCATTACTTAGTCCTTGCTTCCAATACCCAATCTATATTTTCCCCAATGAATGTTGACCCTTAGGATCAAACAACAGACACAAACATGCTCAACTTTTCAAAAATAGTACAACTTTTGAGGGAAACACTAAACATGACCATATTTGAAAAGTTTTCACTCTCTGAGCAGATGCTTGGGGTGACCTAGATTCGAAAATCTCCATAAGACTTAAGAGCCAATACATGTACTATAACTTCACATTCTCAAAGCACAAATGCCCTGATTCTGCCGTTAGCAAGATTTTCGACTGCTTGTACCTGGAGAGTGTGTGTATTGAAGCTACCAGCGACAGAGCTTGTTCCAGGCCTAAAAATATGATTTATATCTCCGGGAATTACCAATCCCGAAGGAATCGAGGATGATCCCGGAGAATAAGTGAATCGGGCACATGAAACCGTTTAATTGAATAAACACAGACATCAAAGAATTAGTTGCAGCTAGGATTCGGAAAAAGTGCTAACAATGATACACCTCCAGCGCAGTCACCTTATTCTTTGAATGTTCTTTGATTATGATTAAATTCTCTTAAAAGGGTCTTAATCTCCAAAAGCAGGAGATTGGGGAGTAATGGACCTATGGCGTGCACTGCCTTGCAACAACCTTCAGGAGCAGTATATGTCCTTCTTTTTGCAGTTCTGGATTTTGAAACAATAACTGTCATTTTTCTATGAGAAATGATATATTTGAAAACTGTTTCAAGAAATTGTTGTCCCAATGGTATGGACAACGTGTCTGTGTATGACCATACTTCAAATAATGATCAATAATTGAACAATTTTCCTAGCCTGAATTTCCGAAATACGATTAGTTTGATTTTATATCTTCATTCAAATTCATTCTCAAAAGTGTCTCAAAAGTTTTGGCGTGTATCTTCCATATTCACTTTGAATATCATGTACCGAAATTGGGATATAAATGTGTGTAATATATAAAATTGTCTTTCATCAATCACAGGCATCATACCGCCCTCCTAAAAAAATAAAGGAATTTAAAGGAAGTTTTTTTCGTAAAAATAAAGGAATTTAAAGGAATTTGCAGGGATTTCTAGGAAAAATAAAGGAATTTTAAAGGAATATTTAGAGAACTTTCACAGAGTTTAAACATGAAATAAGGCAAATAATACTGTAACAGGACTGCCTTCCTGTTGATTATTTCTGTGCGGCACTGCGTCGACCCACGTCGACTCACGTCAATCAGTGTGTCGACTCATGCCGATCGACACGTCGACCTGGATCAATCGAGGGCTAGAAAACTTTGCAATTTTATCGCTAATGATGTGGAATTCTATGAGATAATGTGATATTTTCTTACTTTAGAAAAAAATAAAGGAATTTAAAGGAATTTTTCACGAAAATAAAGGAAAATAAAGGAATTTTGCCTATTTTCACAAAAATAAAGGAATTTAAAGGAAATTCCTTTAAAATAAAGGAACGGTATGATGCCTGCAATCAATAAAATATTAAATACGGTGCAAACGATAGTCTTTACTACATCTAATGATAGGTACATTACCAGGCAGGAACATTTTACTTACCTCTGGTTCCACGTCTAACATATCTTCCTTTTCCATCTACAAGAGGGCATAAGTATACAAACGTTATACCAGAGTCAATATCATGAAATCATTAATTAAATCAATATTCACTCAATTTCTAAAAATAATTTTTAGTGAAAAGCCCTTTGGAATAATTTATATTTCCATTTCATAAAACTAATAATTATTTCAACAGTTTGTTCCACTGTTATTGGCACATAACCCGTAGATCGACATTTACATTGTAATAATTTATTAATTAGCTGAGATTTACCGACAAAATCCTTACTTTGACTATCTGGTCTGATCTCCTCAAATGAAATCGGCACCCCAGGCCTTTCGGCCAGAGTTTTTCGAAGAGCCCTACTTCTTAACTCTTCTTACGGCGGTGACTTGCAATCCGATCTCCAATGTCATGAGTATTCACTCATTGCGATCTACTGAGGTTAGGAGTAGGTTCTAAAACGTCACATAATTACATCAACTTTCAGCCATGAAAGATTGCCATTTTTGTTATCTCCGGTGTATCGTCTGTCGGGTTAAAGATGGGTGTTGTTTCTCGATTATGTATCTATATCACGCCCCTGAAATACAAAATTATTCATCAACTATCACTATGTGCATATTTACGCAAGTACATGTCAAACATATCAAACAGTTAATTGAATACAATAAAAGTATTAGATCAAGCACGGTATCTTATTGGAAAAGAAGAAACAACCTTTTTTGCAGATACAATTTTAAATATTGATTTTAGGACTTGTCAATGAGTAAACTAAAGTACATGTAGAAATATTCAAGGATTAATACAATTGAACTGCAGATCTGGACGCCATTAGGTAACCAGACTCCAGTATATTATAATATTTTGGTGCTCAAAGACGAGATCCAGTTGCCTTGATTTTTTTTTTGAATACTTGCGCATCATGATAAACATACACATGGCATAGGCTTCACCATAGTTAACAAGAAGTCTCCGAATGACCCCCGCCTTGGGGTCCTGTATCTACAGTCCCCCACTCCACCTTCCCACTGGTAAGGGTGCAGGCCCGCAGCCAGCTTTTTTCAGAGGGAGGTTCTTTTTTGTTTAACTTATAGGACTCATATTTTTTGTGGATTTGTAGGGGCCACACACTAAATCTGATAATAACTAAGAAGAATAAAGATATGAGTAATATTAATATTCTCATAAATCATTCATTCCATCCAAGAGGGGGGGGGGGGGGGTCGAATATTTCAGAAGGGGGTTTGGCTAATGGGGGGTTCGTACGAACACCCCTGACTACTGGCCTGAGGTGCATGCCTTTCTATATATGTTCGTTGTGGGAACATTTTTTCAATTATGGTATGCCGAGGCTATGCATTTTTCCATAGTACCAAGTCCAACGGATGGACCGAAGACCAGGGTTTCCTCGCTGCTGCTGCCTCGCCACCTTAATCATGGCCAATCAACCATAACGCCATGCTCTGAGGGGACATGCTCCATCACGGAAGATTCTATGTGCACGAGGATTTTCGCGAAACACGAGGGTACAGAACCACCTAGTGCATAATAAGGACCATTATAGGCACGAGGTCTTTATTTTGGGAAACTCTACACACGAGATAGAGATTGTCAGTGAAGGGCCGATATGGTCAGTGGGGCCCTTGATGGGGGGTCCCAATGTCGCATGTCGATTTTAAGAAATGACCATGTCCCCTGTCACTAAAGAAAAAGCCATGTCGCTATATAGTGTCACTAAATATTATCTAATATTCTGTAAGTTTCAACAACGAGTAGCCTACACATCAGGGCTCAAAGGTGCCCTGTACATAAAGTCAGACGGGAGTCCAATTGTTTCAATTTTAAATTTCAAGGTAGGTACTACCAACCCAAAATTTATTTTTCCCTTTTCACCATGGATCAGAGTTATTCCGAAAAGAGTGTTCCTGTTGAAATCCAATACTTTTTACAGAATTATTCTATCTTGATCAGAAGTGGATATATTGCATAAAATAACCATGAAAATGGTGATAAATTCTGTCATATTGTTCCATACTGGCATACATTTCCTATATAGCTATTTTGACTTTTTCACAGGCTACCCCAATACTAGGAAAAACTTTGAATATATGTAACTTTTGAATCAATTAACTTATGAAGATGAAATAAAAAGCGACATGATGAGAAAAGTATCAAAAATACAGAAACCCAGTTTTCATCCTATTTTTCAATAGTTGCATTTTGGTCAAAATTTTAATGCAAAAATTTAGAGATCTACTAAAACATTTGATTAAAAGGTGGAAAGGGATATCCGAAAATTAAGATGGTCATTCCAAACAGTTGTGATAACTATATTAACATAGTTCAGTACATCAATATGCAATTTTGAGTAAGATTATCCCCCAAAAATGTTGAAAAAATATTGAAACAACACCATACATGTTAAATAAGGGTCTGTAGCAATTAGGAGGCAAAATATTGGCGCATTTCATATGAATACCTGCGCATCCTCTTACATATTTAAAGTTTAATTATTCTTATACAGAATTTTTCCAAGGAATACGTTGGTGCAGTCCATTTTTATGTGGAACATGTTATTTTTACCAAAAAAGCATTGCAAACATTTTTTCTCTTTTTGACACCCTAAAAATTTGGGAAATAAACTATTTTTCAAAAATTTTACCCCCAGAAATAAAGTTCAGGGTGTCTTCTTCAGGGATGCCATTTATCCTGCTTTTTCCGGATTTCCGGATTTTTGTTCATGTCATAATATTTGATAATATCATAAGGCCTAGCAAAAAAAATAGTTGCGTTCCGGTATCCCGACCTACCCTAATTTTTGGCTGCGACCCTAACATTTTTATTGACTTTTTAGTGAAATATATCAGATTTCTGAAAAATGTCAGAAAATTTCTGACATTTTTCTTCAATAAGGAAATAAAAAAAATTCTAAAAAAAAAAATAAATCCCGACCTACCTACCCTATCTTTTTAGACTCATGTTACCGGAACACAACAATTTTTTTTCCTTGGCCTAAGTCCAAAATTTTAAGGGGGAAATAATGTATTCAGACAACAGATTTTAGTTCAATGTCAGAAGGAACATGAAATGTTATCCTTTTTCTTTAATGTTTTCCTTCTCAACATCTGGAAAGTTTTCCTGCCTAAAATCCAGAAAGGCTGTTTCACCAATTTCCGGATTTCTCAGGATTATATAGTAGCATCTCTGCTTCTTTAAAGTGATACCAAATATGATTAATTCCCTTCAGTAGATCCTGAGATATTGCAAAATGAAAATAACACTAAAATTAAGACCCAAATCTCGGCTGGTCACACAATACAGGGCCAAAAGTGTGCAGGCCCTATACCCGGTGCTGTGGTAGTACGTAAATCAAGGGTGGCCACGGGACACCCAGAGGGTCCTATCAGGGTGTCCTGGGCCTTTGGGTAGGTGGGGTGGGGGGGTGGGGTGGACAGGGGAAGGCGGTAGGGGACAGGGGTAGGTGGTAAGGGGGCAGGGGGAGGTGGCAGGGGACAGGAGGAGGCGGCAGGGGGAAGGGGGAAGCAGCTGGGGGAGAGGGAGAGACCTCGTGTCCAATTCTGCTATATGCATGAGGTCCTTCTCACCATCAATGTCTCAAAAGTCTATGCACGAGGGCTGAGAAGGACCTCGTGCATATAATAGGTTGTTATATGCACGAGGTCGTTTTCTACCTCGTGTGTATAGACGGTAGCCTCCATCACACAGGACGCTGTCCCTCTTCCCCCCCCCCCCCCCCACCCCCACCCCCTGGTCTATCCATGACTACAGCATAGTGGTAGCAGCGGTAGGAACCTTGATTCGTGAAAATGTGAGGGGACTGACTTGACAGATCACTGGACCTACTGACCCTACTACCCCTCCCCCCTCTCCTCCACCTCCACTCTACCCCCCTCCCCCGCCAAACACACACAAACTGCCCTGCTCGCTGCATCATCACCTCTCAATCACAGTGAATCAACCAGACCTCCGTGCTCTGAGGGTAGGAGGAAGGGGTAGGGGGTAGAGGGTTGGAGGTGGGGGAAGGGGGAGGGTCCAATGTGCAGCAATTTTACGCCTCTCTGATTTTATACAATGCAGATTGTCCGACAGTAAAGCTTTGGGGAGCTTGATCTATATCTCATTATGGCCTCATAGGCCCCCACAGCGAAAATAGTGTCTAAGATTGAAGCACTAAAGCACTTATGAGGTCATTATTGCAAGAGCAAGAAAGTACTTTCTCTACCAACCGTTCATAAATATGAAACAAAATCCTTAATCCCGATCTGATTATGGAGGTTAGATGTTACTTATTTTAATGATCACTTTGTTCAGTATGCACTTGTAATTGTATACCCAGGGATATAAGCCTGAGTCAATGAAAAATTTGGAAAATTTGGAAGTATTCTAGATTGTTAACCTCATGTAAGCAATCATTTTTAAAAGCTATCATCAGAAATCTTAAAGTCAACAATTCTGAAACCAGACTAATATCTGAGAACTGACATCACTGTATACCACCTGTACTAACAGTCAGTCATCATTTGGCACTGATTAAAGTAAGTTAGCAGAATAGCAGTCTTTATCCATATTATTGTGGTGAATTTAGGAGTATGAATGTTTCAAGTCTGATAATTCACAGGGAAAAGTTTCTGGGGATCAATAAATGTAGACAAGTTATATTCATATACAAGTTGCTTCGCTTACCACCAATGAGTGTATATCTGTGATTGCCCAAGTAATTCTATACTATTGGAACAAACGTTTGTAACATGGCAGGAGAGTAATGGGGCATGCACGAGAGCAAGATCATTGAATTTTTTTCTTTTTCTTTTTCTTTCTTTTTTATCCTTCTGGAATTGGAACCCTCTACCTTGTGGTTTCGCTCTATAGCACCACACTCCTTTCGGAGGGCTGGCCACACTTAGCCAACATCTTCCACGACTTGTCTCCGCCTTGGACACCTCAAAAGGGGTTAACCCTTTTGGCCTGAGTCAATAGGCTCCACAGCCATGACTGCGTAGCTCTTATAGATCTTTGGTACTGTGTTTTGGTACCTGAAAAGATACCATTTGAAACTGCATGAATGATGAAGCGATTGGCTACTACAGCCTGCCCCTAGGCTTTTTTTTCCTGGGCGTACCCTGCTATGGGTACCAGGGATTAATTTAGCCTTAGATCACCAGGGACCCTAATTCTTTCCCCTTTACAAGGGAATTTATTGGGCTCCCCCTTTTACACTTTCCCCCCCTTTCCTTTGACAATTCTATAGGTCATTGGTGAGAATGACAAAAAAAAACCTTTCAAAGTAAGTGAGGTGACACATTTAGAGTGCTCCCACTTTTTTTTCAACAAAACTTTTATTCTCCCCAGAAATTTTCTGGGGGCTTTATCGCTTAACAATTATTTGGTGATCTCTTTTTTATAAAGGAACCTTTTTCTGGAACAAGGGACTCAACAGCTGTTTCCCTTCTTGGTTTCCATGGAGATGTAGACAAGTCACTATAAATACCCGGACCCACAAAGCCAAGGGTACGGCCCTTTTTGTGGCAGCATCTCACATGAACTCTCAAGCCACGTATTCCATCCTAGAGATCAAGATTATTAAGCTGCGCCCTGCGTCTGGTGTGCAATTTTCATGGCCGGATGCACATTTTTTTAATGTAGGCATATGCACCCAGAATGTGCAGTTTTTAATATCACATATAATAGCTATATATATGGAGGGTGCACGGAGGAAATTTCACAGTTCAGAGCAGTGAAACGAGTCACTTCACTGTCTCTGACGGTTGGCATAGACAGTTTGCCTCCTTAGATTAAACAGTTAACTCATATAATAAATTCAAAATATCAGCAACGCCAATAGTACAATTTAGCACCTGACAAAATAGGAGAATTGTGTCTGGACTAATTAGTAAATCTGGAGGGAATATGATCAAGTAAATTGGGACATTGTAACTCTAAGTGTGACTGTCATGGTTAGATCTACAGTTGTTTGACATGGTCTATGATACCTTTGATCTATCTCTGAAAGGAAGATCTAGATCCAAGGCCCGATATTTCAAAACTCATTAACCTTAAACTTTTGATAGATTTAAGGTGGTTGCCAGGGAGTTAAAGGAGATGCGCAAAGCTGGTTTTTGACTCAAAATACGTCCATCCTGTACAATTTTATTCATTTAGGACTAAAGGACGTCTTCTATCACTTCTGATTATTTAGATAAACTGAAAATTAGCTCACTAGCTCAATTGGCATTATAAGCAGGTATACCTCCATGAAACACATGCAAGCAAGGCCTGTGACGTCACGGGAGGCAATGGTATAACACTGTGACCAAGGAGCCCAATAAAACTCCATGCCACTTAAAAACTATAATTCATGGACGTATGTAACTTTCAGAATCATCAGTTAGTTATTTGAACAATCCATGTCTTTTTTTACATAATTTTGAAAGGTTTAGTTTTAGGTTTATGATTTTCTAAAGTTGACTCATTGTCACACACTGAGTAGGCTCAATGCCTCCTCTGACATCATAGGCTCTGTCCAGGCTTGCCTCCTACAAATTCGCACTGGGGTGTGAGAGTGGCCTCACACTTACAAAAATAGGCATTACACTTATTGTTTGCATAGTAAGGCCGTTTTGCACCATGTAATACATTATAATACACATTAACCATTTGCTATGCAAGGATATCTGAATTTTGTAACATTCCTTTTCGCGTGAGCTTTAAGGCCGATTGAAGGTCTAGCCTTAAAATGGCCCAAAAAATTAAGGTCTGCGGTAACTTATTTCAAAACTGTGCAAGATTGTAGACCAGGGATACAATTCTCTAGGGCCCTTGAAAGGGGGTTTCTAAGGTTTTCATTCATGTGCCTTGCAGTTCATTATGAAATATATTTCATGGTCCACCTGCCCTGATGGACAGAAAGTACATATGTTAGGCACTACCATAAGTTGCGCGAAAATTCTGTCACTTCACGGCCATAGGGAGGTGTGACCCACACTCTTTGAAGCTGTGAAATTCGCTCTGCTTTAAATAGTCGATTTTAACATGTTGTATGTGTCAGAAAGGCATGAAACTTTCAGCATTTGTTCTGCTTGACTGGATGTTTCTAATGGTGTTTGTTATGTCGCCATAGGTTAATTATATCAGTGTCAACTACTGTTTTGAAAATTTCCCAGCACTTTGGACATCAAATACTATATTAAGGAAGCCTTGTACCTCTTAGTTATGTGGCTGTACCGCTTTTTCAGACAAATGTACACCTAGAACCATAATTTATTTTCATTTACACTGATGCCCAGACCCTTGCATTTGTTGCCCCAAATTTTGCAACAATGTTCCCTTGTCCCTCCCGGCTGTGCAGGGGTGCAGGCCGTGACTTTAGGGGATCATACACGGTCTCATAATATCCTGGATTTGGCCAAAAAAAATATAATAGATAATGTTAAAACCTGGTATGTCAAGATAACCAATTATGTTACCAATACATATTTTTTATTTCATGGTTATATCTATAAGTATTCTGCAGTTATAAACGTTTTAAGGTTCTGTCCCAGCCCTGGGAGGCCGGGCTGGGGGTCACAGATTTGGTCGCGCTTCACTATGGAAAAGTGACAGAATTTTCATGCGATTTTGAGACATAAAATGTGTAATATCTCTGCTCCAAAATAAGATATAGTCATATCGTTTTCAGTTCTAGAATCCTTACATATGAGCGCATCGGAACATATGTGTTTTATATCAAAATAATGAATTTGAATTTTTTATGGTAGTGCCTACATATGTGGTCAGCTGATGTGATGGCTTAGAATATATCTCTATTAACTGTTAATTAAAAAAAATAAAAATAATAATAATCAATCGATCTACTGACAGGAGGAATGCCCAGATTTAACATTAGTTTGATAGAAAAGTCTGCTTTCCTTAAACAACCATAATCAATGTTTGCTATGGCTCTGAATTGTGACTTAACACTAATGTTACTGCTGAATGTTGAAGGCAGCATCACCATTCTCCGTATTACGGTCCCACTCCCGCGATCTCGCCAAGCAGTTTCCGGTAACTTTAAAAATTCATAACTCCATATTTGTCCAAAGGAAAATTTTGAAAAAATATGACATGTCAAGATTATAAACTCTTCTATCAATATGGCTATTATAAATTTCTGTAAAATTATTATTTTTTGATTTCTTGCATTTTGACAGATATTGTGGGTCTGGCTTCACTGGATAGATTTCTTCTACAATCTATTGTAAAGAAGTGGCTTGTTTTGACATAGAATACTCATATTTAAGTCATTAGAATGGTGGAAATTGAAAATAAGTGCCATCTATGTTATCATGTTACAGGGAATATTAAATATTATACATAGATTCTTTGTAATTGTGGATTGAAAATGACTTAAATGATAGAGAAGAGCCACCAGAACCTGCGCCGTGTGCAAAGGATTCTGGGATACCGTAATAAGGAGAATCCATGCACTGACGGCAGTGATGCAGGAAAACGTCTTGACTTGAGTTGTGAACTGCAGAAGTGACGAACATCTGATCGATGTTTCTGTGCAAGAACCAGTCATTTTGGTAAAATTACGCGTTTATGCCTTCCATAGTATGTTCAAGGACGGTGGCAGTCATCTCTCAATAAAGACACATATATGGAGCAATTAAAAGTGTAGCACTTGACTTTATTAATGATCCAAATCGATCACTCCTTACCTTGAGAGCTCCTCCGAGAACCATCACAAAGTCGATCTCTCTCAGCTACTCTCGTCTTTTCACAACGAGATCTCGCCGTGCTCGAGACTTCCGGCCTCTTTCTCGTACAACACCCCAATCACGTAAGTCGCACTTTATGTTCTCTCTGTATAATCGTTGAAAATCTCATTAATCCTAGCTTTTACTACGAAAAATCATGCACATATCAACAACAACACATTTATCTAAGTATGTGTAAGTATATGTCGGTCTTTTGGTGAAATTTTTATTTGGTAATTTGACTTTGAAATCCGATCGACTGCCTCTGTCGTCGGAGGCGGCATGTCGGTCCACTGTCAATACCAGACGGGAGATGAAGTCTTTGAAAAATGAATTGTTGTTTCTTGGCCATGTCAGCGGGATAACTCTTCAAGTTTCTGTGTATTTCTACGTTTTAGCAAATGGCGGACGCAGCACCAGCCGGTGGTAGAGGAGGCTTCCGTGGTGGCTTCGGCGACCGTGGTCGTGGCCGCGGACGCGGTCGTGGACGCGGCCGTGGTCGTGGACGCGGACGTGGGGCCAAGGAAGACAAGGAATGGGTCCCCGTTACCAAGCTTGGACGTCTCGTAAAAGACCTGAAGATCAAAACCCTGGAAGATATCTACCTGTTTTCTCTCCCCATCAAGGTAAATCGTGTTTTCGGGCATTAATTCTCTTCTCTGCAAACTGACACTTGACCCTGACACTTGTCACTCTGCCAGTGTCTACTTGTATTGAGAAGCCCTGACTGACGTCGGTCCCACTGACTGACGTCGGTCCCACTGACAGTGACAGTAACTAGGTGATCTATCAACACGGAGGTCAGGGCCTTTCTCGGATCAGCAGGGCTTGACTAATTAGGTGTTCAGTGACCCAGGACCAAAGAATTGTTACTGGGCCTCTGAAATGAGGGTCTGAGTTGCCCAGTCAGCAGCCAGAGTAAAGCCTAAATTAAGGCTCTAAATTTGGGAATGAAAATAATGAACATCCATGGCAACCTCTTACCCCTAGATGTCAATGGTCAAAGCGCTAGTGACGTTTTGATACTGATCATTTTTCCAAAAGCAATATCCCCATTTTACAGGGGAAATGTCCCCCAAAAATCCCTGTCATGGAAAAACTTCCTCCTTGCTCACCAGTAGCAGGGTGCCCACGCAGGTCTTATAAGGTCTTAAAAGGTCTTATTTTTATTTTGCTATTTATAAGGCTATTAGAAAGGTCTTATTTTGGGTCCAGAGGTCTTAGAAAGGTCTTATTTTGGGGTCAATCTGAATTTATTATAAGATGTAATTTTTCTTCCTGTCATTTCTATGTTAACTTCTCTATGGTAGAATTTGTAAATGTTCAAATGGGTAAAAAAAAAATCCTAAAAATGTCTTGTAAAGGTCTTATTTTTGTACCCCACAAGGTATTATAAAGGTCTTATTTTGGTCTTATTTTTATATCTGAAAAAGTGTGGGCACCCTGAGTAGATCTACAAAATTGTTGGGTTCGAATTCTGAATTATTTGCCATAAAGATATATGATCCAAAACATCAAGTAAATTCCCATTGGGCCACCTTGATACCGTGGACATTTAAGTCAGTTATAGTGCACGAGTTAAATACCTGTTGCGGGAATGAAACGTCCAACGTACCTTGCAAGTTGGACATGGATAATCTCTGTTCGACCTGTAACATTTTTGTGCTCAATTTCAGTTCAAGTTATTGTTGTCCTAGACATAACTTGTTTATTACAATATTAGTAATATTAACCGTAGTTTTTTTTCCCCAACGTTCCTGTGAGATAATGTTTATTTATTCTTTCGTTAACAGGAGTTCGAAATCATTGACTTTTTCCTTGGAACTGCTCTCAAAGATGAGGTCCTCAAGATCATGCCTGTCCAGAAACAGACACGTGCCGGTCAGCGCACCAGGTTCAAGGTAACTATTCGACATGTATTTATAGATGACATTGGATAGCGTAGATTAAGAAACAATGTTAGAAAGTGAAGTTATTGAAGGAAAAATGCTGTAATCCTTTTGCTTGAGATTCACTTAAGTTCATTTTCGAATTGATATGAGTAGGGCCATTGTCAAACCAATTACATGTTTAGTTAATAATTAATTTGTGAAAAAGAAGTCAACAAAAAATTGTTTTTCTATTTTAGGCCTTTGTCGCCATTGGTGACTTCAACGGCCACATCGGTCTGGGAGTGAAGTGCTCCAAGGAAGTGGCCACCGCCATTCGTGGAGCTATTATCCTGGCTAAGCTCTCAGTCATCCCAGTCCGTCGTGGATACTGGGGTAACAAGATCGGAAAGCCTCACACCGTTCCCTGCAAGGTAAGATTCTACTTTTATTGTACACTTGGCAATCACAGGGTCGGCGGGACGTTTAACTATTTAATATCTTCCTTGTTCAAGGAAAAAGTGATGGTGTTATTACAAATTTCCGGATGGACAGAAGAAAACTAAGGATCAACCATGAACTATTCCATAGCAGTAAATTCGTATCCGGTAGATTGACGTGAGAAATTTACAATTCATGAAAAATTAGTAAGGGGTGGGTAGTGGATGACATGGAGCTTGACCTACAGATGATGATATTAACTTTTGGATCAACCAACTTAATAACCATGTTGATACACTATTTCTGATGTAGGCAAACTGTAAATGTTATTACATGTTGGTAGTATACACATTTTATGTACGTTCAAAATTGGGTCTTGATGCTTAAATAAGAGTGAACACCTTGAGATCAGAACAACATATACATATTTATTGGCTTCTTTAATGCGCCATTTACCATTTAAATGCGCCCAGGGCACAAAGCGCATCCTTAGCCTAATCACTGTTTATGAGCAAGTGTCAGCCCTGACAAAAAATTGTCAGTCCAGATTTCGTATGATGAAAAACTTGAAAATATGACCATTAGATTTACAACTACATGTAGGTTCCTTCAGAAACTGGGTTAGGATAATAATAAGAAAGTATCTAGTCACATAAAATGGAAATGATTGATAAAAATGCAGATTTTAATTTCCAACTGCTAGATTGCTGACGTACAGGAAGTTAAAGTTCATTGATAGTCACTTAATACAGGGTAGGGGATGTCATGGAACTTGACCTACAGATGATGATATTAACTTTTGGATCAACCAACTTAATAACCATGTTGTGACACTATTTCTGATGTAGGCAAACTGTAAATGTTATTTACAAGTTGGTAGTATACACATTTTATGTAAGCTCAAAACTAGGTATTGATGCTTGAATAAGTGTTGAACACCTTGAAATCAGAACAACTAATCAGAACCATGATGGACAATTTTACCATAGAACAGGGAAAACGTAGAAAATGCCAGAATTTGATTGCAAATTGTAAGTGGGGACCCTGTTGAAGAGCTTTCTCAGTCTGACTCAAAATTGTTGGTACCCAAATAGCTTGCTTCAAAGAAAGTTTTATTGAAGGAAAAAGACCTTTCAACAATCTTGGCCATCTAGATTGCTGACGTACAAAAAGTTAAAAAATCTTTAAATTCATTGAATTTGATAGTCACTTAATACAGGGTGGGGACACGTCATGGAACTTGACCTACAGATGATGATTCTAACTTTTGGATCAACCAACTAAATCACCATGTTGAGACACTATTTCTGATGTAGGCAAACTTGTATGTAGATGCTATTAAATATAAGGTGGTAGTATACACGTTTTATATGACCTCAGAATTGTTTCTTGGTATTTAATAGCTATTACAATTTGACAGATTTGTGTGATGATTGATGGAATTTAGTATTTATGCTTGATTTAGCCGTTATTTATGCTACTTTTCGGCTGTCATTTGCACTATTTTTTCTCGGCCGAGTTGCAGGGCCAAAAATAATTTGACATTATTTTGAGTGCTGCTTTGGAATGCCATAACCAGAGTGTTAATTACTTTCCCCGTAGGTGACCGGTAAGTGCGGCAGTGTCGTCGTGCGGCTCATCCCTGCACCCCGTGGTACTGGTATCGTCAGCGCCCCCGTCCCCAAGAAGCTGCTTACCATGGCTGGAATCGAGGATTGCTACACCAGCGCCCGTGGACAGACGGCCACCCTTGGCAACTTCGGTGAGTTGATATAAAGCAATTGATGAAATAATAATTTGCGCACGTCTGACCCCTTTAGAATATTTGCGCACGTTTTGACCCCTTTAGAATATTTGCACACGTTTTGTCATTTCTGTGTCTTGGATGTTAAGCGTATGGTCGACATAATTAAGTTGATGACCTTGGTGTCGAGTGTATATGAAATGCTCTTGGCAAGTGCAAAATTTTCCGAATAATGATAAACTTAACGTTTATTGTATCGACATTGTTTTCCAATTTGAAAGAGTAAAAGGAGTTTGTCATTTCAATGATAATTTATCATATAAGTGAACCATACAATTTCTCCCTCCAGCCAAGGCTACATACGCCGCCATTGCCCAGACGTTCTCGTACCTGACCCCCGATCTGTGGAAGGAGACCGTCTTCTCCAAGTCTCCATACCAGGAGTTCACCGACTACCTGGCCAAGACCCACAACCGCGTCTCAGCAGCCGTCGCCGAGCCCAAGATGTACTAAATAGATACAAAATGGAACCGATGTCTTCGAAAGACTTGACGTACCAAAATAAAAAAAAATATAAAAATGATATATCGGGTTTCTTATCTGTCGAATAAGAAAATCGTGTTGAAGTAGGCACACTGTTAAGCATATTCTGAGTCTATTCGAGATTAAAGCAGGGAGGCAAGTTTTCCTATTTTTGACCGATTTCCTAATTTCTCTCTCCAGCAACCTTGAAAATCTGTTTTATTGTTTAGAACACATTTAATGATGCAATCAGATTTGTCTTCCGCTATTTCCGGCATTTTCATTGTCACCAAATTGGAAACCTCAGGGGTGTAAGTTTTCCTATTTTTGTCGGATTTCCGACTTTTCCTCTCCAGGACCCATAACAATCTATTTCAAAATTTCATGTTTAGAACACATTTCACAGCATTTAAGTATACTGTCATATTTTCTTTTTGCTATTTCCAACTTTTCACTGTCCCCCCAACTTACATCCCTGAAACCTGTTTAAGATGGCCAAAAGTAGTGTAGATGCGGGCCTGTCAACCCGTTGGCAAAATACGGGACAACTTGGACAGATTCAGTATTTTATTTTGGGGTTAGGGGTAGAAAAATTGAGGGAAAATATAAGCAGCACAAAACGTAATGTCTGGTTGGTGAAAATGGCAGGATGTTAACTTTCAGATCTTCGTCTGATTTCAGATTTCCTGACTTTCACCGTTGATGGCAACTAAAAATTGTGTACTTGAGGTTTATAACATTCTAGGATACCTTCATTGACCGTGACTGATATCCCTAAAAAGGGGCAATTCACCCAACCATGGATAGCCAAATTCCTAAGATTTACCTGCAGGTTAGCTTAGATCAGGATGCATGCTGGGTAATTTGTCGACAACTCAAGGCTTCAGCATAGAGATTTTCCTGAATATCATCATTTAAAGTTAAACATATTTTCTAAGTCGTATGAGAATTTACTCAGTATTGGTGGATATGTGATAATTATTTTTTATTTTCATTGGTTTTGTCGACAAAATCAGTCCTAATTTATAGCCTGCAGGTGCTTAAAACACTGTAAATCAGCTATCCGTGGTAGGGAGAAGTTGAAAATAGTAACCGTTCCAAAAAGATTCTAGAAATATCGTTTGTGAAGCTTGCATTTCCTGGACTCCTGGAGAAGATTTCTCTGAGAAATTCCTGCCACATTTTTAAAAAATCTAAGTCATTTTAAATTCCTCATTTTTCGGGACATCTGTGTCCTTCCCGGGACGGGGGGAAATCCGGGACGGTTGACTGCCCTGTTAATATGACATTATATCCCAAGTTCATGTTAACTTTGCACATAATCCGGGGATTTTATCGCTTTCAAAGTGAATAAGGGTAGCATTACATTAAAAAATGAGTATCGAGCTTCGAGTACTTCAATGATGAACGTTCAAACGAGTTAGTACTCGGGTGTAGACAGGAAAAGGATTCCACCGATTAGGATATGCGAACAAACAAAATATGACAGACCGCCAGTATATAATATGTATATCTATATTCGGAGCGACCACTCCTTAGTTTTCTGTTTGATTTTGTTTTACTTTCACGGTCGGGGGGTCAGAAAGTAGGTTTAGAATACAGAAATTCTTCATTTAAAAGCCTGGCAACGGATAAGTTAGCTAAGAGCAAAATATAAAGTGGTAGAACAGATGTCTATCAATACAAAATTGACTGCCATAGCATTATCTACCTATTATTAAAGTAAAACTCTCCCTTATCGTAAGCTAATACGAAAAGGAAATCAAAATTGTCAAGGCACGGGTAGTTTCGTAAACTTCATTTATTTACATTTCGTATAGATGTTTCGCTGTGTATATCGTCAAGAGAACCCTCAAATACGAGAACGGGAGGGGTTTATATAGTTCCTTCTAAGTTAGCAAATTACGAACAAGGGCCATCATTTAGAAACCAATGTTCTTTTCGGTCAGTCCATTACTTTTCCCATTTATTGAGGTTCTGCAGACTTGGTGCCTGAACCAACCGGTCCATGTCGTCTCTCCCAGATCAGCCTATGTTTCTGCTTCATGTAGGCATCTTTGACGGTGCCCGCAGCTCCAATGTCTCCAACTGAAAACGGAGAACAAGAGAATCGGAAGTTCAAATCTGTACCTTGAAATTGCTCCACTATGCATATAGATGTGAATGTGGACAAGAAAAACTGCCATAAATAAGATTCCAGTGAGAACATTTTGATCTAAGGGGCCGCAGGATTTTATATCAGACGGAACATCAATATGCAGAATTGGGGATGGGGATGTCCATAAATCTTAGATGTTCAAACAGCTCCTTGTAATTGCGTTCATCTCGAATAAATAAGATACTTTAATCAGTGTAATTTCTGCAGCATAAAAGGTCATCCCATGATTTGTGAAGACAGCAAGAAGTTAATTTCTGCTTTCTGCGGGAAGCTTTGTAAATTACACTAAAAAAAGGGTGCTAAAACTTTTATATTATTCATATTATTACTATACAACTTACATTTCATGAACCAGTTTGCAGCAGCCGCCTCGTAGTCTTCAACTACACGCTTGCATTTTTCTTCGTGGTCTGATCCATAAAACGTCATGCACTCAATTCTTCGCTGGCGCAGGATACTTACGATCTCATTTTCAACTAGCCTAAAAATATAAATATATTCTTTTATACACAATATTGTGTTCTTGTATAATCAGTGTCCGCAAGTAACAATTTTTCTATGTATACATTGGGTGCCACGCCCTAAAATCAAATAGTGTGTAGACGGCCAATATTTATTGGATTATTTCTTAAATAATATATAAAATGATAAGAGAAATCTATGCATATCTGGGTGCGCAGTCCTTAAAATCTCGGATGATGGGTGCACCGTTAATTTCGGACACGCCAGGAGTGGCGAGATTATAACATGTTCATTTCTTGTACACTAAACCGTTAGTATTGTACGATACATCTGGTCTCTTTTCTCAAAACAAAATATAAAGAAATACCGTTTCATAAGGCCGTTTTCGCTACACGGATTGTAGGTAAATGAGTACATATATGTGTATGACGAAATGCACACTATCCCCCGCTCTGATTGCTACACGGTAGTCAGACTGGAGCGGAAAGCTTCTTTGTCCTACAGGGTGGGCGAAAATGTGCATAAAGATAATCTTCAAATATATTTGTAGAAATGAATGGTGTTCTCAGGATACTAACCAAAATGTTTTCCCTGAGATTTCCCTGTCCCACAGCAATTTTTCCATGTGTTATATCAAGCAAGTTGTTCAAATTTAAAAGCCTCTGTGTGCAGAAAAAAATTGGACAACCTAACAACAAGAAGTCAAATCCCTAATGAGTAATATCTTGAGAATAAGGAATTTCAAAACCTGGCCAAATAAAATAACCTGTGTTTTCCCTGTGTTTGGGCAAACTTTCCAAATTCCCTGTGTTTTCCCTGTCAGGGAATTTTGTTGTTGCCATTTTCCCTGTGTTCCCTGTGTGGTTGGTACCCTGTGTTCTATGCATAATTTACTTACTTGTCACGTTTAAACTGCTGTTGGGCTTCATAAAAGCATACTGCATCATTGACGTCACACTGGTCTATGGTCGGCACTCTCCGGAATTTTCTGTGGTAGTACGGTTGTTTCTCTTTTGGTTGAATGGGTTCTACGACTTTTTCTGTCAACAGAGAAAACATAATTGGTGATGGCAAGTTTGTCATAATACATAGAACTGAAGTGAATATCAATATTAATGCGCCCTTTGAGTATGTAACATTTCACAGCATAACTGGTAAATAGAACTCAATACTTAGTGTCTCAATAGTTAGCAGACTGGCGACTGGGGACTGTTGGGGGGGGGGGGGGGGGGGTAGCACTGTCGCCTTGCATGCAGGAGACCCGGGTTCAATCTCTGAGGACTTAAAAATATATGTCGTTGTCCCAAGGGGCTATGTCACTAGCATCTAGCTACCCAAACGTCATCATAACCCTGTGTCCCTGTTGGGGACACAGGGTTCCCCTTTTAGTCACCTCCTACAACAAGCAGGAGATACTGAGGAAACATTCTTCCCAGGGAGCTCCAACAGGAGCCCCCACCCCGGTCCCCCACGGGGTGAGGTGTTGAGTAACATGAGGTTGTATCTTATCTGTATTAACATGTGATAGTGTAAATTATATTATATAAATCCTGAGTGTAATCAAATATAGTTAATCCTAACATACTTCCTTTAATTTCAATTCATAAATGTTATTTATGTAATTTGGAGTGATTAAACTGATTTAATTTAAGCCATTCATCTATAATTCATATTTGTCAGATACGACCTTTGGGTAGCTTGTATAGCATCAAATATGTATTACAGATGCGAAAAATTGTTGAAGAGGATGAATTGCGAAGGTTTAAAGTTCTTAATGTTTAACCCTGTCTTTCATTACAGATAAGATATAAAAAAATAATTAAAAATACCCTAATTTTATGGAGGAACGAAACCTGAACACAACTATTCTTTTTTTGGCCTTATGGGGAAAACTTGACATAATTTACTCAGATGAAAGTCTGGTACCAGCCAAAGTTCCATGGTCTTCTATAGTTAAGGACCTTGTAGCCATGTCCAACTCAGTGTTCCAAATTAAGGATTTATTTCATGCACACTGTGGGTGCAAAGGGTAAACAAATCATGCACCCGGCATATCTATGATGCACACATATCCAAGTTTTTTGATCATACAAATTTCGGGCTGAGAGTTTGCTATCAGGGGTGACATTTTTGCATGAATGTCAGCCCAGATGGCTAACGTCCCAAAAAGTTAATTTCGAACACTGCATATCTTTGTAAACTGTTCAAGTCTAACACGAATATCAAGACAATGCCCTTTAACTGCTGAAAACTTTGTGCAACCATAGTGTTTTTAAAAACACTTTTTTTGCCAGATGTGTCTCACTGTCTGATGTTTTGACCAGAATGTGAGATATTGTCCTAAAACGTTGGACATTGTGTCAGGCAAAAACATGACGCCTGGCATACATACACTCCAACCATGAACTGAGATAAAATAGTCTGAGAAAATCCCTGACCTGCTTTATACTATGGTCAGGGTGAGCTCCTATTCGGTCCTATGATTGACAGTCTACCATTTTGTTTAAGAAGCCTTTGCAGGGTCGCCCTATGAAGGTGCCAGGTCGCCAATAGTTGTGTTCATTTGGCGACTCAAATCATGATATGGCTTTTCCTTTTCAATATAAAACTAACAGCAAGACATCAAAAATTGCGACTTACGGTAATTCTGAAATTGGCGTCTTTTTGGCGACCCCTGCTTTGCATAACTTCATGTCTGGTCTTGTAACTTCAGACATACCTTCTTTATCACCATAACTTCTGAATCTAATTTATGGTATTCTTATGGGATTTTTAAGTAGTCTTATCTTAATATCAAGGATTCAAAAGTTTGCTTAGCCTCTTTTTTCTTATAGGACTGGACCTGCCTGCAATGATAGTCTGCTGGTAGCCATCCTAAGCAGTAGCACATGCTGAAAGCTATCATCAGTTTGAAAAGCAACTGAAAGAGGCTGAACAAAAGGACTAAATCTCCTTGAAAAATGTCTGGAACACTATTTCTAACTTCAGATATAACAAGGACACCTTCTTGGTAAGGGGCCTTCCATTGAGTATGTACGCACCAAGGGGAGTCTGAGATTTTTGAAAATGTGCGTATGTTTTAGTACTAATCCAATGTGTATTTTTGCCCAAGGGGCGGCGGGGGGACTGAGATTTTTGAAAATGTGCGTACATACTTAATGGAAGGCCCCTAAGCTCCTTTCACAATCTGGGGGTTCCACTTGGAGTTTTAGTGTATTTTCGAGCAGGTTGAAAAGTGGTCTGTGGAGAAGAACTATAAGTTCACTTTGATTGAATGAATGGGAGCAGGGCCATCGTGGGAATGAAGTCAGAACAGTTCTCAGACTAAGTTAAAAAAGACTTTAATGACGGATGACATGACTTATCGAGGGAGTACCCATAGCGATGATGCTATAAAAATACAGTAATGATGAACTCTAAAAAAAATAGTGTTAAAAGCTTCCAATCAGTCCTGATTTAAGCAAATAAGGTAGCAAATAATTGCCTAGGAAAGCACATATCATATGGGGAGAAATTTCAAAAGTCGGACACTATTGTGTAAATCTCAATGGAATGCTTAAAATTGTTAAAAATTTGATATATATATATATTTATTTTGAGGAATTGGGCAAAATTCTCATGTACAATACTGAAAAAGAATTATCTTGGGTCATAAGAATGTTCTAAAACACCCTGCTTTTTGTGTCAAAAGTCGGACATTTGTGTCAAAAGTCGGGCATTTATTTGTGTTTTCCTTATTTTAGCTCCATCTAAAGCATTTTTCTGAAAAAATATTGTTTTGCTATTACATATGTTTCAAAATAAGTTAGAGAAAATGAGGTTGAGGAATAACAGGCTGAGTTTGAATAGAGTACATATAATTTTGCAACAGTTTTCATACATGCCTAATTTTTCTAAGTAGAAAATTAGAAAAAAATTGATTCAATGAAAATATGTGTTTTTTAAAAGCAAAATTTGGTGGAACTAATTTCAAAAGGTGGGGTGGGGGGTGGGGGGCAGAAAGATGATACCCAAGGAGAGAGTCCCAGATATAGTAATATATTGCACCTATTAGGCTTATAATTAGCGTGGATAGGCTTATAATTAGTGTGGATAACATGTGTTTTGTATCATAGAAAATATGAATAATGACAATGTTGTAATGATAAAGGAGTTTAATGCTGGATATATATATATATATATATATATATATATATATATATATATATATATATAAACATGTATACCTTACATTGAAAATCCCATGCTACGACGTCAGGCCAACTGTGTGAATGAAACCAAACCCAAAGTGCAACACTGCCCAAATGGGGATAACCTCCCCCCTCCCCCTCCCCCCATCGTAGGCCTACCTCCCCCCCCTCACGTAATGGTGGTCGCAGGGAGGGGAGGGGGGTTGGTTGGTAGGGGAGGGGGTATTTGTCCCAATGGGCCACCGTAGCCGGCTGGCCGATCTACACCCCCCCCCCCCCCCCCCCGCCCCCTCCCCCACAAACCAACCCCCAGCCACAAGGCCTGCCCACGGCCTGCCCTCCCAGCCCCCCCAGCCCGACGCCACTACCTCCGACTGACACACATGGGGGGGGTGACGGTGTACTAGGCACCCAGGCACCTCCCCCCCCCCCCCCCCCAACATCCCACCTCACCAGTCAGGCCAGAGAGGAGCCAGTCAAGGCCAAAGGAAATTTCGATTTCTGTTTCATTGTTTGCCCTTACTAAAATTACAAGAAGTCTCCAACTGTCCGGACCCCAAGGCTGGGTCCGGTATCTGCGGTGGCAACTTCCCACTCCCACTTCCCACTGGATACAGGGTGATTGACAGGCCAGGGGGGCCAACAAGTTCACACCCCCCCCCCTCCCTGCCTGGTGCGCACACCCCGACCTGACCACTTACTGCTACTAATAGGGCATGTCCGGCCAAATAGCTGTGCAAAAGGGTCTTACTGGTTCCAGGCAGGTGTATGAGCATGTCCACACTAAAGGGCATAAAAACGTGACATGACTACTCAAATTTAGATGTTTTGTGATTTGTCAAAAACAGTCACAGAAATGTTTTAAAGTGTCCCTATTTTCATTTTCTTATCATGAAAAGATAAAAAAAAATTAATTTCAATGATTTTTTAACCATTTAAATAGATCTTTTTTGGTGTCACGGACATGATGTTGACAATTTGAAATTCAGTTTTTGATATTAATTCTTCAACAAATTCCTTGTAGATCACCAAAGTTGAAAAATTCCCATCATGGAATATTGTATTCTCCCCTTCAAAAACGTAAATTTATTCATTTTTTGAATTTATGGATACTTTTGACATTACAAATTGGCACACTTAAAACTGCCATTTTCTATTTTCCCTTAATTTTGATTATCTAATAATTTTATTGCAATGCTGCTTACAATCTGACAGACTAACTTATATAAACATGTAGGATCCCTTAAATTATGTCTTTTTAAGTACATGTATTTTGACCTTAAACGGTCATTTTTTGTCACGGACAGATTGTTGACATTGTCACGGACGTGATGTTTTCAGGTTATATGTCACGGACGTGATGTTTGACAGACGTCACGGACGTGATGATTGACAGACTGCTATGTTTGACATCTCATAAATAAATTCAATTATTTTAATATTTCTGAATGAAAGGCCACTTCAAACATCTCACCTAAGAGAGAATTTAAGCTCAGAATGTAAAAGGAATAAAATTCATCTGATACATTATGTTTTTTCCAGAGTAAGAATGGATTTTCAGACAGTCACGTCCGTGACACGACTCATTGTCAATCATCGCGTCCGTGACGCAAGCTAAACAAATGAAAAATTAGTAAAAGTAACCATTATTTTACATCATTTCTAACATTTTATTGTATATTTAATCTTTCTTATACAAATTTGTTTTATGAAGACATAATTCTATGAATAATAAAATGTACTTTGACTAAAAAAACATTATTTTGTCACGGACGCGATGTTGCGTTGTACTAATAGCTTAGTACTTTTAATATATTATCATCTTGTATAATATAGCTAGGATCAGACCTAGCAAGTCTACCTCTACGCAGAGATATTTTACGCTCCCAGCGCCACCTGTTAACCAGTATAAAAGGTGTTGCAAAGGTAGGGAGCGAGTTAGTTAGGAGTTAGAGTTTAACCATAGAAATAGAAGAACTGCTCGGAGTAATACCTGCGGCTCCTGCGCAGTATACTGGAGTTTACCACTGCCAACAGCTTCGGACAAAGGATTGTGATAGAGCTAAGCACTAGGGCGGTCTAGGATGTGTTGGAACAACTTGTATTCTAAATGTGGTTGATTGCTGGTAGGAGATGGGAAGGTGGACTGATAGAGACTTATTCACTGTGGCTTTGACTCGGGATGAGATGTTAACTGAATAAAAGACCTTTCACTTTACCAGCTCCCTCATCGTCCATTTCTTTTGAACTATTGGGGAATGGATGCATTAACTTTAAACGCAGTCTGATTGACTCAGACAAACTGGACAAACGACTCATGGATAAATTAACTATACACATCAAGCAGTATTAAATCAAACACTAACAATAGTTCAGCGTCACGGATGTGACAACAATCAAGTTTGTTGACAGACAATGTTTGCCCTTATTTTTTCCATGTTTCAAAAATTACTATCAAAAAGGAAATGACTAAATTGATAATTTCAATCATATAGTAATGTCCTTAAGATACAGTTATCATGTTATCTGCTGGGAAACAATAAAAATGACATATAAAATGTCACGGACAGATTATTAAAAAAGTTGACGGAATTGAACTTTTATTTTTTGACATATGTTTTAGAATTTCTATCTAATTACAATACATATAATGATGAGCCTCCATAAAGTAAATATTTGGGACTTTTTGTAGCAAAAAAAATTATGTATGTAAAAACTTATGTTTTTGCATCAAAAAATTCTGAAATAGACAGATATTTTGACAGACTCAAGTCACGTCCGTGACACAATTCAAAATTGCTTTAAATCATCAAAAAATATTATTTTTCCTTAGTATAGATTTGTTTTTAATTACTTTATCATTCATTTTATTCATTAGGATGGTCGATTTTACCTTATATTTACATTGAATCTGTTTTTAGGCCATGCCTTCCAAGCATGTTTAACATGTCACAAAAATGGCCCGAAAAATCAAATTATTTTTCACTAATATCATTTATGTTACTGAAAATTATAAGCACAATGCCATGATGCTATGTCTACTATCTCTCAGGGTCATTCTGCAAATACATTTTCAAAAATTAACAATTAAAACCCTAAATTCTTTTTAGTTCATGAGTTATAATTCCTCAAAGTCAGGAGAACCTCATTATGCCCCTTAGTGTGGACATGCACGTATACAGGTGACACACCTTGACCCCCCCCCCCCCCCTACGTGAGTAGAGGCGGTGTGTCTACCACTGACCCCGAGCATGAGTGGCGTCTCCCACCCCCTCCCCCTTCACTTACCGTCCGTGCAGGCACAGGTAGGCCAGACCAGTGGACCAATGAGCGTCCAGGGTAGGGGTGGGGGAGGCCACTAACTGGTACTAATTGCCCCACCTATTTCAAGAGACCATTTCACGGCTCATTTGATTTCTATTCACAAACCCCTGGTCAATTTCATGGGTCTCTGATTTTATACAATGAAAAACCTCCGACAGTAAGGCTTCGTTGGCGTTGCCCTTAATCTGATATAATCCAAGACGCCACCGCAGCAAAAATTAAAATCAATTTGAAATGAAGATATTTTACATAATTAAGTAATGATAAATCAAATGCTTATCAATAAAAATAGTTTGAACACTTATACCTAAAGTATTTGTCAGATATAAATACATGAGTACATTTATTGGAAACAACAAATTAATATTGTTTTCAGGGCAACCTGGGCTTTCCAATCTCTCAAATTGGACATACCTCTATATATAGGACCCATGGACACTGGATGTCAATCACTGATACTTGTCCCTCCTACCTCTACCACCAGTGACCAATGAGAAGACACTGAGTGGAGGCCCCACAGTCTGACCACCACTGGGGGTCAGGGAGGGCACACCAATTAAACAATTACACGGTCCGCTGATCCACAACAATAGACCCACTTCAAAAACGGACCTATACCTTTGTTTTGGCAGGGCTTTCAAAGGTACTATAGAGTATAGTCCACACTTGTATTACCCTGCCAAAACAAAAATTGAGCAATGTAATATCAGCCAGATTCAATGTCTAGTTTAAAGGGACATTCTTGTCCATGAGTTCAATGAGATACACCCACCGATGTAAGCCTAGCAACGCGACGGCAGAAGACGTGTTTTGCAGTGTTAGAATGTAATGACGTAATGTCATTGGTCATGTCTTGAAATTGTCACGGCTATCAGGAAGTTACAACGTAGCTAATTACGGCCTTCTCAGGGACGAGAACATCCCTTTAATTTGCTTTTTGAATTTTATTTCTATCTGAATTGGTTCAAGAGTTACACTGTTACAGCCAGTTATCCATGGTACTCTGGTTTTGCCCTGTCAAAATGATAATCTGGAGGAACCGTAACACGGCGAATACACATGACATGTATTTAGAAGGCTCACTGCACAGCTTGAGCCTTGGCTTGAGGGCAAATTACAAATCAAAGCTATGCCATTTTGAAGGGAAAATAATGTAAATTAATATTCTTGCAGGTTCAACTTATATTTTCTTGATCTTATATTTTCATTTTACAAGTGAAAAACTCAGTCACAGCTTTTACCTCAAACATTACTAGACGCCTCCTTGTTCATTATCATACTAAGATAAATTGAGTAAGAGTATAGTAAAATTGTTTGTGTAAATGACGAGATTAAAAGTATAGTTCGATGGAATAAATAAATTGTAAGAGCGGACTTGGACACAGAATATTTATTATAATATTCGCTTAGATGCGAAGAAGATTGGTAAAATGGATAAACATTGATAAAATAAGTGCCCTTGAGGGTAAGAGTTGTTGAACATAAAATGTGGGATAAAATAGTACAATGAAAAAGGTGTAGTATACATATGAGGCGAGGGTGGGAGGGTAAAATTGAAGAGTTAAAATCCTGGTGTTGCTAGTATGAAATGCAACACAGGACTGAAGATTTGAATGTCAACAGGAAGTGACCTGAGTAACCAAGGAGGGGTCACTGGTATCCAAGGAAGTCATTGGTAGATAAAACACCAGGTGGCAGCAATGCCCTGCAATTTTCATAGCGATCACATTACTAGACGCCTCCTTGTTCATTATCATACTAAGATAAATTGAGTAAGAGTATAGTAAAATTGTTTGTGTAAATGACGAGATTAAAAGTATAGTTCGATGGAATAAATAAATTGTAAGAGCGGACTTGGACACAGAATATTTATTATAATATTCGCTTAGATGCGAAGAAGATTGGTAAAATGGATAAACATTGATAAAATAAGTGCCAAGCCGCAAAATGTTTATGTGAGTTTTAAAGTGGTGGCTAAAAGGTGAGCCACTTGGAGATCCTCATCCTTTTGGACGTAGTGTTTGTAAGCCTCGCTGGCCCAGCCACCAAAGTGCTGGACCTGCCTTTCTGTATGTCCCGCCCGGAAGGCTGTGGTGACGGCTGCCTTACGCAGGGCGTGCAGGGTATATGCATCCCTGTCGACACCCGATTTGTCCAATGCCGTCTTCCACTGAGCCCGTATATATGACGCGGGGATCGGACGCAGTGAGCCAGGAAACACCAGCATAGGCTGCTGTAAGTCCTGCGTGGGGGACTGCACCAGCATGTCCGTGATAGTCCTTATCAAGCAAGCTCCTGGGTCGCTTGCCGCGAGAATTGTCACCTCCCGGGTCTGGTTGTGTTTTTGCAGATTTTTCGCGGCCTTGATCTTTATGATCGCCGAGTTCTGCGTCAGTCTTACATCCTGCCTGGTCAAATGCCTCAATGGGTCGAACGAGGCGATGGTCTGGGGAACAACCTCCGACTGACGGAGGGCCCCGTAATACATCATGAGTACGGCTGTGGTGACAGCCAGTCGCTCTGGTGTAGCCGGGAGCGCGCTGATCACCGCCGCGATTTGGTCCGTTGGAATCGGCGGACGGGGCTTGGGTACGTAGTCCTTCCGCCTCAGCGTCGCATCGATAGCCCACTTCACCCGCTGATGGTTGGCCACTGGGGGCCGCTCGGTCAAGAGAAGATGCGTGCGGATATGGCCCACATGGTTGCGGATCGTGGCCGGGGCCAGTCCAGAGCTGTTCAACTGTTCGATGTACATGCAGAGGTGATGGGGCTCCAGGGTGTCCGGGTCGAGACGGTAACGTTGGCAGAACCTCAAGAAGGCCCCGACTGCTGACCGTCTGTTGTTGTTGGTACCCGGTGCCCTTGCCCTCGTTTGTCGTAGCTGGGCCGCGTGGGCCAGGCGCTGGAGCTCCAGATCTGCATAACAAAAATGGGAGGACCAAGGTTAGGGGGTAAAGGCATGGGGCAATCCAGGTCAGGGAGCGGTCGCGTACCATTTTCAGAGCCCTCCAGCTCTGTGTGGGAGAGGTGGAGGCTCTGCTCAGCACGTCCGCTAGGTCGTTGAGGCGGCCCGGGATGTGGTGATAGACCACATTAACCTGGAACAGCGCCTGGATCATCCACGCCGCCCGGGCCGCCTCAAGTAGCACTCTATTTTTGGCGCGTCCAGACTGAAAGGTGTGGACTGCCGCCATATTGTCGCAGTAGACAACAACAGTGCGACCTCGATCGGACTCGCCGATAAACGTTTGTAAGGCCACTGCCACATTAATGGCTTCGAGTTCGGAGATGTTCTTTATCGGATCGGTTGGATGCGCCACATTGTACGTGTAGGCGGACCTTTCACTGGCTGCCCCTATACCTGTGGCGCACGCATCAACCACGAACTCGCGTGAGGGGGCCTCCTGTGGAAAGACCGCCACGCCATTCCATTGGCGGGCGAAGTCACTAAACCACAGGAGGTCGCTTTTTATGTCAGAGTTTATGTTCAGGGAGCGCCTCTTTGCCCCCCTGAGAGCCTCCAGGAGGCGGGAGACAAAGAGGCGAGCCGGCCTGACGCACTTTGCTATATGTAATAGCTTTCCGATAACGGATTGCAAGTGCTTAACAGTGATCGATCTTTTGAACATCGTCTCCTCGACCACCGCTATCACTACTTCCAGCTTATCCTTGGGGATCTCCAAGACACCCCGGGCCGCGTCTATATCAATCCCAAGCCAGCGCACTCTCTGGGCAGGAGGCTGGGACTTGTCCGCGGCCTCCGGGAGGCCGAGTTCCGCGAGGAGGGACTTCGTTGTGTCATACTGTTCCATAGCCACGTCCTTACTGGGGGCCACGACAATAATATCGTCTAAGTACATGAGTGCATCTATTCCCTTGGATGCCAGGACCCGCACGATCGCGTCGGCCACGCGTTGCATGTGCCCACTGCTGGCCCTGGCACCAAAGGGCATGGTGACATCAAGGAAATAACTGTTTCCCCACCTCATGGCGAGGAGCGGCCAGTCCAGGGGGCACGACCTGAAATTTTTATATGCCCTGGCCACATCTAAGGTAAACATATGAACATGTGGGCCCGACGCTTGGATTTTTTGCACAACAGCGTCCACCGATGGGAGACAATGGCTTTGTGTCAGGCCCATCACGGTATTCTTGCGAATATATGCGTTTACGGAGGAGTTATCTGGGTACGTTAAGTCAGTTATGATCCGTCTCTCTCCGGGATTTAACTTCGGGCGAGTCATAATGGGAGAGACGTGTGCCCATTCAGAGAATGGCGGGTAATCAAGTGGGCCTAACACTCCATCAAAAGATATCTCCTTGTCCAGAAATCTATCCACCTGTTGTGGGAAGGCATCCGCGCTAGGATGATTGGAGGCGTCGAGTGTGTCCGATACCGGGCCAATGTACCCCATGGGGAAGCCGTATATAACATAGTCTAGGAGGACGTCGTCCACACCAGCCAGGTACTTTGTCCAAGCTTGGACATTCAATGCACTTCGGACTGGAATGCGGGCGGCGAGAACATTAGGGAGCCCGGTGGACCTGACAGCGTTGTAGATGACAGCATATTCCTCATAACGCGTGCCAAGGTCTGGGGCGGGCCAAGTGGCCCTCCTATATGGGGCGAAGACGCTAGGGTTAATGTCGATGTTACAGTCTAATTTATCATTCTCGCAGAGGACCCTAATGTAATCAAAATCGATAACATGTTCGACATTAACTGTGTCTGCGAGTTGACCATGTACTAACCAGTCAAAAGCTGCCGGATGGGTCGAGGAGGCAGCTACAGAGGCGACGGGAGTGTTGTCTTCCTCTCGTGGGGCTGAATCCGGAAGTGCGCCTGCGGATGTGACGTCGGCGGTGCTCCGCGGAGCTTGTTTACCAACGCTGCCGCACACGTGGCTATCCTGAGGCGCCTCAGCGGAAGCGGGCGCGGCCATCGCCGCGCCGACTAAGAGTTTTTTGGGGCCTGCGATGCGGCGTTTGCAGCCTGTTGTGGCTGCTGTTGTACGTACTGGTGAACGTACTGGTGAGGATGTTTATATCTATTCTGGGTATTCGGGTGTTGGTACAGGCCCGGTTGGAACTGGGGTGGCGTTGGTGCCTGCTGGGCTGCATTTGCTGCCGCGACGATGGCGGTGTGGCGCTCCTTACGCTTACACTCGGCCAGTGAGTGATCAGTTCTAGGCACGTTGGTCGCCTGACAGTACATGCATGTGTGCACAAACTTGACGGCTCCTTCAACATGATGTTTCCCTTTTCCCCCCGCGGGGCACGACCTGGTACAAAAATCTGGGCACACCACCTCTTTCTGGCCATCCTGTGAGCCAGATGTGCGCTGAGACGTGTCTGCGGCGCGTTGGTGGCGTAGGGAGAGGCGAAACCGATCGTTTTGAATCCTCTGTTGGTCTTCCCACGCGTATACTCCTCTCTCCACGCTGTCGAAGACGTGCTGTGTCCAGCGACGAACGGAGGGCCATGGGCAGGTGACTATGTCCTCGGTCACATCCCCTAAGTGCGCTAGCTGGTGGAAGTGATCAGGGTTAGCGCGAAGGCGATGGTCGGTGAGCATGGAAATAAAGGACACTACGTATTCATTTGATGTCATATGTTCCCTGTATTCCTGTTTCTTCTTCATCCCCTGTCCGGACAAGCGGTCGACGTACATGTACGGTTTAGGGATGAGAGTGTCGACGAAGAGGTCGCCGACCATTTGCTTACCATCCTGTTGCGGAATCCTATATGTCTCACGATCAAGTTGGTTGGTGACGAACTGCGGGGCGTCGAACCTCACCTGCTGTCTAGGCATCTCGGGCCTAATGTGGGCTGCGGGCTGTGCTTGGCGGGCCGAGTCATGGCGGCGTCTATTGATGTTTGTGACGGTGGCTTGTGCGGCAACAGCGGTGGTCACCTCACATAAACGGTCCAGTTTTTTACACATGAGCGTCATCCCGCGTTCCAGGGCTTCAACCCTCGCCACTGGCACTGGATCGGGGTTTGAGTATCCCCTGGTCGAGTCGAGATCCTCGTTATCCAACGGGGGGTTGGCTGCCAAGCTGTCCAGTGCGACGTCCAGCGCGCGAAAACGGTCGGCCATTGCTACATCGTCCGGTTCTGACGGCGGAATCACCGCGTCGTCCTCCATCGCTCTCAGTAAGTTCTCCATCGCGCTCGCCATTTTTTCCAGGTACTTCGTTCCCCAGTCCAAAGGTTTGCGTGAGAGTATAATATAGTAGAGCGTGTGCCGGCGGCAGATGTAGATCGTTGTAAAATTGAAGAGTTAAAATCCTGGTGTTGCTAGTATGAAATGCAACACAGGACTGAAGATTTGAATGTCAACAGGAAGTGACCTGAGTAACCAAGGAGGGGTCACTGGTATCCAAGGAAGTCATTGGTAGATAAAACACCAGGTGGCAGCAATGCCCTGCAATTTTCATAGCGATCAAACAGGGGACACTTTTTGGTGGATAAACTGCTGGGATGTAAATATCTACTCACTACTGACACTAGACACTACTGTCTTAACTTTAATAAAACTTTCTTCTGATCTGATATTGAATGGCAATTGCTAGTGGACACAATGTTAATCTAATACAATCAGATAAAATGCTTGGACGGTCGAATTCATTATTCTAAATAACGTTACTGACGCTGCGAATGCGAGCACGACAGTTGTTGAGTCTCTGAGTCTGACTCTGCCAGTCTCTGGACTCCGGCAGTCTGGAGTCTGACACAAATGATATTGAGCGATATACTAAACTATTCCAATGGCTTACCTCGGAATAATGTAACAGGCTTGTCTATAACTCCGAAAAGACCCAATATCAGCTTTTCTATCTTATTCTGACCAGGTGGATCCCCTGACATCTTTGAATTTAATCCAAAACCACCGACAAATATCGCTTTTCTCTCGGTGACCTTCTTGTCTGGCACTGGTGTCTGGCTTACAAATGTATGAACGTACACAAACTTGCGGGGAACCAGCGAACGGTATACCGTAAGTCGTAAAAATGTTTTTTTTATAGGATGTTCGCTTGAGAGTCTTTTACTAAAAATTATCATACAAATTGCTTTTTAGATCTCATTTTAGCTATATTTTGCTTTAAGTACAAAGCAAAATATAACGACATTGTATTTCACTTTCCAGTAGAGGTTGTGCTTGAAGAGTGTAGAGTGACTTCTCTAGCCTCGACACTAAAGAATTTAAATGACATACAAAAAGTGTATCGTCTATTTTTTCGTACAGTATATTTGGGTATCTTATTTTTCTGTGAAATAAAACTTTCTTAGGGTGAATATCTATTGACAGAAAAGTGGAACTGTATGAATTCGTTAGGGGTTCGAGGCTATAATCTATGTTAACTGGTGCCCGCAGGCCCGCAGGTAGCCAAGTTTGGTCCGCGGCGTGAATACACTTCCTCTTCTATCCTGTGACTTCCAACATGGTAAGTCGTGCTCGATACTCTCTCCCGAATCCCTGTCCATCGGGCTTTGGTTAGCGGTGAATACACTCAGATTGTAATTAGATCAAAAGAAAATACACTTATCTCACGATATGATACTTTTGTAATGAATTTGCACTATCTTTGTTACGATATTTCTGACGATGAATTTGACAATATTTTGGGCTCGTCCACCACCAGGCTGTTTGACAGCTGCATGCTGTCAGTCACAACATATTACATTTCTAGTCTAGACAGCCGACCACGTTGTGAGTGTATTTGAAATTCAGAAAGTCGTATAGTCTCAGTATAAGTTTAAAGGTAAAGAAGACACTGTTTGCCCGTCGATGGCATTCATCATCACTTTATGTCATGTCAACAAACACGCTGGTTGGTTGGTATCATGTCCGGCGGCTGTGCTTGTCAAGTCAGTGTCGCAATGGCCGACTAACGTTACGGCACGATGTGGACTGACTCCGTGATTTGACATGAGAGGATCTAGTGCCTTCAGTAGTATGAAGTACATCAGTTAATCATAATGTGTTTTACTCGTTTCTGATTCCAGTCACACAGAAAATTCTCTGCGCCACGTCATGGCTCTCTGGGGTTCCTCCCCAAGAAGCGCAGTAGACGTCATCGTGGAAAGGCCAAGTCTTTCCCCAAGGATGACACCAGCAAAGATGTCCACCTGACCGCCTTCATCGGCTACAAGGCTGGCATGACCCACATCCTCCGTGAGGTTGACAGACCCGGCTCAAGTAAGTTAAATTGTAGATATACGCACTGTTGTCATGTTAAAAGAAGATTAAGTACACTGTTACTGTACAGGACAGGTTGCTAATGATGAAAACTCCCTTCAGAATCACTGTGTTGATTCCTATGAATTCCTCGTACGTGAAGCTCCTGTCCTAAAACAATGTAGGCCTTGGCGCTCTAGTAGAATTTTAAGAAACCGCTCAAGTTTGAGTTATTTCATGTCATTGTTTATTTGACAAGAGGTCTCTAATATGATAGTCTGTGTCAGTGGGAACATAGTCATGATAGTGGGAACGACAGGCATAGCTTTTCTGGGACTATAATATACGCGTTATAAGTATTAACATGAATTCAGAGAAGCCCCTATCAAGAATTTGGCAAATTCAATTTTGGAATACAGCACAGTTGGCGATTTTCTGTTGCCTTGGCGGTCAAAGAAATTATTGAACGACTTCTGAAATAATTTTTAAATAGAAGTATTAAAATATGCACGCACCCGAAATATCTTAAATATAAAACACTCTTAGACTAGGATAGCTGACATACATGAATATAACAATGAAAATTGGCAGATTGCTAATGATGAAAATCCCATTCAGAATCACAAGTGTTGATGTCTTGAATTCCTCGTACGTGAAGCTTTCTTGCCAATTATGACAATCTCTGTAAATCTTAGATATCATCACTATGAAGTATTAAATTTTAATGATCGAAACGAGATGAACTGATTTTTGACAAACTATTCCAGAGGTCAACAAGAAGGAAGTGGTAGAGGCTGTAACCATCGTAGAAACCCCTCCAATGGTTGTCGTTGGAGTGATTGGTTACATCGAGACCCCCAAAGGTATGCGCAGCTTCAAGACCATCTTCGCTGAACATCTGAGCGAGGAATGCAAGCGCAGATTCTACAAGAACTGGTAAGGGGGAGTTGATGAATTCAAGTACTGAATTGGATATCTTTTGACATAGGCAATTCTTTCCTTACAAAAGTCACAAAATATACATATTTTCTGGACATGTTTAAATTATGTATAGTTAACATATGCGCTTACCTAAAGTTAATCATAATCAATGCTCTCCTAAAGGGTAACCATTATATTGTATAACAGACTAAGACAAACGTTTTTACTGTAATAATGCTGTATAACCTGACTAATCAGCGACCCAAAAAGGCTTGGACGCAGTGCGTGAGCCAATTAGACAGCGATGCCCTTTAAGTGGGTGCTGTTTGATGCTGGTTACTCCGCTCAGAGTTGATTCTCTGATGAGTACCATGCATATCTCTCTCCTCCAAAAGGTACCGCTCCAAGAAGAAGGCCTTCTCCAAGTCCTCCAAGAAGTGGCAGGACGAGCAGGGCAAGAAGGAGATCGAGAAGGACTTCGCCAAGATGAAGAAGTACTGCCGCGTCATCCGTGTGATTTGCCACACCCAGGTTGGTCTCAATTTTCGTAGTCCATCATATTCGTATTATGCAAGGTAATATTATCAGTATGTTTAGCAATATTTTCTGGGAGACGTTTCTATAAACGCTCGCGTAGTATGCACCTGTACAAGGCCTAGAGTAGAGGTGGACCACACTTTATGATTATTTTCTTACCGTTTATTCACCGAGTCAATGGGCTGCATGATGAATTCTGAACTCTCTCACTGATAATTGTGAAAGACAACTACAGATCTGATAGCCCACTCAACTCAGTATTGCTTCTCGTATCTATTACAATTTGGACGATAGTAACTGAAGAAAAATGATTGTTTTTCAGATGAAACTGCTGAAGAAGCGCCAAAAGAAGGCTCATCTGATGGAGATCCAGCTGAACGGCGGAACCATCACCCAGAAGGTAGACTGGGCCCGGGAGCACCTCGAGAAGCACATCCCAGTCAACCAGGTGTTCGGAAAGGACGAGATGATCGACATCATCGGCGTCACCAAAGGAAAGGGATACAAAGGTATGGCACAATACAATAATTCGGGTTTTGATCTTAAGAGACCTACCACAGTCCAGCTCCATTAAAACATTGCTAAGGTTGTTCTGGTGGCGTTTCAATCTGTGAAGACTAACGTTGTGTCGCTATATTGACCCGTTTTCCAATAGCTATGTCAGTACGATACACAACTACATTGGCAAATTCTGTAAACTTGTATTTCTATGTTTGAAGCGCCGAAATTTAATTATTGGGGTGGGGGTAAGCTATCAGTTTGCTACTTAGCTGATAGGAAGACTCATAGATTATTCAGGTCAGCCTATGTAATTTGTTTTGGTTAAACTTGTCTGTCTGAAGTGTGAAACCGTATTTAGATAGGTTATAAAGATAATGGATTTGCATAATTTAACTAGGAAATGCTTCAATTGTCTTTGTGAACATCAGTTACACGAATGAATCACAGTCCAGCTCCATTAAATCATTGCCATGGTTGTTTTGGTGGCGTTTCAATCTGTGAAGATCAACGTTGTTACACTATATTGACCGGCTTCTATAGCTAAGTCAGTACTTAAACGCAACTACAATACCAGCTTATGAAATGAAGAAAACGAAAGTGTTAATTTGAATGACAGCACTCATTGTCACATCGTAGCTGTGTAGTGGTTGGTACACGTTGTTAAGTTCAAAAATGCTCGTTTGCCATTTCCAAACCACTTCTAACCATTATCCCTTCTGGGAAATTTGGAAGATTTCACATTGGGCAATTCTCCACATTATTTGCCGCTTAGGCCTACCGGTAAATGAGTACCAATAGACTTTGTATTATCAAGCTATGTGTCTCACGTTTCAATATTCAATATTTCACAGTCCAGCTCCATTAAAACATTACACAAGGTTGCTCTAGTGGCGTTTCAATCTGTGAAGATCAAAGTTGTTTCACTATATTGACCGGCTTCTATAGCTAAGTCAGTACTTAAACGCAACTACAATACCAACTTGTGCCACTTTGAACCATTATCCCTTCTGAAAAATTTGGAAGATTTCACGTTGGGCAATTCTTCACATGGTTTGCTGCTTAGGCCTATCAGTAAAGGAGTACTAAAAGACTGTATAATCAGGCTATGTGTGACACCCTTCAATATTCAGTATTTCACAGTCCAGCTCCATTAAAACATTACAAGGTTGCTCTAGTGGCGTTTCAATCTGTGAAGATCAAAGTTGTGTCGCTATACTGACTTGCCACTATGGTAAAATCAGTACGATACACAACAACAATCGTCGATCATTAAACCATGAACAAGTCATACATGTATTCTCTATGCTTAGATATGTTTGATCCAACACTAATTATGTGCTCTTCATTTTTTCAGGTGTGACATCCCGTTGGCACACAAAGAAGTTGCCCCGTAAGACCCACAAGGGTCTGCGTAAGGTGGCTTGTATTGGAGCCTGGCATCCGGCCCGTGTGTCCTTCTCTGTGGCACGTGGCGGTCAGAAGGGTTACCATCACCGTACCGAGATCAACAAGAAGATCTACCGTATCGGAGCTGTAAGTACTATTTAAGAGGCAATTTGGGGGAATAGAGTATCCTAAGATCTTTACGCGTGGAGTTTGAGCTTAGTTGGTGTTTGTGATGAGAGAACATGTTGATATCCCTTTGCCGGGGTATCCTGACAGCACTGACGAAAATGCATGCTGCCTTCCTACTGACAACGCAACGTAAATCAAACTCTGCGTGTAAAGAGAATCCCTTTTTGGTTTCCGGCATGATAATACCCAGTTGTGTAACTTCACATCAAGTTGTCTAAATTGCTTCGGACTGTTGTCCCAATTTTCAATTACAGATAACAGCCAGTAGTAAATGATCTTAAGTAATTTCTTATTACCCTTTAATCTATTCAAAGTGTAAGAATGCGATATTCAAAACGTGTTTTAATATGCAACTGATTAGATTTGAATGGCCTTTGGGTATATGATGTAAGAACATGCAATATCCCTTCGCCGGGATATCCTGAAAGCAATGACGAAAGAACATGCTGCCTTCCTACTGATACCTCCAAGCCCAAATCCTAGTGTCGTTGATCCTGCTAAATATTAAATAGTCCCAAGTGGAGCTTGAGTGACTTAATCGATCATAACTTTGCTTGCCGAGGTTGTTACCAAGGTCCAAAAGCCTAAAAAAAAAAATATCTTAAACTGACGGCAAATGAACTTTAATTCTTAAAATATTCTTAAAATAGTCCTTACTGGTTTCCAATAAAATAGTCTTAAAATAGTCCTTACTGGATTACAAAGAAGTTGGAAACCGATAGGTACAGTGCCTGCCTATAACAGTCCACTATCGTAGCACACTTCAATAACGATCTAAAAATAATTCTTTTTCTTAGGGAATCCACACCAAGGACGGCAAGGTGATCAAGAACAACGCCTCCACCGACTACGATCTGACAGACAAGACCATCACCCCCATGGGCGGCTTCCCCCACTACGGAGAGGTCCGCAACGACTACCTGATGATCAGGGGATGCACTGTCGGCCCCAAGAAGCGGGTGATCACTTTGAGAAAGGTAAGAAGTCCACACATCACGCACAGAAAACCATAGAATTCGCAAAATGTAATTAACTGTTATTAAGTTAGTTTGTTTGTTGGGTAAATTTAACGTCCGGCCAACCCTTTTGGGTTCTTATACCGGTTATAAAGAGCAGTCATACATTCCATTCACGTGCAATTTGTCACTATCTCCTAACTTAGGTTTAACTTAGGTAATTGTCTTATTTATGTTGTGATTCTCTTGCAGTCTCTGCTCACACATACCAAGAGGAAGGCCCTGGAGAAGATTACCCTCAAGTTCATCGATACCTCCTCCAAATGGGGACATGGTCGCTTCCAGACCCCACAGGAGAAGGCCAACTTCATGGTGGGTTTTCTGCCGTTTCTTTTGTCAACAATTTCCAATCTCTGTAGAAAAGAAATTGACATTGATGTTATCAGAAAGCGAGCATTAGCAGGAAAAATTCTCAGACCACAGTCCAGCTCCATCATTTCATTGTTTGGTTGTCATGGTGGCGTTTCAATCTGTGAAGATAAAAGTTGTGTATCTACATTGTTTTGCAATTTTTTCTTTGCAAAACAACATGAAGCATAACGACAATTTTAGACCTTGGGAGGGTTGCAATGATACTGAAATGGCTAGGAGCTTCTTTCTGAAAAGTCATCCAGGCATTTGATCTCTTGATCTGCTCTTAATCTATTGAGAACGCAAACGACATGTCAGTAAGTTAGATTTAAAGACCTAGCAGCGACAGTGTTTTTGTTCATCATATTATCATTCAGTGGGGGGAAAAAGAAGGGGGGGGGGGGAACTGTCAGGGAAAACCAAGCCAATTTTGCGCAAATATAAGTAATTTGGCCAGGTTCTGAAAATCCTGATTCTGAAAATATTAGGGATATGGCTTTCCAATTTTATTTTGCATGCAGAGGCTTTTAAGTTTGATGGATATGTCAGAGGGAAAAATTGCCATGGGACTAGGAAATCTTTGGGAAAAAACAGGGAATTTGAAAATGGAATTCGTGTGTGGACCCTGATCATTGAGGGATAACAGAACCGAGACCAATGCTATACCACAGTCCAGCTCCATTGTAACATTGATCAGGTTGTTACAGTGGCGTTTCAATCTGTGAAGAGCAACGTTGTGTCGCTATATTGACTTGCCCGTTCATGGTGATGTCAGTACGATACACAACTACAATCCTCTTGGGACCTCTCGGCTTTACCTTTCGTAGATATTTGGGGAATAAGACCTGAAGATGTTATTAAAAATGGCAAAACACTTGGCGTTACTTTTAAACAAAGTGATTATTCGGTAGTGTTTCAAGAAGTGTGCTCTTCTCATACAAACTCTTCTTGTTTTTCCAGGGTCCCCTCAAGAAGGACAGGCTGAAGGAGGAAGCTGCCACCACTTCATAAGCTGCTACTGTGTGGTACGGGGGAGGATCCCAACCCACGAGAGCCAAACTGTTATGGCATGTGTTGCAAATAAAAATGAGACGTGGAATATACGAGTTTTCTTCTTTATGTGCGTTATGTTCTGATATAAAAGATGAGTGTTCCCATTGTGTGCGGACACTAAGTAGAAAGTCGTTTAATACGTTTCATATAATTCTGATACTGAGCCGAAAGTAAAAGAATTGTATTCTGGTAACCCGACCTACCTTAACTTTTTTCAGGACTAGCAAATTACAATTTGGACAAATATTTCAGATGCTAGGAATATTGTTTTTTTATTTTCAACACTGCCAGTGTCCATATGTACAAGTAGAAAAAAAAGCACAACAAAATTTACTACTTAACTAAGTTTTCCGGGATGTGTTGCCTGACAACTTTGGGGGGTGACCTTTGAGTTCAGCAGCTGAACACCGCCGGATTTGAAAACGAAATTTCCGGAGTCTATCTGAACTCTCTGCGTTAAATAACTTTACAATCTTCTTGGAAAGCAATTAATGGTGGCAACCACTGGTTATATCACTACGAGAGCGATATTCAAACCTAGTTCAATTTCTTGTGCCTTAATTCGACACCATTTCCATACACTTACCCAGCACTGAGCGAAGTCTAGACAAAATTTGTTCTAATCCTGGGGGTAGCACAGCCAAGCCAGCTCAATCTGTTCCATTAACATAGTTTTTATAAGAATTATTTAAAGGTCTTAAATTTTCAGGGATGTAAGTTTTACAATTTTAGTCCGATTTCAGATTTTTTTTGGCTTTAACACCTCTGATCATAACTTCCAAGAAAATGAGTGCTTACACCAGGCTTGATAACGGTCTGTGATTTTCTTCATGCATTTCGGATTTTCTCAATGACCCTGACTTGCAACCCTGAATTATACATTTTGAGCAAGAAGTCTTGTAGTTTCTAATAACACAAGATGTTATATCGTGAAAACCATGGGCAACTGATGAAGGTCCACTAGGCAGTTTTTCAGCTCTATCGAGACCAACTCCGGTTTTTGACTAGTTCAACGATCCAATCTATGTTGATGAGAATGACAGCAAGGTAAGCTGGTCTAAATTAAAAGGAAGCGGTGGGAACCGAACCCGGGCTGGCCGCGTGCAGGGGGCAACTGATATTTATATGCATAATACAAAAAAAAGAAAAAGTTCTAAGTTATCAGATACAAAAAGGCGCTTATGGGCGAGCATCTGGATGTTTCTTTCATTAGGCCTATTGTTTTCCATGAGATGTCGATTTTCTTATTTTTAGTTTTAAATATGTTAAAACGGCCTTGATCTTATTTCAAAACAAGTGTGGGAACCCTGTATATATCAGGCATGCCAGTCACATATGGCCATTTCCGCGGAAAATTATATAATTTACTAAAAACACCTTTAAACCCAGTTTTTAAGGAAGAATTACACCCAACATGTCATTAGGATGAAACTAAAAACTTCCCTTCAAAAACAGAAGAAGAAATACATGCGGAAACTTTCCAGATTTTTTATTCTGGTCAAAAACTTTCCAGGGTATCCCCACCATATAAAAAAATATCTTCTCGGATCTGGACGAATCTCAAAAATGACCTAAATTATTTCAAAAACCGCGATAATCTGCGGATTCGCAGAAGTCTGGCATGCCTGATACTGAAATTCAATTCCGGGGAAACCACAAAAGAAATGCAAAGCTCATTCGTAAAGAAGTAAACCAAATTTATGGTTTAGAAGAGACGGACAGTTGTTTATTCTCGAGATGTCGAATTTAAATGTACGTTTATTTAAGCACATCAGAATCGTATCAGGAAGTCTTAGCCCTACCGGTGACCACCTAAAAGAAAAGGTGTTTTCTCGTTGGATCTGTGCGAATCTTAAAAAGGACCCAACATATATATATTTCTTCTTCTTTTTTTAAGTGGAATTCTGTCATTCCTCTGAGAATGGGGCATTTTAATATTTTTGGTGGCGGATATTTTGGAATTTGATTATTTTTGGTTTTTAATGCCAAAAGGTAATTACCTCGAACCCCCCCCCCCCCCCCCATGAAAGTCCTAGGCCCGCCACTGATATATTCGACGCGAAATTGGAAGTTGTAAAAACATATTACTCTATATCAAATTGATATGATCCACTTTCAAAAAATATACATATACCATACATCAATATCTCTGCGAATCTACAGACACAGAGGCGGGTAACGGCTGGTCTCCATTGCCCTCATAGGCAGTGTTCTCAAAAGGGGTTATGCCTGCAGTATTGCCATCATGGGGCAAACCGCTGGCCAAGTCTTCCTCATAGATAAGGTGCGGATCGCCCAGCTGGGCCATGTCCTCCAGGGTGGGAGGGGCAAACATATCCTGGGGGAGCATCTCGGAATTCCTCACAGAGAAAATGTTCATTTCGTCCTGCTCTCTGGAGTGGCAAAGGTAAATGACTAGCTGTGCGGAGCCCGCTGTTAGAGTGAGAAAGCCCAGCACCAGTAGGGTAATGCCGACTATGGTAACTGCATGTAGCTCGCCTGCAGGAGACTCCAGGTTCTGGCCGTGAACTGTTAGTGCTATTCCAGGGGCTGTGAGGGCAATGGCCACAGTCAGAATAATGAGTGTCAGTGACAGCCGACGGTCCATCTGTGGTATTAGGAAACATCAACTTAAACAGAAAGACGCGCTGAAGCCCTATCACGTTTGTTGATTATTTCATAGAAAGAAGTACCTTTAAAGGATAGACTCGGGAAGATTTGGTCGCATTAAATTATATATTTTCATGGTGCCAACGCTTTTTCAGAAATCAATTTATGACCTTTTTAAGACCTAAGTTGGCAATTCGCAAGGTTGAGACAAATTGGATTGTATGAGGTTTGTTGTGTCAAAACTCGACAGAACGCGGCAATTTTGCTTATCTCAGCATTTGATTGTCATTTCTTTATGATCATGAGACCTTGCAAGGAAAACGTATAATTTAAGACCTTTTTAAGGCCTTTAATTTACGAAAACAATCTAAAACCTTTTAAGGGTTATTAAGACAGACTTGCATGGGCACCCTGTTTTTAAAGTAAGTAAATATATAACCTGATCCCACTTATTCGTAATATATTTCTTGCATAGTATTATTTTTCAGCCTTACCTTCTTGGATCCGGTATTCAGTAAGTCACGTCGCACTTGTAGAACATTTTAACAGTTTAAGGTAAAATTAATTTACTTTTCATCCACATTTCCTATTTCCAATACCACTCCCATAACAGTATCGCCTGACTTTATGACTACATGCAGCGACTGACGAAAATATTTCATCCAACTACAGGTAACTGGGTCAAGTTATCCTTATCTAAGTAGTGCAGGTCAAGGAATCAATAACCAATCCTGTGTATACATATGATTTTCGTGACACATCTAAATTTGGAAGTTCTTAATGTTTAGGGTTCAAAATTGTTGTCCCATGGGCAGGTAAAGCTCATGTTACAACTATCGGGTCTAAAACTTCATGGTCCTGCTCCACTGGCTAATTTGACCCCCACGAAACATTGCAGGTGTGTTTAAAGCCACACTGTCAAGCTCAACTCGATCGGATAGACCTAGCTTAATTATGCCCCTTCATGCAAACCTCTGTAGTTTAAGTGGAAAATTGTAGTTTTCACTTCATATTTATTTTGTACACATGTAAGGGAATACAAAATTGGTAATTCTGGAAATTACAATTTACTGTCTCCAATGCCTTTCATAGTGATTTCAAGAAAAATATAACAATTATAACAATAGCTGGATAACTTGTCTAACTCGCTCGTATTCATCCGTTTTTAGCAGCTTTCCTGAAGAGAAAAGAAACAGGCATGTATCGATATGAGATTTAACATTAATCTCCTTACATTATCATAGATATGACGAAAGTGCTGATCTAATGTAACCAGGAATAAACAAGACGGCACTCCCGGTGATGAGGTAACAGTCTGCTCCCTACAACAGACAACCCTCGTTGTAGAGAAGGTAGAGTAGGTAGAAAAGAGCAGTGTTGGCGACTAACTTTTTGGCCTGTTGGCCAACAAGGCCGACAATGCCAAGATATTGTCGGCCCTGATAGCTTTCTGTCGGCCCTGATTTTTACTCCATAGGATAGGATCTCAAATGTGTCAGTCTCCATTTTACAGGTGAAAACTCTTAAAATGATCAGAAAAATACAGAAAAATACATCAGAAATTCCCTGTCGGCCATCAGGGCCTATTTGGCTCTAATTTTGGTGAAAATTGTCGGCCCTGTTCTCAAATTGTCAGCCATTGGCCTACGGGCCAGTGTTAGTGGTAAACACTGTTAAAGAGTAGGTAAATAAAATTCACAACATTTTTCCCTTTGTATTTTTAAGTCCCCTGTATCTGGAGAACCAATTTCAGAACCAATTAGCGTGCTTTCAAACAGCTGCTATATATATAGGGAAAGGGTTAACCACCATCTGGAAGATACTTCGACATTTAATCATAAGGAGGGAGGAGGGGGAGAGAGTATACTACAGGATCCATTTGAGCGGAAAATGTTTCTAGAAATTCAGTTTCCCCCCAATTATGTAAATCCCAGGACGCTCAAGAGGAAAGGGTGAGATGCTAGTACTTGTAGTAAGCCTAATAGAAGGGGTGTTAATGGTGGGGGGGCGGGGGTTTGTCACTGTATCATGTGTCGAACTTTAAGAACCCTCCATGTTGCATGTCGAATTTAAGAAAAGGTCATGTCGCCATGTTGATTTTAGGGATTTTCCATAATTGAATTATATTGACAATTGACCACAAGAACTGTCTACCGGGGTTTCCTAAATCCCAAATTTTGCACTGAATCAGAATTACACTATGAAAGCATACCTTTAGTTGGTGCCTTAGCGTTATCTTCCTCTTTGTTTGTGTTGTCGTCGCTTTCTGCCTCTGCTTCTTCGTGCTGCCGCATCATTTCTTCTGCCTTTTTTAGAGTAACCCCTCTCGCATTGCCTTTTAAAGCTGTCATATATTCCAACATTAGACTAAAGTCGTCATCAGGAACCTAAATTTCAAAAGTTAGAAATGTGCATATCATTAATGTGTCAAGGCACCATATCTGCAAATACAAGTTTTCATATTTCTCATATTTTTCACTTCAACATCGCTGAAATGAACCATCATATTTTCACAGCACTCTAAAATAAATTGAGATGTTCACATCAAACTACGGGTACTTTAACTTGTGATCTTCCATGGCCGTTTTACTAGTCACATCCCTATAACATTTGTAAAATGTCTTTACAGTGGGTAAAAGAAACTCCGATTCATAGGTTAACCAGGCCCCATATCTTCGTAACTAATTAGGCTAATCAGGGACATTTCGGTTAGTGTTTTATAATTAGAAATTCCATCTACCAGGTATAAGTTTTACTCCTAATAATTCTTCTTCGACATTATTTTGCAATAATTATCATTAATTTAAGGAACAAGAAGCAAATGACTATCAAAGTTCCGATCGTTGGAACGATCGATGTTCGCCCTTAACTAGAAATCAGAAATCTCATCATAGAGGTGGGGGGGGGGGGGGGGGGGGGGGTCCCTGTAGTGTCCATTGGGCAGTGCAGCTGTCCCGGGCAGCTGTACACTCATTGGTCAACCTGATTGACCAATAGGACTCCCTCCTATATCACTGTCCATGCGCCCAAGCAACCATGACCCCCCCCCCTCTCCTCCTCCCCCTACCTGGCCTTGCATACACTGACTGCCTAGGTGCCAGTGGCTCAAGTACTGGTTATGTAACCCACTTCTGGCTTCTCAAACTGCACCCTACCCCACCCCGACTCCTTGAACTGAGTTCAAGGAGTGGGGGTGGGGGAGGGTGAAAGGGAGAGGCCTGCCCACTCAATTACACTTGATGCACACTAATTGTCCTGCTTACAAATGCATGCCAGTGGACAAAGGCCTGTAGCTACTTGTATGTAAGATTGTGTAACCGGGCAATCAGATCAAAGCCCAAATACCTACAAAAGACATGACTGATTGAGTGAGCCCTTCCCATAAGCTACAATACTAAAAACTATAATTAAGGGCTCACAAAAAGCGAAATTGCTGTTCTTGAGACACTAATCAAAATTTCCCTGATTAGCCTAATTAGTTATAAAGATATGGACCCAGACATGATAGTGGAATATTTTCTTTCATTTTTAACGAATAATCAATTATCAATTTGATATCCAAAGCCGGTGGCCTGAATAGGTTAAAACAAACTGGATGGACGTGTGTTACTCACCAGCGAACTATTATACATATGTTGGAGAAGCCACACTTGTCGCACGGTTTGGAACTTCCAGTTTGCTCGGTCATCATTCCACTTATGGAGGTATTCCAGACACAAGGGGGCTTTAGTATTGCTTTTACTCTCTTCTTCTGACACCTCTGTTTTTGCCTCTTTTTTCTTCTTTTTCTTTTTCTTCTTAGAGCTATCTGTACCATCTTCATCTTCCTCCTGATTCTGGGCATTCATTGTAGTTTCTGACTTTGAAGTATTCAATTCTTCTCCTTCGGTCTCTTCACTATTTTCTTGTTCGATATGCTTTCTCTTCTTTACTTTCTTTTTGGGGGAGGTTTCTTGTTCTTCTACCATTGTACTTTCTTGACCATCTCCGCGGCAGACACTTTCACTAGCCGCTTCTAATGTGCCACTTTTCTCATCTGAATCTCGATGTTTACTTTTTTTCTTTTTCTTTTTGGGAAGATTGTTTTCTTCTGGATCATGGTGTTCAACACTGTCATCATCTGTGTGTTTCATCTTCTGAACCTTCCCCATCACGATAGATCCTGCAAATAAACATATTTAGGTAAGTCCTGAATGGTTCACCAACCCACAGACGTTCACAGATGTTCACAATGTCCACCTGTTCACGTACCCTCAAGTATATACTATATATATCATTTGAACATACATACCATTGAGAGCCAAGCAAACCACCAAAAGTAAACACACTAAATCTATTGGTTCTCCCAAATAAAACAGAAAACACTTAAAGGGAAATATGAAAGTCACTCTATAACTTGCTCCATTATTGTATGTATATTCAGAACAAAATAAAGTAACTAATAAAATAGGAAATGCATTTCTATGTAAATATGTTGCTACCCTGTAGATATGTTCATCAGCGACCTTAGGCAAGGGACCTAGTCAAACCTAGATACACTCATCTATTAGGTGCTGTCCCACTCTAGGTGCTCCCTTTTTATTTTTGATATGAAGAGCTGGAACCACTGCTGGTAGTCTAAAAGATAAGTAAGCATTGCAATATGGACCTCAGACTATAACAGCAAATGGACTTTTAGGTAATATGCAGTGCTGCCTCCTGACTGGTTATCGTGTTACTAGTAGATTCTACTGTTGAGTTGTAAGTTAGTTTAATATTTACATTAGCATTTATTTAGAAAACTCATCCTTGTCAACACCTCAGTGTCTCTCAAAATGTTATTTTTGTATTTGTATCCTGTACTTGTAAAAACCTAGTATATTCCTTTGCCCTGATGGGTTGTGAATAAAGAGTTCATATTCGTATTTGTGTTCGCTTAAATATAGGCGCCCCCTTTCTTGAATTCCTGGATAGTCCCCATATTACTATCATTTATCACAATTTTCATATTTTCTGTTGGACATATTCGAAGTTTTAGACAAATGAGTTGGGTATTATGGTTAAAACCTTGGAGATGTCCAGCAAAAATGACGTTTTAACAAACACTGCCTTTAACCCTTTTACCACTATGTCATTCTACAGTTCATAATCACTGAGATATTGGCCCAAATATGAAAATGAATATGAGTGATAAAATTTCCTAAAACTCAATTTTTCTCCTAGATTCCACTGGTAGAATTTATTTTTATGTAATTTGGATGAAAACATTCCAAATGTACAGTTGGCATTGTGCCAATGGGACAAATTAGACTTCATTGGTTAATATGCATGTATTCAATTAATGAGTTTCCGCGGTAACTAGCAATAGTTGAAATATTTATTTTGTTTTCTTGAACCCTTTGCTCCCCGGAATAGTTTTTCTAGGTGCTCCCAAAGGCCTGGCCCACCACCAACTCCCTTAGGGGCTCACTCTCCCCTGTGAGGGGACCTAAGGGTATTTTGAGAAGTTCCACTACAGTTAAAACCAAATTACATAAAGAAATATAATATTTATGTGTATAATTTTTTTTTAAATATCACAATGTTGGGAATTATACTTTATAGTTTATATTTTTTGAAAAAATGAAGTGTTCATTTCATTGTGCTCTTAAGCACTTATGTACTTCTAGGCCCATCTATAGACGGCCTGGGGACAACAGGGGGTGTGCTAGGCCCGCATATAGACGGGCTTGGGGAGCAAAGGGTCAAAAAGAGAATATAAAGGATTTATCTTGTTTCCACTAAAAACAGTTGTGATTATCATAATTGAAACCAAAATTATGAGCCTTTTTTAAGATTGTCTTATTTTCCACTAACAAGGTAGCAGGTGGATCTTTTAGAAAGCCGAAAAACTCCAGCTTACTCACTTTGATTTTCTATATTTGATATTAAACAGATTGATGAGATATGGAGCAGGAAAAGGAATTATTGGGCGAACAAGAAACAAAAAGATTTATTGCTACAATGCCAATGCCGTCCTCCCGCCATCATCCCCCCATTGTCGTACACTGACCGTGACATGCATAGAGAACTATTAACCTTGCTCTTTAAGAAAAGATCCGAATTTCACAGAACAAACTATAGATCAAGACACCTTTTTTTAGGTTGATTACAAGCTCTATGACAGTCTGTCAATCTGCGAGCAGAGTCTTGGTGTGACCTAGATATGAAAATCTCCACTCACACCAAGCTAAAAGACCAACACTCTCCAATCACACACAGGGACAACCTGCAAACACCTCCTCTGACTGAAACTGGTTACTGGTGATGCCATGAGTTCACACATACAACAATAGAGCTTGTGATCAACCTAAATGACTAACATACCACTCCGGGCCTGACCGGAGACGAAGGCATCCACAGCGATGCTGGAGAATAAGCATAATTTGCATGAATCAGATGATAACTGCAAATTCATATTTGTTTATATTTCTACCAGTTTGTTAAATTAGAATTCTATGATTTTCTAGTTAACTGATCAAACGGGTTTAAGGTTTGAGCATGAATCCGCAGCATTTCCCGTATCACACAGTGAAATACTAGGATCCATTTGTTTTTAAAGGTACTTGTACCTATTCATGAGGATTTTAACTAGTATTGATATTTTTTCCATACCCCCTCAGAATTTTCTTTAATACATCAGGAATAGATAACCAGAAGGAAAATAAGTTTTACCATTTGGTTTTTCAGTTAGGGGATTGTAAAACATTTGAAGTATTTACTATAGGTTTCTATGGGAAATACCTGAGTTTTTAAATTTCAACAATCCCAGAAAAAAAATGTTGTAGTGGTTTTTTCTTGAAATTCCTACAAATCTTAAGTCTTGATCTTATTGATATCCTGTAAAAAAAATCAAAGGGTTTTACTGTTTTGGTCATAAACTTTCCCATTATCTCTATAGTAATAGCTGACACACTGTTTGTGTGAAGCAGCAGTATAACAATAGCACATAGAGAGTTCCACAGGTATGCACTAGGTGGCACTGCTGGGATAGGTTCCAAGTACCTTTAACATTGGCACCTACCGGTAGTATGGGAAAAAACGGAATTTCAGCAAATGTGGAAAAACTAGAAATAGTCTCTATATGTGTTATATGTGGAAAATTTGAAGGATTGAATAGCATGCATGGGATCAATTCCAAACTTGTTCTCGCTTACTGTATGAAGATTGGACTATTATTTTCAAAGTGACAGCAAAATAACCCGATTTCTCCCATAGGATCCTATGTTAAAAGGATTGGTGGACCATTGGCCCCTCAGACGATTGGCCCCAGATATTTGGCCCCTTAAACAACAGACGATTGGCCCCTTGAGATATGGACGACTGGCCCTTGTATGTATTTTTTGTTAGGCATCATGTATTCATGTCACTAGCCCTTTCCAGACTGCGAATGCAAATTTGGCACATAATATTATATGTACCATAAATGGTTTTCTTCATTTTTAATTAATTCTTTCACCTTTTTCTGCCTTATTGGTTGCACAGGTGATAGCCCACAATATGAAACATAAAATTTATCCAAATAATGATTAAATATATTTCTCACACCCCCTAATTATGCATTGATTTGGGTTTAGTTATAAAAAAAAAATAGCCCCCAAATTTGAAATCTCATATTTTTGGTTAATTATTAGTTTTTTTCCTTTATGATATACAAAAATTAAAATATGATATGTTTAACTGAGCCTGAAGGAATGTTGTCTTCATATTTTAATGACATATCCATTATTGCTAGATTTTTTCAAAATGAAGTTAATAAAATAACTATAACACAAATGTAGTATTACTAATGCACAAACTCTCTGGAAAGGTCAAAGGTCACTGGCCATCTAATGGAAAACACCACATTCAGTATAACTTTTAATTTCATACACTGTACAGATTCTTTACGAAAAATAAACCTTTACCCATTCAGAATAGGTTCATGATAAGCCAAGACCTTTATCTCAGTGAATTTCATTTTGAAAATAATTCTATCATATTTATTTTTCAACTTATTAATGTTTTATTGTCCTTAATTGTAAAAAAATAAAGAAAATTAATGTTTTTTTTCACACAGTGCCAACATTCTTTCATTGACGATTATTCATAGATTGGCTGCACCTAAATTTTTGCTTGATTTTCTGGAAAATTGTCAAAGAAATTTCCATTTTTCCTAAAAATTGTTGGGTCACAAGACCCTGATGACAGATCATGTGACCGGAAAGGAATAATTTTGTTATTCTAATGCTAAGTCTAGAATCTTGAGGTTATGAGCTTTCCATCAATATATGATGTGTTGTGATTTTTTAAGGAAACAAAGAGGCTCCGCCTCTAAGCTTTCCAGGAAGTAGCGCTACAAATGAATTTCTTTTTGTCTGGTGGTCTTGCATACTCAATTAACAAGCGGCCCCTTTTCACACCACCCATCTTCACTCTCCAAGCAGACAACGGTCAAAGCTTTTCTGTGGGCAACTCCCTGCTTGGAGACTGTGTCGCCATGACGCAGCTCATCTTACGACGTGTTTTGCGACATTAGAATATAATCCGGTGACATTATTGGTCACATTGCGGCCGTACGGGTGTTTCAACGAAGCTAATTACGTCCACCACACGGACGGTACCGGTGCACTTGCTTTAATTGTATGGAATCTGGATGGTGTAAGCATACACTATCATGTGGTGAAAAAAAAAGCATAAATAAAATGTGCAGTGAAAATGTTAGGGCTGCGCCATGCGCCCTGGGCGCATTAAAATTATAAATGTCACATTAGGTTTGAGATCAATGCGCCCATGGAACATTAGGAATTTTAACTTAATCAAAATCAACCAAAAATGGCGCATTCAAGTAAAAATATCTCTCTAAAATTGATAGGGAGTGCGCCATTGTCCCATGCTAAATTTTTCTAACATTATCACTGAATGTGGTAATGACGTTGGTCTCCATGACGGCGTTGGTTGCCGTGACGATACTGGTTGCATAATGTCACGAATATGCATGGTCACAGACTGAGAGACATCAATCTTTTCAAAAAGATACTGTTTACTATATTTGTTTTCATGGGAATTGGGAAATTGTGTATATAGCAACATAAAACAAGTTTAGCTAAAAACATCTCTTTTTGCCGCGCGTTCCTCCGGCTGGATGCAATGCGGCAGGTGAGCTAGTCTAAGCCCTAAGGTATTAAGGAAAGCTGAAACCAGTGAAAAACATGACGGCTCACAGAGCAAATCTCGTTTACGTGCCGTTTTATATAAGGAGCGTAAACAGCCAATTATAAGCATTTTATCGCCTAACTTAACCCTTTGCCTCCCCGCACTTATGGCAATTTTTGAACTGAGATATGTCAAGAATAATTTGGAACGGCCTTAATTCTAAGTATCAAATGTCTTCAGAATATTGACAATCTATTATTATCATTTGAAAGCCCATTTTCACAGGAGTTATTTTATAAAAATGAATTTCAAATTTTACAAACCATTTGTCATGTGACCTAGGTTTTTTCATTATTTTCAGTAATTTTTTGAAATTTTTTAAGAAATTCAAGAAAAAAAAGGTTGAATATTAATTTTAGAGAAAAAGTTATTTTGATAAAATGTAGACAATACATTTAGGATTCAAAGCCAAAGGATATGTATTGTGAAAATATATGTCAAAGAGATCCATTGATTATAATGGGGTAAGATTTGCCAAAATAAAATAAAAATCCTAAATAAATTACATGGATAGCATCATTTAAGGTAGCCTGCGAAGCATCCCCTCCCCTGCTCCGCCACCTCCGCTGTGTAGGGCATGCCTGTAACGTCGATTCGGAGAGGTAGTGAATGGTGGGGCAGTGTTAATAGGAGCTTTTCACTGGAATTTAGATATCCTATGCATTAGGAACTAAAAATCAATAGCGGGGCACCCATATTTAATCAAGATTTATCGGGATAAAACTAGAATGGGAAGGTTGAAAGTCTGAATCGATCTTCATTCAAACATGGCGCCTGTTCCCTTCATTACGGGGGGAGCAGTTAGTTTTTAAACCAATAGGTGGATCAGAGTGTCTCCTCCACAGAAGATTTCCACTACCTTGAAAATAATAACTGCTCCCTCGTGTCTAACCCGTTGCAACGGAAGTGACACTACATATTTTTTGTAGGGGTCCTGTTCGTCTCTGGAATGGCAATATCCAGAGGCGAATACTTTGTCTACATTTAAGGCTACAATTATGCATAAATAAACCATCCATATACATTATATGGCACATAACTTCATGCAATTATGATGCAGTAGTTCATACATCCATTTATTGGGATATTTTTTTTCTCAAAGAAGTTGCCATTTTATTAAGAAGTGTTTTCAATCAAATATTTAAACCAAATCAGCTACAGAATATTTGATTATTTTGCATAATTCAGTACAAAAGATGCCGATTTTCATCTTCCCTTAAAATTACTATAATTCATAATTTTTCAAAACTAAATTAGTTCTTGGCTACAGAGGCACCTTCACAAATCAAATTATATTACCATTATCTGACAAATTAAACTTAGAAATTTGATTTACTGAATTTTCTAATGATTTATCGCTGATTATTAAAAAAAGTTTTCAACAAATTTGCTACAATTGTGCCTTCAAAGTCTATATTTATTTACATCGTATAAATTATGAAAGTCACTGTTTGTGTACAGGAGGACTCTAACTTTAATTGACACTGAAAAAAATATTCAAATTCTTTAGATATCAAAGAAATTATACAAATTTAAGAATTTCAGTTATATAATTATGCCCGAAATTGGCATTGAAGAGAGGCAAATACAGAGACAACTTAAGGTTACAGCAGAGCAACTTTAAATATCTCTTGTTCTAGAAAACATAAAAACATTTGGCAAAAAGCATGAGATTACAAATGCAACGCCTTTTCCATTGGAGTATAGTAAAATGGAAAGGGAGAAAATTATATTTTTATGTGGTAGTACCTACATTATTTTTTATTTTTTTTATTTCTGAATCAATCTTCAGGGGTAACCCCCCTGGTCTTCCAGATCAAATTATAACAATAATGACAAAAATGTGTAACATGTACCAAGGACGAAAAAACAAAATATATTACAATTAAATCATTCCATCATCAAAAAACTTAAACATTCTATTAATTTGCAATTTAAATTCCAATTTGTTGTTACAATTCTGGGTTTCAACAGGTAGATTATTCCACAACATTGTTACCCTACTTCTTCTAAAATGATGTCCTTTCGCATGTTGCTGCCTACATACTGAACTTTCTTCAGATCTTACCAAGAACAAGCAAAATAGGCCATAACCAACCTGTCCATCTAGCTGCTGTTTTTTTAAACTGCTTTCAGAAGGACCTGTGGGAACCAGCAAATTGGGTCATGACCCCATTTCTTAGTTCCAGCCTCATCCTCCATGGTGTAGTGGTTAAGACCCTCACCTCCAAACCCAAAGGTTGTGGATTCGAATCCTGGCGAAGCCACTTGTACCTTTATAAAATGGACTAGTTTCATATTTACCCCCATTATATTTTTCAGTTTTAAAAGTACGCTTAACAGCCCCCCTTGTATGTCTAATATTACATTTAATTACGTTTGGACAGTTACTATGAGCAAACATCAAATTTAGTAGTTGCTTTTGTCTTCGTTGTTCTAAGGGCTACCTCTTCCCCGCGAATGGGAAAGGGGGGCAATGGTCTGGGACCACCAACGCGACACCTCTCGCCATTTCCCCGAAATTTCCGGATTTTGAGACCCGCATACTGCGTATAAAGGTGTTATTACCCTACTTAGATTACACTTGTGACGTCAATCCGTCTGCAAGAATAATAAATAAGTGTTGATAAAGTCAGGTAATACTTACTGAAAGTATTGAGATTGACGTGTGGCTCAGCAGTTCGATAAGTTTTCAAATTGATAAAACGCACGTGGGATGTGTTGTGAAGACACCGGAACCGGAAATACCACACATTATAGTCTCGCCGTATGTTACGTCATCAGTACTTATTTTGGAGAATATGAGGATAATAAATGAACATAAATATTTAATCATGATTTTTTTTATAATATTTCTTTCAGTTAGTCATTTGACTATGGTTTTTGATCAACTACTCCGTGAAAACCATTTTACGGTAGTCAAGAGTAGTATTTCGCGCATGCTGTCTCAGGCCTGACGTGACTTCCGCTTCACATGTCTGTACGAGGATTTCAACAGATTTCTTGCAATTTCCCCTCCCTTTCCAGCAATTTCCACTAGATTTGGCCATGGATAATCAACCGCAAGGAGGAAGAAGCATGTTTGGATCATACGGTTCCAGCGATCCATCCCTAAATGTTCCCGGTAAGTACCAAATAATCTCGGACTAGCTTTGACTCGGCATTGAAAACGAACCGGGCCCGGAGGCCAAGTGAGTCGTCGAGAAAGCTGAAGTGAAGGTCACTACGACGAATTATAATGACAGAGTAGACTGTCACTTACATGATGATGAGTAACGTCAATAAACAAAGAGCTCACTCAGGAGAATAACATGCTATCTGAACAGGGTTCTTCCTAGAAAAAGATCTCGAGTATCAAATGCCCCATTTTGCTTAACCTAAAGGGGGCATTTTTAGAAAATCGGGGGTTTTCTGACCATAATGTTATTAAATTTCTGGAATTCTAATGCGGGAATGGCCCCCTCAAAGTCATCCTAATGCGGGAATTAAATTCCTGGTGCGGGAATCCCGCATCCCGCACGTCTAGGGAGATCCCTGTTATCAACTCAATATAACACCAGGCTGTGCCAACGAGGTAAACGCTACACATAACATTATGTGATTTCGTAAATTTAAAATTATAATATTCAAAGGCAAAGATTTGACGCTTACTGTCTGGAAGACTCCCACTATGAAAAATGTAAGCCAAGGTTACTAGCATCTGCCAACCAGACATGTTACGCTGGTGTCTGCGCCGGGAACTCACGCTATCGCTGTACGTCATGAAGGGGCGCAGGTTGAAGCCACTGCCGAGTTAGCCAGATTTTGGCTAACTCGGCGTCACACGATCACTTTTCGACCAATCAGATCCATCGACACAATGGCCTCCACCTGCACTCTCTCAGGCCAAGTCCTCCTAGCTGAGAGAGAAGGGAGCCCAGCATACAAGAATCCAAACTCTATCTTAATAAAATAAGATCTGCCAGTATCAGAAATATATTCACCAAATTACGTTTAGATACCAACTGCACATATGACAGCCAGTACAGGAGCTTCAAGAACAACAAAGTGACAGAATCTGTGTGCAAAGACTGTAATTGTAAACAATCTGTATCACATGTATTACTGTATTCTCACAGTCGGGCTGACGTCAGGAGGATAGCAACAGGCCCCGCCTGTTCATGAATATCATGAATATGCAGACTTCCCCTCCGCGATGAGGGCGGAGCCTGTTGCTATGTTCGCTTGTGCCCAGCAAGCACAGGTATTTCTAGTTGGATGGAATCAGACTACCATTTCCGCCCGTCTGTGAGAATTGTAAGAATCCAGACCTACTTGCCAACAAAACCCTGTTTGAGAACAAACTCTGTCAATATGTATCTAGTTACCATACTTTATCTGACCAGGAGAAACTACGAATGGTCCTGAACCTCAATCCTATATGTAAAAACGAATCCAAAGAGGATGTTATCAAATTACTGTGCACATTTGTGAAAAAGAATACCTACCGAATTGTAGTGACATGAATATATTGCTTACATGAGTCCAATAAACTTACTTACTTACTTAATTTATTATATATCTCCCCAGCAGGTAGGAAATTCTTTCTACACCAAATTATGTTAGATTATTATTGATAACTGAGGTGGATGATTTCCCCATAATTATGGGTTGATATGTATCAAGAGCCAGGTCAGGAATAATACTACTCACCAGAGGTAAGCGCTGCAGGGGGTAATGCTCTGGACAGACACCCCTCTGCTGCCACCTGCAGGATAAGGAACATACCTGCCACTCTTACTAGTGTTTGTCACTAAACCTTTGGAACCTGACCTGGTCGGCTGAGTTGTGTCAAAGAAAAACAGTCACTGGAGAACTCTACATTATCCAGCAAATACTGGAGAATTCGGGCCCCTGACGAACTTGGGCCGGGTGAAGTCGGGCCGCTGGAGAACTCAGGCCATTGGGCCTGGATGTCACTTTGTAATGGAAAGAAAACTAAACATGTAATTCCATCCTCTAATAGATCTCTAGGATTCGTATCTTAATGGGTAGGAAAGTACCAAAAAGGCATTAGCCATTAACCCCGAGTTCTCCAGCGGACCTACTTCACCCAGCCTGAGTTCATCAGCGGCCCAAGCTCTCCAGTTACCTCTGTGGCCACTGTGGCCCGAGTTCTCCAGTAGACTGAGTTCTCCTGGACCAGGTTCTTCTGCGGCCCGAGTTCTCCAGTTACCATGTTGAATGGCAGAAGTCTCACAACTTGTATTGCTAACATAGAAACCATAGACAACTTGAGTACTGTCCCATTTGGAAAGATTGCAGTTGCTTCCAAGCAACTACTTTTAAATGTACTCATAACTGTTCGACGCAAATTTTAAGGGTCAATAATATATTTTAGATATCTTAACTAGGCTGTTAGTAGATACCTAAAGGAGCACACTCATCCAAATTGGCGACAGTCATAACTTGTGATAATGGTACAAGCACCCTAATTAGATTTTTAGCTTACAAAAGAGAATCTACTTGGTACTGTGAAATAATTCCACCGGGTAATTCACCAACAACAAAATCATTTTTATATATTATATAAGTAACACGCACAGTGTAAGTGTTTTGTTTACATATCGTACCATGCAACATTTCTTCCAAGTGTTATTTTAATGTTTGAAAAGCATACTTCATACCTCAAAAGTGTGTTAACCAATAACCCCGGGGGAGCCTGTCAAAAGGGGTAACACAATGGCGTAAGATAAAAGTCTACTATTGTATAGACGTTGTGCAGGTGACGTCACTTCTCCCAAAATGGGTTGGGTGCCATATTGGTGATCCATGATTCTAGCACATCAAGGATAAAGTTCTGAGCCAAATTTACCTTTAACACATTTGAAGAGTCATAATCAACAGGTATTATTATTTAGGATTTATAAATTTTGGTTAATCAATTATCGTATAGCCACATGATTATGGTCATCACCTCGGAATATGCACCTATGCACAAGGTCTTTAGAAATAGTTTATTTTGAGACAATGAGAGAGTAAAATTGACTATGTTCCTATATTCTTTCAGTGACATCTTCTCCAAACTCCGTCATGTCGCCATACCTGAATTTCGATCCAGCTTACGTTTCACCGGTAAGGAAATTTGAAATTAATGCGGGTATGCACACATTAGTAAATTAACAAATATTCCTTTGACTTCCTTACCCTACATGATCTAAACAGAAACCGCTTAAGATAAAGAATACTCATTCATCTAGCGAGTATCGATCTGTGTGTTTTTGATTTTACATAAAAATGTTACTTTGAAATGTAAATTTCATTTGTTATATGGAAAAAAGTTATATTTTAGTCTAATACCCATAACATAATGTATCTTTCCGTAGGACACATCGCAGTATATATTCCCAGAGGGAGCAGGACAGAGGCGTGGTCGTTTCGAACTTGCTTTTTCCCAAATAGGAGGTTCTGTGTTTGTAGGTAAGTCAAATATTAAATCTATGAGAGATTTTGGAAAGCGCCTTAAATTGATTATTTTGAGAAGATAAAATGAAGTTACCATGAAAATTCCAGATGCCACCTTCAAAAGAGCCACATACTCCGACTCTAAATCATACAATACTTTCGAAAAGAAATTTGCACATGGTCGATAGGTCTTAATTTTTCCGATCCTTGGTCTTAAATTGTTCTTATAGAAGTCTTAAATTCATTTTTAAACATGTGTGGGAAGTCTGATAAATATTGCACGTATAACTGAAATGTTCAGGTTATAAAGAAAATGTTATTATACTAGTTGGCATTAAAGGCATTAATTAATCCTAAACTGTTGACCCATCTCAGTTGTGGAAATGTTTTAAGTGATTGCCTATTTAACACTGACCACAGGGGGCGCTGCAGGTGGCTTGAACGGGTTATACAGTGGCCTCAAAGTGACGAAAACAGAACAAATGATCGGCGCTGTTCGACGAACACAGTAAGTGATTATTCTGTTTCTTAGCTATTGCTTTTTTTTGGCATATGTATATTTATATGGCAAAACTCCTTTATAGACAGCACGTAAAAAGGTGTTAAATGTCAAAGTACAACGGAATGATGCTTGGCATTGCATTGACTTGATTTATTCTTAGAGCCTTTTCATAATACTATATGGCCAAGTATTCTGAAATAGAAATACATTATACAGATTATTTCTGTTAGTCTGTTCTTATTTGGGTTAAATTTCCCATTTCTTATTCTAGAATGTTGAACTCAATTGCCAAGGGCGGCGCTTCAACTGCGCAAACACTTGGGATAGTTGGTAAGTTGAAATGTTGAAACACTAAACAGATGATCTCTCTAAATGTAAAATGGGACTGTCCCATTATACTCAAAATCTAAAAGTAAAATGTTAAATCAGGGATGTAAGTCTTTAGAGGTGTGTCTAATTTCAGATTTTTTTCATATCATTACCTCAAACAGTAATTTTCGAAATCAATTTCTTATATCACGTGTTATAGCATTTAAAGAAAATTTTAAACTTTCTTTCTAGGGTTTCAGATTTGTTTATTAACCCTGACTTACATCCCTGCTAAATTCTTATTATTTATCCGTCGTATACAATGCATATTATCATTTAACTTTCTACGTTGATTTATTCTTTTCTGCGAACGCAATTTTTCAGTCTTCTGTCGTAATAGCTTGAAATCGTAATTGAAGATAATACTGGTTAATTTTTCAACTTCAGCTCTCATGTACAGTGTCTTCGGTACCGTAATTGCCAAGGTGCGTGACGCCGAGGATGAACTAAACACTCTTACAGCAGGAACACTTACTGGCCTACTTTTCAAATCTTCAGGTAAATATCTACTTTACCCTCTCTAACGACACCCGCCTTCACTTTATTACTAGGCACAGGTTTATTCCCTTTTACAAATGAAAGTCTCTATTCAAATGCATTGATAAACTTATAGTTTCATTTATGTCTGAGGCGCGATCAAAGAAAAACAAAATATTCACTTATTTTCAATATTTCAGATTCTGATTTTAAGTTTGATTTCTAGGGTTACTTGTCTCGATTTTCATTTCCCCCACGTTTATATATCATAAACAACCGGGAAACAAGTTGTCGTCCATAAAAATCTAGGACCTACATTTAACAAAACTTTCCACTTTCCTTTGTACATGTACATGTGTTCAAATTTAAAAAAAAAAGTGCATGCTATTCTTAGTCGAATATCAATGTCAACGACAGTACACATTAAAAAAAACAAAAACAATGTAAATGTCCTTTTCTCCTACAGCTGGCATGAAGACGTGTTTACGGGGCGGCGCCGTAGGATTTGGCCTGTCAACAGTCTACTGCCTTTACACGAGCCGGGACCGGCTGAGGTCTACTGTGTTCGACCGATAATTAATCATTGTTGAAAATGTTTAATGAATGTATGTATGATATGGAGAGGTGCGTGAATGTTTGCGTGTGAGTATGCCACAGACAGGAGATATTTCGATTTTTCTTATTTTTTTTAAAGAAAAAAACATGTCTTTGTTCGAAAATAACTCCAGGTTCTCTTTCTTTATGATTTCTATTCATTGTTTTATATTCTGACAATGGTTATTCCTTCTTAAAGAATTGACAGGTATTCTATAATCAAATCTGCCGTTAGAGGCATGCTGGGGAAGACCACAGGAACATAGATGGATTCTCATTTACCGATATGAACATTATTTATTTCTTAACGGACGCGAAAGTCCATGCATAAAGACGTCTTTTGAGCTTCAGAGATCGAACTGATAATTTAAAGCCCAGCAATGTTTTACTGAAATAAAACTGAAATAATTGTCACAGTTCTTATTTTGTTGTTCTCAGATTTTTATTGAGTCGAGGCTATTAATATAGGCGTATTATGGTGAAATACAGTATCGATCTATTGACAGCAGCGATCCATATGCATACATCATATAGAAGTTAAGTATTCAAGATGCTTAATGAAAATAATTGATTAAATCCACTCATATTCATAAATGTGATATATCAAAGAGGTGAAAGACTAGCCCCAGACCGCTCATTATGTCTGTTTTAAACGGTTTGATATAAGACCTTGTCTATAAGTATAAACGTATTTTGTATCACGTGCTTGCAACTGATTTGTAGAGTCGACCTACCCATTTCAGATGTGCAGCCGCTATTTGAGTGTACAGGATAGAACTTAGTTGGTTTGTGAGTTCTCCACCAGGCGACGCACCTAGTCTGTTGGCGAATCACATTGTAGTACTTTAGGTGAGTCAAGCTGACTCTTCCCATCTTTTTAACGGATCTACCAAAATTGAAATGAAAGAGGAAACATGTATCATTACATGCACATCGGCAAAGCCAGTAGAAGGCATATTCAAAAGAAATTCCCTAGTTCTTTTTTAACCAAGATGTACTTACTAAATTGGCATAACAATTAGACTGTCCTTTGATATATCTTAAGACACGCGATTGTGATGATTTCCTTTTTGGATGGGAAAGCGTTTGTCGTTGACGTTTTGTGAACGTTTTTTCCATCTACTAAAGGGCCATACCTGTTACACAAAAGATGCTAACCACAAGGTGGGTGGGACTGGAAGTACCAGGATTTATTATGGCGTCGCAATACTATATAGTTCTTGATCAGATGGGTGTAGACCCCTAAAATCGACAGGGTGACACGGCCGTTTTTGGGCTTAGTGACATGCGACATGAACATTTTCTTAAATTCGACATGGCGACATGAACATTTCTTAAATTCGACAGGGCGACATGAACAGTTCTTAAATTCGACAGGGCGACATGAACATTTCTTAAATTCGACAGGGCATCATGGGACCGTAAGACCGTAAGTAGTTAGACCGTAAAATCTAAATCTAACATAAAATGTAATTTGACGTAAAATGTAAATCAAATCAACCTAAAATGTAAATTCAACCTAAAATGTAAATCAAATTGACGTAAAATGTAATTCCAAGGTTGACGTAAAATGAGAAAATGTAATCAAAGGGAATAACATAAAATGTAAACGGGACACTATATGTTGGGTACTAGGCCATGAAGAGTTCTTCTGGCTACATCTTTATCAGTGTACTTTATTAACTTTTCGATTTATTTGTGAAGTTATCAATAGATAATATATAATATATATTTACCGGAGAGATGTCGTTATTAATAAATTGGCTACAACAGGAAATAACAAGTAACAACAGTGATTAGTTTGGACATATATAAATATGATAAATATTTGTTAATCCTCCTATTACAGTAAGCAAAAGTTTAAAATTAGACAATGTGAGCAGGTCGGTGGTGTGGGAGCAACTGAACAATAATGGTTACGCTCCGAGTTTATATAGTGACCCGACAACGGATCCGCGTAACCACGGTAATGGAAGTGGTTACGTCACTGCCCTGCTCCTGGAAATAACAATTTTAAGGTATCAGACCCAAAAATATTACATATAAACTTCTAATGCTATAACTATAGGTACAGTGGGACCCTTCATGGGGGGTCCCCAATGTTGCACGTCGAATATAAGAAAAGGCCATGTCACCTGTCATTTACCTCCCCATGTTGCATGTTGCTTCTAGGATGCTGTCATGTCACATGTCGACTTTAAGAAACAAGCTTTGTCATTTGTTTTTTTTGTGTTTTTTTGTCTATTGAAAATATAATCTTAAGTCCCACTTAGAAAACCAAGCAAGAGAAGAGCAGAGAACAAATTTACATTTTACGGCAACTTTGCTGTTTACAATTTACGGCAGATATTTACATTTTACGCTTTGCTTATATTTACATTTTACATCAGGATGGTCTACATTTTACGTCAAATTTACATTTTACGTCAAATTTGGTAACATTTTACGTCAAATTACATTTTAAGTCAGATATACATTTTACGGTCTAACACCCCCCATCTACACCCCCTTCTTGGGATACATCTCCTTTAGGACAATCACACACACTATAAGGAGCTTTCACAAAGATGTTTGTTATACATGAACAATAAAATAGTCATGACCATAGACATACATAATATAGATAGGACGCTTGTGTTGTTTCTAGCTTTTCCTCATCTCGGCTAGAACTCCAGGTATAGGCAAAAATGTACACACCTGCTTGGAGAGTGTGAGGTGTTAGACTGTCTGTTGTGTTTACATCTATTTATTACAACTAGGACACATTACAACTCACAAATGCAAGGAGCTTCCACTCTACAGGTGGCCATGTGCTCAACTGAACGTTCGCCGTGCGAACCGGAAGTGACGTCACGGACCTTCAGGTCTCACAACACTACATTCCCTTTTCTTCTCCATAGAATGTTCATAGACCTTTGTCATAGTCTTCTGAGAATGTTCATAGTCTTTGGTCATCAGTGTCCTTAAAGTTCATACCAACTTTAACCTTTTACATTTACTGTAATATCACACAGTCACATATCAAACATATGTTATAGTCCTGAAACACAAACAATATATCAAGGCGAATACCTGCAACACAAGCAAGGCAAGTTATGACATGTTATGCAAACATTTTCAAACAATATAGCAATCAAAGACATATCAAAATACAGTCAAACACTTTCAGACTAATATTTGTCATCATGTCAATGTTCACACTTCAAAGTTCAATCCATCACATAGTCTTTGAACTTCTCCGGCACTCTCACGGCCCGTGTTGGCCTGTGGACTGGACTCTGTGGTACCGTCACTGCCCTAGATGGCGTGCGTACCGGACTCGCCAAAACTTGGGTCTCAAACTGTCCATTGTCTGAGATCTCGCCAGAGTCCTGTAGTTCTTCCGCTGGTGGCACATAAGGCTTCACCGCAGAAGAGTTCCTTTTGTACTGAACTCCCTCTTTGGAACTGACTGTCACTTCAGCCCCTTCCTTTGACACAACTTTGTACGGCTCTGGTTCAAACCGTGTCGCAAGCTTCCCTGTCGTTTTTGTGTTCTTCAACAGTACCGTGTCTCCTGGTAACACAGTACTGGGTGTAGCATGCCGTCTGGTATCGGCATAGTCCTTAGCAGCCAGCTTGTGCTGCCAATCACGATCACTAGCACCTTCATGTGCAATGGCACGGTCACACCTAAGCTCCGGCAGCTTCGACCTCAGCTCATGCCCAAACATCAGATAGGCGGGTGTTTTCCCAGTGCTCACCTGCGGGGTCGCACGGTAAGCCAGCAGGAACCTCTGAAGTTCCTTCTGCCACGGTTTCCCTTCCGTAGCAGCCACTTTTAACACTTTTAAGAGAGATCGGTTTTGCCGTTCAACCTCTCCATTGGCTTGAGGCCACAGTGGAGATGATTTGCGATGTTCAATCCCGTTCACCTCCAAGAAAGCCTCGAATTCCTCTGACACAAACTGACGACCATTGTCAGACTTTAATGAAAACGGGTACCCATATCTGGCAAAGATGGGCTCAAGAGCATCAATGACCTTTTGTGTTGTCACCGACTGCATCACAACTACCTCAAAATACCGACTGAAGTAGTCCACACACACTAAGAGATTCTCTCCTGTAGGCAAGGGTCCCATGAGATCCACTGCCACATCCTGCCAGGGTCCTGTCGGTGGCGCTGTCACTTTCAAGGCCTCAGGTGGGCGTCCCTCGCCAACAACCTGACAACCGTGACACGACCGACCGTCATCTACACTCGGAAACTCACATGACACAGCCTTCTGTTTCAACCGACAAACAAACTGATCAACCGTTTCCCCAGCAGACTGCTCTAACTGCCTGAACAAATGTCTCTCAAAAGGCACGTTAACTTGGGGCAAGAAATGGTCATCTAGGGCCTTAATACACTCTTGCAGGGAAACATCCCTGTCTTCAGGTACCAGTGTGTAAAACAGTTCTTGAAGATCAAGTCCCCCTGTATGAAGCAATAGAGCCACTTTTTGGTCCTCATTGACAACTCCCTTAGCTGTAACATACAGGTTAAATGCCCTTTTCCACCTCTTCCACCTTACAGACAAACCACTGGGATCCCCCTTTGGATCAAACTGGGGCAAACCACCAACATCCACCCTTATCACAGTGTCCACTGGACCTGGCTGGGCATCTTGGCCCTGAGCACCACCTGCTCCCTCAGGCATTTTGAGAAAAGTCCACTTTACCAGACTTCACAGAAAGATTTTCACACTTTCAGATAGTCCTACCACCTTGTTCCTCAATCCTCAGTCGCCATTTGTTGTGTTTACATCTATTTATTACAACTAGGACACATTACAACTCACAAATGCAAGGAGCTTCCACTCTACAGGTGGCCATGTGCTCAACTGAACATTCGCCGTGCGAACCGGAACTGACGTCACGGACCTTCAGGTCTCACAACACTACACTGTCTTTTCACACCTTTTAAGCCTACTACACATACACTGTACAGTAAATAATTTCTATATATATATCAAATTTTTATCAACATCAATGAATATATAATTTAATTCTGAGTCGAAAGATACCAAATATGACATATTCATCTTAATAAGAATGTAGTATATGGAATAATTGGTTTAATGAATGTGTGTAATATTTTTCATGCGAGAATTTTTGACTTGAAAATTATTGAATTGTTTAGGTAGATCTATTATTTCAGAAAAAATCGCTGCATCAAGTCAAAAAATATTGGCCTGATAGACATGTTTTACTAGGGAGTCTCTAGGGAGTCTAATATCTATCTAAAAGACAACAGAAGTATCAAAGGTTTATCAAAGTTGTAAATATGTTTTTATGGTAATGGATTTCCTATCCGCAGCCCTCAGTAGGGCCCTCTAACCACAAACCATACAGGTGAATGCTGTATATCTTTGGAAATGCCATAATCTGTAGTTTATGGAATGATTAATTTTATGAGTATATGTATAATTTATCATTTGAGAACTTTGACTTGAAAATTTTAGAATTATTTAGATAAAATTTTAGCTGAAATTACTACCGTATATGATTAATTTGGACCAAAAACAGCTTAAAAAGTATGAAAATGAATAGGAAGAGCAAATATCTTTGATTATGATATCATGAGTAACAAAGATATAACAAAAGTATAAATCAAGTTTTTCCTTCAACTCTCAGCCAGGTGGCATCGGCCCAGCCATAAAAAAAGGATGAATTGTCAAAGTTTGGGAATTAATTTTGAGAAAACTACAGATCATATAGATTAATGCAATACTCCATTGAGAACGACATAGCCTCTAGTACATGTATGTATATGGAATAATTGGTCTTATGAATGTGTGAGTAACACAATTAGAGTTAAGTTTGTCCTTCATGTAAGTTATTGTTGATTTATGGATTGTTCTGCTCATGCTGCCTCATTTATTAATCATCTTTCTAGACTGTTTTACTTTTATATCTATAATAGTATATATACGTGGCACAACAAAGAAAAGATATTAGAGTAATTCTTATGTGTCTTGATATCTTGACTGAAGAGCCAATATCAGGTATTTTATTGAAAGGATATGCATTTGCATGACCAATGGTGGATTTAGTCAATCAGAAGTATAGTTCTCAAATGGTAAGATGAAACTCAGGGTTTACTAATATTCTTAGGTAGCTGACAAAACTGTTGACCACTGAAAAAAACACTTTGCACATCTAAGCTAATTTAAGCATGAAGGGACAATTTAGCTAAGCTCAATTTTTTTCACATCAAATTATACCTTAGGACCTTTTATATGACAGAGTATGAAAGATTTTTAAGCCTACCCATATTGATATTTTTGGATCTGAAAATATGCAATTATTGCTTCTTTTCTCTCTCAAGTTCAACGACCAATATCTCATAATGTACCCAATTTCAGAGACTCATATCCTGTGATGTTTCCATTTTTTTCAAGTTTAACGTCAAATATCTCCTAACATACCTAATTTCAGAGTCTTAAAGCTCAATCTTGACCTTAATTAATAAAGCTGGGTCAAGATTGAAAAGTATCCTTAAAAAGATAAAACATTCTAAGTGTGACATCAATTTGGCTATTCTCGAATGGAGGAGAGGAACACCCCTTAGGGTTAAGTGAAGGTAAACCGTCGCGAAGCTGGAGTTTATGCTATATAACCTCCGAGGCGTCGGCCGAGGAGGTTATATAGCATAAACTCCACCTCCAAGGCGGTTTACAAGCTTATACTACGTCACATAACTACAAGATACATATTGTTAAAGAATATTGTAGACATAGACCTATTAATGTGGAATATATTCAAGGAAGAACCCACAGAATTTTAACACTGGATCCTATGGGAAGGATTTACTTTTATTATACTACTCCCGCTCCACACTTCTATTGTAAATACAGTAGGTTTCTGAGCGTAACCTCCTATGTCTGATCAAGTAAACCTCCGGCGGAGGTTTATTGGCTAAACCTCCGGAGGTTATGTGATAAACCTCCGCAGGTTTTGTGGTAAACCTCCGCAGGTTATGTAGTCAACCTCCGGAGGTTATTTGAGAGATTCTCTCAAACTCATGTGCCCAATTACGAATTTTTGAAAAGTTTTATTTTCCATTCAACACACCCAGATTCGAAACCTATACCTTTCAATTAATAATCCAAGAGGCTAACCACTACCCTATTGTGGCAGCTGGTACACTTACAGCTGATCACCTATGCCGATGAATTGACTAACTATAAGTTATAAGGGGACGTAGTATTATAAAAAGCCTAAAATAGAAATAGAAAAACATCCCCCAGCCCTGGGATCGATCCTGGGACCTTTTGCATACAAGTCACATGCCCTAACCATTAAACTACAGGGTTAGTTGGAAGGGAAGCGTTGGGCAGCTCTTCTGATTGAAATAATATTGTGTGGTACTTAAGGAATGATAATATATATATATATATGTATATATGTAAATATATGTATATCTTAATCATAAGTCGATCTACACACAAATAAATGATTGTTCCAGTGGCTATGGGACGTAGTATAAGTGAAGGTAAACCGCCGCGGAGGCGGAGTTTATGCTATATAACCTCCGAGGCATCAGCCGAGGAGGTTATATAGCATAAACGTTGCCTCCAAGGCGGTTTACAAGCTTATACTACAACCTCTAAAGAACACAAATGTATACTTTGATTCATGTTAGAGCCATATATTATATATAGGATAGGTATTATGAAGCCATGAAATAGAAAACTATGAAAAAAAAATCAGTAGTCTCAGAGTACCAGTGAACACGAGGTCACTCTGTGCATCAGTGTTCTCAAGTTCAAGGAGCGATGGACAGGGATCTTGCTGCAGAGTGTACAGCAAGAATTTTGTCCCGTAATGCACAAATTCCCCCCCCCCCCCCCCCCGGACCACGCCACCTAGTGTAGAACTCAACCAAAGAAGGGCTAACCAGACAAGCTTGGGGGGGGGGATTATGTAATGACCCTCCACCAGTCAGATGTCGCGCTGTCCCCACCCCGTGGATTTGTTTGTCCAGCCGTCACTGAACCGTGACGTTCGCACGAGGTCAGAATAAGACTATGCACGGGTAAGAGTGGTACAAATGTGGACCACCGTATATACCAACTGCCTCAATAGAGTAGTGGTTAGCCTCTTGGACTCTACTTCCAAAGCACCCTGTGCTCCCGACAGGGTCATCAAAGGCCGGGTGTGTGGTGTCCTTTCTATGGGACATTGCACACTAAAGACCCCTTGCCACTCTTCGCAACGAGTAGGGTATTGCACCCGGTGGCGGGTTTCTCCTAAACCATATCATGTATTCGGTCACCGCCCTTGTGGCGTAAAATAAGCTGAAAAGTATTACCTTGTGCAGTCTGGAAAGAACCCATAAGGGTTGGCCGGACGTTAAACTACCCCAACAAACAAACAAACAATCTACTTCCAAAGGTATGGGATTTGAATCCCAGGAATGCCTTACACACTAATACTTTTCATAAATTCGAAATTGATCATAGTAGACATACATATTCTTGTGAGTATGTCTCTCATAACCTCCAGAGGTTTATCACATAACCCCTGGAGGTTTATCACATAACCTCCGGAGGTTTACCCAATAAACCTCTGGAGGTTTACCCAATAAACCTCCGCCGGAGGTTTACCTGCAGGGTAAACCTCCTGGTGGATGTCAGACACCGGATGTTACGCCCAGAAACCTACTGTGAGAACAATAGGCTCGGGGTCTGGGAGGACTATAAGCTTGTAAAACGCCTTGGTGGCGGAGGTTATGGTATATAACCTCCGCCACCGCGGCGGTTTACCTTCACTTATTCATTAAATCATAAAAAAATGAAAGCTTCCAGAAATAAAATATGTGATACATGAGCAATTTTACAAGGTTCTTAGCTACATTGTATTATTTGGCGATTTGATGAATATCAAAAACGTTATGAAGAAAACATGAAAAAAAGTAGAGTGTCACAGCCCCAGTGCAAGCGTGGTAGCGCCTATACTGTGAATATATTTATTTTCGTGCTGTACATATTTTCACTTAATTCGAGTTCATGAAATTCCCGCGAAAATACGTAGAATATGAAAATATCTTTTAGCATACTATACAGGGTCCAACTGTCGGCAAAGCAAAATTAAATCCTCGTGAATTTGTCTTTTAGGGCAAATCCATAAAAATGTATCCACACAAAAATATCTACATTCACAGTAAGCTATAATTATCCCTACCCGGTACTCAGAAGAGCGGGACATGGAACGCCAGCCGTGGTCACCACTCACGGCCGGCAGGACCAGAACAGCTGCCTCAATAGGGTAGTGGGTAGCCTCTTGGACTCTACATCCAAAGATTCAGGTTTCGAGTCTGCAAGGCATTCTATATGACTGATAGCTCTTTTCGTAAATTCAAAATTGGACACACAGGTTGATGTCATTGTTGAAATTTCTCAACTAACCTCCGGAGGTTTACTGCCTAACCTCCGGAGGTTTACTGCCTAACCTCCGGAGGTTTACTGCCTAACCTCCGGAGGTTTACTGCCTAACCTCCGGAGGTTTACTGCCTAACCTCCGGAGGTTTATCAAATAAACCTCCGCCGGAGGTTAACCTGAAGGGAGAACTGTAGGTTACGCTCAGAAACCTACGTTGAGAACAATAGACAAACATCCCACGAGTAGTATAAGGTTCTCCAGTCCAGTTATCACAAGGGCATAGACTTCCTTCTACCATACCAGCTACATTATACCAGCTCTATCCCAAACCTATTACTGTCAGCATCTCAACCGGCTTGAATGCTCAAATATTACGATAAAGGTGCTCTATCTCAGGAGCGACTAGAGCTGGAACAAAGTGAAAAAGTTCCCATGCATACACAGGTTGGTTATCAGCAAAAGTAACAGAAAAATGTACTGAGCCGTGTCATATTTTGTACAAAGGAAAATGAGAGTATCGTTGTAATAGACCACTGTCCGTGATAAACTGTTCTAGTAAGGGAATAACGCACGGAGGGGCAGGGTCGAGTCTCCCTCAACCCCCCGTGCCTCTAGCCAGGCACTAGGAGGTCGAGACCCTGCCCCGAGTGCGTTATTCACGTTATAACACGGAGAATTGTTGCAAAATTGTTGAAAAATGTGTTAAGATAATCTAAATATTGATACATATGCAACAACACTTTGCTAAATTTGTTACGAAGTTTTTAAAGTTATCCTCAATGTTTTCTCATTGTTTCTACAATATTCTCCCTCTATTGTGCCAACTATTCAAAGTGAACTCTGAAAATTTTATGATATCCTTGTAGCATGGTTCCAAACAAGCAACTTTCTCGCTTATTGTATAAGGATTAGATGTCCAGTAAAAAAGATATAACCAAAATTGTGCAGACAGTCCAGTTAAAATGTCACCCAGCTTTGAAATGAAGCAACACATCGTAGCAACACATAGCAACGCATAGCAACCTGACCTAATTATGTGAATACTCTGTGCTCATTGGCTGGAGCTATTGTGTCCATGGAGAGGTGATTTCTAGCTCAGGATAGATGCACGAGAGGGTAGCAACATAAAAACCCTGTAAAACATGCTGTTATTCAGAACATATAACCATTTTTTATCGCATTTCATTTTTACTATGTCATATCACACTTATTTACAAAATTTGGTGAAGATTGAGGCATTTAAACTAATTTTACAACGTTGTTTACAAAATACGGACGTCTAGATCGGCACGTTGCCACCCCCCAGCCGTGTTATAAAATACCATAACAGATAGAATTGTTGTGTCATGGTCTAGTTTTGTGAATTCAACAAACTTCGAAAAATAGTCGGTGACTAGAACATAATTATGATTACTGTCAAAAGAGAACAGATCGCTGGCGACCTTCTGCCATGGATACTTAGGAATTTGAGATGTAGCCATAGGCTCTTTTTACTGCTTAGAACAGCACTCAGCACAAGTGCTACACTGTTCTCACATATGTGTGACTTCGGCGCCCATGTCAGGCCAGAAAAATCTTTTGCTCTAGCTGTACACTTTTCTACACTAAGATGGCTTTGGTGAATTTTTGTCAACATGGACTGACAGAGCGAAGTAGTGACAATTAACTTTCCCCGTCTAAGAGCAAGACCTTCAGAGATATACTGAACTATAGAGGTTAATTATCTGTTATTTGTAGGGTGTGTAAATGTCGTAATTAGTTTATAGATAATAACTAGCTCCGTACGCAGTCTCCTCCTCGTCGACTGCTGTCGTCCAATACATAATTATAGTTCCCACATCATGTAAGACATGAACACTCGCGTGAAAGGATATTGTTGGTTTATTATCCAGTGTATAGTCGCTTTGTGACAAGAACTCGATTGACCATGATCAGTCCCGAGGTAAACATCCCCTCAAACACATTCAGTCAACGCTCCCGTGCTCTTACACGATTTCTATGCCTCTCTCCAGAACCAAGACTGCAGCGAACTCTGACTGACTAAGAGCGGAACACGCTCTTTTAGAGTGGTACGTCACACCATGACTCCTCCCCCATTTCACCATTGACAAAGTGAAACATGGCTTATGCGTGTGCATCTAAAGCTCATGCCTTAATGCCTAAACATGGACTGGCCACCTGCGTCAATACAATACAACTCATCTTAAACAGACCAAAATGGACGAACCTCTTGCGAGACTAAATTTTTACCATCAGGGCAACCTTGATTAACATATTTTTGTATCATTTGTAGAACAAGGTCCCCCGTGGGGATCCATGGTGGGGGTTCCTTCGGGAGCCTCCTGGGAAGAATGTGTCTCCAACAGCCCCTTGTTGTTCATAGAAGGCAAAAAAGGAGAGACCAGACTTGATAGCTCAATTGGTAGAGTGCCTGTTTCTTATATAACTGATCGGCAAATTGCATACAGAATGGACTTTGTACCATTTGACCTTACTACTTTCTGTGTATGGTTGTGGCACCCTACTAAGGGTGTCTGCGATAACTAGGTCTTTACCTTTTCACCAACACAGAAAGAATACTTTTGTAGAACGCCATTTGAACTTCTTAATTGGAACTTCTGTAATTTAGCTTGAATCCCCCCCTCCTCAACAAATTTTACCTGGACATTTTCATATTTTAAGGCCATGTTCTTACATGAATATGTCAGCATTTTAACCACTCTCAATAGGTTATGGGCCCAATATTGCTTGGTGTAAATGCATGAGGAATCTGTAAGTGTTTTGAGTCCTAGAACTGCCCGGTAGATATGTATCAAGGATGGATTGTGGGGTTGTAAATGGGACTGAGATCAGACCCGCACCAGGTGATGCTGACAAGTTTGCCAAACTTGAGACGAAGTGTTGCTGTACCTGTTTGGGAAGCCAAGTAATCTAATAAAGGCGTAGAACCTGTTGGAATACTAATTCCAGAAAAAACCTTGCGCCAGTAAGTAACACCTGAAGAAGTTCTCTCAACTATACTCCCTGAGACTCAAGGATGGTGGTTCAGTACAGGACTGCATCAGGGTGATGACAGAGACATTCAATGCGCTGCCAGTGATCGGTGACCCAATTATGAAAGAGGACTACATTGAACTATAGGGTTTTATTTTACTGTTATCCATTAGTCTACCATTTGTTAGTTTTCCGTCTTCATGGTTCCAGTATGCTAGCCATTTGTTGTGCTCTTCCATCTCATCTAGACTGTATGCCATCCTAGAACATAGGTCGAAATTCATGCATGTGTGATGAATGTCCATTCATCTGTGTGAACTAGAATGTAATCAAATATTGAAATAATATGGAAAATATTAAGGTACGAAAAAATATATCGGAAAATCACGAAAACACGAAAGCATGAAAATGTATTGTAACCGGATATGACGTCAGAGTAGTCATGTGATCTAAGTGACCAATCATAATCGAGTAATAGAGTATAAAAGGGGGCGTGAAGGCCCGAAATAAACAGTCCCATCTTGGTACTCCTTGTGTTCACATGTGTCTTCTTCCAGTAACCTGAACCTCGAATGGGTTTTAGCCGAAGATATGCCAAAAATAGAGGTTAATTAACTAGTTGAACTGTGTAAATGGTCTAAGTTAGTAGTTTATCGGAAACGAAAAGAGGAGGGGTCCGGAAGACTGAAGATGGCCCGAAAGCCCGGATTGGCCCGAAGCACGACCCGGGACCGGAAGACCGGTCAGGTATGAAAGCCCGAAATCGCAAGCAGCCCGCCCGTGACCGCTGGGACGAAGGCGCAACCCGCTTGGCCCCACGCTACCAACCACTAGGCAAGCAGCGACCCAACACCCACGGAAGACCAGATCGGACAGTAGGAACGGCAAAGATCCATCCTTTCAACCCCCTAACCAAAACCGATCCACCTTCGCCCGATGTCCGGTACACTCCAGCCCTGACAGAACGGCACACATCCCCCCCCCATCAGAGAATACCGATTCCCCAACCGTCCCGCTCGTTCCCCCTTGTGCACAAGGCACGACTCTTAATCTTACACCTCGGTTTCCTGTTAGAACTCTTTGTTTGGCTCGAGATCAAAACAACCCCCAAGTCCCTTCACCGTAGGAATCAGAAACCCCGACCTACCAAGGAATGTCACACATGACAAAGAACACTTGCGTCAAAAGTTCTGACCCCATGTGAAGTAAATGGCCTAAAAGATAAACAGGGAATAAACTGCCAGATAAGCTTCCTAAATGAAATGTCTGTCTAAAAACCTCTGGCCTGGAATTCACCACAACTTGGTAAAATAAAGGTCACAGGCCAAAGATGACAGGCTCAGACAGCCAAATGAAGTCTAAAACTGTAGTCACTCATAAAATACAAGGCAGAGATAAACTAGATGGCATAAAACTCCTATACTCTGATTAAAGTCAGTTCTCCACAACAGGCTGGGCTACCCTGAGGTCAAAACCCAGCTAAAACTATACAGAGAACTGACAAAAACAGAGTAGAGAAAAGGCCACTATAACTATAGAGATCAATAGGAAAACTGAGGAGAGCCCTCACCACAAGTGATCTCTATGACTGCCCAACTCAAAGTGATGAAATCTGATGAAGTCAGATGAAACAAGATGGAGTCTCCCTCCAAAACTGGGCACCAGCCAACCAAATAGCTCCTAACAATCAGAAAAGGCGGGAAACACAGAGCTTGGCTCCCATTGGCTGAGCTGCTGGCCCCCTAAGATGTAATAAAAAACAAAATGGCCTCTTAGGGCCCAAGCTGGCCCAAAACTGGCTAAGGCCAAAGACTGTTTGACAGTCTAAATCATAAATAAAGATCAAGTAATGCTGAAAGGTAAGACAGACATAAAAACCTTTAGAACATCTCCCCTGAGCCAGGGAAGGCCTGGAGAGGAGGTGCAGGAGAGGAGGCGCCAACTCGGCGCGCTACACTACCACCCATCTGCCTCCATTCACTCACCCAGACAGTAACACGGCTAACATATTCACTCTGAGGAGCACTGGTACACACTGTGGTCTTATTTACTCATACCTATGAGATCATCTCTACACTCTCTGCCCACAGAGCTACTCAGAGAGTCAATCTTAGCCCTGATCCTTGCTTCTAACTAAAGCTAGCTAACATACTGCATAGTGAACTGACACCTCTGTTGGTACAGTGTGGTGCATCTACTCACCAGTTTGCCAGACTCATATGGGATACTGGTCTCCATGCGTGAGGTCTGTCCGGAGATCTTGAAAATGGAGATGGTGATGGAGTGTCTACTTCTTGAGGAGGGAAAACTTGCAGGGGGTGAGTCAGCAGAAGATCATGACAGCGACAAGACAATGATAGTGAGACGCCAGGGGAAGGGAGGGCCCATGTGTTACAGTGTCGGAATGTAAACATGACTGTCCGGAGCAGTAGTGACCGAGACAGCGACTACGTTGGTTTGATGGTGTGTCACGCACTGTCAACAACCGACACTGGAATTGACAGATGGATCATCAACTCTGGAGCCATCTGTCACATGTTTATCGATAGGTCCCAGTTCGCCAACTACATTCTCCTGGACAGGCCCTGGATGTCATGCTAGAGTGAGTGATGGATGTTTTACGCATTATGGACTGCCCGGGTCATTTTCATGGTGAAAACAAGTTAGAACAAATTCTGACTTTTCAGACACTTGTTTTGACTTGGTTAATCTTTGGTGATCATATGTTATGAGATGTGAGTGACAGGGTTGGCAAACAGCAGGTGATCAGCAGGGGATCAAAGCCCACAAGGGGGCATCATGCTGGATGATGGACATAAGCTGAAGGCAGTGGGGCATGGTACTGTCTCACTGCAGGTGATGCTGTTATTTTGCAACGTTAAAATGTGCAGGTTGAGTGATCTGTTATACATCCCAAATTTGTCATTCAACCTGCCGAGTGTCCAAATCTTGTGATGCCATTATATGTACCGTGTTCATGAAGAAAGGATGTGAATCCTTGATGCTGGGGGTAAGGTCGTGGTTACAGGGACTTGGGTAGGGGAACTATACTACTTGAATTGTAGGGGAACGCACTATGCAGCAAACTGGGGGTAAGGTCGTGGTTACAGGGACTTGGGTAGGGGAACTATACTACTTGAACTGTAGGGGAACGCACTATGCAGCAAACGTGGGATGCAGCAGCGGTACAGAGGCACTGTGGCATCAATGGTATGGTCATATCAGAGTTCAAAGCATAAAACAGCTGGTTACAGAGGATGTGGTAGTTGGGCTTGAAATATCAGTGTCTGTGAGCCATGTGCCAATGGAAAGCTCCACCGCACCAGGTTCCCTACTAGTGGGGTCTGTTAACAACATTTTCCTTATGCGGCGGATAAAAGCACCAAATTTGGTATGAGGCAACTCTGAGGCATGACTATCAAATCTGGAAGGGGAGCCCCATTGAAATATCAATAGGATGGATGTAGGGGCCCAAAAACCAATATGGCCAACTTTTACTATAAAAATTCTTGGATCTCAGCATCTAACATGACTAAAGAGACATGGTTGGTGTCAAAATTGAGGGATTATGGGTCAGGGAATTCAATTATTTATGTTTCAAGTCAATGCAGAAATCCAAAAACCAAGATGGCTGACCAATTTTGAGAAATATATATTATGATTTGTAGCTACTAAGGCATAAGGCCAGGGGAAATGGTTCCAATATCAGTAGTTAAAAGCCTAGAGGGCTGAATAAATATGATATTCATCCAATACAATACCATAAATTTCAAAATGGCTGAATTCATTAGCATGATACCTTTGATAATGACCCCTGGATTCCAAAATAATTAAAAAGAAAGGATATAGACTTTACTCTTTTGCCACAAGATTTCTTGATTTCATTTGGTATGATGATCCCCTGGGACCCCTTCATTGAATTTAAAAGAGGAGCCACCTTAAAATATCAATATAACCCGGACAGGGTCAAAAATCCAATATGGCTTACTATTATTGAAATAATCTTATCTCTCAGCTTCTGAAATGCCTAGAAACACATTGCTATTGTCCAAATTGGTAGATTATAGGACAGGGAATTCAATTATTTACCTCTAGAATCTATACAATAGGTCTAATCAAAGCTAGCCAAAAGTTTTGGTTAAATACCTTAAATTTCAAATGCTAAAAACATACAAAATTTGTCAATATTTCATTTTGGTATTTCAAGATGGCTCCCCTTCTAGATTCAATAGTTATGCCTCATAGGTGCCTCATGCAAAATTTGGTGCTTTTATCCGCCGCGTAACGAGGTCAGGTTTTAAAGGCTCTGAGAACTGATAATGGTGGAGATTATACATCAATTGAGTTCAAGTAATATGTGAGGAAAGGGGATCAGGCACAAGCTAATATTCCAAAAAAAACCTGAGCAAAATGTGGTTGCCGAGACAATGAACCACACTATCATGGAGACTGCTTGGTCTGTGCTGGCTGAGGTGAAGCTCCTCCAAAAGTTCTTGGGGAGGCTGTCTCAATGGCAGTCTACCCTAGAAACTGATGAATAACAACTGCAGTTGAGGGGTTGACTCTGCGTGAGAATCTTACCGGTGAGAAGCCCTGAGAAGATAACCTCAGAGTATTTGGGTATCTGGCGTTCGCCCATGTGCCAAAGGATGAGTGGCACAAATTTTATTCGAAGGCAGGGAGGTTTGTATTACTTGGTTATGGTGAGACCACTAAAGCTAGGTTATCATCTGTATGACATTAACTACGGCCAGGTGTTGTTCAGCCGTGATGTCATTTTTGACAAGTCGAAGCTTGAGTTGAGAAGGAGCCCAAAAATTGGTTACTGGTAAAATGGAGCCTGTGGCAGACCTGGATGGACCTGTGGAGCAGTGACCTGCCTGCATGAGATAACCACCTAATATGTATGGCAAGTGGGTGAGTCTGACAACTGATAAGCCTCAACCATTATCAGTGTGTGGGAGAGATGGCATCACTGGAAGAACTCAAAGGCTGGAAGACTGTTGGGAGCAAATGGGTGTTCAAGGAGAAAGTCAGTATAAATGGGAAAACCAAGCAGTACAAGGCATGGTTAGTGGCGCAGGGCTACTCACAGCAGCAAGGGGCCGGACTTCAATGAGACCTTTAGTCAAGTAGTGAGAGTCAAATCTGTGTGTGCGGTGATAGCCTTGGCTGCCAAGAATGACCTTGCTGTTGCATCAGCTGGATGTAACCATAGCATTCTTGATTGGCACTTTAGAAGAAGAGGTGTTCATGCAACAACCAGAGGGGTTTGTGACAGAAGGCCAGGAGGAGCTTGTGTGTAAGCTCAAAAAGAACATAATTATGGTTTGAAACAGTCCTCCCTGTGCTGGAACACTCAACTAACATCTTGGTTAGATTGGATTCACCCAGTCCACCAGGGACTTGTGCACCTATACGTCAAAAGGAGAGCAGTTTACATTGATGTAATCATCATCACCACAAAATACAAGAGGTGCCTGAAGGAAGGAAGTAAAGAAGGGTATCACAGACAAGTTCACCGTAAAAGATATGGGTGAGCTGAGCTACTTCCTTGGTGTAACTGTGGACCAACGCTCCAACCCTGACAACATCTGGCTTGGGCAACCCAGTTACTCTGAGTGCATGCTCCAGTATTTCCAAATGCACAAGGCTAAGCAGGTGTCAACACCAGTCAATGCCAATGCTAAGCTTACCAAACCAATGAAGAGTATGTGAGGCCATCTGGATTGGCCAGCTGGTTGGTGACTTCACCACCAGACCAACCATCACCGTCACTACCTATGAGAACAATCAGTCAGTGGTCTGCATGAGTAAAACCTGCAGTTTCATGGCCATGCCAAACATATTGACATAAAGTTCCACTTCATTCGAGATCAGGTTGAAAAGGGAACTATCATCTTGAAGTAAATTAAAGAAGCATGGCTGGCATCAAGAAAATATAGACATTATGTTTTTTTTGACATGGACTTTCTAAATACTGTCATATGTACTATATAGCTCTATATGTTTTGTCTAACTGATAACCTTTACTCTATAGATCTGTTTTTTCATGTAATCTTATTTCTAAGTTGCATGTGTTATCTAAGTCAAGTAAGTAACCTCTTATCTAAAATATAGTTCTTGATTAGTTGCAAAAAATGAAGTAATACTACACTTAAACTGAGAGAGAGTGTTGAAAAGCACTTGAAAAGTTCGTATCTGATTGGTGGGGACCCCTGTACTGTACGCAGGTGGTCAGTCCGTGAAATATCAGGAACAATGCAGGAGAACTCTTGAGAACATCTCCACATATCCAGAGAAACATAACTGAGTCATCCTTCAGGTATCACCACAGTAAAATATAAATATCAGGTGTCACTTCACTAAAATTTAATAATATTATTAAACCCAATAATACTACAGTCCTTGCTCGAGTTTCGCCATCTTTGTGTTTACACTAAAGCAGGGCTAAAGTAATTACTCTTTGTCAAAGGCAAAGAGCAGGGGGAGGACTCTAGTGACAACTGTTATTCCATCCATATATAAAGTGCTGTACTGGCAGCACTCAGCTAGAGAGCTGATAGTTGTTGTGAGATTAACATCCCGGAGTTAGAATTGAAGCTGATAGACAGTTTAGCTTGACGGGAGCGTTGGCTGAGTGTGGTTGAGTGGATCCTACCCTTAATTTTGAACTGTTCATTGTCATTGAAATCTTGCCAGGATTACATGTACATAAACAGGATATAATAAAAGATCATCCTTTCACGCGAGTGTTAGCAACATTAACTATTAGCAGGGGCAGATCCAGGAATTTGCAGAGGCAGGGGGGGTCCCAAAAACATGAATGTATGTATCAAACGTGATTTAACAGCGGAGGGGGGGGGGGGGCAAGGCCTGTCTGCCGCCGCCCTGGATCTGCCCTGATTAGTATGTATTGGACGACTGCAGTAAGAAGAGGAAGGCTGCAATAGGAGCTAGCTAATATCCAAAGCAATCAGGCGATTTAAAATTAGACCTTAACTTTAATGGATATTTAACCTACTATAGTTCAACCCTGTGAAAATTAAGAAAGAAAAATATTCCTGAATGTTATCAGAAAACGACAAACGCTGTCTGAAGTTTCAAAGAGGAATGTTGAGTAATGACCCTTATAGGGCCACTTAATTGCCTGGCTATTATAGTGCCTAAGCAACTATTTCCAGTCATTCATAGGAACCTTGACATTCTCAGTGCCTCTATTTGTTTTAATCTCAATTCCAGCCCATTAGGATAAGGAGGCTAATTTCAAACACAATCTCTTTCATTCCATTCAGTCTTTGAAAAAATAGCCGATTGGTTCATTGTTACCTTTTGGACAAAGATGGTGCATTTTCTTTTGTACACACCAATGAGGAACATGCTACCAAATACCTACTTTTATTAGGGTTGAGGTCAGATTAATTTGATGAGCCATGTGACCTGTCTCATAATGGCATGTATAAAAGTGAAGGATGTTTTTGTCAAATCATGCACTGTTGCGCAGAAATTCTTACCAATTAATACTATTTCATTTCTGGGCTTACAATCGAAGTTATTTTTTTTTAATGATAAAAACACCTAATCTTTAGAACTAATTACAGAATTTAAATCAGCCAGGTAGAACAGCCATAATTCAACAGTGGGACTCACTGGACCATAGATATCCTTGATGAGAGACATTGTTTCACAGTATCATTATGCGATGGGCCAATGGGTATGCAAGCACCAATTAAACGTTATTTCAATTAAACTGAGGAGATGGAGCAACAAAGTTCTTTCCAACCTGCCCCTCATTGCTGCCGTGGGCCCTATTCCCATGGCACCCTATTCCGATAAGGCCGGCAGGGGACAAAGAATGCATGTCATAGGTCTGCCCAATCATTGAAAGGGCAGCTTATTTTACAATGCTTACATACATACATACATACATACATACACACACACACACATATATATATATATATATATACATATATACATACATACATACATACATACATACATACATTCAAACATACATACATACATACATACATACATACATACATACATACATACATTGCTTTATGAATCATTTGTAAAATCACCTGGGCTGCGTCCCTCATTGCCAAAACTTACTCCTGTTGTATCTAATTTGTATTTTTAGGTCCTATTTAAGAATGCAGCATTCAAAGGTGGTCAGGTGCAGGCCTCTTTTAGAGAACTTGTTAAAGACTATTGAAAAATGTGTATAGCGTTTTAGTAAACATGGAAATTGTTCATACTATAATAAAGTAGACAAAACAAGCTTTCCATTGATGTGTGCATTAGACAATGAAGTGCATAAATTTGATTATGTGAACAGTGGAAAGATCTGACTGGAAAAATGCTAAAATTACCCCTCTATATAATATGGACTGACTTCTCTAGGTTACACCTGACTTACCAGGGCCACCCCAACCTGGTGCAATGGTTAGTGCCAGTGGTCGTTGAGACTGGTGCCAGTAATTATAGGCCCTCAAACTGAGATTGTCCTTCACCTGTCAATCACAGTTACTTGTCTGTCCACTGTCTGGGTGCACCAGAGGAGCAATGACCATGGTCATGCTCTAATGCACTCACTTCAACTTTTTCCTGACATTTTTTAACATCCAAGTTATTGTAAAATGGGTAAAATTACGCAACTATGGAAAGCCACAGATATTAGCCCTGCAGATGTTATTCCACCGATAGGCTTTACCTGTATAAGGCATGGCTTATTTTGGTCACTTGGGAACAACCGTATGTAATTTAGGGACCATAATACAAGATAGCTTAGCCAGCAACGGGTTCAAGTCAAGAACGCAGCCCTTGTCACTAATCCTCATCCAAAAATGGTATGATAAGGTTAGAGATAAAACAAACTTCTTTACTTTTACTTTCTGAAAACTCATTACCTCACTGAGGCTCATCATCACATGAGCGATGTGTGTTACCTAAATTTGACATTATCAAGGACCAAGTAAAGGCCTTGCTCCTCAATATTATGATGTTCAGAAAACACCACTCCTGAGATCTTAAATAAGGTCTACTTTACAACCTTTTTTTTTTTTTGATAATATTTTTATTTGTCATCTTCAGATCATATCTGCTCTTCCAGACGTTACAATGAAATACTCTTACATATAGTACATAGTATAATTATCAGTTTTATGGTAGTATAATATGATATGTACAATGGAATGAAAAAAAGAATAAATATGACTACAGTTACTAGACTGGTAATAGATGGCACAGACAGACAAATTCTCAAACATAGTTTATATTGGGATAAAGATGGACAATAAATGCAATGCCTTCAACTATCATTAGTGGCCTTAATTATTCATATTGTAGTATTGTTTAATTCTATTTTTAAATTCAAAGCCATTGTCTATAACTCTTAAGTTTCTCGGAATTGTCAGCCACATCTTTGCGCCCCTATAATACGGCGATTTTTTGGCCTCTTCTGTTTTTGGCTTAACAATACGGAACTGACTCAAAGCTTGATTTCTTGTCATTCGGTTTTGTTTCTTAAGCCAAATTCCTTTTTCCTTCCATTTAAACATTAAGTTTAGTAAATGGCATTTCCGACGGGTTTTCAAAGTTGTTAATTTGGAGATTTTCAACAATTCCGTTCTAGGCATATCTATTGGGTTCTTGATATTATGAACTATGCGCAGGGCCTTATATTGCAATTTTTCTAACTTTAATATGTCACGTTTTTTACAAGAGTCAATTAAAAAATCGCAATATTCGAAGTAAGGTAGTATGGTTTGTTTATAAACCAACAAAGATATACGAGTACTCAGGCATCTTCTCAATTTTTTCAGTTTGTAAATTTTCTGGTATGCCGTCTTGTACCCATTATCAAGATGTTTTTGGAAATCAAGTGTATTCTCAAACCATACACCTAGATATTTATAGCTCTTTGTTTCAGAAAGGGTTTCCCTTCCTGTTTTAATTTCTATTTTGCAATTATTCTTATTATTTATTAACATCAATTTTGTTTTGGAAATATTCATCTTCATACTGTTGTCAGAACACCACTGGATAACAGAATTGAATGACTGTTGGAGATTCTTACTCAGTACATCAACATCACGGTCAGAATCAAATATCACTGCATCATCAGCGAACAATAAGATGTTGCCCGTGTGTATATAGTCCACCATATCATTTATATATAATATAAACAGCAGTGGCCCTAGGACAGAGCCTTGTGGTACTCCATTGCATACTATGAGATCAGATGATAGTATTGAATTAACCTTAGTTATTTGCTTTCTATTAGTCAGATAATTACTAAACCAGTGTAAGGCCTGCCCAGCTACTCCATATAGTTTCAATTTTTGCATTAACCTGGGGTGGGCAACCATATTAAAGGCCTTGGACATATCGACAAATATACATCCTATTACTTGATTTTTGTCCTTATGTTCATATGCATATTTGGAAAGCTGCATCACCGCTTGCATTGTTGATTTGCCTGGTTGGAACCCATATTGTTCATTTGCAATTAGATTATTGCATTCTAAATAACGAAGAAGTTGCTTATGTATAATTTTCTCTAGTAATTTCCCTAAGATTGGCAGTATTACAATTGGCCTCCAATTAGTCAATTGCAAAGGATTTCCTTGTTTTGGGATAGGTGATACAATTCCAAGCTTCCAATCATCAGGAAAAATTCCATTAGCAATACAACTGTTTAAGAGAATGAGAATATTATCAACATCTAGCAGCAAGTAATCCCGTATTACTTTTGAAGAAATAGATAAATGTCCTGAGGGCTTGTAAATATCAATTTCTCTTATTAAACCTATTAGATCGTCAAGATCAATTTCCTCAAATAATTCAAGATTGTACTCTGGTAGAGGGCCATAAATCGATTTTTCGGCTGACATCTCATTATGAAGAGAGAGTGCATTACCCAACTCCGCATAATATTTGTTCATATGATCAGGTAGCTCATTGTCAGTGATTAATTGACCATCAGAATTTTCAATATTAATTTTCGCATTGATCACACTTGTGGGATCCAATACATTTTTCAAGTCTCTCCAAAATTTTCTATAGTCATTTTTGTTGTCCGACAGCACAGTCTTGACATAGTCATTCTTTGCATTTCTGATCATTTTATTTATACTGTTTTTGGATTTCCGAAATAATCTCAAATTATCCTGATAGCTCACTTTCAAGTCGGCCAACCGAACCTGATTAGTCTCATTTTCAATTTGTTTTCGTAATCTTTTAATATTACGAGAGAAATAATTTCTATCAGAGATTTCTTCTAGGATATCTAGAGTTAGCCATGGGGTGTCATCATTTCTAACCCTTATGTTAGTGATGGGGCAATATTCATCTAGATAACTCGTTAGTAATTCTTTCCTCTTGTCCCATTCCAATTGAACATTATAATCGTCTGATCTGATTATTTCATTTTCAGCCATGTAGGCCTGCAGATTATCAGAACTATGATGTCTATAACTCCTACCCTGGGACTGATAGAAAACCTTTTTATTTCTCTTCTTTTTCTTGACACAGTATATTGGATAGTGATCACTGAAGGTGCCTTGTAATACACCATGGTCACTGATGAAATTACTATTTGTCAATATTAAATCAATAGTAGTTGCTTTATTTGTACTATATCGTGTTGGTTGGTCAACTAACTGATGTAGCGTGAACTTTCTCTCAAACTCTTTTAACTGCTTGGTGTTAGTATTATTTCTTTCCCGAATATTGATATTAAAATCTCCAAGAATAAATATCTCTCTTCGCGCAAAAGTGGGATCACCTACTGCTGACTTTAGAATTTTGAAAAAGTTTTTTACATTTCCTGTTGGTGGCCTATAAACACACGTAATTAATTGTTTTTTATGATTTGGGCAAACATAATCAATAGTTATAATTTCAATGTCACTATTAGATAGAGTCGACTCCGATACTACCTTGCAATAGTCTGACATAGTTGTTGATACATAAATGGCTACTCCTCCTCCTCGTTTATTATCTTGTCTATCCATTCGAAACAGGTGATAATTTGGTAGATATACCATTTCATTGGAGTATTTCTCTGTCAGCCAAGTTTCAGTAATGCAAAAAATATCAACATTCTTGATAAGTAATTGTAAGTGGGGGAGTTTAGGCCATAAACTGCAAACATTCATATGTAAAAATTTCATACCAGGCATTGCATTCAATTCATCAAATCCTTTATTTACACTGTCCATCACATGTCACTTTAACACTGTCCGTACCATCAACGAGCATCAAATGAAATAATGATAATAGTGATAATAAATCCCCCTTAGATGCCCCCCACATAGTAGCAAATATCATGACATGAGCTGGAAACGCTGATGTCATAATAATGAAAAGGAAAAATGTTTAACCCACTCTTTAAATGTTAATAAATAATAGTATTTATATTTATATAAATGAAGAGTAATGGGTCGGCAAGTGTGCCACCGCACTTCAGTATAAGTCAACGGATTGAAGTTCCTGAGCCTGATTAGATTATCAGGAAAATAGTATGTGTTCCGTCTGATCACTGGTGTGTAGGGTTCTCCTACAATAATAACTGATTAGATTATCAATCAATCCTCAGAGTCAACATACATCACAGTTCCCGTTCCTTGGTCCCACTTACATTATTGGAGGTCTATCGTTGCACCTCGATTGGAAGTCTATCATTGAATCTAATTCAAGTCTAATTGTACTGATTAGATTATCAGAGCTGTACAGATATCTTTCATAGTTCATACATGCAACAGTTCGTATTCCTTGATCTTTATAGACAATTGTACTGATTATCAGGGGGCCATTCCATAAAAAGTTACGAACATTTATGATATCATATTTCGTTGCACAAAATAGATATGAACACAAATGTCAAATCTACATACTGTACGCAGGAGTACAAAAGTATGCTTACACCTCTTCAGGCTGCGACAGGTATTACAGTGTTCGTAACCCATTTTTAATATTAAAATATTTTTTTCACCATGAAATTTTAGGACCAAAATTATGTAAGTGCTATCATCAAAAAGCGTATTTTATAAGAAATTCATTAATGAAAACCAAATTAAAATCGGATGAAAACTCACGCAGCTATCAAAGAAAAAAGAGAAAATAAATTAAAATCCAATTTTTTGTTAAATGTGCAAATTTGTGTACGAAAGTGTACATTAATGACGTTATGAACACTTTTGCTTACTAACAGTATTTGCGTACAAATTCAAAGTTAATCCTCTAATGTACGAACACTTTTTGTGGAACAGCGCCCAGAACTTGATAACTACCCCTCGTAGTTCATATAATGTAGTAGTTCATATTCCTCGATCCTCATAGTTAGTTGTACTGATTAGATTATCAGAACTCAAAAATTGCCCCTCCTGGTTCACTGATTAGATTATCAGAGCTCGACAACTACTCCTTAAAGTTCATGTACACATTAGTTCATATTCCTCGATCATCATAGATAGTTGTACTGATTAGATTATCAGAACTTGACAACTGCTCATCATAGTATAATTATGTATACGTCAGTTCTTGTTGCTTAATTCATGATCACATAGATAAGTGTACTGATTAGATTATCAGAACGGGATAACTACCACACAAGGTTCATGCAAACAACAGTTCATATCCCTTGGTCAGAATACTACGGTTAGTTAGTAGTGGTTTCCATTGCGCTGGTTTTTCCTTATAGCCCTATCTATGTACACACTCATCCGTGCTGCTACTGCACGCCGAGGGTGCAGGCCGTCAATAAGACGGTGGTAGAGATGTCGCATCGGGATCCAACGTCCCATATAACGATGTATCAGATTGGCAGTGAATGGGGTATACACACGATCGTTTAGATTCATCCTATTGATGTATCTGTTGATTTCAATCACCGCCGTGTTGATCGTGGGCTGCAGGTGCTGATATTCGTTCCCACCTGTGCCAACCCTCCTTCAGTTCCTGTCATGTAAACGTCGTTTGATTCTCCAGTCTATGTCAGCCACACACTGACATGATCAAGGAAATCAGCTGCAGATTTTTATAAGATAAAGTCGCCTTTGTGTGAAACAGGTCCATGGTTCGGACACAAGTTTCCCTGTTGTATTGGGGTTTTCTGAAACTATAAGAAGAATAATATCCTTTGGTCAAAATTATGAATAAATTAGGATGATTAGGATGCTACTATGGTAACAGATCCATATTCTTTTTCAGATATGACCTTATGTTATATCTGACCTTATGTTATTCACTTTTAAGAAGAAAACTTGGAAATCAGTGAATAGCAAAAGGTTGTATCTGACATATAGGAATTTAGATGAATACAATTCAAATCAACTTAAATAATACAAATTCCACAAAAAAAACATTTTTGAAAAATAAATTAATATCCCGTGGTTGTCTACATTTGATTATTCTCAAAAAGAAAAGATTTCTTTTATGATATTTACACTTAAACATTTACAGTTACATTTAAATGCGGTGCAGATATGACCTTATGTTATTCAACACCTATTACAGTTAAAAACCTAGTTTTTGGGGCCTTATCTCAGGTGCATGATGCTTTTAAGGTATATTGATAGAAATTAGACCTTTTTCATAATAATTTTGGAAATTTAAAGATTATCAAAATATAGGGGTGTTAGGTATCATTGGAAAGCTCATCCCTTAATCTTCATGATTTTTATGTCTGTTTCTTCCAAAAACCACCCATTCCGTATGGTAACCATGGCAACACTTTCCTTAGTAACACATCTTCAAAACTACAAAAAAAAGGAATGGAATCAGCCAAAAATTTCTAAACCAATGGATTGATCAACTTTTAAAGCTGTTTCAAATTTATTCTGGCAAAGAAATAATTCGATATACTGAAAGTGTCAGTTGCCATGGAAACTTAAAGAAATATACCTTATTTTAGGGCAAAACGCCAATTAAATTGAAGAAGTGTCCTAAATGGCATGGTTACCATAGTAACAGTGTTCTAAAGAGTTTGTTATGGCTTAAAATTAAAGAACAACCCATAAAAACTAAAATGTATAGAAATAGATAATTATCAAGAAATACTTATTGTTATGGAAACGGTTTGGTTATATGGAAAAATTCCCTAATATTGTGCATTTTTATACGTTGTTCCAGAAAAATACATGCATTTTTCAATATGTCATATCTTTTGATATAAAGTTGCTATTGAGTCACTTAACCCTTTAGTGACAGCCCCATAGAAAATCGATCATAAATGTCCTAAGGTGAATACTTAGCCTGTAAATTTTTTAGTTTCCGTAACCCACTGACGATTTTTTGAATATTTATATAAGATGTGATATTGCTATCAGGAACCCTATTTCATTCTGAAATAGCCTAGTATCAATTATCTGGGGGTTTGATAGACCATACCTTGAGCAATTTTAGTATTTCTTGGTAGAGCGCTTCTTTTTCACCCATAGATAAAACATGTATTTTTAGGATTAACAATGATTTTTGTGTTCTTTTTACCTTTTACTTTCATGCACTTGTATATGTACAATACCATTATTTCTATAAGTCTTGATTCCTTAGAACGTTTGTACATATTTTTTTTTATATTTATATCATGTTAATTTCAGCCTCTTTTCACAATTTTCATAAGACAGCCATTTTGTAGCAATTTCAAGATGGCCACCTATGAAAATACATATATATATGTCTGAGTTTTGATCAATTATCTCACAATTTATCAGGGCTAAGATTGACTCTTTGTGCGAGGGCAGATAGAGTAAAGGCCATGTCATCAATAAGATAAATAGAAACATAACGCCAGCAGCCTCAGGGTGTATAGTAGGTAAGCCAGTAGGCATATCCTCATGGAGTAAGCAGGACTGTGAACTCGGTGTAGAATCGTACATGGTTCTAAAAGATATTTTTGCAAACCATGTTTTTAAAGAAAATATATAATAATTATATGGAGGTGGTAGAATCAACCACTATCAAGCCAGGTGTTCCATAATCTCCACAGATTATAAGTGTCCAGTCCAGGTAATCTGTAGATAAAAGTCCCTGGCATGCAAAGCCTCTTCTTTTAGGTTTATGTTTTATCTTGGTTTTATCCTGAGCCCAGACAGAGGCTCAGGCTTATTCTTATCTCTCCAGTTTTCTGGGCTTATCAACAGTGATAAGTCTGAACAACTGATAAACCCTCCTACTAGATAACTGAATAATCATGCATTACATTTCCCATAAACTGGGGAGGGGGGCTGGTCATTTAGGCCACGCCCCTCCCCCTCCTTATTAAGTGATTGACAGGTCATGTGACCCCTAGCCTCATTTTGGTTATCTGGTCATGTGACCCAGCCTCAATCTGAGTGTGACTTGTGTGTATATAAACCTGTGCAGAAATACAAATCTTCAGTTGACAACTCAGCCTCTGCCTTGTCTTCTCATTCTTGCTTGCAATGCTACCATAAGATAGACCCAGAGACTCTACTGGTGTTTATACTGGCGACCACACTCTGAGACTTTATTCTGTAATAGAATAGGACTCAATTCTGATGGAGCATTTGTTGGCAAGTTTGATTGACTTGGTATGCTGCCCAACTACCAAGTTCTGCTGACAGCACCAACCACACATAGGAGGACTGCGCACTAGGATCTGAAGGTAGGAATTGTGATCTTGTGAGTGTGTTGAGTACAGGATGAAGCATTTGGAGAGGTGTTTTGCTGGATCTTTACCTGTGGGGTTGGTAGGATTGTTAGAAGAGTTATTAACATGCAGTCAGAAATTGGGCAACATTATTGTTTAATTTTTCACAAACTTTGAAGTTTAATATCTCAGCTCCAAATTATCAGAGAGACTTATGCTTTATATTATTGGAAAGCTCAGAGTCTCCTCTTTTATATTAGATATACTACAATCCTTTGCCATTATTATTTCCCTTTGGGCGGGAAGTTTTAAACAGAGGTAGGAAGTCTTTGTAGTCAGAAACTTGGCAACATTATTGTTAAATTTTTTACAAACTTTGAAGTTTAATATCTCAGCTCCAAATTATCAGAGAGACTTATGCTTTATATTGTTGGAAAGCTCAGAGTCCCCTCTTTCATATTAGATATACTGCAACCCTTTGCCATTATTATTTCCCTGTGGGCGGGAAGTTTTAAACAGAGGTAGGAAGTCTTTGTAGTCAGAAACTTGGCAACATTATTGTTTAATTTTTCACAAACTTTGAAGTTTAATATCTCAGCTCCAAATTATCAGAGAGACTTATGCTTTATATTATTGGAAAGCTCAGAGTCTCCTCTTTCATATTAGATATACTACAACCCTCTTCTATTATTATTTCCTCGTGGGCGGGAAGTTTTAAATAGAGGTGTGAAGACTAGAGAGCTAATCAAAAGTGGGAAAATTGAGATAGGAGATTCTTTTTTTTTTTCAAACTTTTAGGACAATATCTGCTGTGGGTTTTATTTTTCCTTACTTCATAGAAATAATTCATAATGGATGGGGGAGGTCAGGACCCGGCCCAGAACCAAGGCCAGAACCAACAATTATCCGCAGCTGACCGACAAATCATTTTGATGGCCACAAGTCAGCTCCGGAAGCGGCTAGAAAGGCATGGTACTTACATTGGCACTGCAGATGGCAATAACAAGGAAGCCCTAAAGGAGTGGATGGAAGCAATAGACAGGGCTGTTAAGTACTGCAGTGCCACAGATGCCCTCACCATAGAACTAGTGGGTTGTCTAGCTGTGGGGCCATTAGCCAAAGTTATATGTAGTTACTTGGAATCTCAGCCCCAGGCAGGCAGAACCTGGGCTGGTATAAAGGCTGAGATTAAGAGGGCTTATCTGTCGGAGGAGGAGGAGCAACAACAAAGGGCTAAGTTAGAGAAAATCTTTCAAAAGCCGTATGAGGACGTACAGACGTACGGCCGAAACTTCCAGTTGGCAGCCAATAAGGCTTACACTGAAGTGCACTTTAACCATGAAATGGTACAAGAAAACCTTGTTCGGTTATTTGTTTCTGGCCTTAGAGACTCAAAAATAAGATTTGAGACCTTTGAGACCAAGAGGCCACAGACTTTGCAGAGGGCAATAGAGGCTGCTGGTGCTGCAGCCCATACAGTGAGTATTGCTGAGGTACCATCCAGGTGCGACCGGCAAGAAGAACCCATGGAGGTAGGGGCTATGGCTGCAGGGAGGTCCAATGTTCCTCAGCCAAACCGCCTCATGGATCTAGAGCCTGCCGTGTCCCGAATGGAACACCGAATGGAACAAATTCTTCAAGAAGTTAAGGGGGTTCAGGGACAGAATTTTACAGGTTCTATGCCAAACAGCAACACACCTCATATAAATGCAATGACTTCCATGAACTCGAATGCTCACTGTTCACATTCCTCTTGTTTACAGCCCATGTGTGTGCCTGCTGCTCCTTATCCTGCTCCTGTCATGCCAATGGGTCATGGGTTTCAGCAGGGCTATGGATCAATTCCTCCAATGCATTGTTATCCTGGGTTTGTAGGGGCTGGGAATGGGTCTATGGGCGGAGCGCCCCAAGGTTTCCAGAGCCAACAGTTTTTACCTAGCCAACAAAGTAATTTCCCCCAGAACCAGCAATTCATGCCTAGTCAACAGTTCCTACCTAGCCAACAAAGTGGTTTCCCCCAGAACCAGCAATTCATGCCTAGTCAACAAAATAGTCAGGGTCAGGGACAGAGGAAAAACCAAGGAGGTTACTCGAACAATTCAGGTAACTCAGGGAGGCAAGGACAGCATCAGAAGAATCAAAATGGAGGTAACACTAGATTTAGAGGGGCCAATAAGTGTTACGAATGTGGAGTTGAGGGTCACTATGCTAGGGAGTGCCCTGATAGGAGAGCTGCCCTTCGGGATGAGTTACGGGATGTTCGGGGTGAGTTAGGGTCGACGAATGCCACCCTGGCTTCCTTGTCTGCAAAGATGGATCTCATGAGAGCTCCTGTCTCTGGTAATATGCCAACACAGCATTATGCACCCTCACCCTCTGATGTTGGGTCTGTGCAGTTCCGGGGCAGCCAGAATCCTTTCATCCAAATGGGTGGGTCTGCCAGCAATGGGGCTTATGTGTCCGGCCAATCTGCCCAAGGGCCGGGAAACTAGAGGCCCCAGATCCAAGGGTGTGTATTGAGCTAGGTATTGCTCAAAGGCAGCTGTACACACTTGTGGACACTGGGGCTGCGAGGAGTTTGTGTAGGAAGAATGTTTGGTTTAACATTTGTAAAAGTTGTCACAGGTCACCAATAGTCCAAAAAGGGGAGACCCTGCGATCACTCAGTGGCCATATCTTGCCTACCCTGGGTCGAACCAGCATAGAAGTAAATGGGTCCACTATATATGTCTATGTGGTGGAAGAGCTTCATCATGATATGCTACTGGGCGGGGATGCCCTAAATATCTTGGGGGCCAACATCGATTATAGGTCCCATGTAGTAACCTTGGGGGGCCAGGAGTACGAATATACTGGTGCCAATGGTGAAGATAAAATGCTGGCAGCAGCTCAGACTGATGCTGACAGGTGGGCTGATCAATTCCCAGATGTTTTTAACACAGAGGTAGGGCTAAGGTTTACACCATTGGTTAGTATGGAGATAGACACAGGTGATGCTTTGCCTATCAACCAACGACCTTACAGGATCCCTCTCAGAAGAAGGCAGATAGTGGAGGAAGAACTTGACAAAATGTTAGCTGAGGGTATTATAGAACGAAGCTCATCCTCTTGGGCGAGTCCAATAACCCTTGTCCCAAAGAAGGATGAATCAGTCAGGTTCTGTGTCGACTACCGTAAGTTGAATACAGTCACCAAGAAAGATGCCCATCCCTTGCCAAATATACAAGATATATTCGACATGATGACAGGGGCATCAATCTTTACTACATTGGATTTGAAGTCTGGCTATTGGCAGATCGCCATGTCCCCTCAGAGCAAGGAAAAGACTGCATTTGTGTGTCATAGGGGATTGTTCCAGTTTAATAGGCTTCCTTTTGGTTTGACCAACGGGCCCGCAGTCTTCCAAAGATTGATGAACCATGTCCTAGCCCCATACATTGGCAAGAGTGTTATGGTGTACCTGGATGACATAGTGATTTTTAGTAGAAACCCAGAAGAACATCAGATTCATGTGGCAGAGGTCTTGGAAGCCCTTCAGGCTGCCCAGCTTACAGTCAAGTTGTCCAAATGTGAGTTTGGTAAATCAGAGGTGAAACTTTTGGGATTTGTTGTCTCCGGGGATGGGATAAGGTCGGACCCAGAAAAGACAAGAGCCATAGCTGAAATGGCCCCACCCAACGATGTGAAAGGGATTAGGAGTTTCCTTGGGATGTGTGGGTACTACCGGCAATGCATTCCCGACTTTGCAAGGATTGCAGGGCCATTAGTAAAGCTGACAAAAAAGTATACCCGCTTTGTATGGGGGAAGGATGAAGAGAATGCATGGGAAACACTAAGAGACGTGTTGATATCAGATCAGGTAATGGCATATCCTCAGCCTGACAAACCCTACAAGTTGTACACAGATGCCTGTGAGTATGCAGTTGGAGCTATCCTGTGTCAAGAAGATGCCGATGGCATTGAAAGGCCTGTCCAGTATATTTCCAAGCAACTCTCAGGTGCATCCTTGAAGTGGGCCACAATAGAAAAGGAAGCCTGGGCTGTGGTTTTTGCTCTGAATAAACTCCGACCATACCTCTACTCTGCTGACTTTACCATCTACACTGATCACAAACCTTTGAAGTCATTGTTCCTATCAGAAGTTAAGAACACCAAGATTCAAAGATGGGCTGTATTGTTAGCCGATTATGGGGCCCCCATAGAGTATAGGCAAGGGCCGAATAATATTCGAGCCGATATGCTTTCAAGAATCAGACCTAGAACAGACATAGAGAGGGACAGCCTGGTCATAAGCGCGGTGACAGAAGAGGATGAGATCCCTTGGGAGTTTGACCAGCTGGAGAAACAAGAAATAGGTAGGGAACAGAGGGAGACACCAGAATATAGGTTGGGGTTGGATGATGAGGAAGGGTACGCCGTAACAGATGGGCTATTGTATACTCTGATTCCACCACCAGGGAAACCTGAATACCCATGTCTGGTGCTTCCCCCTTCTGCCAGATTCAGAGTTATCCGGCGTGCTCATGCAGAGGTGGGCCACCAGGGGATGAGGAAGACTCTAGACAGAATCCAGGAGGCTTATAAATGGCCAGGAATGCGTAGAGAAATTTATCTCACTATTTCCAAATGTGCCAAATGTGCAGTACACCGTAGCCGAAGGGAAAGGGTTGCGCCCACAGCCATGCCCATTGCACATTACCCTTCCCAAATAGTGGGAATGGATATGTGTGGGCCCTTCCCTGAATCTAGGCAGGGCAATCGTTACATATTGACCCTGATAGATCATTGTACTGGCTGGACAGAAGTTAAGCCCCTTGCAAACAAGACTGCTGAGAATGTGGTAAGGTACCTGGAGGGTGAATATATCCCAAGATATGGCCCCCCAGAAGTCCTTATAACTGACCAGGGTCTAGAGTTCAAGAATAAGCAGGTCGAGGGTTATCTGGCCTCATTAGGGGTTGATGTCAGGCATTCCTCACCCTTTCACCCTCAAACTAATGGCAAGATTGAAAGGTTCTATCGTACCTTTAAGGGTATTATTTTAATAATTTTTTCACACACGAAGAGGCCGTTTGGCCCAATATAATGTGACTGAAAAAAATTTTTCAGTCACATTATATTGGGCCAAACGGCCTCTTCGTGTGTGAAAAAATTATTAAAATAATATCACACAATAGAGTCATATCCATATGACAACAATGAACCATTGGCCTCTTTTTTCTTACAAAATAGGAGAAAAAATCAAAACCAATATAGAAACAGCCTTTCTATACACTGGGCACAGACTAGTTGATTCTCAAAATCAACACCAGGTGGCAACACCATACAGACCACTATGACACAGGCAGACTGAGGTCTCACAGTGAGTAAACTAAACATTAGTCTCAAACTTTCCAAGTTCAGCTGATGAGCCCTAACCGGCGAAACCACAATGCATGACCTGTCATACCATAGGGAAAAACTAAGCATAATAATAATTAACTTAATATAAATCATCCACTGACACACATAGGTTAAATTAGTGATTAAAATTAAAAGTCAGTGAGTTGACCCCTAACAGCCACATCCAATGGGAGTGGAGTTCTCTGGCAATGTTTGGAAACTGACCAATGAGAAGACAGGTAAGCCCAGAGCTGCCAAATTATGGGATAGAAAAGCCCAGTTGGCGCCATTTTTGATTGGCCTTGGTTCATTGTGGTCCTGACAAGGGAAGAAGACGCCTCTTCCCAACACAGATACTACTACCACCTACTCCCACCCGCCAGTAGCAACCTCCGAACGCCTTCCTTTGTGAGTAAGGTATGGCGCTTGTACCGGCTCCGCCGCCGCCGCCCCCGCCGGGTGGCAATTTCAGCTTTGGCCACGGCCCTCCGGCCGCGGCGCTGAACCTGAATCCGGACGAGGAGGTAAGTTCATTTGAACGACGTCCGTATTCACCACAGAACAAATTTAGGCAACCTAAGTTATCTGAAATGTTCGCTCACTCGGCATGTAAGAGCCCTTTGGCCAAACATAAGGCGAATTCCGCCAGCACGCCGAGAAAAAGGCAACGCTCCTCCGAGCTGCCAAGTGTAAACAACAGTGCCGACGCACTGAACGACACACTCGAGAATTTAATGGCCCTTTCGAGCCAAAACAATCCGAGTAAAAGATACAAGAGCGACCTATGTGTCGACTCGCAGGAATATTTTGAGATATCACTTGCAGAAAATTTAAAACTCCTTGACAGTTTAAATGATATTAATACACTTCCATGTAAAGTGGACTTCGCTCACCCTGATATACATACTATGACTGACAATGATCTCTCTATGTTACAGGATGAGAACGAACTCCCAGCGGTGGCAAAGGTCATCTGGAGACAGGGGCGCTCCGCCTCTATCGATGCCCAGAAGATGCGTGAGAAGCAGCAATGGTTCGCCGAGGCGATTGCCAGATCACTACCCGAACCGTGGGCTGCTTCCCTGGAGAAAATGCCACCTTTCTCAACCCGCCGTGAGCTCTGGGATGAAATCTTAGGCCACTGGCGCCTATGTGCCATGAATATCATGCGCTCCACTGAGCGTTTCCTCGACGCGGAAGCCACCCGTCTGAGCGCAGTGGCTGCCGGGCATTTGACAACTGTCGAACCCCTTGTGATGCAGGAATACACTGCGGACCAGGAGAAGGGAACAGCCATTCTCAACCACGCAAGACAGGTCGTGAGAGCGACTGCCGAACGCGAGAGAGCGAAAGAGCACCGCACGCTGGAGGAGCGCAGCCGCACGATCAGTATGTGGAGGCCCTCCGACATGGACATCGCCGATCCGGTGTCCTGCCTGATACGCCCGCCGTCCCAGACAAACTCTGACCGTCCTTTTCGTGGACGCGGACAGAGGGGATCGAGGACCAACCGGGGGCGCCGCCCAGGGTGCCGAGGACGGGCCTCCCAAAACATGTGAACGGTAAGATGCCTATGCATTCTCCCATGAACTATACGAACAATGACACCCCAATCTCTGCCCCTCGACCTGAGACCGATAATGATTCTGCAATAAAAAAGAAAACCGTCCAAGATTTGTTGAATAAAAACTGTTCTATTGCAAAAAATTGTGACGAGTCTAATGTCTTAGTAGAGAAGAAAACGAGTAATAGTATCGAAGAAATCGAACTATACGGACAGAAAGTAATCAATCTGTCAACTCGAGATCTGAACGAAAGCGAAAAAAGTCTGTTATGCAAAGGTCTCAAATTCTGTCCCACCCAGAACACCACTGACCCTGGAGAAATCAAGAAAGAATTAGATGAATTTCATAATAAACTCAGAACCAAACAATTCTTTGAAAAATCTGATTCAAAAACAGTTAAGTCACAAGACAATAAGGTCAACATTCTGGCAAAAATAAGCCCATATGGTAATACTACTGCTTTCCTCAAATTGAAGCAAAAATCCAATTGGAAACCACCAGCTGGTTCACCGAATCTGGAAACGTTCACTAATCTTAATGACCTAGATTTATCCAAATCTTATTTCCCCAAAATTAAGAAACAAAATGTTACTTCAGATGAACGAAAAGCCCTAAGATCATTGGGTAAAGACAGAGAAATAACAATAAAACCAGCAGATAAAGGTGGAGCGATAGTAGTAATGGACACTAAAGATTATGTGACCGAAGCAAACAGACAATTGAGTGTAGAGACTACATACAAAAAGTTAGATAGTGATCCGACTTTGATGTATAAAGACGAAGTAGATAAAAAACTGGAACAGATGGTGGAACAGGGGGACATAACCGAATCGATCAAAAAGATCCTCCAAACACAAAAACCAAAAACTCCAAATATCTATTTCCTACCTAAAATACACAAACAAAAACTACCTCCTCCAGGTAGACCGATAGTCTCTGCCAACAGTTGTCCAACTGAAAAAATCTCAGCTTTCGTAGATCATTTCCTAAACCCTCTGGTAAAGGAAAGCAAATCGTACATCAAAGACACCACAGATTTCATAAATAAAATTGAAAACATAGGTGAGCTTAAAGAAAATTCCATTTTAGGAACTCTAGATGTAACGTCTCTCTACACAAATATCCCAAATAAAGAAGGACTCGACTGCATAAAAAACATCCTGAATACAGAACGAAACAGGATGGAAAAACCTAGCAATGACTCACTTTTAGACCTTCTGGAACTGGTATTAACCAGAAATAATTTCCAGTTTAATGGTAAACAGTATTTACAAATAGGAGGGACAGCTATGGGAACAAGAGTGGCTCCTACTTATGCCAACCTATTCATGCGAGGTCTGGAGATAGAACTCCTAGAAAAATCAGTGAAAAAACCAAAAGTATGGTATCGGTACATAGATGATATCTTCTTCATCTGGGAACATGGAGAAGATAGTCTAAAAGAGTGGATAACGACACTAAACAACCACCACCAAACCATAAAATTCACAGCTGAGACATCTGACAAAGAAATAAGTTTCTTGGACACCAAAATAAAGATAAACTCGACAGGCAACATGTACATAGACCTATATGTTAAGCCAACAGATACGAACAGCTATCTCAAATACGATTCGGCACATCCACCAAATTGTAAAGATAGTCTACCGTATAGTCAATTCCTCAGAATTAAAAGGATATGCACAAATGAATCAGACTATGAAAAACATGTCGGTACCAAAATAAAAGAATTTGAACAGAAAGGCTATCCGTTAATCAAATTACAACAAGCTAAGGAAAAGGTCAATCAGAAAAGCAGAGCTGACGCACTACAACCAAAGGATAAGAAATCCGAAACCCCCAACAAAAAGGTATTTCTCACTACAACGTATCGGGAAGGGTATCAATATGCCCCAAAGATAGTGCGCAAAAACTGGGACATATTAGCACGCTCATGTACTACGAAAAAATTACATAGAGCAGACCTAATGATGGGTTACCGTAAACCTAGAGACCTGAGAAGTTACCTAGTGAGGGCAAAAACAGAATATAACCCAGACAACAAAAACAAAGTTCACAACAGGGAGGGAAAATGCGCAGATCACGAGAACAAATGTGAAAAACAAAACTGTAGATACTGCAAAATACTAGATAGGAGTGGCACATGCCAGACTGAAAATAGATCTTACAACACGAAGGTGAATGTAACTTGCAACAGTTCCAACATAATATACTGTATAGAGTGCACCAGATGCAACAAACGGTATGTAGGACAGACCAAACGAAAACTAAAAGATAGAATGAGAGAACACCTATATGGTATAAATAAGAATAAAGACACTGATATCTCATATCATTTCAATAACCATGGACACCATGGTATAGATGATGTTAAAGTCTATGTATTAGATTTCATCTTTTCACATCCAGAGAGCGACCGAGCTAGAACCTTGCGGAATCTTGTAGAATTCAACTGGATTCACCGCATCGGTACAACTTCCCCACAAGGGATGAACATACTGGATAATAGATATGGATAGGACTCATAAACGCCACGTCAAAAATTTTTTCAGTCACATTATATTGGGCCAAACGGCCTCTTCGTGTGTGAAAAAATTATTAAAATAATATCACACAATAGAGTCATATCCATATGACAACAATGAACCATTGGCCTCTTTTTTCTTACAAAATAGGAGAAAAAATCAAAACCAATATAGAAACAGCCTTTCTATACACTGGGCACAGACTAGTTGATTCTCAAAATCAACACCAGGTGGCAACACCATACAGACCACTATGACTCAGGCAGACTGAGGTCTCACAGTGAGTAAACTAAACATTAGTCTCAAACTTTCCAAGTTCAGCTGATGAGCCCTAACCGGCGAAACCACAATGCATGACCTGTCATACCATAGGGAAAAACTAAGCATAATAATAATTAACTTAATATAAATCATCCACTGACACACATAGGTTAAATTAGTGATTAAAATTAAAAGTCAGTGAGTTGACCCCTAACAGCCACATCCAATGGGAGTGGAGTTCTCTGGCAATGTTTGGAAACTGACCAATGAGAAGACAGGTAAGCCCAGAGCTGCCAAATTATGGGATAGAAAAGCCCAGTTGGCGCCATTTTTGATTGGCCTTGGTTCATTGTGGTCCTGACAAGGGAAGAAGACGCCTCGTCCCAACACAGGTACCTTTAAGGGTATCTTGAGGAAATTTGTCAATGCTAGACCGGGAGAGTGGGAGGACCATTTAGGGCCTACCCTGTGGGCACACAGAGTCAGCACTTCGACTGTCACTGGATTCACACCATATTTTCTTACATATGGGCGGAAACCAAAACTTCCCTTTGCAAGAATATTTCCAGGGGTTGGAGGTTGTGAGGAGGAAGTCCTAGGGACAAGACTGCAGGAACTGACAAATGCCTTCCGGGAGGCTGCGGTAAACACGGAGAATAGTCGGCAATACAATCACCAAAGACTAGTGGATAGGGCCAACGCTGGGGACCTGAGGGTGGGGGACTCCATAGTCATATTAGCAAATGACGGCTCACCCTTAGACCCCAAATGGGATCATGGCTATATGGTAGTTGGCCTTAGAGGCCCTGTAGTTACAGCAGTGGGCCCAAACAATCGTAAAAGGGTGGTAAATAGGGAAAAGGTTAGGTTGGTGGATGCAGAAGCAGACTGGGATGTTTTGCGGGTAAGGCAGACACGAGCAGGTCGGAGCAAAAGACAGGGGATGCATGTTGTTGTAAAACCTTCTCTTCCAGCGGCTACGCCTACTGTGCAACACTGTGTGCCACAGCAAAATGTGATTAATAACAATGCACCTCAAATACCTTTGCAGTCTACAGAGGGTGATCAACTGGTCGATTGGCAGTCCACAGAAGGCGATCAACTGGACGAACTACCTCAAGCAGACCCACTCAACACCTTACAAGACAGGCCCTCTTTGCCAGTTCCACAACCTGCCACAGTCAACCTGGCTGAGACCAATCGCCCACGCTTGGTGGCACATAGACGGCTAACAACGCGGTCTGGTGTTGTCACTAGGTCACAAGCACGCCACCTGGCACAAGGGTCCGTGCCTTCTACAGAAACAACTCCAGGGCACCGAAGGCACTTCCGTGCCAGAAACCCTGCAGTCCCGAAAAAGAGACTGGGCGACCCCCCCAGTCTTGAGGAGGCATTGGCAGACAAAAGAAGATGTCTCCAGTTCATCTGCTCCTTCTTTGCCTCGCTGCAGCAGCAGTAGGAAACATCAGAGCAGACCTTTTTACAGAGGAAGGGGTCTTGGTCACTCGTGGAGGGGAGGTGCGTGTTGTGTCTGGACTATGGACAGTGGTAGTTGTCCTACACGCACCTCAAAGGCCACAGTTCATGGCCTGGATTGACCACTTACTAGCAGATATTAATCGACTGAAGGATCAAGGACAGGCTGGAGCAGCCGATCTTGCTCAATGGATGGACCGGGTGGCTTTCATGCGGCAAAGCTTGAATGAGTTTAATGTTGTCTCCGATACGGTGGACATACCTGTCTCACGTACTAGGCGTTCCCCACTGGACTTCATTGGCTCTTTGAGTAATGCCCTTTTTGGAACAGCCACCCAGGCACAAATAGATGTGCTCACCTCAGCCATCCAAAAGTCACAGGACCGCATTGATGCACTTACCCATCAAGGGGGTGACATGGTGTCGGTGCTTAATCAAACTCGCCGTTATCTCCAGGAAAACAGGATGGACATTGCTGTTCTTTAAAATGCCTCCATTGAACTGTCTGCAAGAGTCCAGCGAAATTTACAAAGGGTGCAGGGGATGGATAGGACTATTGATATGATTCACATACGCCATCACGTGGATGTGTTGTTAGATAGGGTAGATCGAGCAATCCACTTGTACCTACATCAGGCTGGCCTCTTCCATCGCCAAAAGATACAACTGGAGAGGGGTTACCTGACGGATGAGATCATGCCTCCATCATACCTTCATGACATCTTAAGGCAGCTCACCCGTCAGAAACATGAGGTTGCTCCCCTTCATTGGCACTACCAACACGTGACCATTACCCCCCTTCATAACTTTGGACATGAACTTGCATTTCAGGCTATCATTCCTGGCCTAACATCCGATAAATATATCCACTTTTTCCTTAAGTACTTCCCTATCCCGCTAGGGGAAGGACACTTGCGACAGATATCTGGGGCTGCAGATGTGGTCCTAGATTCCATCTCAAGTGGATCTTTCATTCCAGACGTCTGCATGGGGTCTGGACCTAAGGTCTGTCGGGTGACAAAAGAAAGACTTACACCGACGTGTGAATCTAACCTCCTGACAGGCCGTCGTCCGGAAGGTTGCTATGCCACTTTGTCATCGCGTAAGAACATGACTAGTTCAGTCCACAGAGACACTGAACAGAGTTCTTCTATTGTAATGGTGGCCTATCAGCAAACTGAGACCACACTGCGCTGCCTAGAGGAAAGGCCCATTGTTCGGCAGTATACCGGCCCAGTGAGGATAACGGTTGGTCCCGGTTGTGTCCTGGAGACAAAGGACTGGAGGGTAAGAGGGGTGGACTTCGGACACTCTACCATCAATGTTCCCACCCCAAAGTATATTACACTCCCAAGTTTCAACCTCACCTTCCCTGCCAGAGTCGAAGAGACTGTTCAGGAACAACTAAAATTCACGAACCGTGTAGACATTCCGTTACTAAAACTATCAGACTTTAATCACTATCATCCTCCTATAAGCCACTGGCCACCGCTGAAACTTGGTTCTGTTATTGGTGGTCCACTCCTGTTTTTTGTAATTGTCCTCATTATATTCGTAGTGGTGTGTGCAAAATGTGGCTGTGGCAGTTGCCGCCGGTGTGGAGTCTGCTGTTTCAAAGCTATGGGTGAGAGTCAACCGGAATTGCCTTCCTATACCCCCCAAGCCCCTTCCCACTCCAGAACCTATCACCAGACAAATTATAACCTTGTGCCAGTATCTCCCCCTCCTCCTGAAACCCTTCCGACTTCTACCAAAAAGGCTATAATGCCACCAACAATGGCAATAGTCCCGGCCCCGGTACAGAGTCCAATAGTCTCTGAACCGGTTGACTCTGTCCCACTAGCAGGCACTGCTGCAGAAGCAGAAATGTACCCGTACCGTGCAATTACTGCTGCATTATATGGACCACAAGGGCCCATTTCAGGTGCATTAACAAACATTTGAAATTAATCCAGGACACCCCACACCATAACTCTCGTCTCCATCTGACCTGATGGTACGCTTGATATTCTTATGTTAAACTTATGTAGGTTGTATTAGTTAAGAAGTAGTAGTTATTTTTGATCTGTATTGCTAAGCTATGTGTAGATCACAGTGGTGTGTATTGTAGTAACTATGTTGGATTCAGTAGACGTCTTTTGGGTTGTTGATTTACATAATTTGGTTAACTCGCTATGGTTGTTTCAATTCTGAGTAGGGAAGGTATACAGAATCTGGTCATTTAGGCCACGCCCCTCCCCCTCCTTATTAAGTGATTGACAGGTCATGTGACCCCTAGCCTCATTTTGGTTATCTGGTCATGTGACCCAGCCTCAATCTGAGTGTGACTTGTGTGTATATAAACCTGTGCAGAAATACAAATCTTCAGTTGACAACTCAGCCTCTGCCTTGTCTTCTCATTCTTGCTTGCAATGCTACCATAAGATAGACCCAGAGACTCTACTGGTGTTTATATCGGGTTACTGACTGGGTGGGTGAGCCGGGCCAGGCTGGTGGACTAGGCTAGGGGCGTTGGCTGCATGTGGTTGAATGGACAAGCCTCTCTGGACTGATAGTGTCAATGGGAGTGCAGCGACACAAATTACATGTTTTGGATTTAATAGATACTATCCTTTCACACGAATTGGCCAAAATTTGAAAATTAGTCTTAAAATTGCCTCATTTTTATTTAATTTGGATGAAAACATTCCAAATGTTGGCACTGTGCTAATGGTACAAACTGGACTTCCCTGGTAAAAAGCAGTATATTCAATTTACTGGTTTCCATGGCGACTAGCATTTAGTGAAATATATATCTTTTTGTTTTAAAAAGGATTTATCTTTTTTCCACTGAAAACAGAAATAATAAGTCTGATTGTGTTTATCATATAATTGAAACCAAAGTTACGAACTTTTTAAGATTATATAATTTTCTACTTAGTAGCATATATTTGTATGATTTCAAATAAAAACAACAAATTTATATTTGTTTATAATTATGGCTACAGGTTTGTCTATTTAGAATTCTATTATTTTCTAGTGGTCTGATGTTAAGGTATTCAAAGGACCATATCAGAACCAGAGTTTCTGGAAAATTCTTTCAGTTCCTGAAAGAAAGATTCTTCCTTTGTAAAGGGGGTTCCTATGAGAATTTACTATGGAGCCACTTTTGTGGCTTCCAGTGTTCAAAGGGTTAATGAAGAGCTACATTCTGAGATAACCTGCAGTCGAGACAGGAGGGAAGACTGTGTTATACACGGGCTAGCATACTGGAATAATGGATATGGAACAATAGTAATTGGCAACCTTATGGATAAAGTAAAGTAAAACCCTATAGTTCAATTTGTGACTCTACTATCCAGAATGGGGTCCCACAGTTCCTGTCAGAACCTGTAATTTCATTGTTTTTAAACACAATTCCATATATTTGGTATCATTTGAAAGCTAGAAATATCCTCTCAAGTGTTGAATTCCAACACGCAGCAACCTGTTCCCATGCTGGGCCTCACACACACACACACACACACACACACACACACACACACACACACACTCACACTTATATTAAACAAAGTAAAAAAAATCAGTGTTGATACTAGCCCCTCATGGTGCTGTCTAAGCTATCTTATGAGGGATAGCTCAGCGAGGACCATTGCTTATGCACCTAAGGCTATTGATCAATACACCTGTCATACATTGATGGATCCTCCTCTTTACCATTCATCTAACTCCATTAAAATCAATCGCTCTAAGACGGGTGAAGTAAAACGGATGGGATACGACATATGAATAGAAACGTAGCATATGAGGAAGCTGATATTTTTTCTGATGCCGTGAAAAACTCAAATTGTGACGATGTTTGATTCAATAATACAAAATATAGTCCTTTATGGAAGCTGATACACATAGAAAGGAAAGATCGGAATGTTTAGAAATGATGGATTGGCCTGTGGCCTTTAGTAGATACAGATCTGTCCATTGAAATATAACATGTAGACATGATCATTTTTTAAATGTAAATTAGCGGGTACCTCCTTTACCCTTTATTTTCAAAATGTGTACACATAACCCTAGTTTCTTGCTTCTAAGGGACAAAGACGAGCAGAAAAAGTATCCTTTTCAAAAGTATTTCAAAAAGACGCGGACATGCTGAGAAGAATATAAAAATAGACCGTTCCCCCCAATTTATAACCTTTATTAACCCCATTATCTTATAGATTCTGGACCTACTATTGTACCTAAATGAATAATAATCTGCACAACATTAGTCTTGGTAGATCAAAGTAGTATTTAAGACTATGGGCTGAAATCAGACAAGACCAGAGACCAGGCTACAGAACTGTCAGTGTCATCGTCATACAGTGACATCCTGGAAACTGCTGTCATGGTCCACCTGACAGGTAGATGGGGGTACTTCCTTTCTGCAGGTGAAGCCTGACCTGACAGGGTCAAATAGTCTACTGGAGTATTGTGTGTTCTTATACTGGAACGTATAATACTTTAATCCCAATGTCTATAAACCTTCCCTGTCATCCTAGTAACATCAACTGAATCGGCCTATTCTGAGATTTGGACAAATGTGTTAATCAGAAGCAGAAAATGAGACATGATCATTTTTTAATTGTAAATGATCAAGCAGCAGATCAATTAAAAAATGATCATGTCTACATGTTATCATGAGGCATCAGAATTTCTGATCATGGGACCCTGATCAAATTGTCCTTGATCAGCCAAATTAGTTACGAAGATATGGCACCTGTACGATCTAGAACCTAATAGTATTGCCGGACTTATCCTGTAAATGTTTTAAGAGCCTTACAGCAGAGAGAAGTATAATTCTCTCTGCTTACAGAGAAAAGGCCAAAGTGTTAAGAAATTTATATGGTTTAATAGATTTAGGGTTATCTATCAAATCACCAAACATAGTCTGGTATCTAAAGAATAGTGTTCTTTGGTGCTCAACAGTCTTGGCAAGCCAAGACCGACGGGTTAAAACAATAAAAATAACCCATTTACAACAGATCAGTAGTCGATTTTTCAATGTATTAATCAGAAGCAGATTGCTCATTCAAGGAATGATTAGTTAAGTAACCAGAACAATTTCCGTTGAGTGGGCACAAAGCGTTTGTATCATCAAAGCTCTGATGCCGTCTGCCGGCCCCACAGGTAAAAGTCCAATGCATTTGGATAGAAACCGAGGGTTTTCTTAGGACTCCTTCTTTGTCCTTTCTCTAAATGCCATCCGTGACAGAAGCCAAGAAACTGAAGCACACCCTCGCAGCGTGCGCTATGTGTCCATCACGCCCCGACCTGGAAAAAATTGTCATCTGCTCCCCGCTTCCCGCCAAAAATGTCGGCGTCTAGGCAAAGTTCTTCCGACGTGGTCGTTTACTGTTTACATCGGCCACCCAGCTCTAATAAGTACTAATCGACACTTTTATGTGGCGGGCCATTCTCCGCGCCAGATCACGACCGCTTTGTCTTCAGATAATTAAGCTTAATTAAGGGAGTCTAGTACCTAATTGGGCCTGTACTTAAAACAGATACGCATCTACGGGACTGGATTGAGCCAGTTTTAAAGGTCAAAGGATAAAAGCTATAAAAGGGATCAAGCGAGTAGTAGAGACACCCCTCCTACAGCAAGATCCATCACATCGAAAAATGTGGAAGGGAGGGAGGGGAGGGACCATATGATAATAGATTTAAAAAATTGTATGGCAGGTATAGGAGGATGCGTGTATAGAGTGGCAATTGTATTGTGCTTTGCTCCAAAGCCACCAAATATAAACATAAAACCATGAGGCTAAAATGAAGCAGCTTTCTAATATTGTATTTTGTGATGGTGAATATATGAAAGTAAAAATGGCTTATGTTTAAATGGATATATCGAATATATCAGATCCTAAGATAGGGTGACAATGTATATATCTGTTATATCTAAACTAAATATGCATTATTACACATGTCTTCATCTCATATTAAGCCATTCCCTTTATCCATCACTTCAATGATAGAAACCTAAAACACAAATAAAAATGCAATATATCACATTTTGGAATGGTTAAAAGATTATTTATTGGAACCCTTTACAATATATCCCTAACAAAGTACTAATTGGCCACACCCATAAGGCATGGTCAATTACCCAAGATGGCCATGAGTACTTTTGCACTTACCTTTCAGGAAAAGGATTTTGGTGTTTAGTATTTGCTATTTGCTATTTATAGTATTTGCTATTTGGCATTTTGTTCTTGCTATTTTTATTTTTTTATTTTTTTATATTTTTTATTGAACTTTAAAAACATCATACAGCCCTTCGGCAATACATGCCGTTCTTCCAGGATCTGCCAGCTTTACACAACAGCCGACTTGCTTCATTGCATAAAAAGTACAAAAGAATTATACAATTGGATTTAATTAATTATCAATCTAGGTAATTAATTAAATTTAGCATTTGCTTTTGGGAGAAGTCATTAAATGAAATGCAAGCAAGACCATACTCTTTGACAGTGATAATAACAAAAGCATCGGAAACGATTAATCGACAAGACATTTCCGTTTTACAGGTTCACTTGAGCACGGTTACAATTTCGTATTTGCCAAATCATGGCCGGGTTTATTCACCGGATATATGACCTAATAATCTGTTTATACAGAATGTGAATATTAAAAACAGCAATTCATTAGAACAGCGCATTATCCTGTCCACTTTTGATAAGAACAATTGAAAAAAGGAATGTATGTGTGACCTTTATTTTACTGGCAGTTCAGTAGAAACTCAATTAATCTCACAACTATTCAAGTCAACAAATTGAGCATGTGCTACTGACAGACATTGACAACAACATCGTTTGTTAACATATCTTGAGGGGTTCCCTTGGTTTTCACTAGCGGATCCAGGGTTTTGAAAAGGGGGAGGGGTGCTATTAATTTTTCTCTCCATTAATTACTATAGCAGAATTGGACATTAAAAAAACGCAAACGCTTCCGGGAAAAAAAGGAGGGGCGTGCGCCCCTGCGCCTTGAGGATTACGAGTTTGATAGTTGAATATTTAATTAGGCAGACTAAGATAAGCAACCGTCATACAATAGGTAATTAATGTACAATTTTCAGAATCGTTTAAGAGTATACAATAATGATCACTGACTCCGGCAAATATTTAACATAAAGAGTTCCTTCATATGCCCTACAAATCTATTTATCTACCGAATACTGTATGTGTGAATATTATTGGTTCCATATCTCCAAACCTGCATAAAAAGGGATGGTTAGCAAACGAGTATTGCATTTTACTTGGTAATTTGATACACTTTAGATGCGCTCTGTGTAACGTGTTATATACATGGCCACAATATGTGCAACTTTATAGGCATAGAAAGATTTGACGTACATGCTATAATATTATCCTGTACAACTCTCCATAAATGAAACTAACACTGTCCAAAAGGAGTACAGTCCACTCGCGCATTAGCATTATTTCATGCTATACATGAATAAACATGAGATTATGCCTCCGATACGCGTGCTTGCAGTTCCCCAAAATATGCATCAATCTAATGATATTGTAATTATATTAATCGTAAATTTGTAGGAATCAATACATCCCAAGAAGAACCGATAAGGTCTCATTTCAAGAGCATAAGCATGTAATGAAAAACAATCATATAATTATACGTCAAGTAAGGGTCGCAGAACATTCAGTTTCTGTGACGATTATAATGATTATCATTTCCATGGGGAGATTTTCAGACAATATGCAGGGCCGGATTCAGAAATTTTCAAAAGGGAGGCGGGGACTAATTTTTGGAGGACCTCTGGGGCCGAGAATTTTACATTAAAAAATAAATATTTGGCCAAAAATAGGTAGGGGCGGGGGGCGCCCCCCTCTATATCCGCCAATGCACTTTAACTGTTTAAAGAAGCAAGATACACAGTTACGTAAAACGTATACGCCTGAAGGCTTAAAAGTTACCGGTGCAGTTTGTACCGTCTGTTACTAGCAGAAAAAAAAACAAACATAAACAGAATATCATTTCCCCCCAAAGCCTTTTATCGCCGAAAACAATCTTGACTGCAATCCGCAAAGAAATGATTGATATGTTTCTTTTGACTGTAACTTTAATTATTTCTGTTCGGCGTTACCAGGTTCCGGAATATTATGTTTTCCACCCATGCACACATCGATGAAATGAAACTGTATAATTGTCTGTCGTTGTAGATGGAATGCTCACCTACCTGAGCAAATGGAAGGGCAGCCACTACCTGCACGGTCACGTCATTTGTGGCACTGGTGGCAAATAGAATTGAGGGGTAGGTGAGATAGAGCTTTAAACTAGAATCCTCGGAATATAATATATAGATAGTCTGGTTTTCGTAAATGTTGTATGTAAAGGTGTAGGCCTATGTATCGAATGGCTATTGAACAAGCTATTTCAAGAATGAAAAGAATATATAACACAAAACTATTATCCCATATCCTTTGTATGTAAGACCTCTTTCTATACTAAATGTATTGTTAAAATTATATTATAGATTTTCGTACATTGGGAAGGTCTTACTCCAGCTGGCGAAGTTCAAAGTATTGTGAAACATTCAAGTCCTGGGCTTATATCTTTGTAATGGTTTTTCGTGGTTAAGTATGCCATTGTCAGTTTTGCTGTGATCAGGCCATTATTTGCAGAGGCCCTATATCCATGGTGCATATCTTCATAATAATTTGTAAGTGTAATAACTCTGAAAACCAAGGGGAACCTTGATGATTATTACTAATAAAAACCTTTAAAAAAAATGCTTTGAGTGTATCATGGCTAGCCATGGCCTAAGCAACATAAATTATAATTATTGTGGTTAGGATTTCACGGTAAGGGATTATGGCAAGCCAATTGTGAACGAGTTAAACATGGCACACCCATGCGAACACAAACAATAACAAAAATAATGCAACCTCATGTACAATATGAATTTGGAGGTAATCAAAGATTGTACACATTAAGACGAGAAGTTGCAGATTTTGCAATATCCCCATGCAGCACGCTCATAATAATCTCTACATCTACTCTGACAGGCCCATACAGAGGGGGTGTGGGATGGGGGTGCCGCGCTGCCCCCAACCCACCCTCCCCACCCTCCCCACGGAGGAATTTTTCAAAAAGTTCAACATATCCTTAAAAAAATTAGAAAACATTGAACGGTTTCACTTGATGAGCCCTACCACCCCCTTTTTAAGTTAAAATTATGGAAATTATAAGCAAAAGTTCTACTGACGGAACCTCGCCGCCCCTCCCCCCGCAGCAGAACCTGTGTACGGGCCTGTAATGGTAAATGTAATGGTAATGGTGATTAGGCATTTGTATGCCTCTCACCTACCTAAATTTATACATCTTAACAGGTAGCATGTACGGGGTGTAATTATGTTTGACTTCATTGTCTCTTAATGTCCTTCGTTCCTCCTGATAATTGTAGTGGTTTCAGAGCAGCAGGGCGGGAAACGCCCCAGCGACCCAGGTGTCAGTTACCTGGTTAGATGTAGAGCACTGCATGGCGGTCCTGATGTACGTAGAGCATCACAACACTGAATAAATCCCAGTTTAAACTCATCAATATCGCAAATCACTTCAATGGCGACGAGAATAAATGGCAATGACAATCTAGATAGGGTTTGTGACACTCCAGCCATTCATAAGGCTCTCTTTTTCTACTAAATAGGAGTTATTCCTGGGCAAAAATAGGAGATTTGGGAGATCAATTAAGAGAATGGAAACACAGAGTTGCCAGTCCTAATCACAGAAAAATTAATGATGTGTGTGTGCAATCCACCCGCCTACTAATGTTTATGTGATAATATAATACCCTATTAGCAGTGTGTAACTACCCTAAGTGCCAGAAGTTGTCAAATGTGTTTTTTCTTGCAATACTCTTAGACTATGCAGGTGTGGCAGTGTACAACAACTTCCAGACGTTAACCATCCCAGCACCCGAAGCACAGAATCCACGCGTAACATCTACATACGCTCACTCTAAGCCCTAAACAAGCTCTACATGCCATAGGTCCAAGTTGAGTATGAAAGGTTCAACTTCGACAAAGAAACACAATTCTAGGATACTTGTCATTTCTTGAATAACATTTCCTTTTCCAAGGAGTCAATGGGCGTTGGCGCAGCTGAATAATGGCTGTAACTGCACGCTACATCTAGTCCTGTGATAGAATTAATTGTTTTGGACCTACTCTTATCATTTTCCTTATACAATTTGTCCCTCGCCATACGAATAGAGGCCCTAATTGGTTTAAAATTCAGATGAAATGTGTTAACGTTATACCCTTTCATTCGTGCTAAACACACAAACAAAGTAAGCGATAATTATCTTACCTGAGTATATGGGGCTATGCCAGCCCTGAAATCAAATCGTTATGTCAGCCCATGGCTGAGACATGGGAGCGAACTGGCTATACACTGATACATGCGACCTCGTGTATTTGACGTCGTTTATAGTAGAGACAGTGTATGTATACACGTCACCTGTATAAGACAAATTATGCCCCTGACAACAATCAAACCATATGTTAATTCCCATTTCCATATACCATTTGGCGCATATGAAGCAATACATACGACATAAGTCAGAAATTGCGCACATATCAAGACAATGCATAACTTTAATATTTTGTTACAGGGATAGTGGATCATCTTGAATAAAATGTCACGCATAGATTGATAAAGGTAGGATTTATTCCGCATTGCGTATATTAAGTTTATTCGTGATATTGTCGTTTAAATACGCTGTCTTCCAAGCAAGACAGAGGCTTACAGGTAAATTGAAGGCGGTTCTATCCTAAATCTTTCACAACTTTCTAAATTTTTACTTATATTTTGGAAAACCAAAGGGGGTTCAAGACACTTAGGACCCCACCCCCACACCCCGCTGGCTACGCCACTGACCTGAATAATGACTGGATCTTACCAGTGATAAATAGCATCGTTGATGAATAGAATTAATCGATTTAACTGCATGAATACAAGAACCCCCAGCCACCCCAACCCCGGTCACTGAAAAAAGAAAGCTAGGTGTGAAGAAAATAGAAATAGGGATGAGGAATGAAAAGGAATTTTTATCCAGGGAACACTTGATAGGCCTAAGTATCACAAGATTCCAACAGGTGGGAATGGAAATTGTCTCATACAACATGATATGAGAACCCTTTACAGGGGAAAATTTTTACATAGTCACGTCCGTAAGATTCTTAGGTAAGGATGATAGTAAAGTTAATGCTTCTGAAAAGCCTAACATGATTTTCCTCCGTTAATGTTCACATTACAATAACTTTGATTATCACAATTGATATTTCATCTTTAGGACAATGGCATATGTTGGACCCCAAGGTTGTCTTGAGTTACAATGTTCTGATCCCCTTTGGTTAGGTTAACGTTTTCAAAAATATGTGTCATTTGCTATACTCAGAAAGCCATGAGATCACTGCATTTTCTGACATATTTTATCAGGTTGGGGATACCACAGAAAAATGGGACATCCTGTAAAAACGGGACGTCCTGCAATTATGAAAAAGTAAATTATCTAACTATTGCAGATGAAAGTATACATGAATAATAGAAAGTATAAAAATGATAGAATACTTCTTCATAGTCCAGATACAAAATATATAAAATTCTGCATTTTACATCTTAACAATTTCATAAAAAACAATTAATATGTTTACATTAACGAAAATGCTCAGAAAATGAGGAAGTTGCTTAATTCAAAATGATTAGTAATAAAGAACACATCTTTGCATCAAAATGATTGTTTCATTTTCACATTCTATCGTTACACTTTTTCCTATTGATTTTTGTTTTTTAAGTTACAAAAAAACATACCAAGAAAACAGCCTGTCCTGAAATAACAGGACCGTTCTGCGATCCCTTTTAACATGATGTCCTGTTGTTTTTTTAAGCTTACTTTTAAAAAGCATTAAAACTGTACTTGTAATGATGGAATTGAATTTTAATCTAACCAAATAATTGTTTTTTTATATATATAGGATCATACTTTGAAATTGAATAGAGAATAATGGAATGTTTGAAAATGATTTAAGGGTTGTGTCCTGAAAAAAACGGGACGTCCCGTTTTTCCTGTCGTAGCCCCTACCTGTTTTTGGTGTATTTGTCTCATTCTTAGAATACGAGTAGGGCATCGTGTTTCTATATGATATGTACAATGATGCATCTTCTACACAAAGGATAAATTGGAGAAAAGAAAGAAATCGAGAAAAATGATTGAACCCTATACTTCAATTCACGAGAATCTATTTGTTGCTTATAATACTTAAAACGAAAACATGTACAAGGCAACCCTCCAAAATGATGAAGCTGTTCATGAATCCTTGTGGTCCAATAGTAGGCCTACTCATCTATGAAACTCTTTACTTTGAAATATACGTTATATCAGGGTTATGGCCCACTTTGGTGAGAACAAGTCAAATAAGAAGTTTATTTCTTTGAGATTAATTGGTATTATCCGTACCCAGATCCTTTGGAAGGTAGCGTCATTCAAAAGAAAATACAATGTTCTTAGGGTAAAGTACGTCTCAGAATTATTCGAGATGTTATTTTCTAAACCATTCTTCTGTTGGTGGACACTCCCCGTTGGAACACGAGAGCACCCCTCCTAAACACTCCTCCCTCCTTGCGTCGCATGTACCCCCTTTGACCAGTTGACATATACTACTTACACTTTCAATCGCCACATGTACATAAGCAAGCTAGAGTAAAAGCCTACACAGTATGCTATTCCCACGTTATGAACATTATTTTGAAAAAATACATAATGCAGCAAATCTTTATATTTGTGAATATAATGGTCTAAATTGAAAACATGTTTATAAATCAGACAATTCACAGGAATGCAAAGAAAAGAAAATGAGTCTATAAGTTGGGTGCAAAAAGGCCATCGATTGTGGGGTAACACACCTATATTTTGCATGAGCCTTTAGCCGCATTTTGTTATTTTCCTTTTATTTATTAAATTCAACTTCAATAAAGAGGGTGCATGGGAGTTTTACCCCCACATTGTGGGCGTCTTTCCCTATATCCAAATCTAACTCCCATTCCATTACCCACATAATAATCATTGCAATCCTTCTATTGTATTTCTCCTTTGTCTTTCCGTTATTGGCGAGCCTTATCAACGGGCCCAGGTGGCTAGGTATGCGTCAGGAAAACAAAGAACGCGTCTAATGAACTCTGGCTGTGTAATTAGAGCAGCTCGGACGCCAATGAAGTAATGTGTTTACCTGTAGAGGTCTGATTAAGTCGGCCCGCCCAGGTAATGAGACCTACTGCTCCGTCTACTGCACCTCACCTTGTCAGGCACAGCACGAACACTAGTCGTCAAGTCGAATGGAAAACAAAGTATTGATACATTGAAAACTATATATGAACCGAAAGTCGGGAATGAAAAATAATATAAAGTCATTGAAATATGGCATAACAGAAGGACGGGCTCTTATGGTAAGAAATCCTATTTAAGCAGAACTCAATTGCGAGTCAACTGATCTACAGAGCGTGCGTCTATTATTGAGTATACCCGGGTGATTCAAAATGTCTATTCAGGAAACACCAGGGGATTTAAGGAACCACCGATTAGTTATTCCGTCGAATGGGCCGTAGGGTTCCCCTGATATGTCAGAAAAACAAATCTCAGTGAAACGAAAGCCTTGTTTGGCAATCAGAGAGCGAGGTGATGAAGTAAAGGCCTTTAATTAACTGATTAGGTGGCTGTGCCTGATTGACAGAATGTGGCATAACGTTGTAAGGAGCCCGGCCGTCCCCGTCTTCGTCACTATATAGCCTACCTAGCCACTGATTGCAAGAATATGGCGTAACGTATTTACAAAAGGTGCAAGACCCCACCCATTTTCCTACTTATACTAAGCCACTTTCACCCAAGCAAGATATATCGTCTTATAGTACGTATATATGTACTATGTACTGTTTATTATAGTCATTCAGATACATAAAGGTTTAATTCTTTCTTTTTGTTTTCTCATGATTTGAAAAATAAGTGAAAGGAAACAAAGATTAGAGTTTGGGCAAATTTTCTCTCGTAGCCATATGCGGCAAATGAGCAGTGCCGATGAATGAGATACCGAGCTAAGTACCAAAACGGCCTGCAGCTACGTGCACATGATGCTTTTTCCACTCTTATATATATATATATATATATATATATATATATATATATATATATATATATATATATATGGGTTCACCAGGGGCGGATCCAGAAGGGGGGGGGGGGGGGGTGCATGGCCCACAAACATGAATGTAAGGGGGGAGAGGCCCACCCGCAAACATGATTTCACAGTTGATTCTGATTGCTACGAATTCGAAATGATTTCATGGTATAGGCCGACTGGTGCTGAGATAAGCCTGTGTTGTGCAGTCTGACATGGAAAGCGACACCCCCGGCTGTCAGCCTGCTGATGCGACGCGAGGAAAGGACACCCGACAAGTCCTCTGGTAATGGGGCTTCATGAGAAGAATCCCTATCGCCCTACACGTACAACGCTAAATACAATAAAGTCCCCAAACGCCCTCCTTAACAGTAGCCTCTAATTGCCACTGATAGGACGAGGCGTGGTGCTTTGTGTTGAAGTTATATCCTACTGCTTGGATGGAAGACACACATTCACGTAACATATTTTTTCAACATAATGGTTGGCAAATGTACACGTAATGATAATGCCTAATATAATGTTTAAGAAAGTAATCACTTAACTGACTGTAAGCAGCTACGAAGGAACACAAATAAGTCATCGTTCAACAAGCGCGTCATCAGCTGTCAATGTCCATATGACCCACAGGCCTATGCCAAACTGAAATGTCACAAGCAAATATCCGATACTTGTCGCTCGTCTCAAGTTAATTGATTTTCTATTGCATTGTTGAGACGAGTGCTGCCATTTCGACATCATACTGGCTAACTTGACTGGATCCAATTCACTAGGATATGGAGTCTCTTTTTATTTGCACAAGAAAGAAGACGCCGTCGCGGTAATTGCAGGTGGGTCTTTTTGCAATTAAAGGCTATCGTCATAACCAAGACAATCTGGAATGTTGTTTTGTCTACCCCAGTTGATGCTCTCAAATAATTTCTCTTGGTCAATTAACTGTCAGGATACCTTGGGGCTCATTTGTTTCCGAATGACGTTATCTCCTTACGTCTGTTAAGGAGTATTTAATAGGCCTACTTGGCTCCCAATAAGGCGAAGGGCATATCATCGCTTCCGTGAACTATTCCAATATAAATTTCTCATGCTAGGCTAGGCTACCCGATGGTAGTTCTTTTTTACGTCAACATTAGATAACAATTCAGAATATGTTACTGTATTTTTTCTCCCGTTTATGTTGACCGTGTGCATGCTCTATACTAATAATTGTTTGAGCAAATATTCATTTACTTCAGTCGGATAGATCCATCACATTTGGTTCTGAATAAAATGTAGGCCTATTCATAAGCTGTTATCGAAGACCGAATGTCCATAAAGAACCGTTATATCAATAATGGTAATTATATAATTTGTGATTATAGCAGTAAGTTGAAGCTGGGGGGCCCACTCTTTTTTTTGGGGGGGGGGGGGGGGAATTTCAATGTTTTCAAAATTCTAAAAGTTAGGGGGTGTGCCCCCCCCCCCTCTTTCTATTAGCGCCTGCCAATTCCCTCCTATACTCACTCGGCAGGAGCCCCTCCAGCCCCAACCATCCGTACTCGGGGTCCCATATCCTGAGGTGTCATGTACCAACAGACAGGCTACGTAGGGGGTTTGCATTGAAAGTAAGTCAGACACATGTATTGTTTTCCCGGAAAATTGCCTGACTGTTTGCCCATGGTGGTCCTTTGCTTTTCAAATTAGATGTCATGTCGGACTGAATCAAAAGGCTTCTGCTTTATATACCTGACAAATCCAACAAAGTTTTTCATTTCCTCTGACCAACGCAAATCAGAAGCTGTAAAAACAAGTGCAATTCTATGTAATATATGCATCGATGTTATTGTTTGTGCGAAAGTCGACTCTTGATTTGTTATTCGATTGAGAGAAGTAACCTTTTTTCACTTTATGTGTGGTCTTAGGCCATGCCGATATGACAGAAAAACTGCCAAAGTGATCTGGTGATATTTACTTGAATGTCGCATTTTCAGAGAAGGTTCTCCCAAAGCATCCTAGCAGACTGTGGAGGGAGCCTAACTCGAAAAATCGTATTGTATCTAGAAAGTGATACTAAAAATCATAAAATAAATATAAGACATAATACTATACGCAGGGAGGAATCCAGAAAATCTTAAAAAAAAAAAAAAAAGAGCCCCTACAGATAAAGTCAGACAAAATTAATGATCCCCACGCCCACCCCCTTCCCCCAGGGAAGCCTAAACATATTGACCAAACCCGGATGATGATAAGAAATCTATTTTGAAGTGAAAAAAATCATTTGTCGGGTTTACCATGCAGCTAAAATCTTTATGGAAATTGTTTACCTAAAATATACCAAGTTCATTTTCAGCTGGTCTGGAAGATCATACATTTCTGAAGATGTCAAATAAAACATTATGAAAATTAACTTCGGCATCTTGCACCCTATGCACTTAAATTTCCTCAGTCAAAGCAATACTCGAAGCAACCACCACCAGCCGCCCTCCACCAACCCTGGAATGTACGACTACACGTCCATCTAGCTCTCCTGCACAGGTAAAAGCCCTGGGCGTATTGCTGAGGTGCAGAACAACCCGTCTTATTTCTCTCTCATCTAGAATCTGATATTTAGGCTATTTTACGTATAAAATATCCTGAGGTATGACCATCTTACCTCTTATTTGTCTGAAAGATATTTTAATATGTTATGTGGAAATCCTATCGGTCGCAGAGCTTGCAGTTGTTCAATATAAACCATTATGCGATAGGCATTAAACATGTATTTTTTAATGTGTGAGTAATGTCAATAATTAGACCAGAAAGAATTAATATTTAGAGTTCACGAAAACTGTTGAAGAAAATTTGCGACTTGAATAGGCCTAGATCTACGTTTTATCGGCGGCGAATCTTTGGAACGGTCAGCCGTAGAATAATGATTGAAATTAACGTTTTATTTCACCTGTATGTGCATCTAATCAATAAAAAAAAAAGAACCTCAGCGAACCGTTATTAGGGAAAGTTACATTTAAGCATTCGACAATGTGCGCGCGTAGTAAACTATAACTCCAATAGTGAGCCAGTGTTAACATATTGTCAGTGAAACCTGGAGACAGTGTTACAGGTAAAATATGACAAATTGTGTGAACTGAACCAACTGACCGGTAAGACCTGCAGCAGCCTTACCTGGGTGGGCTCCAGGGACCGCCCCCCTGGGCGACGGATGCAATTACCGCAGATCCAGGAAATGCGAACACCGGAAATCTAATCTCAATGACACAAAACACTTGGGCATCAGCCTGGGTGTCCTGAAAGACATATATAGAGACAGGATGACTCAGGGGATTGGCTGTTTGGATGGGTCCATTACCCATCTCATTCAAAAAAAAAAAAAAGGACATTTCCAGCTTTTCACTCATGAAACTATGAGGATGTAGCTAATTTTGCATTTTTTTTAAGTGCTTAGAAATAGAAATACCCTAAAATATGAAAATGATTTAAAAACGAAAAAGGACAATTTAATTTCTTCAGCAAGCTTATTGAGAATCTGGAAACCAAAAATCAGGAAAATTGATTCTAGGACAATCACCCCTGGGACAACTACCCCTGGGACAACTACCCCTTAGGACAATTACCCCTATGGGTAGGACAATTACCCCTATGGGTAGGACAACTACCCCTATAGGACAACTACCTCCCTTAATAGGACAATTACCCCCATTGGTAGGACAACTACCCCCATTGGTAGGACCTGCCCTGGGTGTCCAGGGCTGGACAAAAGAATGGAAGGCCATGGGGAGCTGATCTGGGTGTAGTTGGGGGTAGTTATTAATGGGGGTAGTTGTCCTACCAATGGGGTAGTTGTCCTACTAAGGGGGGTGGTTGTCCTCCCAATGGGGGTAGTTGTCCTATCAAGCGGGGTAGTTGTCCTATCAATGGGGGTAGTTGTCCTATAAATGGGGGTAGTTGTCCTACCCCCATGGGGGTAGTTGTCCTATTAATGGGGGTAATTGTCCTATCAAGAGGGGTAGTTGTCCTACCATTAGGGGTAGTTGTCCTATCTATAGGGGTAATTGTCCTAAAGGGGTAATTGTTCTACCTATAGGGGTAATTGTCCAATCTAGAGGGGTAGTTGTCCTATCTAGAGGGGTAGTTGTCCTATCTAGAGGGGTAGTTGTCCTACCCATAGGGGTTATTGTCCTAAGGGGTAGTTGCCCTAAGGAGTAGTTGTCCCAGGGGTAGTTGTCCTAGTGGGGTAATAGTCCTAGGGAGAAAATATCCACAATATATCGTGGACATGAAAGTTATGTGACAAATCATAATAAAATCACTCATAATAATTATGTGTATTCAGACATAATCCATGGAATACTGTTGAACTATATAGTTTTACTTTACTGTTATTTGTAGGGGAGTATTTATGCATTATATTTCCATTTAGTTATGCCTCTATAGTTTCTATTGCAGCCTTCTCTCCAGCCAGACCGCAGGCCATCTCAAAAGGTAGTTTCCATCAAGAGATAACAGAACAATCGCATGAAGGATGTAGGTATTAAAGTCCTAACAATGTTATACATCACTGAGCTCCCATTGACAATTATCAGCCCAAGAGGCTTAGTCCGCTGAACCCTCACTGCTCCTAGCCATTGTGCCAACCAGTCTGCTGAAACTCCTTAACAGAATCCCAGTTTCTGCGACCTGTTTCTATCTGTGGTGTTACTCAATTGCTAGCTAGTTGCACTCTGAGTGCTGTGTGCCGCTAGCTGCACTTTTACACTAGTCCCTTGACTTTGCCGCCACTCTTCAAGCACCTTCAAGAAGACTTACACTCTTAGCCCTAACTTTTCTTTTGAGACATATGGCTTAAGGAACTATGGACTGACACCGCATCAGTTCACCCTGGCACACTAAAATCCTATAATTACAAATTAAGTGATCGTGGATAGTTTAACTTATCATTGGTATGTTCTTTCATGGGTGTTTTATGGTTGGCACCCCAGCTGCTCTCGAGTGGATGCGAGTCTTAAACAGCCCCTAACTGCATGCTCACACTGGGTGGCATGTAGGGGACTTGCATCTGTATAGTCATGGTTATGGTTTGCACATGCATGTACCACTTTCGATTGCTGGTGATTGTCTCTTATAGAAATAATAGCCACACAGAGATCCGTCCTTAGCCCCCCGGAAAAACGGCAATTTTTCCATATTTTTCCAAAGAGAACATATTCATGAATATTCAACATACAAAAGGGCCAATATATTGTTTAAAACCCTATTTGATTCCCTAACAGATTCTACAAACCCCATTTCTATAATGCTTATTGATAGGCGTAGGTCAACCTTTGAAGTTCACAACTACAAGGAATTTAGGGGATTCCAAAGAAAAATCCATGCAAAATCCTGGGGAAATCCAGCAATTTATGAATGCAATCAGAGCGGTCTTAAGGCCTTAACAGTCCCGATCTGGAACTCATGGTGTTAAAGTCTTCTACTTCTTGGGCGCAAACCTATTTAAGGCCTAGATCTAGCTTCCTAGACACAAGACATGAGACATGAAGCTTGGAATTAACTCAAAGTTAGGGTAAAATTGCACTCAGGACTTAAAATAAATTTGGTGAGCATGACACAAAACACAGGAACCTGCAGCATATGGACAAAGGCACGGGCACAGAAGGATAGGCTGACACAGGCACGACGATGATGATGAGGGGCATAAGGCACGAGATGTTAGGTCAGCGGCTGCCACACTACCACTTCATGTTTAGGAGCACAGATGCAACGACTAGGCATCTACGAAGGGAATCGGCCCAGTGTTAGTTAGCATAGTGTACAATTAGTAGATGAACAACAGCCCAATGACGAGAAAGAAGACGCTAGATCCCCCTGGTTTCCCGGCCCGGTCCCCTCTGCAAGAGGCCGTATGATGCTTTCTCACGCCGTCCGGGCGCGATGACGTCATAGCGCCCGCTTCGCGCTTATTGGACAGAACCTGGACGGTACCCTTCCACATATTAGTGGGGGGCATGGCCCAACCAGAGGGAGAAGTGCTAGGTGGACCACCGTGCGAAAATAACAGGGAAGGGGGTGCATTGTCACAAGACACAGATACAGTTACAGCCAAATAATTCATTATAATGATATAAGAATAGAACCGTAAAAAAAGGAAATCTTATTGTATCTAAGAATGTTTTCAAGTTGTATAGGGTGAAACAGGGTAGCATTGCATATGAATTACTCTTTAGAAAAACATACATCAATAATAGCCAAACAAGAGATGATTCATAATTTGGTAGAATCGACATGCGGGTTGAACTAAACATTAAATCAGTTTATAACCTCTCTAAATACTGAGTAATGGAAAGAATCGTATTTTCATAAAGGTAAAGTGCACGATACAACCCTGTATCAATGTTCCTATATCATTAGATCATTGTAGGATTTGATGAAATATCATAATTATTATCAATGTTTGCCAACCCCATCAAACAGAGCACAAAGAGTATCAATGTAGACTGTCAACGAACATAGACCCTGAGTCCACATACATAATTATTTTTTGGGGGGACATTTATATTTACGTTATTGTTTTATGTTGATTTCATTTATAATGCATGAAATATATAATGTAGACCCCTAAAACCGACACGGCGACATGGCCCTTTTTTGGCTTAACAACATGTGACATCAGGCTTTCTTAAATTTGACAGGGTGACATCAGGTTTTCTTAAATTCGACAGGGCGACATGGGACTCCCCCATCTACACCCCAAATGTTGCCTTAACTATCTCTAATTAATAAGGGTTAACGCTTCTGACAAAAGAATATAACCAAAAGATACATTTCATAACGTTCTATGTCAAAAAATGAAACCAGCAATTCAACATTCATAAAATTATAAGTAAGAGATGATTATCGGGGTTTATTTCTAAATTTAAATGAGATATTGAGGGATTAGAATCATAACATATACATATACATTTTCCCTTTTCCTTTTGAGAATGTTGTCATAATGTTATGTGTACATTTATGTAATATACTATTTGGTTGGGGTTTCAATATTTGAAACCTGGTCATCTCATAATTGTATATCTCGACTGCGATCATAATATAAGTTGGCTGGAAGAACATGAGAAGCCTTGAATCAATTTTTTTTTTTTAAAGCGTTGTATACCCCTATTTTACCACAAGACTGAGTTTTCTGTGTCAGTCATATGTCAAGCAGACTTTATCAGTATAAAAACCCAGTTATATAGCAGTGTAATGTCTGCATAACTATTTTGCCTAAAGTTACAGTTAGTTCCCCGGCCAGGTCCCTTATCAGGGGTGTTAAAACCAACGCAGCTACACCAACACAGCCACAGGTGTCTGATACGGTGTGGCTTTGTAGGTGTAGGCACGTTGTTTCTAACACCCCTGATAAGGTTCACGGGCTCTCTGTGTAGATTCAATGTAGGACAATGCTGCATAGCCTTAGGCCACATATATGGATTAAACTCCTCAAAGTAATACATTTATTTTGAAAAACATGAAAAACAAAATAAAAAGGACGTATAATTATTTATGCTTTTCTGTATAGAGTAATTTATATTTATATGTCTGCATCCGCCTATATTATACATATCTATATATACATGTCTTTATGATGTTCAGATCAATCAATTTTCGGAGTAAAACTTAGGGGCATGTCCACTTACACATGCAGATGATCAATATTAATTTCGAAATGGGAAAGTAAACTGCCTTGGAGACGGAAGTTATGCTATATACACAACCTTTTAATCCCATTTTTAAATAAATCCTCGTTATCTTCTCTGATTCCATCGTTGGGATTTAGATTATCATATATTTATAAGCTGTATGGATTCTGGGCCATGTGGTAACCTGCGTCTTCATGCATGAGTGACAGGGGCGGATCAAGAAATTGTTGGAGGGGGGGGGGGGCATAAACATGAATGTACGGTTGGATGGGGGCCGTCAAACATGATTTAACAATGGGGGGGGGGGGGCAGCCCTCACCCGCCCCCCACCCCACCTCCCCCCCGATCCCTGATTAGGTCCCCCCGGCCAGATCCTCTCTGTCAGTTGGACTACACCAACACAGCCAAACCTGTCAGACACCTGCATGTGGCTGTGTGTGTGTAGCCACGTTGGTGTTAACACCCCTGATAATGGCTACTGACTCCCTGTGTTGACGGAACCCAAGGCAGACAACTGTCCATGGGGCCACGGGGATGGCTATGTGCGCGACGGTCGCGACAACCTCGTTAACACCCTGATATTGATAACCCCCCCCCCCCCTGAGGGGGGGGGGGGGGGTTATCAATATCAGGCTCAGGGGGGGGGGGGGGGGGGTTATCAATATCAGGGTGTTAAAACTAACGGGGCTTGTGCGGGTAGCTGCAGCCTGTTTGGTTTTAACACACCCTAATAATATATGCCTATAAGTATAAGGGCCGGTAGTTCAGTTGCAAACGTGGGATTCTTTTTGCACTGACGTCCTACCCACTAATTAAGGCATTGATTAAAAATGGAAAACTAAAACTAAAAAACGGTAAATTGTCCTTTTGACGCAATTGTTTTTTTTTGTGTGTGAAATCAGAAATGAATTAATATGCAAAATCAAGTATACTGAACAATAGATTTATAGCCTAGAGTGATCTTGTCAGAAAAAAATGGAACTGAACTACATAATATGTTAACATAAATATAAACTTATTATAGTTGCATAGAATATGATATCCTATAATAAATGAAATGGTCGCACACATTATGTGCAAGCATTTCACTTAAATCAGTCAGCATATATATTATATAATACGAACTTTATTAAAACTTTTATATAAACTTATGTTCCTTAGTTCACAAAATATCACGAAGGGAATATCACTATGTATGTCCAATGTTAAGTGTTATTTACCACAACTCCCGTTCCCGGATTAACATAACTCAGTCAGCTGAGTTATGTCAATCCGGGAATGCGAGTTGTGGTAGGCGCACAGACTGATAAAAGGTGTGGTGTGGCCGCTAACTTCCCCACCACTGCCTCACGGTAAGTGGACTGTGTTATGACAGCACATGTAGTATGAAGGTGGGTTGCATGGAGCACGAGGGCCCACATTGAGATATGCCATGCAGATTCACCTAATATAGTTCTATATGAAAAAAAAATCCGAGGTCAACCCTAAAGAAACTAATGAATAAAAGTTAACGTTTGAACTGTATAAAACAGATTTATTAATGATTCTATTATGTTAGAATGATATTTTGTAGAATATTATGAGATGTCATATCATAAATGATTGTCTAAACTATAAAACAAAATCAGAAAGGTTTCAATTGAAAGTAATAATGTATCTGGAGTCTACATAAAACAATTTTAACATGCGCCATATACCCCTATTTCACTCTTCACTATGTAGTTATGTTGAACACTTAGTTTTTTTTTAAATATTGAGCACAAATGTGGCAAACGCATCAAAGAACAATTTTGCTTCAGCATACAGCTAAGACTGTTGAATCCCATATGGACCCAAGCTGCTTGTAGGCGGGCAAATCCTGTAAGCAGAGACATAGACAACACAGTCATTAAAAATCTACATAGAGATATGTATTCACATACATATATGTTAGTATATTTTTTCAAAAATTTCAGACCCTCCACTAGTTTTAGCGAAATAGGTCCACCTGAGGCTTTTCCTTACTCCCCCATGTGCCTCCCCCTGAGGTAAAGAGCACCGCGACCGTCTGCGCGACTTTCACACCTATCCTAAGGGGGCGGGGCTAAGAGCACCCGGACGGCGTGAGAAAGCATCATACGGACTTTAGCGTCCCCTCTCTGGTACACAGTTGACTGCACCCACACAACCATCCACCCCCATCCTTTTTCTCCTCCCCGAGACAACCTGAGCCCTAGAAGGCTCATCCTTCCCCACATCACGAACAGTCCGCCCTAGCTTTTCAAACGATTAACAATATTGTGATATCGATATTGTTTGTAGTAGTTAAGCTGGGTCCCCACTGGCCAAAAGTCGGCCGCAGATTGGAGTTCGTCGCTCTTATTCCTTTCCATCCTCGGCGACTAGAGACACTTTGGAGGTATTGGTAGCCAAGAATAGAAAGGGTTAAGTCTGACGAACTGTAATCTGCAGACGACCTTTGGCCAGTGGGGACCCAGCTTAAACAATCACCCATAAAATGTTCAGCGGAGACCATCCTTTGGGATCGTAATTTAAGATAGGTATATTCGTTAAAGAAAACGTTTAAGAGAACTTTGGTACGTTAAATTACTGTCAGTCATCTGCTTCACTTGAGAGAATAAGCAACCGTTTTCTAGGATATGAATATACTCGTTACAAATCAATTCTTGGGAGAGGAGAAATTTGATCCCTTCCGTACCAAAGTGCGATTCACCACCGAGGACGTTCTCATGAGACGGACGAACTTAAAGGTAAAACGTTCTCAGGAGACGGACGACGCGCTGTTTACTAAATCGTGCAACCAATACCGTGATCATAATTTATTACTCAAACTACTGTAAACTATTTGGAGACTACATGACTGATAATCGTACTTATGTCCATTAACTTAACAAGCATGACATTATCTGTTAAATTGAACACCGCTTACAATCTTTGACATATTTTGAATGTTGTCATTGTTCTTAGCATTAAATAGTTTTACTTGTGTTTTACCTTTAATTTCCGTCTTCAAAATGAATTTTTAGCCATCGCAAAACCAGGCGCATAATTATAGATGAAGACAAAGATAAAATATAGTTTTGTATATCACGCATTTTATTACCATTCATCATTAAATGACAATAGGCCTACCTTTGGTAAAATATAACACGTTTCTCGTAACATGTTTTGCCTGAGGATATTTCAAATTCCGAATTATGTTTTTCAAAATCACTGTTAATACAAAAATACAAATTCTCCCTTTGGGAACACATATAACTACATGTATTATATATCATAAATTACGTTTACATTAAGGGTAACTTTACACTAATACCAGAGACAATGGATTGAATCTATGAATTACCGTTCAGACGAAACTGCATCTATTAGATACGCATATCAAATACAATTAAAGTAAAAAAAATCAACCGAAACAAGACCTTATAGATCCTCTGCCAACCTCAAACGTAACACATTCAGACTGTACATTATTAAAACGGCCTTTCCACTTATATAATGCATTTTAAAGCATAAGGTGGTGTCACTATTCCATGGGAAAATGACTTCTTTCATCGTAATGTTAATCACAAGTTTCATTGTATGAGTTGTACATTTGGCTGTTAGACAGCATCACACCTACGCTGACATAATAAAAACAGAATCATGTTCATAACAAGGAAACATCAATGTATATATGATTGATCACACGGATACCTAAAGAGGACAAATGTCTGATGACTGCAAGGTAACCGGTCGCATTTAACGCTTGATCTCCATTACTTTTTTGAAACGACACCATACAACTATTCCAAATCCAACGAAAGTGTTTCTATATTCAACGACATCAAAAATAAGTATCATTGGACAGTCTGTTAAAACATCGATACGCCAAGGTACAAAACCATTGAGAGCACTTTGTTACCATAACAATGCATAAAATGAGCATTATTAAAATACCAACTTAGGATAACTTAATCATTTTCCCAATGCCGTAGGCAACACGAATATTATAGTCTTGGGGGCATTAGAGCTGATTCAACTCACTATATAGTCTATAAAAGTTCAAGTTTTAACGCGCCCATCATTGAGTACTTAACTTATCGTGCAACTATGCCGTTTTCCCAGTTTAGGAACCTTTTTCTTCTGAGTCGCCACTTGGGGTAGAGATAGCCTCCTCCTGCGGATTGCCGGGGAGAGGGCATAAGGTACCTTGGCCTGAGTCAGCAATTCCTTGAAAATGCCGACGATATTGAAATTGTCCTTGGCCGACGCCTCGACGTAGCCGTTGCCCCAGTCGATGTTGACCGTCGTCTCGGCGGCCAGCGGCGAGATGACCCGCGCGTTGTCGTCGATGTCGGCCTTGTTGCCGACGATGACGATGGGCACCTGCTCGCTGCCGCCCTTCTGCGCGATCACCTGGTCGCGGAGACGCTTCACCTCGTTGAAGGACTCCTCGTCGCCGACGCTGTAGACGAGCACGAAGGCGTCGCCCGTGGAGATACTCAGGGTCCTCATGGCCGGGAACTCGAACGAGCCGGACGTGTCGAGGATGTCGAGGGTGAGGTGCTTGCCGTGCACCTCGTACTGGCCGCGGTGCAGCTCCTCCACCGTCTCCTTGTACTCGTTGAGGAACCGCTCGTAGAGAAACTGGGAGATGATGCACGTCTTGCCCACCCCGGCCGCGCCCATCACCACGATGCGGTAGTGGTCCTTGGGCACGTGGTTGCGCACCCCGCTCAGGGCCGACGGAACGGTCAGCGTGTTGGGCGAGGTCATGGCGGTAGGTGGACACGGCTTCTTCATCGTCTGGTTCGTATTAATGTCAGTTATATATCGCTACTTTCCAGCACGGCGGCACCTGTTTGTATAACAGCGGAGTGGGCCCACCTGTTGGCGTTATTAATTGTCTACAGGTAACTATTAGCGCTGGCCTGTGCCTGCTCGCTCAGAAACCACCTGTGGGAGACCACACCTGTTGGGCTGGGTCGTAGTATCAATGGAGGCAGTGCATGGTGAATGCCGAGCTGAGCCTGCAGCGTAGCCCCTGGACGCAGTGCGTTGCCTTGGATTCGCGTGTCAGCGTTGCCTGGATCCCTCACTCTGAGGCTGACCGCTGGCCTAATGACTCTTATAGTCGGCTGAAGCACGGCTCGGCCCGGCCAGTGGCGGCTGTGATTGGCTGAGGCCGTGCACCGCCTCCTGCCTTATGAGTTGCTGAGTGACTCAGGTGGGAGGAAGGCGGCGCGGAGGTGGGGGACAATGGGGGCGTCTTATGGCCGACAATACGGCTCCTGTCAGCCACCGCTGCCCGACGCCTGACATTTACCAGTTTCTCCTGGTTCTAGCCATAGAGACATGCATAAACAGGAGATATTCTTTCCGTTTCCTTAGAAAATCTATCCTCTAAATTGCCTCACTGAACCGACAGAGAAAGGCCTATAGACTATGAAACAGATAGAGACACAGAGTAGATGTGGCAGGTTTCAGTCAGCCCTTTACAGAGAGTTCTTTTCACTCAATACTCATATCCAGACCACGCCTTGTTAGACTTTACCAATGGTGTGTCAATGCATATTCCTTAAAAGCTCACATGGTTGGGAAATTAGTTTTAGATACAATAACTCTTGCATAGGAGCACTTGCAGCTAGTTACAGAAAAGGGTGTCTGCCCACGGAAGCTCTTGGTCCGAGTTGGTGTTCAATGGTGTATTCAACAATTTGAAAGGAGGGGAATTGGGGCTCTTTTTGAAATACGTTTTCTTATCCATCTTTGGTATTGGCCTAATATATATGTACAGCAACCTCAGTCATATCGGTTATATAATATGTCTAGCTTCCTGTTAATACAAACCTAAAATATCATGATTTTGCGGTCAATAATTGTGCTTTTAGATCCCGAATTCTAATCATTGAAAGGGCAAAGGAAGTGATTGTTAAATATTCATTTATCAGCTGATTATGGATCCTGTCTATTATACACCTGCAAGAAAGACAAGAGTCATCCAGAAGTCAGAGCTACAAACGTCAATCACAGAGACCTTGAGAGGGATTTGAAAGTAGCTAAAATAGTCAGTTAACTAACACAAGCGAAAACTCACCTGAACCAGGGTGACACCTCTGTAGAGACGAATTAGCCTAGGTCTGGCACCATGTTTTCTGTTTATTCTCGGGGAGTCTCGCAAATGGCGAGAATTGTTGAGATCTCACAACTAGTGTACGATTGTATCGCACTTTGAGGGCAGCGCAGGCTGCTCAAGGTGTTGACCTGTTCTCACTTCACCACTCCATTTTAACTATACTAAGCCCCGAAAGGGGCCAACAAGTTATAGATTTAATAAATAACTCATTCAACTAATTGTTGTCTGAAGGTTCTAACCTCACAGAGTGAACTTCACTCGGCTAGGTCAGTCCTGAATTCGCATCTGAACATACAGGCCTAACAAACCACCTGACCTTAAACCAATACACCAATCATACATCTACAGGGACAAATAAATGGCATAACCTAGCAATACCTCCAAGGTCATACCTTAAGGATCAGATGCACACAACCTACAAAAATTGACAAGGACATTCCCCCTGACAGAAGTCCCTTATGTCATCAAGGTAACCTTCTCAAGGACTGCAGACACAGGTAACTCATATAGAAAGCTTATCACCCAATATTCAGAGGGATTTCGTGACTATGGATGGAGTGCCATGTATGTTTTCTATTGGATATTACTTGTAACTATTGAGACCACACCGATTTCTTTAGGAATAACGACTTCCCAGCCAAGCATGTGACATTATTATAACCTTGCAGTTATGTTTCTGTTTGTTTCTGTATTGGTTTGTGTTATGTTTTTGATGGCTCCCAATAACGTTGCTGCAATGTACTGTTGTGATGTTGCACTATTTAATAAATAGTCACAGTGACGTTCTGTTTAGGTGGGGTGTCTTCGAAGGGACGTCCAACTAATTTTAATCCCTGTTTAGACAGGGGTCTGGACCAAGGAGAGACGGTCCCCCATCCCCTAATCCACCACACATGGCAGTCATAACAAGCGATGGAGGTCCATTTGATGCACCCTCTGCCCAGGAGGGGAAAGAAAGGGCTCGGAGGGGAAAGAAAGGGCCGGGAAGGGAAAGAAAGGGCAGAGAGGGGAAGGAAAGGACCAGGAATGGAAAGAAAGGACCGGGAGAGCAAAGGAAGGGCCGGGAGGACAAAGAAAGGACCGGGAGGGCAAAGAAAGGGCCGGGAATGGAAAGAAAGGACCGGGAGGTCACAGGAAGGACCGGGAGGGCAAAGAATGGACCGTGAGGGCAAAGAACGGGCTGGGAAGGGAAAGAAAGGGCAGAGAGAGTAAAGAACGGGCCGGAAATGGAAAGAAAGGACCGGGAAGGCAAATAAAGAACCGGGAGGGCAAAGAAACGGCCAGGAAGGGAAAAAAAGGACCGGGAGGGCACCATGGCCTCCCCTCTATACATAGCCACCCCTATAGCCTCTTGATAATCTTAGGATGCAAGGAGCAGATGACTTGTGGAAGAAAAGAATCGTTTGAGATGGTTTTTATGCCGATTTGAGCACTTTTAACAAATTCAAAATTTGAAACATTTATGACTCCCAGTATGAGTCAACTATGAGTCAAAACTGACTCTGAGATTATTGCCCTGAGTGAGAATGTCCATTCTATACATGCCAGGAAATTCTGTGATGAATACAACATTTTCTAGAAAATTACAATGATTTTTTCCCGTATTTTTTATACAGAAAACCCCAACATATAAATTTTGATAAAAACTTGCATAAATGATATTTAGGCCTATCTCATGCCTATACTCACTCCCTGAGGCATGCTAACCAGTCCGCGGCAATGGGTGCATCAAATGGACGTCCATATAAATTGCTATACAAACAGTGCTGGGGGGATTAGGTGGAGGTCGGGATGCTCTTTGTCGGTTTGAATAGGACCACAGAATTTTAGGTAGACCCTAGAAAATGACCTGTCTTTTTTCAAAAACAGTCAACAATAATCCAACATTTCAAAATCTCTATTTCTCCGAATTTTTATTTTGTTTTAAAGAATAATATCTTTGATGATGAGGTCAGAATTTCTTGGGTCAAAAGTGACACTCATTATACATTTAAATTAGCTATACTACCATTGAAGTGCATCATTTTTCACAGATTCACTACAATTTCCTGTTTTTAGTCGAGAATTTTCAAAGATCCCTTATCATTTATACCAATTTTTACACTTATCAGTCACTTGAAATGAAAAAAGGTCATTAAAAGTTGCTGAGAGGAAAATAAAGGTTTTAAAGGTCCAAGAGGCAAAAAAAAAAAAGGTCTTTAAAGGTTATAAAGGTCCCGCTTTAAGGCCTGTTATGTCGCAAAGGGTGATTACATGACGCACAAATGTCACAAACAAGCTTGATTACTCCACCAGGGACTTGAGAGCATAGTGAACCAGTTCCCCGTGAAGGATATTCAGTACGTTGAGTTTGACCTAATAACAGAGTATGTAACTGGGGGCAACACCAAGCAAGAATGCAACGTTATTATAATGTTGCAGCAACGTTCAGTTTAGTTCTGCTCTGGTTCTTGTTATGTTATTTTGATAGCACCCAAAACAATTTTTGAACCTAACAATGTGATGTTGCACTATCATGTTATTGTGACATTCTGAACATATTCTTTCACGTTAAGATAACAATTTTAAAACATTCTATATCAGTAAGGTCTGAACTTCATGTTAATGTTATGTTCATATAACTCTTTTTTAGTGAGTCTCAACCTAACGTAAAATAACATAACTATTGTGTGAAAACATACCCTTGTTAATACAGTGTCAGAATGGTTATCCTATGTGTAATGATAGCCCTGACAGTCATCCTAAGGGTCCCAACAGCCTTACAACAGCCCCGACAATATTTATAAATGCCATAGATCTTGTGCAGACGTGGTCATGTGATCAAGAGCATAAGGCAATGGAATGAATGACACATTATGATGTCTAAATGATGAAAATTATAAAGTATTATGCAGTGAGAATTTTTAATTACAAGTAGCACACAAAATGTATTCTTAATCCTTAACAAAGGTAAATAATAGCCCTACTGATTTTAGATTGATCGCCAATATGGCGACCAGTCGATACAGATGATCTTCAACACTCCCAACACCAACACATATGGACTTCAGCATATTAGTTCAAGTTAGGCAAAATGGTATAGCTGCAATAAAAAGAATGGGCTGCCCCCTGACAATTAGAAAACAGGGGTCTGTTGAGTCAAACGGAGAGTTGTCTTAATTGAGAACTGGAGGCCGTAGTTAGTTTAAGCGGCGTACCCACTAGGCAACTTACCGTCGGCCGATGCCGACGGCCGTCGGCCGTCCGTGTCGGCATCGGCGTCGGTATAAAATTATTAAACTTGTTTAATATGGATTGGTGTGGTCGTCGGCGGTCCCGTCGGCGTCGGTGTCGGCCGTCGGCGCCGACGGGACCGCCGACTGTGTGTTGGTATGGCTTGTCCAACCAGAGTCGGCCGACGGGACCACCGACGGCAGTGCCGACACCGACGCCGATTCAGCCAAAAGTGGCCTAGTGGGTATGGGGCTTTAGGGTGCCTATCCTCAATGAGTAAGTAAACCCTACCCTCCCGGTAGTTACATTAAGTCTTGTAATGGTGTCACTCTTAACTTTATGAGACACTTTTAGTAACCTGAAGCTGCTAACCAGGCATTCAGAGGACACCTTCATTACTTAACCAAATGCAACCTTGCCTTAAGGGAACTTATGAAATGGCTTATGAAATTTTCATCTTATGCAATGGACCCCTGGATGCGGAAGACACGTGACCAATCGTGGGAACTGTTGACTTGGGAGGTATGTATTTAAATTTATATCCTTTCTAAGAAATCAAACTATATAAAACTATTCCTCATACTCAGCTAATCCAGTTTGAAAAATACTTTTTTTCAATTTAATAGGATCAAATCTCTGCCAGTCACAACTATAGCAAATGTGACATAAGCTTTAATAAATTCTGAATTAGGTAATAATTGTGTTTCAAACTTTCAAACTGAGTCTTCATATTTTACCTCTTATGGGCAAGACCAAACTACAAAAGGGTAATCTTTTGACAGCTTTACCTGTCTGTTGTTGTCAGCAATTGTTGACATTCATTATTCTGACACCCTTTAACAAGACAATGTTCCCTGCAAAATAATCCACAATGCAATTTTCTTAAATCAATGGAATTTTTGTTTGTTTATAATCTTATTTGTAATCTCTATAAAATAAAGATTCTGTATTTTAGGAAACCTGCATCATTAGACTATTTAAACATCAAAAACTCAGTAAATAGTGGGCTTAGAGCTATTTAAATGCCTATTATCCCACTAGGCCCTCATATCACGTGACTGGTCGCACACGTGTCCTCTAAAGAAATCTCGTGTGCAGATGCACAATGGTAGCTCTCACTGACACATTTATCTAAGGTAATTGATATAATATATAACATACGGAAATGACATAATGGAGTGATTGTGTAGAAACAACCACACCTTCCTGTCTTGACATGAGGCACCTCTCATTATCCTGGTGAGGATATGTTACAACTAGAGGAGCAAATGATGCCAGTTAACACAGATTCTTTAAGGACAATCGCGTCATTTTCCAGATATCCCAAAAATCAAAGTTCTCCAATCTTTTTCATATTTTGCAGAAATATTCAATAAAAAGTTTTGGTGCTAGAAATGGTTAAATACTGAACTATTGTCAATGTTTGATTTAATACTGCTTGATGTGTATAGTTAATTTATCCATGAGTCGTTCATCCAGGTTATCGAGCCGATCAGCCTGCGTTTAAAGTTAATACATCCATTCCCCAATAGTTCAAAAGAAATGGACGATGAGGGAGCTGGTAAAGTGAAAGGTCTTTTATTCAGTTAACATCTCATCCCGAGTCAAAGCCACAGTGAATAAGTCTTCATCAGTCCACCTTCCCATCTCCTTCTCAGCGATCAACCACATTGAGAATACAAGTTGTTCCAGCGCATTCCAGACCGCCCTAGTGCTTAGCTCTATCACAGTCCTTTGTCCGAAGCTGTTGGTAATGGTAAACTCCAGTATACTGCGCAGGAGCCGCAGGTATTACTCCGAGCGGTTCTTCTATCCCTATGGTTAAACTCTAACTCCTAACTAACTCGCTCCCTACCTTTGCAACACCTTTTATACTGGTTAACAGGTGGCGCTGGGAGCGTAAAATGTCTCTGCCTAGAGGTAGACTTGCTAGGTCTGATCCTAGCTAAATTATAAAAGATGATAATATATTAAAAGTACTAAGCTATTAGTACATTCAACGGCGGTCAGATGTTTGAGTTTGAGGAGGTGGACGACATAGCTCAAACCTAATAAAGATTATTCAGTCAAATGTGATGTGTTCCCAATTTTGATTATTGGACATATTTTTTTTTTTTTTTTTTTAAACAAACTGATGTTGGGTGACTTTGACTCTCGTGGTACATTCAGCACAGTGTTGATATATTTATAGATTCCATTTTCTGGTCATTCAGAGATGTGACCCAAAGGTACAATTTCATGAATGGAATTATCTATTACATAAATACATTGTGGTATCAGCCCCGCACTGAGCTCAAGGACTGCGGAACCCGTTCATAAAGTAACAAGGTAAGTTCATAGGACCGTAAGATGGTCCTTAAAGTGAAGGTGATTGTCATGCATTCAGTGACAAGGTAAGCCCAGAGGATTGTGAAATGATCCTCGAGGTGATGGGAATTGTCATGCGAACCCTGACAAGGAAAGTTCAGAGGATTGTGAAATGATCCTCAAGTTAAAGGAGATGATTCTGCCTACTGTGGCAGTACTCATTGTTCTGAGTGTAAGGTCCGTTACTTGACGATTCAGTAAAACACAGAAGAAAACAGGTAAGTTTGGGAGGTGTTCTCAATACTATGTCCAGTACTAACTTAGTACATACATGTACAGATTTTGCTCTATGCGGTTTGGAACAAAAGTCAGCAAAATTCAACATATATACAGTGTGAAGTTATCTTAATCTTCTAAAATTAACAAATGCACAACAAATTCAATTCTAGAACGAGTTAACACAATAATAAGTGACTTCGGAGAAGTCGGACATCTTAAATGATCGGGTGGCATTACACAATGTATGTTGATTTTCAACCAATTTTCAACTAAAACGACATTATTTACAATAAATACAAGGTCCCTGTAGTAGACCGGTTAGCATTAAACAGTTTGGCACCTATAAACTATCATACCCAGCGCGCGCCCATCAGTTACCCTTAGTACATGTGTACTTAGCGGGACGCTTGACTGGAGTTCCCATCCAGGGCCCGACCTCGGTCTGGGTTCCTCCAGGTGATAAGTGCCCGGATGGCAATTTCTGTTTCGAATGAATTTAGCGAGTTTGCGCGCCCGATATGAATTATTATGCCATGATAACTGAAATTTATCGCATGATTATGTTGGTTGGGGACCTAAACTTTAGTTTAGCGCAGATTTCGTAAGAAATTATACGATGGTTTGATCATGCTAGCCAATTTCAAAATTTGGATCCCTCGGATCAAAAAGGGGTTTTCCCAAATTAGCCTCAATATGACGTCATTTTAATCAGTGCCGGCGGTAATTTTGGAGTATTTAGACGTGTTTTTGCCTAGTTATCTTTTGTCAACTATCTTTCCACCCTCTACCATGGTACGCGTGGCCATTTTTTGCTCGGAGCGGGAGGCCGGAGTTCAGGATTATCCTGACTTAATTCTGAACAGTACAGATCACATTTTCATAACATTCCCGTGCGAGGAAGCTACAACGGCGGAGTTGGCGGGGCACGCTTTCGCCCACCATATGCTTTATCTGGAGGATGTTCTGATAGTGATCACCAACCTCCTAGACATCCTGACCTGGGATCAAGAACTGCGTCTGTACCTCCCGCTCTTTATTAACCCGGATGCTGTCATTAACTTTTACGCGGAGTTGTTCAACCGGGCATTTCTTAATATACAGGCCCATCCCATTCCAGCCACCTTGATCCTGGCGACCCCTTCGGGTTTTGATGCCCGGCAGTGGTCGCTAACAGATAGTGACGGTTCGCTACAGAAGTGGATAAACCGCATCGTCCCACGGATTAGTAGAGAGGTGAAGAGGGCCAACGACTGGTATGCAGTCCCCACGGTCAACACCGGCCACGCCCTCCACCTCTCCAAGGTAGTGGCGGACGGTGTAATGACCGTGAATGACTTTCGCGAGTTAGTGGATGGTTACATGCCGTCCGCCCGGGTTCTACGCCGCTGGGCCCGGGCCTTGGGCCGAGTCTTCGTCCGACTGCCACTTCCGCGGTAAGCCGCCGGCACTCCCTGTGTATATACTGATTTCTTTGGAGTGATTTCCACCGAGTGATTATTTTTTGTTTAATTCCCGGCCTATGCCTAGGACACCAAGTTTTTTAGTACTTTTGTTATATCCAAGAGGCGTAGCCAGTGTGTTCTCACGGGAACCGCGGATACAGGATTGTTCACACGGGAGCACCTAGACGTTTTCTTCTTCCCTGCCCGTTGCCGAGTGCCGCCCTTCACCGCCACCGCTCCACTCCTGGTAAGTTTTAACCTTTTCCCTTGTTATTAGCACGTTAGGTAGGCTACTAACTCGTTGGTTTAAGGAGATTGTTGGTCTAGAATTCTGTTAGCAGTTTTCGGCTCGCCTTCATATGGTTGAATTCCGGAAGTTGACGTCACTCCCGGAACCAGAGATTGTATTTCGCTGGTGATTTTTGTAACGGGTAGGATGGGTGGCCACCTGGTGTTTACTTTGGTTTCAAGATGGTGGATGCGGGCCGGAAACTAGGACCTCGTGTACTAAACCTATTATCTTTTCCAGGTCCTGTGGTTGGTTATAATAACATGAATGGTGTAAGATGGTAGTATTGGGCACCGAGAGACGTCAGACTATATGATTTTAGTGGGAGGAATCGTTTAGGCGAACATGATCAAGCGTTTTTGTCTCGCGCGTGGTTGGGCGATAATAGAGGGTTTTCTTGACTAGTGGTTTGTTGACATTACCGATTCAAGCAGGCTCTCAGCGTGTGGGTAGGGTATGCCGTATTGGCCTTGTAGTATTATTTTATGATTATTGTCTACTTGTTGACTGACACTGCACCAATGGAATTGTGTGAATGACCAGGGATTCCGGTCTGGACTGTACAGCACTGGATTTGCTGTGACAGAATTCTTTGTTTTGACGTTCCCCGTACAAGACAGTGGAAACAATCCACATGGCGGCGCCATAAGGTGTGAGGCGCTTCATGGGGTTACCCCTGGTAAGTTTAGGAACTGCATGTGACCAAGTACTCTGGTCTAGACTGCGTAGCATTAGATTGGCTGTGGCAGAATTCTTTGATTAGTTGTCCCCCTTATAGGGTAATGGAAACACCTTCTTGATGATCACATGATGCGACACCATAGGTAGAGTCGTCTGACTGGTTGTCAGCGACTCCATGGTAAGTTGAGAGGGCGTAGCAAAAGGCTACAAATACCCGTCCCGTTTTAGTCTAACACCAAGACTGCGTCAGTGTCATTGTGTTAGAATAAGTGTTGTAGATAATATTTTGTGCAGTGTCGTCCAGATGGGAGGGGGAGAAATAATGGTTATTCGGACTGGTTTATTATTATTTGCAGAGAAACTACTCTTGGGTTTATGAAGAGCCAATGCTTGAACGGTATGTCCTATTATTGTTATTTTATATATATATATATATTTTTTTTTTTTATAAATATGGTCGGTATATATTTTGAATTACAGAGTGGTAGCTTGGCGTTCATCCTCATAATTTTGTACTGGGACTGAACGTCAGCTCCACTGTTTACATTGGTCAGTTAACATCCCGCTTCTAGGTAGGTGGGTGTATTCCTGATATTTTCATACAAATATTTTGTCTGCATGCACAGTAATAACTTAACATTTCAATTTGTACAACACACAGTATGGGGGGTGGGGTGAGTATTCATTCCGTAAGTCTTCGTGCCTTTTACGCTGGCATCGAGTATTAACTGTACATGGAAGTTGGTTGGTTAAAAGTTGCTTAATTATCACCTGAGAGGATCGGGGCTCAGACCCGGGTTTATTACCGGTCTGAACACCAACCTAATCAGCTACACGTGGTCGTCGGCACCCTCCCCTGTTTTGTAAAACTAAAGGGGTCGAGTGCCGAGTCCCACATTTGTTACAATCAGGAGCAGCATGTATATTACCTTTAATATACATACTACCCCTTTTTACAACTAAGAGATGTGTAAATGCACTTCTCCAGAAAGACAGCACCTAATTAGTCGGGCCTCTTTTCCCAATGTGTAGATCCAGGTTAAACCCGTATTCTGTTCAGGTCTTTGCCCGTTTTTCTTATGGAGAGCCGAGACTACTCCTGAAAGGACTCCGCCCCCAGCCTATTTTAACTATACGCACGAGGGGCAGGAATTTTTTGTGCTAAAGACAGTTTTAGAATTTTGACTTTACTAATAGGACGGGTAGACTATCTGCTAAGGGTTTTTGCAGCCATTCGTCAGGGAATTAGTAGTCCGTGTCCCCCCTCCTCAGCTCAACTGTTGAGCGGAGACCGGTTACTTTATGCGCCACGACGGCGGTCGAGACTAATGTTTCTTTTCTTTTTTTTTTCTCGACGGCGGTCAACTTTGAAGCCGCACGTCTCTTTTATTAATTTTGTTATTACTAATTTTACCCGGGTTCTCCACCAAACGAACTATTGTCAATGTTTGATTTAATACTGCTTGATGTGTATAGTTAATTTATCCATGAGTCGTTCATCCAGGTTATCGAGCCGATCAGCCTGCGTTTAAAGTTAATACATCCATTCCCCAATAGTTCAAAAGAAATGGACGATGAGGGAGCTGGTAAAGTGAAAGGTCTTTTATTCAGTTAACATCTCATCCCGAGTCAAAGCCACAGTGAATAAGTCTTCATCAGTCCACCTTCCCATCTCCTTCTCAGCGATCAACCACATTGAGAATACAAGTTGTTCCAGCGCATTCCAGACCGCCCTAGTGCTTAGCTCTATCACAGTCCTTTGTCCGAAGCTGTTGGTAATGGTAAACTCCAGTATACTGCGCAGGAGCCGCAGGTATTACTCCGAGCGGTTCTTCTATCCCTATGGTTAAACTCTAACTCCTAACTAACTCGCTCCCTACCTTTGCAACACCTTTTATACTGGTTAACAGGTGGCGCTGGGAGCGTAAAATGTCTCTGCCTAGAGGTAGACTTGCTAGGTCTGATCCTAGCTAAATTATAAAAGATGATAATATATTAAAAGTACTAAGCTATTAGTACAATACAAGTAATTTTGAGGAAATTCTGCAAACACTGAAAAATAGTTTGGGCATTAAAAACTATATTTTCTCCTGTATCTCTTTTAGTAAACATTATTATGTAGGTATACTATACATCCAAATTATTGTAAGGGTCTTGTGAATAAAATAGAATATTCAAAATAATGTTAAAGAGATTATTTTAGTGAATTTATGGAAAATCAAATAAATACTTATTTTCAGTCATTTTTGGCTTTTAAAATGGATATTCAGCTCTGCTGACTAAATCAACATGGTGACCCCCCATGTTTTTGGCTTGATAGGATAGCTTATATCCATATACATATGTTATAAAGTGTTGGAGCCATTTTCAATGTCAGATATTTTTGTGTGGAACTTTATTTTTGGACTTTTGTATTTCTTAAATGATTTATTTTGCAGATTTTCAATTTAAAAACATTATAATGCCATCTAATTTTACAAAAATCTTTCTCTCTTACTTGAGAAAACCCGAACTCATTTATTAAAAACATAAGGCTGGTCATTGTAGTATTTATATAAAAATAATTTGCATATAAAATCAAATTTCAGAAGCTATTTTGCAAGTCATTTTTGAATAATCATCATATTTTCAGACTACTACATATAAAAAGTTTCCACGGTGACCTACAATTTCTTTTTGCATTTTTGGTAACTATACAGGTATAAGTTTCACTGTGAAATTTTTTAAACAAATATCAATACTTCTATAATGGTGCGATTGTCCTTAAAGAAAATGCAAATAATAATAACCTATATGGGTTGTGTTAGAATTTATAGAAGGATGTGTTGTTGTAAGACAACAAATAGGTCGCCACTAGATTTCATTTTCATTTTTTTCCCTATTCTGTAGAAGAGAGGACATTAGGCCTAAATGACCTCAGGAGACCTGATATGACTTGATGATACCTTGTAAGACTGTGTGAGACCTTATGAGACCTCTTGTTATAAACAAGAAGCATTATACTGAAAACATTCCAGATGCGTTCCAGGATCTTTCCAGACCCATTCCAGACCAGGGCTCCTACGCATTCTAAGAACAAACTGAGACCAAAATTCGGAAAAATTAAGACCTATCATCCGTGTGCAAAGAAAAATTCCAGAATGTATCATATAATTTGATTTAATTGTACTCAGTTGAAATTGGGATTTGTAATTTTCTTGGTTTCTTCAAGGAAAAAATGTCATGCCTCCTCGCAGAACCCATGGTAACCATGGCAACCAATTTTTTTAAAATATACTAACTTTTCAAATGCTGGGTTGGTGGGTTAAATAATGATATAAAGGTTGAGTATAAAAACCTCAGTTAGAATATCACAATTTGAAGATGAAAAAACATATGCTTATTTTTTTCTGTCAAACTGCCTTTTAGTGCCGTCGTTAAAGGGTTAGAAGTTTTTAAGACCTCTTACTACAAAACTTTGAATTGAAGACCTTTTTAATGCCTTAAATTTGAGAAAATCAATTGAAGACCTTTTAATGCATTTTAAAACCTGCGTGGGAACCCTCCATACCCATTCCAGACCCCCAAACCAGACCAAATGATAACAGAATTGTACGCCCAAAGCAAATGGACCTGGCTTGCACAACTCAACCACTTTTAGGTCTTGCCTCCCATAGACCCCCATACTATGCAGATGTCAAACCTGTCATTGAGCAAAATTTGCTGAAGCTGGTTCCTGCGGTGCTGTCGATAATCTAAACGAACATTCTGCAAAGCAGAGAAAAAAATCTATATGGCAATAACATTTTTGGGTATCGTTTCCTAAACACAATTATTGTGACATTTCTATGGAATGGCCTCATGCTCTGCGATGAAATCAGACTGAGAATTAATTCTTATCAAATCAATAGGACTGATTAATTCTATGAACTGCTTCTATCAAAATGCTGCATGTATTGCTGACAGTGAGATCTTTGCCTCTATTAAAGAAGTACATGCAAAGGATTTATCACTAAAACTTATGGACGGCTAGTTCATTTATGCGAGAGTTAGGTTTTCAAATATAACAGATTTTCGAAATTGATATTCCACCATAAGATTTGACCGTCCAAAACCACATAAACAAAGCTTATCACAACCAAATACCAAGTCCGGTGTATGTTGTCGCGTGTTTTTGATACTTTTTGAATTTTCGAAGAGAGAAGGGAGAACCCACCAAAGAACGTCAATATCGTACGATTTCTCAATTGCATGTCCAACTAAAATGCAAGATCGCTTTTGTATTTCAAATTATCTGTCAGTCTGTATCTTTAATGAAAAACAATGCATCTTCCTGCAGATGCCCATATGCCTATGGAAGTGCAAATGCAAACACGAAGTATCAAATAACGTTTGCACCTATTGTACTATCCGGTAGCAGGAAGTTGTTTAGGCTCTGGGAAGAAATATGATACCTTACCCTTTAAGGCCTCATGTTCTACAAGTACAAAATGCTCCTTTTCTGAGTCCCTCCCTAGGCAATGTCCTTAGACTGAACCAAGTGACTAGCTAATCTCAAGAAAACCTAAGCCTTTGAGCCTGTAAGGGATTTATATGATGATATTTATACAATTGCAAATCACTGATTGAAAAGTCACAATGAGTATTAAATCTATACATAATGGTAGTAGGACGTGGCGTGTTCTCACTTGCGAGACCGAGTCAATTTTTTTAAATCAAAATATCCTTAGACCAACGGACATGTACTGACGTACACTTTACCAGTCTATGATCACAAAAGCATGGGTGTATAAAAGAAAATAAATCAAGTTTAAATCTATACATAAGAATGCTCTTCCAGGTTTCATGGGTAATACTTTACCAATGACCATAGGTAGACTTCTGGAACATATATATAGGCTTGTTTCATGTGTTTCATGGTTCCATGTATAACACTTTGATGCATATAAAACACTGCTTCAGAATGAATGGAACATCATAATTTCACTGTAATCTGGTTATAATGATTAAATTCATTGACCATAGAACAACATGTTTTTTAAACCTGAATACTGGCATCTCTAATCATAAACGTTATCAACCAGCTATTTTGGTAAACCTCAGAATAATAAAAATCCTCACTAAAAGGTGCGTTTGACAGGTATCGTGAACTAGATATAGAGTCTACGAATCCAATTTCAGAATCTATATAAGATTATTTCTGGCATTAGGACTACTCGTGTGGCTGTCATTTCAGGGTCATCCATAAACAACAAGGAGGGATGTGGGTCGTAAGGCAGTGGCGGTCAAAGAGTATTATACTATTACAAGAATAATTTTAAGACAAGAATATTGATTTCATTATCAGGTTTTGTTGAACATTTGTTTTAGATATTAGTTAGATGATGTGCCCATTTCTTTTCTTTTCTTCTATTTCTTTAAGTTTCTTATAAATTGCTCTATAAACAATGACCAACAAACTGGCCAACCGACTGCCTGACACAAACACTATTAGATTATCCTCTGCTAACACGTTGTCTACTGAGCTGATGCCCTTCTATTAACAAAATTGGTATTTTTCTACCGGTCATTAGGCAGGTTTGACATGCCACTTGATGTATCATTACTAATATATATATATATATATATGCATGAATGTCGGGAAGTAGTAATATCCGACGAGAGTATTGACTCCTGAAATCGATGCAACAACATATTGATCTATTAAAATGAATTAACATTGGAGGCTTTGAGACACGAAGAAAATTACATGACATGGCCGAATTTCAATATTCGTTATGAGATAGATATGAAAATTCAAGAATTTCGATATAGGAGGTACAATGTTCATTTTCTAATACATGTTTTTGACGTGCGCTCCCACCCTGAGAGCGATGTGTGGGCGGTGCGGGGAATTACCAAGTAAAAACAAGAATGCTGCGGAAATATATTCATAGAACTGCTACATATATATATAGAATTCTCGATAAATTGAATATTTATGTACCACTTTGTACCTGTTTGCTATTAAATTGATGGTGGACTGTCGTTTGATTCATTGGTAAATTGTTAAACGAGTTCGTAAAGACTTTTTATTCTACAACGAACCTTTTCAAAACGCCACTTAGATGATCATATGGGAAATTATATATGTCAACAAGCAGGGAGTTTTGGAATTCAAATAGGTGAAAAAAGTTCTTAAAAAGAGTAATTACACACAGAGTTATGGCCATTTGAAGTAGTATACCCTGCTTGCAGTTGAATAAGGTAGATTGTCATATGGCTTTAGATAACAGAGCTATAGCTCCTTAAAGCTATTTATGTAGATTTATGCTAGAAATACTAAATATTAGACAAAGCGCTACAATTTTGTCTGATTCTAAGATATCCTAATTCTGTTTTCTATACAGTATAGGTAATGAAATTGTAAAAACATTTTCAGACAGATATTCAATTTTCCTGGATAATTGGTTTCCATGGAAACACCTTTCCTTGGTTACCTTGGTTACCCTCCTGAAATCGTTCCAAAAACATTCCATTAAGAACATTTTTCATAATGGAAATTTTGGCAAAATTTTGGCATATTTGGATTCAGCACAAAAAAATGGTCCAATGAAAATTTTACCATTACATTTTTTGAAATTATATCTTCCTTTTCATCATTTGTCAGCTAAATATTGGTATTAGGGGGCTCTAATTATGCAAAATCTTGCTTTCTTAAAAATCCATTTGATTTTTCAATTATTGTATAGAAGAGTGAGACTGTTTTACTATATGGTAGCCAATCAGTTGTCTTATCAGGCATGCCAGTCACAGATCGTCATTTCCGCAGAAAATCATAAAATTCAAGAAAGACACATTTAAAACTCATTTTTAAGAAAGAAATACACTCAGTTTGGTATTAGAAGGTCCCCTACAACTGTTTTCTGACTAAATATAGCAAGAAGTTCCTCCTAAAATTGATATCATTTTTTATTTTTGTCATCAAAATCTATCAGGATACCCCTACCCCCTATACAAAAAATATTTTCTCCTCGAATTTGGGCGTATCTCAAAAATGACCTATTTTTTCCCCAAAAACCGCGGAATTCCGCGGTTCCGCGGAGGTCTGGCATGCCTGTCTTATAGGTATATTAACAAAGAATACACATGAGACCAAGGCATATTTCTCCACAGGGTACCTTTTGGGGTACATAAAAATCCCCCGAATAATCAGAGGATTATATACAGTAATCAATGATACTGGAGTCTTCCATTTAAGCCTAATGAAAAACTCTGGTACCGATATACTTGTGTAATTCTACGTGTTAGAAGTTATACTTAGTTCACTGTAACCCATGTAACACAAGGCGCACGAATTTCAACATAATAAAAAGATCTTACGGGCATTGGATGAGTCGAATCCCACGCAGCTAGATCTCATTTAATGTCTCAGAATCCCATAAAGAGTCAACTAGCCTAATCATGTCCCTATTTGTGAGGAGAAAATGCCCAAAATAATCTCGCATTCTTTCTTTTAAGGGATCACAGACTGAGCACCAGGGAATGGGGGTCAATGGGAACGAGCTTTTGAACTTCATCCCACGTGAAGGTGAAGAACGGATACTCTCGTTTCCTTTTAAGACAGAGACTAGCAGGTCTAACCGGCAGTAACAAAACAAAATAAAGTGGGAGATGATGATCTATACCCAATTGCGTGTATATCATCTGAATCGCGTGCTCATATACCATTTAAATGCAAAGACTTTATTCTCAAGTAGGCCTACCATTCAACAGTAAAGAGTGAATATAGAAGAATCTAACTTATGGATAGCATTTTGCTAGTCCAGGGACACTGGTATGACACACAGGGGCGGATTCCGGGGGGGGGGGGGGACGGGCCTTGCCCCCCCCCCCCCCACTCCCCTGTTAAATCATGTTTGTGTGTGTGTGGGGGGGCGGGGGGGAGGGGGGGCTCCCCCGTACATTCATGTCCCCCCCCCTGCCTCTATAAGTTCCTGAATCCGCCCCTGACACAATATAGCTGGAACTATAAGCTTTCGAATTTTATCACTCATGGAATATGGTTGGGCTTTTCATGTCGGTCAAAATCACAAATAATACCAATTAATGGGATGGGTGTTTCCAGGTTACATATTCTTTCAAAGGTTTATCGCGTCACATGAAATTTTCACCATACTTTCTGCCATTGATCATATCAGATGTTTCAAGGACATATTTCTCAGTTGTCTTTAAGCTCATTGATATATCATCGCATTAAATTTGGTCACTAACCACTATAACATTTAATGAATACAGTTCATGGTAACACTGTATGATATACATGGACATAATTGTGCCAGAAATGGGCCAGAAATGCTAAATCATAATGTAAGGTATGCTATATGCTAGTGCATGTCCATATAAGGATAGCAGTGCACTGGAACAGTTCAAAGACCAGTTACCTGTATCTTTATGGAGCGCAAAGCTCTGCGAACAAAAGAAGATGTTCCTGGCATTACATCTTTTCACACTCATAATAACCCGCGTCATAACCGGGGCCACGTTGACCCGATGAATGCCCCGAAACATAGACTAAAATGAGAACATGAACATTGAATCACCTGTACATTATCTAATTATGTATGACAGGCCCAGAAAATTGTTCCAGAGGATGAATTGAGGAAGTTATCAATTTTTGACACCATAATATGACTATTATTACAGTTTAAATTTTTATAAAAAACCTATTTTTTTGGAGGCACGAAATCTGAACATAACTATATTTCTTTCTTTAGCCTTTTCATAGGACAGGATATGTTAATCTTTCGGATAGCTATTGAAATAGCAAAGATGCTTTGCTCACATTTGCGTCTGTGTGTATATATAGTTGCACGTTAATGTAAGAGGATACTGGACTTAATCTCAATTCTTGAACCAGGAATACAGTCGTTGCCATTCTAACAATTAACTGCATAATAATTTTGTATACCAATTAACCTGACATAATGCTTTAATATATGATCGGTTTTCCGTTTTTGGGAAGCTATAAATCCACCTAAAATGTGATACCACTGGTGAATATGGTCCATTCTCTCAATGGTGGCTAAACTCAAGTGCTCAACTGGTCCCGTTTCTGACCAGGTTTTCTATTCATCATACATTCATACAATGGCTACATTTTTTAAGGGCCAGGACCGTGCCTATATCACAAAAGCTTAGAATTTTGATCTATCTAACAGCCATACATGGTTGAAAAAGGTAAGCAGGGCCTCGTTTTATTCACCTTGCAATATTTAAATAACCCGGTTTCAAGCGACCCTGGATTACCTGTAATCATCCAAGACACTGTATAACCTATATACCCATAACTAAGGAAGGGATGTTGAATATATTTCATACCTATATTGATCATTATTTCCTTTGATTTACCTGGAATTTAGTCTCAGTCTTATCAAATTCATATTACTATGTATAAACCTTCCAAATTCTTAACACGGAAAGAGTGAAACAGCCGATTTCACATAAATTTTGAGCAAATACTTCGCATTCATTTCATCCACTTGATTTGGAAAAATGACACTTGTCTTTCACTTTTCGACACATACATCCAGGCAGTTTTGAGGCCAAGTCAATTCCCTGGGCATTTTTTATCACCGTGAAACTATTGCATTGTGCACTGGTACTACAAACCTTGCTTCAATTATTTACATTTGAAGTCAATGCGGAATTCCAAAATCCAAGATGGCTGACCAATATTGAGAAACAACATGACTTTCAGCTGCTAAAGCACCTAGACAAGTGGAAATGGTTCCAATATAAGTTATTATAACCTAGAGGGTTAAATTGATATGATATTCATCCAATACAATACCACATAGTTCAGTATGGCTGAATTTATTAGCATGATACCTTTGACAATGACTGCTAGATTCCAAAATAATTCAAATGAAAGGACTTGGACTTTACTCTTTCACAAGGTTTCTTGATTTAATTTGGTATGATCCCCTGGGACCCCTTCATTGAATTTAAAAGGGGAACCACCTCGAAATATCAATATAACCCCTAGAAACACAATCATTGTTAATTTCAAAATTGGGAGATAAGGGAGAGGGTATCCAACTATTTGCGTTTGAAATCTACACAAGAGACCTAATCTATGATAGCCGATACATTCAGTTAAATACCTCAAATTTCAATTGCAAAAAACATAAGAAATTTGCCAAAATTTCATTTTGATATTTCAATGTGGCTTCCCTTCCATATTTGATAGTTATGCCTCAGAGGTGCCTCATACCAAATTTGGTGCGTTTATCCACTCTGCAACAAAGACTTTGTTAACAGACCCCAGTAATATGTATGATACTCAAGTAGTCCCGCGGAATTAGAAACACTAATCATAAGATATCTAATTATCATAATTATCTACCTAATGAAATAAATGATATATTGGGCTGCAATATTGATTTTTTGCACATCATTAAGAAGGTAAAAATGTAAGCATTTTGATAGATAGAATGCCTAAAAGGCACCCATTGTGCTGAATACATTACAACTTTACTTAATGGGCCAACGATCATAGTTCTTTCTCAATTCACTAACAGATCACGCGTATACCATCATGCAGACAAGAATTTGCTGATTGGTTTATAAACATATTTGGCCTAATGGGGCTGCCAATAGACAATAAGTTTATCTCAGCATGAATGCAGTCGGAATGCATAATTATGAAATAAAGAGCTGCGTTATGCTTGTTGCAAAAGCTGTAGATGGCGCGGAAAGACTTGACAAAAGACTTGATTGAACCAGGAAGGATATTTCACCCTTCTTGACAAAATTGACCCCAGACTTTTAGGTGCGAAAATTTTAAGCTCAAGTTTCAAATGACACTGCAGTAAAAAGTAGAAGCACTAGTCCTACTGGTGCACATCCTGGCTGATGTATTGAAATATTGCTAATTTAGTAGGTCTCTAAGGGTTCCAGGCAAATTTAAACTTGTTCTAATGAAACTCCCATTTGCAAGGCTTTTATCAGTTGACGTTGAAATCCGTTCCGAAATCTGAGAGTTTCCGGGTGCATGAAAAGAATCGGCAATCTCAATCGGAACGTTTCGCAACTACACTACTGTTACTTCTCTGTTGCGCCACCTAACACCTGATCATGTTAGTAGGCAGATGCCAGAGTTACGGTACTGCAGGTTGGTTAAGCCGTTAAACGGGAAATGTATAAATACACAGAACTAAGCGAGGGGGCAAGAAGCCATGATTATTGCCCTACTGTCGAAGCCCATTCATGGGTCGAGAGCTTTGCCCGAGACCCATGAATGGGCTGAGACAAGGGTCAATAATCATGGCTGAGTGCTCCCGACTTTTCTGGGCCACTGGGTATCAGCCATAGGCTATCAGTGTACCTCACCATAACCAGTGGCAAAGAAAGTTCCTGGCGTCTACACTGCTAACCTGGTGCTGGTACCCAAAGGCCCAGAAAGGTTGTTTTCCTTCTCATTATATTATGATGAATCCTAAAAGAATGTGTACTTCTTAAATGATTGTATTCAATTTTATTTTGAAACCAAGGAAGTCTAAACGGAAACTTTGTATCACGGATCCCAATAATTTTCAATTGCTGTAATGAACATAATTGAGTCACCCCTTGTTTTGTCTAAAAACAAGACCAAACGTCGGGTCTGAGGATCTAGGGTCTCTTGATCAAAATGTCTTATGTGGTATCAAAGAGGGCTTTGATACCCATGAGGCGGCGGACTTTAGGGCATAACCAAATCATGTTATACATCATAGGAAGGAAAACAGATTTACATGATGAATGCTGTCATATGAAATCAAAGAAAAGTGTCTGACCCTTCGCCCGAGTTCAATGGCATTCTAGGCCTAAAACTGTACCATCTGTAAAATATTCTTGCAAGCATGTCCAGGCCTAAAATGATCAAACTATATGATATATCGGACCCTCACATATATGTGAGAACATACTAGATATGTACATCATTTTCATTTTGGTAGGGGTAATAAGGCCTAAAAAAAAAATTTCCAACTGCCACTGAGTTTGACAAGTTCAAAGGACCTAGCCTCTAGGCCTATAGGCCGATTTTAAATGCTTTAAAAAAAAAAGAATACAATTCGATTGCATTGGATATATTCGCCTAGCAGAGGTAGCCCATAATGCACCTCGTTGAGGGGGTTCCTGTAAAAGTAGGTCAAACTTTGAAAAATCATAGAATAGTTTCTGATAATGAAAAGAAATCTGAAAAAATAAGATTTATAAAGTCAGGTATCTCTTCTATTACTGTGTGAAATTTTAAGTTTTTATTTTCAAAATTATTTAGATTTCATGAATTTTGACATTTCTTCTGATCTGGCTTCACAAAATCGTTTCCCTCTATAATCTTATGTGCACAAATAGCTCCATAACTTTCTCAAAATATAGAGGTTATGCTTAAAATTTGCAGAGAATAAAGTTTGAACCCCATGCATGTATGTAGTCTGAAAGGTAATAGTTAATTCGCCATCAAAACGTCACAATCAACTGAAGAATATGACTAGAATGATAGAGAAATAAGGCTGGAACCCCCTCATCACGTCCGCGAGATTTGCCAAGATTTGCCACCTCTGTTAGGCGAATTGGAATCGTTTAAGAAACGGCCCTGTCGCTCTTTCAAATTTAAGAAAGAGCCCTGTCACTGTGTCGAATTTAGACCCATCAAGGAAGGTTCAAGGCTGGTTCAGGTTACGTTCAAAACGACTCAAAACTATCACGGACCTGTGGTCTTTTTGAACACTGAAATCACGGAGGTTTCTGTGGTTTTCACGGTTGGTGTTGTGAGTTGTGTATCGTAGTCAAATGATCGAATCTACTCCTAATGTCCTACACACTAACACAGCTTGCCGTGAGCAAAGGATCCACAGGGCTACGTGCATCGTGACTTGACAGTTCCCGATGTGGGCGATAATAAGGGAGTTGCGAAACGGAGGGCCACGAACGGGTGTCCTATCTTGTTTGTTGGGGTAGTTTAACGTCCTACCAATCACTGGGTGTCCCGTCAGCTGTCACGCCTTATCAACACAATCACTGATCCCCGCATCCCACTTCAGTCTCAAACTTTACCAGTGCAATCTCCCCTTTCCCTAACCCTCGGCGCAGTGCCCCAACCAAGCGCCCCAGATCGGGGAAGAAAGGGTCACGTGACCAAGTAAGATGGCGGGGCGCCCGGCGATCGTACCGATATAACGCTTTGTCTAATTTGGCCCAATTTGGAAGATGTTAACGATTCCTATGTATTCTATATATCCAAATCTCAGCAATATAAGCCCAAATAAGCCCAAACCTAGGTTATTTAAGCAATTTTGGGAAGGGTTTCAGAGCGTGACTTCGTTGCATCGGCTGACTCGGACACAATGTGAATGGCGGCCGCCGGTGTTCCCGTAACGATATAAGGATTTGGATTCCGGTCTTGAATGTCTAATTTGGCCCAATTTGGATGATTTTAACGATTTCTATGTCTTCTATATATCTAAATCTCTGCGATGTAAGCCCAAATATGGGTTATTTAAGCCCTTTCAGGAAGAGGTAGGAATTCAACAACAGTCTGTTACACATAAACGCGTCACTGATCCTCGTATATGACGAAAGGGGAATTCGGCGGCTAAGATCTTAAGCTGACCTAGGTCTGGATTTGAACTTAAAGCCATAGCCGCCTCATAATAATATAATAATATTACTTTTAGCATTAGCCCCTTACGATTAAAAACGTCAGATCATGTAACCATTAGGGGGCAGGTATACCTACATTATAGCGCTTTACTCTTTCCAAATCGCCCATAATAGGTGTTTTTACGATGTGACCTGGTGTGCATGGCCAACTGTGCTTCAAGATCGTTACCTGGTTACCATCCATGTCCTTGTTATGACGCGACTGTAGGAGGAACCAAAAAGTACAGATAGGGCGAAAAATAATAGCTGTACCTAAATCACTTGCTGCCCACCAGGCAGGTGCAAGCTTTCGGACCCTAAATGCACCTGCTTATCCTTAATGGACTTTTATTGTGTTACAGAAATTTGTCCTACCCTTCAGGCAGGTGGATATCAATATTAGCTGCCCTATCTCAGGTTGTCCAGGTGGGCAATGCTTAATGTAGAACCTTGTTATTTTTGCAAGTTATCACATTTTCAAAATAATACAGGCAGGAATCTACCTAGGGCTTTGGAATGCGCCATAAGGCCATCAAAATCAAAATTAGTGCATTGACCTAAAGCATTTTGATTAAAGGAGACCCAAAGAGCCGTTTTATATCTGATGATACGTTTCTCCTATATCTATTTGGTTGTTGAAGAGAAAGTTTAGTTTTTCTCTAAGTGCCTCTGAAAATCGTTATAACTGCTGACATGCATGCAGTTGCTTACTATATTATCAGGTACTATATCTCCTCTTAACCAAGAGGAGCATAGAAACGGTAGACTTCTACAAAAAATGATAGACAACTGCAACATGAAAATACTGTCAATAGAGGAAGAGAACAGTGGATGAGGATAAATAGAAACAAACCAACAGAAAGATCCATAATCGACTACATTATTACACCAACAGATACGAGACAAAGAATAGTGGAAATCAACATAGACAAGGGGGGCATCCTAACACTAACAGGGAAAAAACCAACAGACCATAATACAATCACCTTCACACTCAAAGCCCAAACCAGAAAACCAAGAAACAAAATAACAAAAATATGGGCACCTGGCAATAAAGAAAAATGGCAGATGTTCAACAACGACATGAATTGTGCTCAGACCAACATAGCCGAAGACTACAACAAACTGGAAGCCCATATTATGAAGTGCCTCATTGAAAATATAGGCACCATCACCATAAGAGGCTAAGGAAGGAAGAAGGAGACAGATGAAAAAGAGAAAGAAGCCCTCAAAAAAAGAATTCCAGGAAGCAGTAGACAATAACCTACCAGAAGCACACAAACTAAGAGAAAAGGACAATTATATACAAGCCCAGAAAGACCAGAAGAACCATATCCTTGAATTCATGAAAGAGCAGACAAAATTCAAAATGGATAAATTAGTCAAGGAAGGAGGTACTGCATCAAACAACTTCTGGAAAACCAGGAAAAAACTACTAAAAACCAAAGATGATCTGGAAAAATATACAAAAGACGAAGAGGGCACCCACATTAAGGACCCGGACAAAATAAAGAACCACATAGCTGACTATTACGAGCAATTATACCAGGCAAAAGAAATTGCAGAACCGTGGACTGCGTACTAGTATAGGGTACCCTATTGGATATCAACTATCACGTATAGAGTTACATGATGAATGTAAACTATTGGGCATTTTACAATGTTATGACAGACAGTTATTAACTTATATGTATTAACTTATATGTATACGGCCAGTAAAAACCCTGAGAATAACACCAGTAAGACAAACCCATAATGCTGAAAAGATACTTTTCAAAACTAGGTGTCTAGTGAGTCAAAAGTATATAGTTTCTCCATACAAGTACCCGAACGAGTTATCGATTCGATAGTGGTTTAGAAAACCAAAGAGCTCCGGGTATTCGACATTATATAGATATACTAGAGATGTGGTTAGGAAATATCAGTAAAATTCCCATGACGATGCCATGACATCCCCATGACGATGCTATGATATCATCATGATAATGCCATGCCATCCCCATGACAATGCCATGCCATCCCCATGACAATGCCATGACAATGCCATGACATCCCCATGACAATGCCATGACATCCCCATGACAATGCCATGACATCCACATGACAATGCTATGACATCCCCATGGCAATGCCATGACATCCCCATGGCAATGCCACGACATCCACCGTTGCCCTCTTCAACCTTTTGATTCTCATGGTAAACAGGCCTATCATTACTTATTCCTTGCTTCCAATACCCAATCTATACTTTCACAAATAAATGTTGACCCTTAGGGTCAAATAACAGACACAAACATGCTCAACTTTTCAAAAATATTTTCACTGGGATGGATGGGGATGGTGATGGGCATACCAGGTACCGGCATTGGCATACCAGGTACCGGCATTGGCATACCAGGTACCATTATTGGCATACCAGGTACCATTATTGGCATACCAGGTTCAGGGATGGGCATACCAGGACAATGCCATCACATCCCCCTGACATTGCCACGACATCCTCCTTTGCCCTCTTCAACCTTTTGATGCTCATGGTTAACAGGCGTATCATTACTCAGTCCTTCCAATATCCAATCTATACTTTCGCCAATAAATGTTGACCCTTAGGATCAAACAACAGACACAAACATGCTCAACTTTTCAAAAATAGTATAACTTATGAGGGAAACCCTATACATGACCATATTTGGAAAGATTTCAATCTCCGAACAGATGTTATGGGTTACCTACATTCAGAAACCCCATAGAGGACAGTGTTATAGACTCATGATCTCCAAGCAGAGCCATCAAAAAGCTGCCGTTAGCTGAAATTTGACCGCTGGTGCTTGGAGAGTGTGTGTACAAACACTACCAGCGAAAGTGCTGGTTCTAGGCCTAAAAATATGATCTATATTCTCCGGGAAGTACCGATCCCGAAGGGATCGAGGACGATCCCGGAGAATAACAGAGGAATTGATCTCTGGAATAAGTTGGACAGAACCACTCAGATGATACAAAGTCTTCACGACTTCAAGTCTGTAATATCACAACAATTTGCAGTATAATTGATGAAACTCACAAGTAATCATTGTTTATTTACCTGTATAAGAAATTGTATAATGAGTGACAACCGGTCGTAATATGTAATATATGTCAACTTATATTAATCAATTATCAGTGACTGACAACTAGTCGCGGAGAGAATTGATTTAATTATACCTAAATTGATTATTTATGTAATATCTTCCAATGCCTGTACATATATATAAGTGCCGTTTTGTACCAAGATTGGCACTCTTGGAAGATCAGGCTCATGCCTGAAAGTTTTGCCTTGAATAAATTTATTAAAAAAACAAAAGATTGGACAAGGATAAAAGAGGAAAGAATCAAACACCTACGCGAGGTAACAGAAAACGACGAGATACAACCATTCACCATACCAGAACTAAAAAAAAACATATCAAAACTAAAAAGGAACGAAATGGCAGGACCAGATAACATACCAAACTCCGCCTTCATAGAGGCCAACCAACAAACCAGAGCCTTGTACCTTGAATCAGAGCACTAAACCATATAACAAAAACCAAGAAGATACCCAAACATTGGCAAAAAGCTGAAGTCATCAGAATATACAAAGGAAAAGGAGAAAAAGGAAAGTGCAGTAATGAACGTGGGATCTCATTATCGAGCAACATGGGTAAACTATACAAAAGACTACTAAACACCAGAATCCTTAAAAATATAATAATCACAGACTAACAAGCAGGAGGATGAAAGGGAATGGCCACAGTTGACCACATAATCAGAATAAAGGAACTCATACAAACTAACAAACACCTGGGAAAGCCTACCTTGACCACGTTCCTGGATGTAAGAAAGGCCTATGATAAAGCATGGTTAGACGCTATAATGTACACCATGCACAAACAAGGATGCACAGGAGCCGCCTGGAACCTAACAGACAAACTAAACACCAAGGAACGGGCAAACAAATACAGAATCCACTTCAGGAAAGACAAATCAAAGACCATGATAATAGGAAAGTGCCAGGAACAACCTCAACTAAACATTTATGATATAGAACTGGACCGATGTACCCAATATAAATACCTTAGAGAAACACTCAACTCCAAGAACAATCTTGAATCACACATACAGGAAGTTGAAAGGAAGACAGAGGCTACACTACAAACAGTACTATACCTGGCTGCTGATGAAAACTTCTGAGGAATCCAAATGGAGACGATGTGGAAACTAAAGGAAACATGTATCATACCAATCATAACATTATGGATCAGAAACATGGGAGCCAAATAAAACTCAAACGAAGAAACATAACACCACACTAGACAATGTAATCAAAAGAATTATGAAAATACCACAAAATCCACACCACGGGAATGCCTATACGAAAAACTAAACATACTTGACATCCAGCACAGGATCAACCTGAAAAGAACCATATACACCAAAACACTAGAAAACAAATCAAGCGAAACAACAAGGTCAATAACAACAAACAACCTGGCCAACTCTTGGATGTCTAAGACTAAAGAAGCTATGCAACGCATAGGACTCAGCCATACAGATATGAAGAACAAACAACCAGCCAGGTAAAAAGAAATAACCAACAACATATAAGAGCAGCGATGAAGAGTACCATCAACCAAATGGGAACAGAGAAGGCTGAGTACACCTTCCTCACTAGCAACAGACAAGAAACGCCCAATGAAACCGCCAAATATCTGACAAAACTCACGAGGGAACAGACCAGAGCAATCTCCATGGCAAGAACTAGGATGCTAAATGTACGAGGAAACTATAAGAAAATGTATCCAGACACAACCTGCAGGGGTTGTGGCCAGACAGAAGAAACACAATGCCATATTCTGGAAGAATGTCCTGAAATCCATAAAGACCAAACCCTAATTACCAGAATAGAACATATCCTCGTGAAACAACCAGAAATAAATAAACAAGCGGCCAAAAACATCATCTCAATAGAAAGTACCATCAAAAAATGGTAAGGCGTAGCACCCCCAGGGTGACACATCAAAACAGTGGTGTGACACCTAAAGGACAGAGGCCCGGAAATCCGGGCATCGCGCACGGAGAAAAGAAAAGAAGGCTCTTATGACCCTCGTGAAGGTGAACTAACTAATAATAATATGTTATTCAGTTATTGTCTAGGTGGTGGCTTGGGAGAGGGCATTTTTATTGGGACATGGTCAAGTCTGCCAAGGGCGCCTATAAGGAAGCAGAGTGCACCCCCCGGCTCCAGAGGCGATGGGAAAGATATTTTATACAGTTTATACTCTACAAAGAGCGGCTTCACCGTGAGGCCGACTTCAATGTGTGGCCAACTTATGAGTTATTAGCTATGAGACTCTTTCTATATATATTGTAAGGGAAATCCCCTAATTTGTGACGTCACAAGGGCACTAATTGGGAATCCCGAACTTCCAAAAAAGGGAATCCCCAACTCTCAATAGTGTATAGACCTTTTTCATTAAGAGTGTTGCGCCCCCTGGTGAAGTAAATGGAACCAATGGTTCAGGTCATTTCCCATATTAAACCTATATGTTTCACTTCATATAGGTTAACTATGGGAAATGACCTAAACCATTGGTTCCATTTACTTCACCAGGGGGCGCCACACCCTAATGAAAAAGGTCTATAGAAAGGAATTTAGGTGTGACATTCAATATTTATATTAAGAAAAACATAGGCTATAAATACATGTATCTTTTACTCAGCTAAATTCATTCAATAACTTTAAATTTCCAAGTTATTTTGAAAGGTATTTCCCTGAATTGTGACGTAGCAATGACAGAACATAAAGACCAGAAATTAGGAAATTCCCAAATATAATTTTCTTTCCTTTATAATTCACTAATACTTTGACATTTTCCATTTTTTTCTTTTAATATATTTTTAGAATAGCAAAGGGAAGTTAGTTAGATAAAGAATAAGCTTTTGAAATTTATGTGCAAGGAACCCTTTAAAGGGACGCTTTCGTCTGTGAGTGTTTAGAGATACACCCGCCGACGTTAGCCTGACGATGATGTCACTGGTGTAGTGTTTTGCCCTTTCAGAACGTAATAACACAACGTCATTGGTCACGTCGTGAATTTGGCACCGCGGTAATGGAGTTACAATGTATCAAAGTATGTCCGTCTTACGGATGACAAAGCCCCTGCAAAGGGAACCTTGCAAACTGTACTACAGAGACCCTTTTACACACCATCTGTCTATCATGAAACTATGAATTCGAAGCAATCAGAGGCTATGGGTAGTGTGGGGAACCTTGCACATAAGTACTGTTACGTATTTTTTAATGAAAACATTGCAGCATGTCATTAACATCTAGCACTTTTAATCTGAGAAGAATCTAAAGAAAGTTCTTAATTTTGAAAAAACTAGGGGACATTAAAAAACTTGCATTTTATATAATTTTTTAAGGAAAATCACCATATTTGTGACGTCACACAGTGAGTTATTTGGGAACCAATGGATAAATCAAAGGGAATCCCCCAGTCTCAAAAATAAATAGAAAGGAATTGAGGTTAGGCATAAGATATTTCTATCTAGGCCCAGACAGGCTATCATTTATTGTAGTTTTTACCACCCTAAACACATTCAATAACCTGAAATTCCCAATTTATATTAAAAGGGATTCTCCTTTATTATGCTATATTAAGGACATAAATAAAAGCACAGAAAGAAGGGAATTCTCAAATTTTCTCTTTTGAAATATTGTTTTTAGAATACCAATGCAAAGTCAATTGAATAAAAACTAGGCTTTTGAAAATGTATGTGCAAGGAACCCTTTTCAGATGGTAGGGAAGCAGTTTGTTTTTTTTACAAGTTTTTGATGGAGTTGGGAGATAAATATGCTTATAATTTACTATTTTCATTAGAAAATCACAACATATCATAATATTGATGGAAAGCTTAAAACCTCAAGATTCTAGATTTTGTATTGGAATTCTAAAATGATTTATTTCTGGTCACATGATCAGGGTCATGTGACCCATCAATTTTTAGAAAAAATGGGATTTTTTTTTCTGAAAATCAAGCAAAAAAGGGTTAAGTATTACTTTTCTCAACAAAATTTTAATAAGAGAATATAATATATTGCACAAAGGTAGTTAGTAAAAACACCTTGTGCATATAATCAGTTGTACATGAATAAAGTAAAGAAACAGTCACCAGACTGCAGAAGAAATATCATAAAGGTATTCGAAATTACATGGTTACCACATTACATAATGTAAATACAGCATGGGCTTCTGGTAGGCATAATATACCTGTTTAGCTATGGCAGACAGGTTACATCTCCTAGCGAGCACCACTGCTTGGGATAAAATCAAAAGTCAGACTGGTATATATAGGTGGGAACCTATGGTTAAAGGTAGAGAGCACTATTCAATACTGTTTGGAACAGTACGAGTCTTAAGATTTGAGGGTTTGGATAGCCACATATATGGACATCTGGTGACAAGTGATATAACTACGCTGTTGCATGAACGCACAAAGCCGGGCGGACTCTATGGAGGAAACTTGCCTTCGTGTGATGTAACTTTTGAACCTAGGACTAAATAGACTACAACTACACTGGCAATTGTACGCAATTGATATATCCACTAATAAAACTTGACTTTCAACCAAGCCTTCTGCGTCATGGATATGAGTGCCCCATCTCGTGGATCAGTCTACCACTTGACTAGCAAACATAAAGGAAGTTTAACTAGACAATTCGACCAATAAGTGATAGCAGTTCCCTAGTTAATGAGGAAATATTTGCCAATGATAAAATGTTGGCAATGTGTGAAAAATTATAAATTTTCTTTGTTTCAATCAGTGGCAATAAAACATGAATAATTTGAAAAATAAATATGGTAGAATTATTTTCAAATGAAAATAATTGCGAAAAAAGGTTTTTGCTCATCACAAACCTATTTTGAGTGGGTGAAAGCAGGGCCGGTTTCACTTCTGGTACTTGTAAAGTTATTCATTAAAACTAGGCCAAAAGAAATTGTTCTTTTCAGGTTTCATGCTTCCAAAAAAATTGGGTCGGGTAGGTAGGGATTAAAACATTTTTGAATTTTTTTAAAAAACTGATATGATAAGTTAAAATTGTATCAAATATTAAACGGGGATGTAAGTTTTCTTTTGTGTGATTTCCTATTTTTTCTCTCCGGCACCCCAGAAAAACTGTTTCAAAATTTTGTATTTAGAACTCATTTTAAAACATTTTTAGGTGATTCAGAATTTCTATATGCTTTTTCTGACTTTTTCAGTGTCCCCAACTTACATCCCTGATTAAAGAAAACCTTGCACTTAATTATATGATTATATTCCAAAGAAAGTATGGCATTGGCATCAAGAATTAATACAGCTAAAGATATTTTGAGGATATTCCAAGTGTAGTTAGGATTATTCACTTCCTTATAAGAAAACCGTGTTTCTTCCAATCTTTACCCAAGCCTTACCTTTGAAAAAATGACCCATCTATCAGATACATGCGTGAGCTAGGGACTGAGTGGTAGTCAAGATAAATGCTGGTGTATAAACCCTTACATATTGTGATGAATTATAGTAATCAATTCAATGTCACGACACAAGTTTGTGCAATAATTATGAAGGTTAAAAGACAAATAAATCTTCTCGGTTAAAGATATGAGTAAAGCTGTGTGTTTGGACACGATCATGAAGTACACAAGATCGTGTGATACGAGCTCGTATGGTATGAGCTGCACGAAAATGTATGCATGAGTTAGTAAACACGAAGCCGTAATGCATGATGTATCATTTGACCAGAAGTGACCTCAGCAAAAGGTCAAAGTGACCACGTAATGTTATAGACCAAAGTTTAGCCGAAAAAGAGAAGTAGGACTTAAGGGCGTGGAACGCTTAGGGATGAACTCAGCCGCACGAAAATGGGGGCAAATCGATCAGAAGCACGACCTCGGGTTGCTAATGGGTTTAAAGAGAGGAGCCAGTGAAATTTCGATTCTTGTTATTTTTCACTTTATACATAAGATTTAATCCTTATATAAAGGTATGAAAAGTTCCAATGCAAATAATTTACTCTTTCATGTGAAAAGTGGGCTTTAACTTTGATAAACCTCTTATTCCTGTGATCCACAGGTAAACACATATCTGTGTGTGACGTCACACAAAATGACAGTTATATTCAAATTTCAAATTTCTAAATTCCATAAAAACTATATTTTTGAACATTTTCTTTTATAAATCATTTAATTTGGTTATTTTGATCTCTTTTAGACTTATACAGAACATTTAACATATTTCTTATTGCAATTATTTCAGTTTTATAATTTTTCAACTGTTCTGCTTGTGACGTCACATACAGATAATTGATCTGTGCAGGCAGTGTCAGATGCAGGCAGGGGAACTCAGATTAGTGGAGACAAAATGTGAATAAAACAAAAACTATTAGAGATAAAAGCATAAAATTTGGTATGATTATTCCCATCATGGTATAGATCATGGCAGTATGCTAATTTATTATCACTGGCCCCTCCCTTTAAAGATGAAGGATTGGGACCTCGGCCTACACACTACCACCTTTTTATTTTTTTGGGCATGGTCCCCACCACAAGTACCTGGATCAGCGAGCGCCAAGCGAAATGAGCAATAATGGGTGAAATGAGAATAGTGTGTCTCTTGCCAGTCTATTTTCTGGGTTTAAGGATAGACCCCAGTGATGGAAGTATAAATGGCGTGACTACCTTCAAATATGATCCTAATATTTGTTTCACAGCATAAATTATTATCATAAAACAGAAAACATCATTAGATAGCCAATAGATAATATTATCTAATGAAATAACTTTTATAAACTGACATATGACAGTAGGTCTGTAAGTGAGTCACAAACCTGAAAATCATGATATTCAACTTTAATTTTTGAACATAAATATCTTAGTTAATTTTCAACTTAGAGCTTTGAAACTTTTGGTATATATTCTTGGGATATATATGGAGGGAACTGTGTCTCAGATTTTTTATATAGGCCCTTGTTCAATTTTTATGAAATGTAGAAATTGGTGATGAAAAATATTCCAAAAAAGTTTCCATCATAGTTTTTCATCATAAAATAAAATCTAAGACCTTAATCAAAAATTTAAGACACAGTTCCCTGCTTATGGAAGTTATAAAGATGTGTGTGAAATGTTATACACGCCACTTTAATATTAACCAAGATATCAATGTTCAAAAAATAAAAGTAAAAAAAGTCAGTTTTTATTTGATAAAATCTGGAATTCCAGTTACATCATAACTTTATATATATCAATAGATAGAGAAAAATCTGAGCTTTCAAATGATGCATAGCAATCAATGATCAGAGCATTAGTAAGAAAAACATTAATGCTTTCCTGAATGGGCAGCCCATCAGTGGGGTCTATCCTTAAACCTACCTCAATGTCCTCCACAATGTATCAGGTCTACCTTATGAACAAAATGACACTATAAAAGTAGTATTTAGGTAGTGTTTCCCCCTGCATTTTGACAATCCATGCTTTCAGTTAGCCAGTGACTCAGAGGTGGAAGTCACCAGTGGCCATGTTGGATCTGTGAGTCTAGGTATTCTCACTTGTCTGAGGTGTTATTTGAGAAATACTAAATGCTTTTTGTATTTTGCTACGTGGGAAATCTTGTTTTTGAAAAAGATGTCCAACTATACCTAATATGATAATGTTCCTTTGTGAGAAAGTCTCATGTGGGTGAGATAGGCTTTTTGGAGGGAAAATGTCAACACATGAAAAGGGCTCCTGTCGCTGAAATGTAGGAAGAAAACTAAGAAATCCAACCATCTAGACCTATGTATGGCCAATAAGGTATGTAAAAAATGATGTATGCCCTGAATTGTATAATTCCCCCAATAATGATTGACAGTGCTCTGTATTGAGATGTAAAGCCAAAGTTTGGGCCAGGTATCTGTGACCTACATATGGTCTATAATGTTATCATCCAGTGTCAGCCTAATGTGTATGCGTTACAGTTTAGTTACTACCAAATGAGTAGTATTATTGTCCGCCAGCCATGTAGAATTTGTGCTTAGAACTTTAGTGTCCATCAGTGTGTGCCAAATATAAGGCAAATCTATGTAGGATTTATGTCAGTGGAAATTAAGATCTGTCACTACTGACTCCTATAAGGGCCAAATATATGCCCACGGTAATTTTAGTGTGATATTTCAGCGAAAAACATTGATTTTACATGCGTAGCATGCGCCAAAGTGTGTTAAAGTACAGTTTCCAGTACAGGAAACCTGTGACTGTAGTGTCACTATAAAGACATTTGATGTCATAAAATAAGCTCAAGAATATATTTTGTGAATATTATGCTACTCAGTTAGCCAAGTGTGAGAGCTGTATTGTACTAAAAGACACACAATTTTTCATTACAGTTTTCACGGTGTATATCTACAAATTTACTCAAGAACCAATGCTGTGTTAATAAACATTAATTAACTACAAAAAGACTATTGCTCGTCTGTACATATATGGGTCCGGCTACAGTACTGGACTGCCGGTTTGAGGCACCTGTTAGGCACGCTGACCATGAGCTCGGTCGGATTCGGGTTTCTGCTAGTCCGAGGGCCCCGATGGTTACCACGTGAACTTTTCCTGACCGTATTGCACCCACCTTCGACCCCCGTGCACGGGGCACGTTTCTGAGACATACATGACCATTTGCCCGTAGGTTGCTCCACAGTGGACCCGGACGAATGCTTGCATAATTCCGTCCCGCCTGTGCTACCAAAGATCGAGCACGACTTGGACAAGGACCCTCGAGAATACAAATGTCTCCACAGGGAAACGGCTAGTTTCCCCGGAGAACATCACAATATCTATGTATGGAGAAGGGCAGAATACCAGCAACCAGCAAAATCTGTCTCCAGAGTAGCCACTGAGCAGACAAATGTTTGTTCAGTAGCTACTATGCAGATATAAGCCTTTCCAGTAACTCCTGTGCAGACATAATGTTAATGACAATTCACAGCGGTTGCATCCATCAAGAATTTGTTTTGAAATCATTATCATAATATTTGACAAAATTGAAAGGGAGAACATATTCATATTGGAATGGATATAGTCAAATTGTAGAACTCATGTGCCAGAGGTACTTGAGTGACTTTAAAATTTGATGTATTTTATATGTTTTTAAGGGAAATCCCCAAATTTGTGATGTCACAAAGACACTAATTCGGAATCCCCAACTTTCAATCTAAGGGAATCCCCCACTCTCAATCATATATAGAAAAGGAAATTGAGCTTCATCATAACATATTTATATAAGGCTCCACACAGGCTATTACTGGTTATGTTGTTTTACCAAATTGTGTTTATGCAATAATCTGGGATCCCCAAGTTATTTTGGAAGGGAATTCCCATGATAATGACCTAGCAGGGCTCAACATTAAGGGTTTGAACTTAGCTGCCTGTCGGACAGGTTTATTTGAAGTTTTGCCTGCCCCATTCCAGAATATACCTGCCCATCTTTATTTCAGTATTATAATATAGCAGAAAATTTGCCTGCCCTTTGGGCAGGTGGGTGTCAAGATTTACCTGCCCAATCTCAATTTTTACATGTCCCGGGTATCGTGTCCCGCCGGGACCAGCGCGGACCAGCGTAACCGGAACCTGTAAGATGGCATTGTGGGAATAAACACTCCCAGCAAGACGGCAATGTGACAAAGTCGTAATTCTTATTTGTCCATGTTTCCAGCAGTATTATTTAGATATTTAGATAACATCAACCTGTCATTTGGCGACGAGGACGGCCAGTTCAAACAGGAGAAGAAGGGGAACAGGAGTTTTCGGAGGTTTGCTGCCATTTTGAATGCTTTTCAGCAAGTTTGGTGGTGGAAGTGGGGAATCAAGACTGTGACAGTGTGGGGGCTATGAGGTCCTGTCAACTTTAGCCATCCAAGCACTGTCAACTACCCAGCCATGTCCAGGGGGTTGGATTTGGTGTGTTTCAAGTCAACTTTACATGCAGGAGAGGGACTCTCTGTGTGTTGTGATTGTTTGTCACTGTGAATGACATGTGATTTTGAACTGTAACCTGCTGTCAACTTTGAAGATCTAAGAACTATACCAGTGTATGCCTAGGAGTTGGGACTGACACCAGCTTGTGATCATCCAAGTCAAGTTTATTCTGCACCTACATAGTATTCTGCACCATAGACTGTTGACAGGGTAGTGTTTCCTGATGACATTTGGGTTAACTATTGTTTTGTGAGTTTTGCAGTGGTTTTTATACGCGTGCAAATTTGTGCATAATTGTGTCGAAGTCATTTCTTGTGATTTGTGCAATAACTGTGACTTGATTTGACAACATGGCGGTAGAGTTATCGGATGTTCGTGGCATGAAGGCCTTTGATGTGTCAGGTGACGCGTCAACCATTTCTCTACGCTGGCAGGCATATCTGGAGGAGTTCGAGGCGTACAAGGACAGCAAGGGCTTGTTCGTGGAACCAGCGCACGAGGACAACAAGGCGAAAAGACACGCTCTGTTGCTGTAGATCGCTGGAGCCAATTTGTGTGAGGTGTTTAAGACTCTGCCAAACAACTGAGGACCCAAAAACTGGGAATGCACTGTAGACGCGCTCAACACCTATTTCATTGTGCCGGTAAACCAAAAGTATGAAAGACATTTGTTTTGTAAAACTGTTAAAAATGAAGGTGAAACTATTGCAGTATGTAAGCAGGCTGAGGAAAGCTGCAACAGGTTGTGGGTACGGACAATGCTGTGATGACCAGATTTGTGATCAGATTGTTGATAAATGATCGCTTACGTAGAAAGTTGTTAGAAAAAGATGACAATTTCACCTTAGCGGTAGCTTTGAAAGTAGCAGCTATGTTTGAAGCTGTAGAGTCTCAGGTCGAGGTTATGACCTCGAAGGAGTCCGGCTCTGTAAATAAAGTAGCCTAAAAAGCCCAAGGTTGGGGGTAAATCCAAGGTCAAGGGCAGAAGTGTAAATGTTGGGACTGTGGATACACAGGTCATTACGCAGGGGAAAGTAGGTGCCCCGCGAAGGGTAAGAAATGTAATTTCTGTAAAAATGTCAGTCATTTTGAAAGCAGATGTAAAGCTAAATTTGGGCGTCGTGATGAGAAGGACAAAACTCCTGCGCCAGGGAGAAGTCACGGACGAGTGAGACAGATGGCCGAGGAAGACCGAGAAGACGACAATGAGTCTTATGCATTTCATGTAAATTCTGTGTGTCCAAATGAGAAAACTGATACTTTTCCTGTAACTGTTGGTGGTGTTCAGATTGATTTCATTTTTTATTCTGGTTCAGACACAAACATCATTGATCATGCTATGTGGGAAAAATGTAAGACTGAGAAAATTGTCTGTAAATATAGTTTGTCTGACTAGAAATTGTTTACCTATACTTCTGATGTTCCATTAGATGTAGTGGGTAGCTTCAAAGCCGAAGTGGTAGTGGGTGGTAGGAAAACCACAACAGATTTTGTAGTGATCGAAGATAAGGGGAAACCTTTATTAGGTAGGAAAACCTCAGAGAAGCTAGGAGTTCTGAAGATAGGACTAGACATAAATAGTGTTCAGGGCAAGCCAGACAGGGGGAATCTGAGACAGACAGTTAGACAGGAGAACCAAGAGGTTCTGACAGGGTTAGGTAAGTTGAAAGGGAATCAGGTAGGATTCAGGACCGACCCTAATGTCAAGCCAGTAGCGCAGCCGCTACGACATACACCATTTGGGTCAAGAAAAGCACTAGAGAAAAGGATAGAATCACTGATAGAGCAGGATATCATTGAGCCAGTTGAGGAACCAACAGACTGGGTTAGTCCGGTAGTTATAGTACCCAAGGCGGACGGGGATATCAGACTTTATTATACTTTAACGGAATTGGTAAATAGGCATACAGTGAATGAGTGGACTGTGCTGATATGAAATCCGTATCAGTAGACTCTACTGATACGGAAAAGTAGGGCGACCTAGTTTTTGCACCAAGCAGAGCCTTCACATCATACGAAAGCAATGGCAATGCCCGTTGTGCTTGGAGAGTGCCAAAGTGGCCCAAAGTGACCTAATTAAGACAATGACGGCAAAGTTCGGCCGATTCTCACGAGTTTAACACCTAAAATGCCCCAAAATTGACCTAATTAAGGCAAGGATGGCAAAATTCGGCCGATTCTCACGATCTTGGTGCCTAAAATGCTCAAAAATAGTATCTTGCCTTGACAAAACAACCCACGACGACGGGGACAAAAGATCGCAGCATTGTCAACAAACCGCATCACCACTGGTACATGTAATCCCACGCGAAATGTAGTCCGCAGAGAAGTGACCAGATTATCAATGATTATCGCTCCGCACTCGTACTGATCTGCTTCCCGCCTCGGGTGATTCGGCAATCTGTATCTCCATACTCGTCCAGTTTTGTTTATATATGTAGATTTGAGACGGATTAATGAGGCAATTATTAGGGAAAGACAGCCCATTCCTACCATAGATGAGATTATCCAGAACATGTCCCAGAGCAGGGTATTTTCCAAGATAGATTTGAAGTAGGGATATCACCAGGTAGAGCTAGAGCCAGAGTCCAGAAATTTGAAGACGCTCATAACTCACACTGGGTTATACTGGTATAAGAGACTGCCTTTTGGCATTAGCACAGCTAGTGAAGTGTACAAGCGGATAGTAAGAAACGTGATGCAGGGTATCCCACTCCCAGATGTAGTAAACTTATCAGATAATGTGAGGGTGCACACGCCTGATGTGGCCACACATAACGAAGTGTTGACGAAAGTATTTCAAAGACTGAGAGACAGTGGGATGACTGCTAACCCAGACAAGGTAGAGTTCTTTGTTTCTGAAATGACATTCGCAGGACACAAACTGACGGACAAGGGGATAAATGTGACAGCCGAAAAGGTAAAAGCAGTAGTTGACAGTAGGGAACTGGAGACGTTGACTGAAGTCAGGAGCTTTTTAGGGCTAGTGAACTATTATGGTAGATATATCCCAGACCTAGCGACAGTGGCAGAACCACTGAGAAGGCTCACTCGGAAGGTCAAACCATTTGTGTTTGACGAGGCGCAAAGGAAATTGTTCAAAAAGCTGAAAGAGCTTTTAGCCAGTTCAGAAATGTTGGGGTATTACAACCCAGAGGCTAAGACACAAGTTATCACGGACATGAGTCCCGTTGGTCTTGGAGCCATGTTAGTTCAGGTACAGGGCCAGGATCACAAAGTTATCGCATATGCCAGTAGGATCCTTAGCGACGTAGAACGTAGATATTCTCAGACTGAAAAGGAAGCGCTAGGTTTAATTTGGGCACGTGAGAAATTTCATCCGTACATTTACGGTATAGAGTTTGATCTTTTGACAGATCACAAGCTGCTGGAGGTTACATACTCAGCATGCTCACGACCTTGTGCTAGGATAGAGCGATGGGTTTTGTGTATACAGCCCTATAAGTTTAAAGTGATCCATATTCCGGGAAAGACCAATATTGCTGACCCTCTATCCAGATTTTTAAAGACAGTTAGCAAAGGTAACGGTGAGGGAGAACAGAACGAGGCGATTGTTAGATTTGTAGCTGTTACTTTAGATTTGTTTACGTTAATGCTACTCCGTGCGCAATGACTACGCCTGAGGTCGAAGAAGCCTCTGCAGATGACGAAGAGCTGACTGACATACAAGGGCGTATAAAGTCATGTATGTTGGACGACTGCAAAAATAAACTTTATGCAGCAGTTAGCACAGAGCTTTGTATGATCGGAAAGTTGGTTCTCAGAGGGACGAGAATAGTTGTACCAAAGAAATTACGACCGAGATTATTAGCGTTAGCTCATGAGGGTCATCTATGGGTCGTGGGTACAAAACAGAATCTCAGAACCAAAGTCTGGTGGCCTGGCATGGAGAAGGATGCCGAGAAATATGTGAAAGCATGTCACGGGTGCCAAATTACGAGCAATACTGTCTAATTTCTTGACATTTTGCCTTTTTTTTCACTTGTAACATTCCTACATAAGTGCATGAAGTTGAATATATAAAAATTCCTATTAACCCTAAGTTTAAGGACGCCAGATGCCTCAGGGATACATTTTAGGGGTTTTTGATATACCCCAATGGGTCCTTTCTAGAGAACTATTGCTTAGTTTCATTTACCTGTTTTGTTTTAAAATGCATTATACATAACATTCTCTATTATTCAATGTGAGCCTTCTGATTCTCTCTACAAAATCTATTAAATGATATCAAAATTCCAAAAGACAAGATTTTGCATAATTAAGGCCATCTCATACCAATATTTAGCAGGGAAATGATGAAATATAAATTAAATAGTCAAATTATGATGAAAATATTGTTCAGCCAATTTTTTCCACTGATTCAGAAAATGACACAATTTTTCAAATATTCCCAACCTGAAAAACGTTCCAAATGGAATGTTTTTGGAAAGTTTTAAGGCTAGTAAGCATGGTATCCAAGTACCTGTGTTTCCATGGAAACCAGGTAACAAGGAAAGCCATACTCCTCATAACAAAGATGTAGGGAATCTTAATAGCTATCATTGATTAAAAACAGAATCAAAATAAATGAAATAGAGTCCAAGTTATAGCTTTCTATTAAATAATTAGCATTTTCGTACAAAAAGACATAGGCAGTTATGCGCACTTGTAATTCTGTTATTTAAAGGAATAGTGTAAATTGCCAAATTTAACTGAAATGGAGGTATGATGCTTCACATAGACATAACTTCAGTCCCAATCATTCTTTTTGAGAAATCTTTTCAGCTATGAAAAGCCCAAGTCTCACTCTTTCTTTGTATATATAACTTTACACATGTTCAAATGCGTGGCGTCTTGAAAGGGTTAACCCCTTCCTGACGGCTCCATAGAAAATCGATCATATATGATCGATGGTCATATTTTAGGCAATAGAATCTATAACTCTCATAACAGAATGCTGTATTTTGACACAAATGAACAACATATGATGTCCTTCCTACCAGATAATAGTTTTTACTCATGGAGACCTCTATATTCATTCTGTGAGGCCTTATTGGGGGGTTCCTTTAGTAATTTCGGGACTTCATTTATGGGCCCCTCATTTCCCCAATAAAAATCTTATCATTTTAGGTCTAAATGCTTTTTTTTTTAAATTCTTATTTCCAGTTTTTTCTCTTCAACAGATTTCAATGTATAGAACATCATTACATCTACATAACATTGCACTTTTCAGTTAGTTTTATGTGTATATTTCTTTATTAAAGCCACATTTATTTCATAACACCAGACGGAAAAATGGTCAGAAATTGACCATTTTGAGCGATTTCCAAGATGGCTGCCTATAAAATCTATCATTTTGGAGTTTTGGTCAAGTATCTAAAGTATTTCTTGGGCCATGTTGCCCAAAACCTTTTAAAAAGACACTGAGCATTTATGCTTTCATTTAACCTATTCATCTGATTAATTCTACGTGATGAATTTTATTTTTTCATCAATATGATGATGTATATCACAAGCCCGTATCCAGGGGGGGTGACGTGGGGTACACGTCACCCCCCCAGGCTGGGCTGAGGTCCACTTTTTGATAAAGCTTTCTCTCCCTGCCCAGCTCCCTGTTTCTCCTCCCGGCCCTTTCTTTCCCCTCCCGGCCCTTTCTTTCCCCTCCCGGCACTTTCTTTCCCCCGCCAGCCCTTTCTTTCCCCTCCCGGCTCTTTCTTTCCCCTCCCGGCACTTTCTTTCCCCCTCCAGCCCTTTCTTTCCCCTCCCGGCACTTTCTTTCTTCCTCCAGCCCTTTCTTTCCCCCGGCCCTGTGTCTCCCCTTCTGCCAGCCCTTGTCCTCAGGAGGGCCAGGGGACCCTCAGGGCATGAATGGACGGTGAGGGTCGACTGGTGAGGGCCAGGGGACCCTCAGAGCTTCAGGGAAGGGTCAGGGCCGACAGGTCAGGGTTAGGGGACCCGCAGGGTATGAGGGGAGGGTAAGGGCTAAGTGGTGAGCGTCAGTCAGAGGGGTCCAGGGGTATGATTCATTTTTGAGGGGTTAATTTTTCAGAATTTTCCTTGGGTTGGGATCCACATACCTTCACTACACAGATATTCTCAAAGGGTAGAAATGAATCTCAACATCAACAAATTGATATCCTAATTAGCTTATAGAATGCAAGGTAAATGTTACATGAATGAGTTTATATTCTCTTCAGATTAAAGATATCTGAATACACTCAGAGTGCCCAAGATTTCATATTTTAGGGGTTAATTTCTCAAAACTTTCTTGAAGATGGCCTCCAATACTCCCCCCCTACAGTGCACAGATATTCTCAAAGGGTGGAAATAAATCTCAACATTAAGGAATTGATATCCTAATGAGCCCATCCCACTTTGGTCATATCCCAGGGTTGGACAAGGATTTTAGGAGTGATTTGTCAACAAAATAAACATGGTTCATTTCGTTTTACACTACTGTCTTTGGGAATTAAATCAGGAAGAAATTGCTATATAAGTTCATGGTAAAACCTTATGTTGATGTGTACTGGGATGGGCTTATTGACTCCGAGTGCTGAAGATTCCAAACATGAGAAGTTATTCTCCTCAGATTATAAATATCTGAATTCACTTAGAGTATCCCAGGTTTCATATTTTGGTGTTTTTTTTCCAAAATTTCCCCGGGGTTTCCCCCCCCCCCCATATCCCCAAGGGCGAGGGTACATACCTTCCACCCCTCCACTGTGACAGCTTTGCCGCCACAAGTATTCAATTTATGAACTAACCAGAATTTCAAAAACTTGCCCCCCCCCCCTTAAAGGGAGCCAAAACCAATAAATTCAATGAAATTTTCCAAATTCAAATAATCATGGAAATCCATTCCTTGAGCCTATTTCTGGCCCATGTTAAAGTCTAAACCATGAAATATGGTAAGAAATAATTAAAAACACATTTTTCTTGCTCAAATCAGCTTATGTGGATCCGCGAAAATAGGGTTTGTTTACAAACAAATGTAAATATTCCCATCTCTTGTGGCATTTTACTTTAATTTGAGCTAGTTTTCAAAGCTAATACTTTACCACTGACCTTAAATGGACTCATCTAACATTACATATTTCTATACTTATCTGTGCTTTGAAAATTTTGTCAATTTTATTGGTTTTGGCTACCTTTAACAAATCCTGTATCCGCCCCTGTGCTATCCCTGTAAAAATCCTTTATGGCCCTCTGATGAGTGTACCAGATGCAACCAATAACATTACTGGATTATTTTCTAAGGTTGCTGGCTACAACGTTGCTAGGCTAAGGAGTGGAGCCCCTAACCTTCACAACCCATGGACAATAAGTGGCTACTTTACCTATAGAAAGTCCCCTTTTTGGAAATGGTCACCCACCCATGGAAAATTCTGGATACGGGCCTGTATCATCATAAACATCTGTAAATTAGGGAAATTCCATGGTTTCAGAGCCACAACGTCCCCATACATCTCTTCAAGGGAAATACATAAAAAATGCAAATATTTCATGAACAGGGTGCCCACACTTTTTCAGAAATCAAAATAAGACCTAAATAAGACCTTTATAATACCTCGTTGGGTACAAAAATAAGACCTTTTCAAGACATTTTTAGGAACTTTTCTTTGCACCTTTTTAAACATTTACACATTCTACCATTAAGAGGTAAAGATTGAAATGACGAGGAAATTTTGATCTTGTAATAATTTAAGACTGATCCCAAAATAAGACCTTTATAAGACCTCTGGACCCAAAATAAGACCTTTCTGATAGCCTTATAAATGGCAAAACCAAAATAAGACCTTTTAAGACCTTATAAGACCTGCGTGGGCACCCTGACGAAGAGTAGTATCAAATGATGAGAAATTACATGAGGAACAACTTTTACATTCAAAGTTTTTGTCTAAAATTGATATTTGTTCCAATTTTTGGCTATTTTTGGGAAAATAGGCTTCAAAAAAAGTATTTTTTCAGGAATTGGACTGCCTATCAAAACGTTCTATGGTTACCATGGCAACAGAAATAAAAAATAGATTTATGTTTTCCAAGTCCTTAGGTAATGGGCTGCACAATGGTATATAACTTTATCATTTAATACTGAGATAGAATCTCAAAATACAAAAGTGCAAAATCTAGTACCAATTTCATATCATAAAACCCCACTTTGTGCCGTCAGCAAGGGGTTAATCTAATACTGGAAATACATCTGCTATAGTATTTTTGCTTATTTACACATTTTAGGAAAATATGAGGCAGTTTTCAGCTCATTTAGGTTATTAGAATTCATGATTTCTCAACATTAAATTAGTTCTTCGCCACAGATCACCCTTTGAGAGTGAGAATATATCATCACTATCTCAGTAATTATACTAAGAAATTTAATAATCTGATTTATTCAATGAACTTATGCCTGTTAATTAATTAAAAAATCGTCAAATTTTCATACTTTTCAATAAAATTGCTACCAAGTCATCAAAACTAAATTTATTGACATTTTATAGTTAATGAAAGGCCCACATTGTGTACTGCATAGCTCTTGCTTAAAATAACAATGAAGAAATTATTCAAAAACTTTAAATTTCAATAAAAATTATGAAAATTTTAAAAATTAGGAACAAATATGGACCAAATGATTTATATATATATATATATTTATATATATATATGAAAAATATATTACTGAAAATGTATTATATCTAGTCGGGAATGTCTCTAAAGTTATTGTTTATCAATAAAACAATTTTTCAAATGTCATTCGCTTGGAAAATTTATGAAAAAATGTTGATACGTGCAGAAATATTGATATAAAATCCAATTTTTAACTCTTTTACAGCTACCTTTCAAAAATAACATAATTCTATTAAAATATCTAAAAACAAGTTGCTCTCAAACTATGTAATTTTGATAAATTAATAATTTTTCTAAAATGACTTTTCATTTTTGAATAGGACCAATTTAGACCAGTTTTGGACCAAAAGACGTCATTTGGATGGGCAGCCAACATCCTCAGGGCCAAATAACTGACCAGTTGCTGACGTCTTTTGACTATTTGCCAACGTATTTTGGACGTCATTGTGCTACCTGGGTAGACATCTATGTGACCAAAATTCCCATTAGAGAGAGGCAAAGTTTTAAATAAGTTTAATGTGTATCTAGGCTAGATCTGACAATTCATGAGTGAAACTAATAATATTTGTGAGACAAATTAAAGGCAAATGAATGTTTTTGCATTTTATCTAGGGAGAGACTCTGATATCTTTTGAATTGATATGGTAGATTCATAACTGAATAACCAAAACAATAAGTTAAAAAAAAATCCAACTTTTTAGGGACTCAGGGGCGGATCCAGGATTTAAAAAAAAAAGGGTGGGGGGGCATGCTATTGCAAAATTCCCCCCCCCCGCCCCCTCTTGTGGGGCAGGAATTTTACATTAAAAAGCTTAACTTCTTGCCCTTAATGCGCAGAAACTGGCTCCTCTACTCTATATTCATAACTGAATAACCAAAACAATAAGTTAAAAAAAAATCCAACTTTTTAGGGACTATGGGGCGGATCCAGGATTTTAAAAACAAAGGGTGGGGGGGCATGCTATTGCAAAATTCCCCCCCCCCCGCCCCCTCTTGTGGGGCAGGAATTTTACATTAAAAAGATTAATATTTGGTCAAAAATAGGGTGGGCTCACGCCTGGCATCCTATCCCCCCTAAATCTGCGCATGAGGGTAGGGCCAAAAATCTAGGGTCGCTACAGGCGCTACAGCTAGGCCTAGGGAAACCTGAACACAAGATTTTTTTGTTTGGCCCTATCAAGGTTTGGAATTGATCCAAACTGGCTCATCTAACTTAATTTCTAGATTAGAATCTGAAATGAATAGATTTAAGATTATCATTTGACATTTCATACTTACCGGAAGGGCGGCCACTTTGTGTGCTCAATCAATAAAGTCATCGATTAGATCTAGGCCTAACTAGAAAAATCTTTGAATTGAAGTGCTTCATCATGACATAGATCGAGGAGTCAGTCTCTTACGTCCGTGGTGACCCGCCCCACTCATTGATACGTTCACCTGCTCATTCATCCTTCCCGCGACAGGTGTGGCGGCAAAAAGGAGCGCGCCTGTGATTGGAGCTTGATTCTAGAACTGTCCAATCAGAGAGCGGCTTACATCGGGATCTACAAAGCTCAATGCACAAGAACCGGTGACGTCACCATTTGCCCTCGGTGTTCACGAACAGGATATACGTTCAGGAACGGGAGCTCCAAAAGAGGTACACTCTATAAAATACATTTAATTAAATCAATGAAAAACATATAGATTATCATGACTACACATATCTCTTTCTATTGAGTGATTTTAGAGCTAATCTCAATTCTTTTTCGTATGTTTCAGCCGTTTGTTTACCTCCGAACGAAAGCCTTCACTACGCCATTTCACCCCGAGCACGCGAGCCGACCCCGGCCGACGAACACCTGTGCTGAAAGTCATCATCAGAACAAACGTGTTTTCCTATAATCCATGAATTAAAATTCTCCGATGGAACTATAACCTGACTTTCAAAGCTTCTTCATATGACACAATACACACGTGGATTGGTTGACCTCTAACGCATGGATTTCCGTTGAAGTCGGAGCTGTGTAAGAGTGCATAAAAATCAGAAGGCTGGCTCGTTTTTGGAACCACTCTCTTCTCATACATAAAAGACATTTTCATACTTTAAGGACTAACAATGCATCGACTTAAGACTATTGTTGACAAGGCCAGACCTTTGGCTTCTGTCACCTTCAGAACTTTAGCTCACAATGAATATAAATACCAAGCTCCGTTGAGACCTGTTCTAAGGTTGCAACGTGATTTCGTGAGAAACTATGCTGCGCCTGTGGCAGCAGAACCTTTCTTGAATGGAAGTTCCTCTACGTATGTGGAGGAAATGTACAATTCCTGGCTGCAGGATCCAAATAGTGTACACAAGGTAAGTTAAATTACGTATGAATCACAAAAAGATCTAATTTTCTTAAAAGACCGAGAAAGACCGTTGATACCTTCCAGCTTTTGGCAAACTTCCAAGTTTCCAACTTTTTTTTAGCCCGGAGTGGAGGTGTGTATACCTTTCCCAATGCTGATTGGTTGGAGAGTAGACCTTGCTTCAAGGGCACCTTCCAGGTGGAGTGCGAGTAAACCGATGAACTAAGGGTGACCTGTGCTGTGGTGTAGATAGCATGCTGTAGGCTTAAGCCAATGTGCTTAGAGTAAATGCGCACTATCTTAAATATAGGACTAAAGTCTAGGTAGATCTAGAATATCTAACTGTATGTGCCTATCAGTTATTTATATCTAGTAACACTACTAATAGACAGTATCATTGTATGGGATGCAATGGAGAATTTTAAACAATGATCCACCAGAGAAGTTTACTCCCATCTGTCCTAGCAGCAATCCTCAGCAGTAAGTTGACTGCTAGGGAACTTTATAAATAGATGAAGGGGTAATGTGGCAAGTCTAATATCCATATAATTACATATTCTATTTTCTACATAAATAAATCAAACAAATATATCAAATGCAATAGAAATGAAATAGCTACAACAGAACTTAAAGTAACTTTCAATTTCCTATTTTCTTTCATACCTAGGTTGCGCTAGCCGTTTGCCAGTTAGCATGGGGCAAATTCAATTCAAACTGGTGAAAAAGTATGGGTAAATGAGGTCTGGGATTAGCCAGGCTGGCGAAATGTTTTGACAGAAAGAAATGTAATACAATTATTAGTATGCAATATATCAAATGAAAGCTAATTTAATGCCCATCATTGTCATTATTATCTGAGCCACCTAAAATATGTATCAAATCTAAGTTAAGATACTCTAAAAAAAAACAAAAAACACTTCCATTTCACAGGACACATAATTTAAGTTGCGTATTGATCAAACTAAAATCTAACCTGAAAGTCCAAAACATCATTTTGCAGAATTTATGTAATGGCTGGTGGGCGCAGCGGTGCGTATTGTGCCGTTTCGAACGAAATAAGCCCCGCTGGAGGCGAGGTAAAATTCTCCCGATTATACGCACCGCAGCGTAAGAAGAGACACATGACCACCGTTGCCATGGTTTCAGCCAATCAGCATCGAGCATTAGGTAAACAAAGAAGATGGCGGCGATGACGGCGGCGATGAATTGTCTAATTTTAACTATTTTCCCGTGTGAAGCCATCACATAAAATAAAGAAGACACTTTTATGTCGTATTCGGTGGAATATATTTCCCTCACGGCAATTTCGGACCTTGGCCTGACGGCCGCGGTCCGAAATTGCCGTGAGGGAAATATATTCCACCTCATACTCCATAATCATGTCTTCTTATTATAATATTGCATCCATATTTAATCTGTTACATAAAATTATATAATTTTTTTATATAATTTTATGTAACAGATTGTGTTTCTTGTAATGCTAGAGTGTAATGCTATCACGGAAAGTAGTAGGCAAAGTATTTGTCCCTGGATATTGCCATTCCAGGGACGAACAGGACCCAACTAAAAAAGATGTACTGCAATTCCCGCTGCAACGGGTTTGACAGGAGGGGATAATTCTTATTTTAAAGTTAGTAGAAATCTCCTGTCCAGGAGGCACTATGATAAGTCTATTGAGCTGAAAACTGACTGCTCCCTCGTCAGAGGAAGGAGACAGGCGCCATGTTTGAATGAGGATTGATTCAAAAGTTTAACAGGCTGGATATCATTTAATATTTACATATGGTCCTCAAAAACCAGTGCCCTACGCACCATTTTTCCTAATTTGAAGCTTGGTTTGTACATTTCATGCCATCCTATTTGTCCCATCGTGCCCCACCTCCATGTCCAGGGTAACTTCACGATCGGATCAGGGCTACAGGCAAGCCCTGTACAGGAGGGGAGGGGCTTGCGGCGCAGGTTAGGAAAGTAGGATCTGGGACTACAAGTACAATGTAAAAATAAATCTGAGAACCTCGGGGGCAGATCCAGGATTTTGAAAAGGGAGCTGGGGGGGGGGGGGGGGGGCTGTGCTGTAGCAACATTTTCCTCTGTACCCAGAGGACGTAGGTGAGAAATGTGATACATGGTACCAACCACACAGGGAAAACGGAAAAAGGCAAAAAAAAATCCCTGACAGGGAAAACACAGGGGATTTCATTTGGCCAGGTTCTGAAATTCCTGATTAAGGATTCAACTTTTTGTTGTTGGGTTATTCAATTTTTTTCTGCATGCAGAGGCTTTTAAATATAATCTACTTGCTTGCTATGACATAGGGAAAAATTGCAGTGGGACAGGGAAATCTCAGGGAAAACACAGTGAATTTGAAAATGGAACTTCGGTTGGTACCCTGTGATATCTGGGAGTAACCTTTGTCTAAACTTCAAAATTTCAACCTTTTAAATATGTTCTTGATAAACATATCGTGATATCTTTTTATATCAAATGGATGTTGAAATACATCATTATAGATTGAAGTTTGGCTAAATGTTTCCAAATCTGGCTAAAGAAAATGCTGATTCCTGAATTTGCTTAAGCCAGATTGGCGAAAGGAAATCCAAAGCTAGTGCAAGCCTTGCATACTAATAGTTTATCACTAATGTCATGAAATTGAAAAACACAAAACAGGAAAACAGACAATTGAACCCAGTCTTTTCATTTATTGAACCCGGTATTTTCATTTCTTTACCATTTGATATTATTTGATTTATATATATAATACTTAGGCCAAACAAAAAAAAATTTTGTGTTCAGGTAACCCTACCTACCCTAAATTTTTGGCCCTACCCTAACTTTTTTTTAGGAAATTTTTAATTATTTTTCCAAAGAATTGACCTAAAGTACCATGGAAAACCATAAAACAGCACATGGATACCCAGGGCATGTATTTTAGATGCTAAAAATGCTTTTTGAGGATATTTGGAATATCTTTTTTATTTCCAACACTGGCCGGGTCTCTTTGGCAAGTTAAAAAAAAAAAACCAAAATAAAAAGTTTTTTCGACCTACCTACCCTATTTTTTCTACCTATGTTACCTGAACACAACAATTTTTTTTATTTGGCCTTATGTAGAAAATAGAAAATGTTATTATATGAATATTGGACTTGCCACATTACCCCTTCATCTTTATATCATCAGGGATGTCTGTTTTCAGATTTTCGTCTGATTTAAGATGTTTTCGCATCATCACCCCAATAAAAAAATTCAAAATCAATTTCTTACATCACAATTTATAGCAGTTTAAGCAAATTTCAAATTTTCTTTCTGAGGTCTCAGATTTTTTCGTTAACCTTGAATTGCATCCTTGTATTATCCTAATTGGAGCTAGTTTTTAAGAGAATAGACTGAATAGTGATTTTAGATATAAAATTTCTTCCCTTTGTACGGTAACTGGAGAACTCAGGCCGCAGGCGAACTCAGTCCCGGAGATCTCGGTCCGCTAGAGAACTTGGTCCCTAGGTCCGCTGGAGAATTCGGTCCCTAAGATATTTTGGCAGTTCCCCACCCACAGACTATATTGCAGCAAATAGCGATCAAAGGACATACTAAGCTTTTCCAAGGTTTTGAACTGTGATAGGAAAAAGTATCATCAATTATTGGCATATATTATGAGAGATTTGAGTTTTAGGTATTTTAAAGCATTTTCCGGCCTTTAAATTGACAAATTATCCTTGGAATATATACAAAACCTGGCCAGTTATGCACATTATATGTGAAAAGTACTATATTTGAAAACTGATATTTTCTATTTCAAAGCCTGATTGATGGAACTATGGACTAATATTGAGATATTTTTATAGAATAAAGGCCAATGTAGCATCAGACCTTTAAATGTAACTAAATATCAACCTTTTGATATCAATAAGCATGACAAAAGGCAAAAAAATTAGCGCAGTTGACCCCTGAGACAACCCAAATACGTCAATTATGCTGTTTTCGGTAAGATACAAGCTAAAAGTTGGACATTATCATGATGTAAAAGTACCTGTTACCCTCATAAACTGTTAGGATTGCAATATTTTTTATACTTTCCCATCAGAATATCCATTAAATAGTAATAATAGATAATTGTACAAAAAGATACAACAAATATAGGCAAGAAATAATCAAACATTCTGTAATAAAATTCAAATTGCTTCTCAGCGTCCAGATGGCTTATTTGAAAAATCTGTGCAAAATGGTGATATTTCATAATTTCACCTCAGCCTTCCGACTGTGTTCATTTGCTAAATAATGCTTGCATACAAGTGAATGACACATTAGATTTCGAATTTAATTATCTAAACTCCCCTTTGAAAGAATTGAGACAAAATGTAAATTGAAAATTCTATTTAGAATTAAGTTGATGGAAGTCAGGGAAAATACCAAATTTCAGCAAATTTTGGGGGACACTCCAAACATTCCAAATTATTTAGAATGTTCAGTTGGAACACATTTCACCCAGACCCATAATGCATAGACTCCTAGCTTTAGAATGATACCAAGATGATTAAAATTGATCTATAATTGTAAGAATTATGAGGATTTCTTTGAAAAATGTTAGGGCAACTTAATGTTTTTGATCGCAATTTACTGCAATGATCTAAAAATTGTTGTGTTCAGGTAACATAGGTCGAAAAAAATAGGGAAGGTAGGTCGAAAAAACTTTTTTTTTTTTTTGCTTTTTTATTTTTTACTTGCCAAAGAGACCAGGCCAGTGTTGGAAATAAAAAAGATATTCCAAATATCCTCCAAAACCATTTTTAGCATCTAAAATACATGCTCTGAGCATCCATGTGCTGTTTTATGGGTTTCCATACGATTTTAGGTGAATTCTTTGGATTTTGAAAAAAAATAATTAAAAATTTCCTAAAAAAAAGTTAGGGTAGGGCCAAAAATTTAGGGTAGGTAGGGTTACCTGAACACAACAATTTTTTTTGATGGCCTTAGCCGTTTAGGTATGAAACCCAGATATCTATTAGAAGAGATGGATATATATCTAGTCTGTTTTTCATTATGAAAGCATAGCCATCCCCAGTGGACCGAGTTCTCCAGCAGACCGAGATCTCCAGGACTGAGTTCTCCTGCGGACCGAGTTCTCCAGTATTCCTTTGTACGAATCCCTGACATGGAAGAATGGTTTTTACTTTATGGAAGTTTATGTCCATTCTTAACCATTGACACCTTTCAAATTGGAAAAACAACAAAACATTACCAAGGAGTCTACAGAGAAGGAGACGATTATAACATTGGATGAATTTTCCTAGCCTGAGGTGATAAAATGTCATGCTTTGGTTTTGCCATTTATAGAGCTATGAGAAAGGTCCCATTTTTGACCCAGAGGTGTTAAAAAGGTCCTATTTTTTGGATGTACCTTTTTCTTTTCTATATTTCTATCTTTTTTTTTGATAGACCTTGTAAAAGTTTGAAAATTTTTGACAAAAGTTCTTAAAAATGTATCTAAAACTTATTTTGGTACCAGAAAAGATATTATAAAAGGTTATTTAGGTATGAAGCTCCAATTACAAAGACCCGGATCCCCCATGAAAACCCTCGAGACCCTAAAATATTTTTAGGCCCCCGAGTCCCATTCACCCCTTTTTCCTTAGGGAACTTAGACAGCAGGCTAGGCGCTTACAATCTTTTGCACACAGTTTAACTTTAAGAATTAGACAAAAACGTAGTACAAGCCATTCCATAATAGGAATAGGCAGTAAACATGTGTAAACTAATCAAAAGGCAGGGCGTCAATGCAAAAAAAATCTAATAAAGGGCGGACATTATTGGTTGAATTGAATTTGAACGGCTGTGCATTGGTTTAAGGAAAAAAGGCTATTACATTTTGCTTCATTTTACCAACGTTAGGGGTAATTTGTTAACAAGATGTGTCGGGTCAACAAATGAAACTTCAGAAAGTGAAAAAAAAAAAAGGTTTTATTTTTCGTTTTCATTAATTTGATTTTACTTGATATCAGCATAGACCTTGTGCAGACGAGGTCATGTGATGACATTTTGGTTATCGTCACGTTGTGATCAAGAACATGTAGGTATGGAATACATCAAAATCTGTAGATTCTAAATGATGATAGCTGTTTAGTATTATTTAGGGAGACTACTTCAATTAATAGTAGCATAATGATAATTGCTAAATGCTTAAGAAAGGTACATTTAAAACGATCACAAATATGGCGGGCATTCCATTATGGGCAGTTGTGACTTCACCTGCACAACGTCTATACGGAGAATATGTTTGAACGTATTGAAATTAGTCTTGGACATATTATTTCACTGAATTGGTCGGGAAACGCAGTGGCCTATCTTTGTAAGTTAAGATTAAGGCCAGTGCAAGTCCTTATGCTGCATGTTATACTGATAAATCAGTGATCCATAAGGCAACCCGTAAAGGTAGCGATGGGATGACAGGTACAGTTCACCCTTCTCCTCCTCGTATTGAAGCACTGGATTCCGAGCATTGCTTCTGCAAAAAAGAAAAGGAAAAAAGAGTATGTCTGTGAGTGACAACAATTGACTTTGGACTAAAGCCTTCTTTATTGATAATTGCAGTCCTGGGATGCCTTCTTCCGCGGTGCGACGGCGGGCGCGCCCCCAGGCCAGGCCCACGCCGTCCCCCCGACCCTGGGCAGTTCACTGAGTCCTTACGCCGCCCCCGCCACGGGCCCGACGGACGCCAAGGTGATCGACGACCACCTGGCCGTGCAGGCCATCATCAGGTCCTACCAGGTAAGGTGGTGTCCCCAGTAGGCACAAGCTGTTAACTCAAGGATTCTTGTGTTTCTACATGTCTAGTTACCCCGCTCATTTCAAGCTTTGAAGTATACTACTTATATAGTAGAATTGCAGGGCTCAACAGTGAGGGCTGCCTGCCGGCCCAGGGAAGGTGTTAGTTGAAGTTTATTCAGAGATCAATCTGCCCCAAAGAAACACATGACATGCGATAACTATCTCAGGCTTACCGAGCTTTCAGAATTAAAAGATCCGTTTACTAAATTCCTTATGAACTCAAAAAATGTTATCGTTCAACAGGATGTCCTAAAACAGTAAAAGACATTCCATTTAAATTTTGAAAGTTTACATTTTCTGTCATCAAGTCTCAGAATAACAATCTGATCCGAATCTTGGGCGAGTGATTTCCTCGATAAGGCGGGTAAAACTTCGATAGCACATCCCTGAGGGGCAGTCAGTCTGAAGCCCTGAATTGTATATACTGAACTGAAGAAAGTTGTTCATGGTATTTTTATTAGAGTAAATTGTGATCATTCTGATGTTTTACTTTCGAGATGAAATATACAGTAGTAGATTTTGTGAAATTGACGTATTTCCTTTTTAGACAAAACAACCTTGTCTTTGTGAATCAATGTTTTCTTTTTATAGCATTGCCGATTCAATAGTTTGTTTCTGACTCAATAGATAAATTCTATCACGTTGTATTAATTTAGTTTGTATGTCTTCAGTGGATTGAACTCGAGAAAAACAACTCCCACTCTTCCCAAAAAAAACTATGTATACATGTATATTAATATATGCAGTACAATGTCCGTCGATATTTCTAGAAAATAATGTTATCAGAAGTATACATTGGCTTATTCGTTGAACTTACAGGGATGTTTAGGTCAGAATAAGGGGCTTTCTTGATAGTAATATGGGCTTGCAGGCTAGGAAAATCTGCCTGTCTGTGTGTCCTCAACGACCAGAAAATGGCGGTGGACGACCAGAAACTGATTTCTGGTAGTCCTCAAGACGACTTGATATTCTGAATTGATCAATAAATTATTTACCTGTAAAATATTGTTTTCTATTTTGATAGCTGGTTTAGAATATAAGAAATTGTATATATTGTGGACAACCTAAAGCTATATGTGGACGACCAGATTTTTGGTAATGGCTGTCCTCTGACGACCAGAATTTTTACAGAATTTTCCTAGCCTGGTTTAAATATTGCATAGAAGTCCCCCCGCATATTTTCCTAAGAGCTAACGCCCATTCTGCTGACCTAGGAATGTCCCTAGAATACTTTGTGTCCAGATCAATCGTTCTGTTCTGCTGGTCAGCATACAATACCAGGGATTTTCCTTGGCATAGAGTTACTAGTACCGGGTACCAGCAAAAGTCTAGCCGGGCTAGTGCAGTGTCTTAGTAACTAGCCCAGTGGGTTGGGATGTGTGTCGGTCGATGTAAAAGGAAGAACTTTTGGCATCGCAATAATAATATACAAAAGCCTCAATGTATGCATGTTATGTGAATGTTCATAGAAGTTTACACATGTTTACTAATTTCTACAATTCGTCATTTCAATTAGAAATAAACTTAGTCTACGTCTCAGACTCTTTGATTTCAAAGGGCGAATTTCTCATTTTGTCAAGCAATATTTATCATTAATTATATTATATTAAGAGAACACTTGGCTTGTTTTTACATGGAAATGGATGTTCTTTTTATGAAACCCTCCACTTTACCCAGACAACCTAATAATATAAACTATTCAAAAGCCCCCTCAGCCTTCCCCATTTCCGTGCCAACACGGTTACATATATATATATATATATCCCAAACGTAATTAATCGAGTGACATTGTTTTATTGTGTTTTTTCGACATATTTCAATTTTTACTTTAATTTTAATTATTTAAGTTAAAATCAATTGAAGAGCCGAATCTTAATAGCATTTAGATCTTTTACGATGTTATTTATATGTATATAATACAAATTGTACCTTTGGAATGTACTATTGAAGATAATAATGTGTACCTTGATAACCATTACATCAGATCATTTGTGCTTTAAAATTAGGTCTCTTCGATTTGGTTATTTGAATTTCAAATTTCAACAATCTAGTGACTTTCCTGTCTACAGCGGCCTTGTAATGCATCGCAGTTACCCTATTATCATTATTTTTGTTCCTAGTAAAAAAAAAATCAGTGGCCTATAGTTGGAGATTCAATTGTTTATTTTCTTGATATTCAGCTAATCGAAACGTGATATAAAGTTAACTAATTTTGAGAGATTGACAGGTTTGCCAATGAATTAATTCCCAGAGCAATACAAATAACAGACCACCTGTCAATTGGAAATTAAATTAATGGCTCAGCTAAGTCATGGTTCGAAAAAATAATTCTTTTGCATTCATATAACACTAATGATTAACGGGTTAAAAATTGTCAATTTTAATGCTTTGTCCTCATTAAAGTATGTGTATTATTTGACCCCTCCACTCCTCCCTTTTAACTCATCCACCACTGATGTGTGCCCCGTACTAGGCTCGTGGCCACAACATCGCCGAACTGGACCCGCTCAAAATTTCCGCGGCCGATTTAGACATGACGGTGCCTCCAGAGCTGATGACAACAAACTATCAGCTAGGTAGGTCCATACCAACATCGAACCTTTTACTACTGTTCACTCCAGCTGTCCCCTCACTGCCTCGCCCCTTGGTGCTTAACACTTCTGTGGATATGGTTAAGACACAACTCTCTTCAACAGGTGATTCTCTATAGCAGGTTCTCTACTCTGGCTCTGGTAACCTAGCAATAAGGCTTACTTACATAACAAATGTGCGAATGTTTCAGGTGCTATCTCGCCAATGAAAGAGACATTTTCCTCCTGTCAAGTCTACTTTTCTTCTGGCATTGGGCATGAGGTTTGCGAAGATAGCCTTGCTTCAGACAATTTACCCGTCCCCCAAGGAATGCTACCCGGTTTGACGGAGGCCAGCTATTCGTGCTTCATTTCTATACTGGCACAACTCTTTTGCAACCCCAAACCTTAAGAAACTATTGAATTTCAGAAACTCTACGTCTTCTTAGGTTGACGATCCTGATCGGCCGTAGGATATTGAGCATTGGTTCATGCCCCGGGGGCTGAGATAAATAGTTTTCGTATTCAAAAACAGAAATGGACAGTGAGAAAAGCCCTGTGCATGGTCTCTCTCACTGTGCCTGTCATGGTGTGTGAGTGCGTGTTTCTGATTCCGCAGACGTCTGGCTCTCTGCTTCTAGGTCCGCGGCCACTTTAAGGCGCATCTCGACCCGCTCAGCATCTCCACCTCCACCAGCTTGGATACCGTCAGCACCGACCATCTCTCTCAAAATGTGTCCTACCATCGCGCTCTAGCCCGGTTGGGTAAGACTGAGGCCCCCTACCCCAAAGACCCCCACGATAATCCTGATATCCAGGGTGTCACTCGAGTCGCAGAGGCGATGTTTTGACATCCATACTCACCCAAGGCCTATTCTGGTTTTTCTGTGTGCAGTTTGGCTGAAATTGAATGTTCGAAAACATTAAATGCATTGCTTGGCTGCTTATCACATTTGTCATTATGGCAATGTCCTCGCTACGCTGCTGCTTGCTTCAATTTTAGGTTTATTAATATTTCTCTGTTTTCTGTTCAGTAGTTAACAAATAAATAGGTGAATAGTTGGTAGTGATAGTTGTTGTGTGCATATGTTTGATTAATTTCAGTTTACATTAACAGTCAAGTATAAGTTTGGTTTTGCATTTCTAATAAAGTGGGAAATTATCGTGATTATGTGCCCCAGAAGGATGTCCACTCGAAAAGATGATTTTGTTTTGGGGGTTTGGCGTCAATTTTCCATTTCTCATTTTGCTTGATGTTTCATCAAAATATTTTATCAACATAAACTCAATATTTTTGTTAACATCAGAATCGTCCTGTAATACCTATTATCACACATAATTATATTACATAACAAAAATATTACACAAAAATATATTACACAACAGCATAGCCTTTGACGTAAGTCTACGTTTACATAATTTCTGACTTAGATATCTATTGCGGTTCCCCCTCAATTTGCGATTTTGGTGATACAAACCAGTTGTTACAACATACCTCTTGAATCAACAAGAAATACGATTTTGTCTTAGATTAAATGATGATAGTGACATGTTTGTTCTCCCAGATAGAATAAATGGAATATACCATGTCTTTTTCAAAGCCTCGTCTGTGGACGTCACACAACTCTTTTTTTTATGCGCGTCTAAGCGCTTTGTGGTCTCAGGAACGAGGATTCCAAGGTTTCACACATGATGCTTAGTTCGTAGTCTAGACCACGCCAGTGCTATCCTATGTAAAACCCCAGTCATTTCTTTTTATTATTAAAGAGTAAAAGAAATGACAAGAAAAACAAAGGATATAAGAATGAGATTACCAATCTGTGACCTATATAATGCGGGTTCTGATAATGGTTGCCAGGTAATATTTACAGAATAGTAGGAGGCTGTAAAGGCGCAAATACAGTTTCTTAAGATATTAACATCTAAATTTATAATATCGATTTTTTTGGATTTTTTTTTTGCATGGTCTGTTTTTTTGGATTTTTTTTTTGAGAAAGTGTTAGGGCAAGGAGTGACATCTAGATATAAAAACGTGTTTTTCCATGTATGAGCCTACTGGTCGGCTGACCTGATGCTGAGTGTAGGACATGCCTGCACCAGTTTTATTGGTTTTTTCTGTAGGAGAGGGTGGGGGTCACTGTCCTTACTGTTGTGGGTGCACTATTCACTTATTTACCTGTATCCTCACCTGCCGCATGATCGTCACCTGCACGGGTTGAAACACTTAACCAGTCACCTGTCCCACGTAATTAGTACTTCCAGGGATGCTCCCCAGCTGAGCACTCCACGTGGAATTGTATCAATACCATATAGCACTAATTGGGAACAAGAAATGCAATCGTATATCCGTCATTGCCATACTTCTCGGCGTACTTAGCCATACTCGGGATGTTTTCATAGCTTGTGAACAACTAATTACATCTAAAATTATGAAAAGATACAATGTGAAGACCAAGGCGCGAAGAAAGAGTGACTTTCAAATAATTATGTATATTACGTAAAATCACACCATTTAGTTTCATCTTAGTATAAATAATACCATTGTGAACCCTGTGTAACAGGCACTCAGCGGGTACCATGTAAAATAATCTTTTGGCTAGTAGAGAATTGTCTCACTTTTACGTTCTCGTATCAAATAGCATGTTATTTTTCTGGGGCTTTCTCTCAGATAGTAACACTTCATTCAAAACTCGACACTTTTTATAAGCCAGCTTCCAAATAGAAAATTACGTTCTTTTTCATTCTAATTGTCATTCTAATGCATAGTTAAATAAGATCTTAATGCCTAGCTCTTTCTACTCCAAATCGTATGGTATAATGAATCTCCCTATGTTTACATGTTGACTAAGACAATTTGAACTTCTTTAGCTTTGAAGACAACCATTCTTATCGCGCTGGTTTGTAATTATTGCAAAGACTGATTGGTTTTATAAGATTATAGATCGTTACTAAAACAGCAGATGGCTATGAAGGACATACGTTTTACACAGGATTCTGACATTGTTAGCCAGATACAAGTCATATTGACTTATGTAATGAAATGTGGAATGCAAGATTCTTTTCCTAAATGAAACATCAACAAAGAAACCACACACACACATTGTATAGGATTACTTGTTCATTAAGCGATTTCCTTGAAGTAAACTTGTAATACATACACAAATATACAATCCTATGTCTGGGACTAGTAGTTTCTGATCCTTGGTATAGATAGATATATACTGCTTTCTATATGCTTTACACAAAAGCTCGAAGTCTCGTTAACTCCCGATATACACACAGTGACTTAACCATGATTACTTGTCAAGTTCAATCAGGCATGCTTGTTTAACTGTACCTCACGTTCCTCTGTGTTCTCTACACCGAAACCGTGCCAAAGGACCGACCAAATTAGGTAACCACTCTCTTATCTACATGAATGTACATCCTCTTCCTGCTGAATTTAACCGACATTGTTTTTTTTATTTCTAATGATGTTTGTCTTTATTTATATCTATTTCATTCATACATGAAATATTGTTCTTTTCATAAATCTTTCCCTTTTGCTCATGTCTGTCTGTTTAATTGACTCATAAATTTCATGTGTGGAATTAAATTGAAATATTATTTTTAAAAATGTATATAGACCTAGTAGAGATAACAAATAGTCGATACAACACACGTGACACAAACAGGAATTTAGAAAAGATAGACCAATTTACTACTTAAGCTGAGATCATTAAAAGCAACATTAAAAATGATAAATTACCAAAAAAGCGAGCCTTCAAGATACACTTATTGATCAGAGCCTGTTAGTATTTGCTCGCAGCACTATAATACATGTATCCCCCCCCCCCCCCCCGCCTTCCCATACGACACACAGTGATGTAACACGGTAATATCCTATCTTTATTGCACTATGTATACGTGTTACCAGCAGTAAGCCCGTGACGGTATTACTCCATCTACAGCGTACAACGCCTTGTTATCAGACTTATTGACCGTGCCCCCCCCCCCCCCCTCCCCCCGTACATCCTGGTCCCCCGCCCCGGAGTGCCCTTGAGGATCGTGTCCTTGTCCGGGCCTACACGTCCTCCACGGCCAGTCGATGGAGGAGGGGAAATGATAGGGTGGGAGAGTGGGCGGCGGGGTGGGTCGGCTGTGGGGGTAGGGGCGGGGTGAGGGGGTGTAGGAGAGGGGTGGTTTACCGTGGGAGAGGCTTTCACCGAGGGCCGACACCTCTCGGCCGCCATGACCGTGTCGGGGGCCACACTAAGTGGGTGACAGTCGTGTTGACTCATATTCCACAGGCCATTAAGCCACTTATATCACAGACTGAGCCTTTTTTTCCATTGGCCTAGTACTTGTTTCCCCCTTGGCACACATGTAAATGTCGATGTATAGTGGCAGTTCATAGATATTGTAAACCGTTAGGATTTGGCGTTTATAAAAGATAGTACACTGTAGTTCGTTGATAATAAACGTTTAAAATGCTACCAGACATGTTGTCAGCGATACAGAAAAGCTATATGGGCGTGGACCTTTCTAAAAGCTAAATGAATGCCATTTGACTTATCATTTATTCTTTCGACCCCTTTTGAAACGAAATCTTTGATATCAGCCAAAGGGTAAAACCATCGCACTGCCTTTTGCATGTCATATTTGACTACATATGTATTGCCCTTCTAATCATTTCTTGACCAGGAAAAGGGATCGCTTCTAACGCTGTTCGGTCAGGCCACTGACTAGCTCGTTCACGTTATTCCTCCATAGTGCTTCTGGAATTTTCCTGGTGCCTTGCCAAAAATCAATATTGGCAGCTAGCCGCCCTTCAGCGTTGCAAGAACACATTCTAACTTACAGTCTGTGATTGATATTTTACGGTCAAATCAACACCAACCGTGCTAGACAGAGGTTGGAAGGCTTACTCATTATGATATACATTATTTTCAATATCCTCACATATCCACCTTGCAGGCCCAAATAAACATAGAAGCGTTTTGTCACTCGTCGAAGTGTCAGGATTTAAAAATGTAAGATTAGACTTTAGATGCTGCGCCTTTCTATAGTATTTAGTTTTAATTCGGTCTTATCAGGTACCCAAAGAGTCAGGCAATACGATTAGAAACCTAATTAAAACAGCAAAAATAAATTCCAGATATAAAATAATTTTTCTCACAGCCAACACGCCAAGTCATGATATACACTTGTATGTATACAAGCAAAATACAAATGTCATCAAAACCACTCTTGCCTATCAATGCTTGGTGTCACTTTTATTGTGAAAAGATATAAATACCCCCTGTGCGCTTCTCGCTTCCGCCTTTTACTTGACGAATCACTTAAGTTAAAAGGCTAGTGATGGTTTTAAAAGGTCAGGCCTCGGTAGTCAACATCTGCAGACCTCACCTGATAAAAAAGGTATTGTTATCTTTTCCATACATTGGACAAAGACTTGATGAATTAGTGGAACAGATGATGATTCATTAAAAAAAATGGGAAATTTACCTGAAAGCGTTGGTCACGCGTGATTGTCTGTGATTGCCACCCAAACCAGCTAATCAGTAGTCATTGGCCCGTCACTGAAACCGGGCCACAGTACCTCACTGGCTATTGATCGAACCCTGTGGGGTGATGTCTGCATATCACATTACTGTCATCAACAAGTGGATAAAGTGTCGACTCCCTAGATGTTGAGACAGGGCACAGTAAAATTACCCATACAATCGACATATATACCCCATCACTAATTGTAGCATAGATGGTTGAATTTAGATATAGTTGCTTTATTCCAGAATAACGGACAGATTGCATTCAGTGTATTCCGATACACGCAAACTAAACAGGAGTTTCACTAATATAGGTTAAGATTGATGACTATATTTACCCATTCCACAACTCTGCCTGAAGTTGTTAACAATAGATTCTTTCAAACTACTGACTGTCTTTATCTATCTTTCATCATCTCTACTCATATCCTTACTTTGTTTTCAGTCCTTCCTTTGTTATTTCTGTTTGCTTCAATTGCTCTTTAAAGATAAAAATATCACATGACGTTACTTTCTTCTGTATCTTTTTGCATATAATAAAATCATATTCCATAAAGTTCTTCATCAATCACTTTGCATTTCTAAGAGCTACAATCGCATTTCTAAGTGCCAATCTTCCCTATATTTTCTCTACTTCTGTAAAATATGAAAATTGATGGACTTACACTGATGTAGATGAACGTCAAAATACATATATATTAACTAAGCCTTGACGTGTTGACCATTCAGAGGAGCATGACCTGGACCGCACCTTCCAGCTGCCGCCGACCACCTACATCGGCGGTGAGGCGCACTCCCTCACTCTGCGCGACATTATCCAACGTCTTCAGGTAGGGAGCCTGGCTAAATACAGAAAGATGTGTAATGATTGTGCAAAACGCCTACTACCCTGCAATCTCCGGTCAGGGGAAATTAGTAATTGATGAAATCAATGGCCCCCTTAAGTTAAAATAAAGTTCTTCATGATAATTCCAAATGACTGTTACAGTTCATTGACCTCGAGAAGGTCTGCTGATTAGAGGCACGTGTACTAGATTCTCGAATCTAACTCCTTAAACAGTGTTGCTATCTATTCTACTGTCTTGTTATAATGACATTGGAAAATGAATTAACACGTCTTTTAATCTCGATATTTAACTTAAGAATATCTACTGCAAGCACATTGGCGTGGAGTTCATGTTCATCAACAACTTGGAGATCTGTGACTGGATCAAGAAGAGGTTTGAAACACCTAATGTCATGACTATGACGAGCGATGAGAAGCGTACACTCATGGCAAGAATCATCCGATCCCAGAGGTAAAACCACTAAGTTAATACTATCAACATCATTTATTTAAGATTACAAGAATTGATTTTATTTTGACTGTCAAAACTACAAGGAATTAACTCATTTCTTAGTCTTGCGTTGAAAAAATAGAATGGTTTTGGGAATTCTGTTGAATCTGCGACATCTATTCAGATCCAAAGTTAAAGGGAAGGGCCGGTGAGTGTACACAATATACTGCCATGACCCAAACCATTCAGGAAATAACCTTGCAAAATGTTACATGTCTATCTATAGATCTAGCAGTTCTTATTTTACACACATTTTTTTCCGAATCAAACTTGAGTTGCACTGCCTGCACCTGGTGCAGCCTGCACCGTGTATTTCTCTTGAGTCACAAGCAGAACAAGTGAAGAAAAAAACTGAAAAAATAACGATATATAATTTTCCCTAGTGATTATCTTTATGTCTAACAGTGTTAAAATCACTAAATGAAATCATTTATGACATAAATTTGAGAAAATATAGTTTATTGAGAAATTAAGAATTTAGAAATCTTGATATAACTGCTTTTTTGTGACGTCACACACAGACGTCCTGTGTCAGGTATGCAGGTGATTAAATATGTGATTTGCGATACAGACAAGATTTCCTGGACTTGTAAAGGTTTACTCTTTGCTTATTGTAATGTTATATATCCATACTCAATCATCATGTCTACAGTATAGAATGAGAATTTAACAAAGTTATCGTTTCACTGGCCCCTCTCTTTAAAACCTGAACTCAGACGAAGTAGTGGCCTGGTTCTATGTACGACCAGTAAGGAGTAGTGGGTCCTGGGAATGGGGCTCTAAGTAATATTATAGAGTGAGGTCCGACCAGGGGAAGCCGATTGTCTCTGAGACACTATAACACGGCTGTAACAGCAGCTAAGGGAGGAGACGGGTGAGGTGATATGAAGAGGGGAGGGGGGAGCACAACAGGAGTTGGCTGCTGGCCAGTAAGTGGCTTCGGCTCTCAAGGGATCTTGTTAGAGGTTTGCTCCTAGCCCTGAAGGAGATCATATTATAGCGGAGAGTAGACCCTCTCGTGTAAAGCAACCAAGGTCGTTCCTCTGGATCTTGAAAAAGGTTCGGTAAAAATGATCAGAATAACAAAAATAATGATTTGTTTGTGTAAATGTAAATCAAATCTTCAATATAATCCCTCCCTACAGAAATGTCTCTGTAACAAAAACATATTTACATGTTAACATTTCAGTAAGTTTATTCACTTAATATTACACGGGAAAACAGGAAAAGTATAATAATTCAACAGCATTCAATTCATAACAATAGAGATTTTTGTCATGTAAGGGTTTATGATATGTGCGAGTAATTATTTAATCAATACTTATTCCGTATAATACATTAACATATCCACAAAACAACTGTAACTGAACATTCAAGGTTAAATAAGGACTTATGTGTGAGCCCTCATCTAAGCCAGATTTGTTTGTGAAGGCTGATTTGTGAGCTCGTTCTTGGCGGTCAGATCTGCACTACTTTGATAAAGTGTGCCATGGGTTGAACCTGTACAGACAGCTTTGAATATGATAGTTTTATTACCATGGTATAACAAATCGGAGAAAGCAGGAGCCCAAAAAATCAATAGTGCTCCAAAAGTACATATAATGCGCATTTGAGTTGGACCGCGTACAAGTAATGCAAGTTAGTAATTGTTCACTGCCACGTACTGCCTGTTATTGCGTTTGCAAGTCCAGACATGTTTTTACAAACAGCGAATAAGCCTTGGATTACAGTTCATTAACCATTCCCTTGTCTCTAAAGAACCTTAAGTAGCTTAAAGCCAGCCTGAAAGACTCCGCATTGAATTTCTCGGCCCTCTTCTTTCTGGCAATACAACAGGTGCAAACTTGGCTTGGCACCAAAATAGACTAATCAGTCTCTCCGCGGCACCTATTCAGACATCGCCCTGCCTCAGCGGACGTTTTTGAATAATTGAGGGAGGAAGGGACGTAATCAAGCCAAACATAATTATAATGTCTGTTAAGAAATAGATATGGGGCCTTTTAAATTTGTGTAATAAAAGTGGAAATCCCTCGTTTATGATATCATTGCTTTTGTGAAATAACTAACTCTTGACTTTAAAAGTGAATATACCCATTCTCTAACGCCTTTTTCCATTTGCCAAAAGATGGCATCTCGCCATGATACTTTAAGTCGATTCAACCCTCGAAACCCATTGAGTCCTTTGATTGAAGTTTCCCATTGAAGTGTGAATTCTCATCACACCGAGACAGCTAATAATACATAGGGGATTCCTAAATCAACAGTCTTTCGCTTGTAAATTACAGTTTCATTTATTTGAAATTTAAAAGGTAAAACCAGATTAAAGATAAGCAAGAATAGGCATCAACGTGTCGATAATTCATATACCAGAATGGTAAGCCTAAATATTTGGTTATTCTAACGTAATAAGCCCGTCCCAGTTTATACCAACAATAAAGTTCACTGTGAAATATTATCAAAATTGCTTCAATGCTTAAATTCCCTGAAGAGAGTTGCACAATTCAAAATGAACCAAAGCAATTTGGTTGACAGATTACTCCTAAAATATGTAAAGTGTGACCTTACATTTTGTACTTTTCCCCATGGGAACCAATGGTTAACCCTGTCAGTCCATTCCATAATGTCTAACCCTATTTTGCCCCATTATACAGTAATTTGATTGGCTGGCAAACCTGCAAATCTGTCAATTGATTAAATTCAAAAAGGGATAATGTTTTAGCAATACTTGAGGATGTAGAAAAACACAATTCTTGCTTATTTAAGTAATCCCAAGTCTTGGAGACAAGAATGGTTTATATGTCTATTTGTCCAACCTTTGTCCAACCCCAGGATACACCTAATGTGGGATGGGCTTATTCCAATCCAAGTGCTTCAGAAATTCTATAGCCACCCCATGCACCATGCAGTTTAACCATCGTACTTTCTTAGATTATAGAACTCACGTCAGATCGAATATTTTGTAGGTTTGAGGAATTCCTGGCTAAAAAGTGGTCGTCAGAGAAGCGTTTTGGACTGGAGGGATGTGAAGTTCTCATCCCAGCCATGAAGATGGTCATCGACTGTTCGAGTGCTCATGGCGTAGACAGCTTTGTCATTGGCATGCCTCACAGGTAAGCACAAGAAAGTCTTATTAAATAACAAAATTCTCTTTTGTAGCCAGGTTATCATTTTATATACAGCAAAACACGACCAGGAGAGAGTAAAACAAAACAGCACCTGTTCTATGAATGTGACTGACTCGGAATGATATTCAATCTCTCGTGTAGGTTTACATTTTTTTACATTCTGTTGAAATGTCAGACATGTCCGAATTGCTTGAACATTTGTTTGCCAATAATTCGGCTGTGTTAGTCTTCAAAAGGTCACCAAAAGAAAGAAAAAAGAAAAAATCTCAGCACTTTATTGTCCTTTGGTTTCCAGAGGTCGTCTGAACGTTCTGGCCAATGTGTGCCGCAAACCATTGGAACAGATCTTCTGTCAGTTCGACTCCAAGCTCGAGCCAGAAGACGAAGGGTCGGGCGATGTCAAGTACCATCTTGGTATGTGCCACGAACGCCTCAATCACTGGACCAACAAGAACATTAAGTTGGCCGTGGTGGCCAACCCCTCCCACCTGGAGGCCGTCGACCCAGTCACACAAGGCAAGTCAGCACTTTTTTTTAATAGTTTCCACGGGCTGTTACCTCAAATTGTGCCCTAAAACGTCTTACATTTGCTACTTGGCATCATTTATATTATTGGCTTCAAGAATTTGCTTAGAAGTCCGATTTTACCTGGAAAAAAAATTCGAAAAACTCCCTGAAAAACATAAGCAACAAAATATCATAAAGCAGCAGTGTTGTAGAGTTGGTATGCTCCACTAAATCAGTCTTCGACAAAGTAGATTTACGGGTGTGCATATTTCAGTCAAGAAACTAATCCAAAATGCCTTGATTTCCTTCCAGGAAAGACCAAGGCGGAACAATACTATCAAGGGGACGCCGAGGGCAAAAAGGTGATGAGCATGCTCATTCACGGAGATGCTGCCTTCGCCGGTCAAGGGGTCGTCTATGAGACTTTCCATCTGAGCGACCTGCCTGCCTACACCACACATGGCACAATTCACATCGTTGCCAACAACCAAGTATGTAAAGCTTAGATAAATGACGAATTTTATCGTTGAACATTTGGTATCTATGATCAAGAATCACGGGTATGTGCTGAAAGGTATCAAAAAAAGCAATCTTTCAAGTAAAGAGAATATAATGAGAAGTGACCCAGGAAAAAGTTACATTATTTTACCCCAAAGAAATGGTTGGATATGTTGGAAACAAACACACAAGAAATTAAAACAGATGGAAGGTCCTGATATCAAATAAGAATAAAGCCCAGGGCGTTCCAGAATTATACCACATACACAGTTGTGAAATATTCGGTTTTCTATAGGGTCCGCTGCATTTTAAAGATTATGACGATTTTGAAATATTGTTATGAATATTTTCACTCTTTCTAAAGTATTAACAAAAAAGTCCCCGTTGCGTTTGCAAATATTTTGGAAACAAATTGATGCTGCTTTCAAGGGTTGATTTTCAGACTAGAACGTTCTGGCCCTGGACCCTTTATGGTCATAGTAATGAATAGATTTATACGCGGTGTCCTTCAAACTAAATTAAACGTTGTTTTATTCCCTGTTTCCCAGATTGGGTTCACCACCGACCCGCGGTCGTCTCGGTCCTCGCCCTACTGTACCGATGTGGCGCGTGTCGTCAATGCGCCCATCTTCCACGTGAACGCCGACGACCCCGAGGCCGTCATGCACGTGTGTAAGGTGGCGGCAGAGTACCGCGCCGAGTGGGGCAAAGACGTTGTCATTGACTTGGTAAGTTTTTCCGTGTTTTTTTTTGTCTTTTTTTTTAATACATTAAGCTGAGTTTCTGTTTTGGTCAAGATCATTATACAACATGTTTGAATATTATGACAGCTGCTAAAGCTAAGTGTTTTTATTATGCTGCGAGTCACTAATAGCTAATCATGAATGTTAGAGAATATCAAGACAACACTTACGGGTTGTGAAAACATTCAATTGAAAACAATGAGGTTAATTGAGGGAACTTTCTTTTTTTAATCAGGTATGCTATCGGCGCAACGGTCACAACGAGATTGACGAGCCCATGTTCACCCAGCCCCTGATGTACAAGAGGATCCACCAGCAGCCGTCCATCCTCAAACAGTACTCTACCAAGCTCATCGAGGAGAGCACCGTCACCCAGCAGGAGTACGAGGTCAGCACACTACAACGATCTTTAGAACAGTCACCATGAACCTGGTGCTGCACTCATGTATTTGAGATCCTGAAATTAAACCTATTTCTTCCAACCTATTGTAGACTGAAATATGCGTACCAGTTTAAATTATGCATTTGCTTCATTTAAATGCACATGCACCATTAAATTCAATATCGCAAAGAAGGGTTAGATTGTGTCATCTCTACGGATTCACACTTACTTCATAATGGAATAATATGTAGTTTTCAGTTGTCTAAATTGTATAGAGCACTCCACCATTAGTTTCTCTCTTTACTTTAGTCTGAAGTGGCCAAGTACGACAAAATCTGTGAGGATGCTTACATTAACGCCAAGAAGGAGACTGTGACCCGTAACAGCCTCTGGCTCGACTCACCGTGGCCAGGCTTCTTCGACGGGCGGGACCCGATGAAGACCAACCCTACAGGTATCAGCGAGGAGGACGTGCAGCACATGGGTAACGTCATCGGATCACCACCTGATGATGCCGAGTTTGCTCTTCACCCAGGTACCTGCTTTTACACACTGAATTCTCTGAAAGTGGTCATGGAAATGAAATGACATTTGAAAAAGGGCCCCAAAAATGTCACGGAATTTTATTCATATAGATCTTAAATTGGATTAGAATAGAAAAAAATGGCATCAGTTCAAGACGTCATTTTTCCCCCTCGAATGCCATTAAAAAAATAATATGGGAACATTTTGGAAATCTTCCCCCCCAAAAAACTGTGGATCTGTATCTCTCTAAATACGTTTTCACGCCTAGAAATAAGGACGAACCTAGGTGATGAATTCTACAATCATTGATATGTATCGCAATTTACGATAAAGTTAACATAATCATTTTAATTGTTGAAAATGATCTGTAATTCATTCTGAATCACAGGTCTGAAGCGTACCCTGCGCCTTCGCATTGACATGATGAAGAAGGAGGAGGCTGACTGGGCCATGGGCGAGGCGTTCGCCTTTGGTGCTTTCCTGAAAGAAGGCATCCATGTCCGTCTCTCCGGCCAAGATGTGGAACGTGGAACATTCAGGTACCAACATAAAAGTCATACTTCTGTTCCGATGTACTTTATAAAAGGATATCTTAACCTTGTGTAATATTGTGTAATCAGCAAGTATATGCTGTTACAGTTAGCATGTTCGATATCTCTGAAGGATCCTTACAGGGGCTCTAATTTTGAAACTTTGGGAACATCAAACAATGAGAACTCATGAAATGTCAAATTGCGCTTAGAACCTAAGTATTCTAAATAGTATTTTAGAAAATCGTTTACTGTAAAGCTTATGTTCATAAATTTGCTCAGCCCATTGTCATTATCAATATTTCCTTAATGTGTTGAAATATGCTAATATATTTGTGAAAAAAAATCTGTTTCAGTCATCGTCACCATGTGCTCCATGACCAGAACCGTGACAGGGTGACCTACACGCCCCTGAACCACCTGTGGGCCGACCAGGCCGAGTACGTCGCCTGTAACAGCTCCCTGTCCGAGTACGCCGTGCTTGGTGAGTATGCTGAGGCAGCACAGCGTTGAAATCATGTAAAGCCTCGTCACCAAACCTCACAGAAAATTAGATGCAGTTATTTTAAAAATGTTCCTCAGATAAAAATACAGATCTAAAATGAAAAAGTTACTTTTCGGTGATATACCAGTTACCTCGTAAATTATTGAGGGTTATTATTGTGCCTTGTATATTTCGTATTCTGTACAATGAACGACCAAATAATCTATAGCAGGCTTCCCCTGACAAACATGAACGTATTCGAAAGTATACCAAATTGAGATTCAGTAATGCATGAAAGTATTGATGTTTAAAACTAAAATGAAAACAAGTTAAACTGCTTGATTTATTGATAACAAAAGATGATGACTTAGGTGATAAAATTATTGTTTTTTTCATTAATACGTGTCCTTTTTTCCCCATGCCTGCCTTGTTAAGGTTTTGACTTGGGTTACTCGATGTCCAACCCCAACTCCCTGGTGCTTTGGGAGGCGCAGTTTGGAGACTTCTCCAACACTGCGCAGTGCATCATCGATCAGTTCATCAGCAGCGGCCAGGCCAAGTGGGTGAGACAGAGCGGTATCGTCATGCTGCTGCCCCACGGCTACGAAGGCATGGTGAGAAACACGGAGATTGTATTAATTGAAAACACAATCTTCTATCATTGCCTTAAGTGTATTCCCATCGTACCTAAACACACACAAAAATATGTGACTACAAAATTCCCGAAACTTCAATCAACCCACCCCCTCCAAATACCGCATTGATCTTAAGACTCTTCTATGACAACTTTTATCATATCTAATCTATTTAAGTCACGTTTGGCAGTTAAAAAAAACCTTGCCACAAAATCATGACATCGCACCGGGTATTGAGATATTGCTTCATTTGACATTGATTGCCACAATGGAGAGTTTTACATTTGTACTTGTTGTGTTACAGGGCCCCGAACACTCGAGCGCCCGTCTTGAACGTTTCCTTCAGATGAGCAACGACGACCAGGACCACTTCCCGGTAAGGTGTCGCGAGCTGCACACTGGGACGTTGCTATATGCCCAGCCACCCATTGATAGCCCAGATTCAATAGACAGATCATTTAATTAGTTAATGTTTAAAAAAGTTTTGTTTCCAAGTAATCCGAAAGTTTTAAGTATAGTTTCTATGAGAATGGTTCAGAGCATGCTATTGAAGAAGTTATTCTTTGTCAAAATTTTTAAAGAATTGTCGAATAAAGAATTGTATGGCAAAATGAATATCAAACGTTGAGATGGGAAACATGTTATGTGTAAGGAGAAGAGGCATGAGCATGGTTTTTAGCTTGATAATGAAAATGTATAATCTCTCGTACTTTCAAAATAAAGTTGTCTTTTATTTCTTTAATTGATGAGGCCAACTACGCCCTATATTAATTAGGAAGACAGACACCAGTCAATATTTATCTTCTCTAAATCGAATATAAACGAAGTATTAAAAAATTCTAACATCCTGTCTAACAATAATATAGCTAACATATCTATATATTTATATATATAAAAAAAACTATCCTCTTCATTACCTGGTGCTTTTCGTGGGGCTTCAATTTGAATTAGAATTCTTCATATTTAGTCGCAAACTTTTGTATGGGCTTATGTAAGAAGGACCAGCTGGTTGTTTAATAAATGCCATACCTTTTCTTCAGTTGTGATAATATGTCACATTTAACGAAATCATAGAATACAGGCTAGTCGGTTCTGTCCCTGATTGCATTCTGTTCTGTATCCAGATTGAGCATGATGTGAGTAGCCGTAGTCTAAGTTGTTGTTGAATCAACTTATTTTATTTTCAATTTGAATCAAAAGTTTTATTTTCCTTTGAACGTGTCCTCATTAACCTCAGCAAAAGATGTTGGTCAGTTAGACTATGAGAGGTCACTGCTTGGTTTTAGTCGTTTGTCTCAGGTCTAAATAATCTAATATGTCTTAGGAACTGTCAGCTTACCACCCTACTCATGCTTATTATTAACCAGTGAACTAACGCACCACACTGTAATATATATAACACACTATGAAAAGCTTTTCGATGGCGTTTCTGTTAATCATACTAAAATGGTGACGAGTGTGAAATAGTTGCACTAGTTAAACATATGACAAATGTACGTAAAACATGGTGACCTCTTTAATCCTTTATTGTTGAACACCTCCATGTCCCAAGGTAATGTGTGGAGGTTACAGTTGTTGGTGTTTGACCTTTGTTAGATAATATCTACCGTTTCCCTTTTTCTGGTTTACAAGGAATACTAATGAGAACGACTCCCTCATTCCTCATTGTATATTCACTAAATTTGGGGTAGCAAACAGGAATAATGATCGACTAATGGAGTTTCTCGGTTGATATTTTACATGATTTGGGAGATTCCCAATAAAAGTAGTATCGGTTACGGTTATTCACACAGAAGGACCTAATTTTGCTTGTGAATTCTCCCTACCACAGATAGCTGATTCACAGTATTTTAAGCACCTGCAGGTTAATTTGGATGATTGTGTCGACAAACTCGAGAGAAACTCGTCGGCTAATTTCCCAGCATGCATCTTAATTTAGACTAGTGTGCAGGTATTCTACAGGAATGATTCTATCAGTGGTGGGGAGAACATTTAATTAGCGACTGTTAAATACTCGTAGAAAAATTGATCTCATATTATGAACGCATATTTGTGGTATTGATTAACTGATAAATAGTCTTGATAAGTAAGTTTTCTGTATTCGACATAAAAAAGTCCATTGATTTTAAAGATTCTTACAAAGCAAGTCATGGAGATTTTGATAAACCAAGCAAGAATGCTGCTCGAAATCTAACATATCGTCATCTCCGCTTCTTACAAGTAAAACTTCCAAGATTGAGAATTTGTTCTCGTGTAAAGGGACGAGATATTGCTTCATATAATCTTGTATAATAAACTGTCTGTGACTCCTATGCAGCGCGAGGACTCCGAATTCGAAATGCAGCAGCTTCATGAGATCAACTGGTTCGTGTGTAACTTCACCACACCGGCCAACTACTTCCATGCCCTGCGCCGCCAGATCGCCCTGCCCTTCAGAAAACCCGTAAGAATAATACATCCCAGTACATTTTTGTCTGAAATTCTCATGTTACAAACTCATACTTAATTAAAACTCAAAACTCTACCTAACGGACGAGTAATAGTTCTCGACACAGCAGGTTATTTTTATTTCAAGTAAAATTATAGCATTATCAAGTGTAATCTAACTCTCCCTACCATTCAACTTTCTTTCCTCTTCCATCCACTGATTCACTTAACGCCATTGTTAACCACCATTATTGTTTCTTTTTCAGCTGATTGTGATGTCACCCAAATCCTTGTTGCGTCACCCCGAGGCTAAGTCGCCCCTGGCCGACTTCGCTGAAGGCACGTCTTTCCGCCGCCTCATCCCGGAGGAGGGCATGCCGGCACAAGACCCCTCCCAGGTCAAGAAGATCCTCTTCTGCTCCGGCAAGGTCTACTACGACCTGGTCAAAGACCGCGCGGCCAAGCACTTGGACGAAAAGGTGGCAATCGCCCGTGTAGAACAAGTAGGTATTGTTTTATAATGATGGTATGTGATTGTCAGTTATGTGTATGAGAAAAAATCTCAACGAGGGAACTACTAAGTGAAAAATGTATTCGTTTAAAAAAGAATCATGAGACATTCTTCAAAATTTCCCTGATCAGCCTAAAGGCCGTATTCCACATACCGAAAGTGCGAGCTGCCGATATTGAGCCTCTCCATAGCAACGTTCCATAACGGCTGCCCATACTTTCGGCGACCGAAATTGGAAAATCGGCTGCCGAAATTGGAAAATCGGCTGCCGAAATTGGAAAATCGGCAACCAGTCCAAAATCGGCAGGAAATAATTACCAACATGGTAAATATTATCGGCAGTGCCGCCCATAATACATCCGCACTGCCGAAAGTATATTGGAGGCCTGGGAGGACTCCAATGTTGATCATCCAAGTTATCGGGCTCTAACGTCAGAGATCTGTCCGTCTACTAATGTTATGATTGGTCAAAGTCTAACACAAATGCAGGCTTCAATTTAAAATTTTCATGAAATAATTTGTGGTTTGAAATCCTTTCTTTAACTCTTATAATTAAAAACAAAATAGATCATGTTTTCATTCTACGCAACAACCCAGCTGATTGTCCGTGTCATTGTCCTTTGCAGGTCTCTCCTTTCCCGTTCGACCTGGTGCGGCAGGAGGTGGCCAAGTACCCGCGCGCCAAGGTCAGCTGGGTGCAAGAGGAGCACAAGAACATGGGCGCCTGGGCCTACGTCCAGCCCCGCTTCCAGACCGTCATCAAGAAGGAGGGGTCCGGCCGCGAAGTCACGTGAGTCCGCATTTTATCCCAGGTCCTAAAAACAAAAACAAAACACCATATACGAGGAAAGTCTTGGAAAGATACATTTAGTGGTTTAATGTGCAAGTTCATCAGGAACTTCACTGGGAACTTATTTAGACTCATTCAGATTTAGCACGGACCATAACAAAAATTTGACCAAATAAAAATACTACTCATAACAAACCTTAAAAATCACGAGTTCAAGTAAAATATATATATATTTTTTTTTACACACATGATAGTTTACCTTACGGTTGACCTCACATAAAGTGACGCACTGATAACGGGGTCATCTCTTATTTCGATAAGTCTCCAAGTATATTTTGAACCGCTCAACGTTAGATAATTCCATGCCTCCTCAACCAAAAAAAAAAAAAGTTTTCGGTTGTTGGGGTTTAACGCCATGTGAATGTCCAAGGGCTTATCATGGCGAGAACAAAGTTTGATATTTGTTTATGTATTTGTCACAGGTACGTCGGGCGTCACGCGTCCTCGTCAACAGCCACGGGAAACAAGTTTATGCACATCATGGAGCAGGGCAAGTTCCTGAACGAGGCCTTCACCCTGTAGGTGGCGCCTCCTATCAACACCATAGGAACTGACGACAGCCCCTCCCATCGTTTTCATCTTATCAACATAATTTACTCTCCCATATTGTTAAACACTAGTTTTCCTTCCTAAATCACCCACATATCATACTCAGATCAATTTACGTGTAGGTCAATTCACTGGTGGCAAAAAAAAATCAATGTCGAAAAAGAACGCAGGAAAAAGAATGGAGGAAAAAAATGAGAAAAATATGAAAAAAAGACGTATATTCATACCAGTGTTCCCTCGCCGACCTCGGGTACTGGTAGGCCAGTAGTTCCTGTGCACATCAGGTTCACTGCTTCCACGTGCACTGCTAGCCAAAGGCAGAGGGTTTTTAACGTTGGCGGTGCGAGTTCATCGTCATTTGGTGCAATGGATTTTGATTGGGTTCATTTTCGTCGGCTCGTTAGGGTCTTTGGCTGTAGGGAAAGGCCGTGGGAACACTGACGAGTCAGAAACTTTTAGATCTTCAGTAGTATTTATCAGGAAACTTGTCATCTATATTCGATATTTTAGTAAAATTATTGGAGAACTCGGTATTTAGTATTGGAGAGTTTGGTATTCTACATGTCAAGTCTCACCACTTCGTCCTACTGCATGCATCTCAAACCGGCACTACTATGTAACTTATTGTCAAACTACTTGTGACTAGTATCCAGGATTTATTAACCTTTTTTTTTAATGCGCCAGGCCCTTACATTTGGTTGCATACAATTATTGTAGGGTGTTCAACAACCATACTAAGTGACATATTTGTAAAGTATCGAAAAGAGTACAGCGGACCACCACCTAGATATGGAAACCCCGTAGGGTCTCCGATCTTGGTTATGACGGAGTGCCTTGAAATGGCTACGATATCATAATTATTTGAAAAATCATTTCATGTAAATTCTCACTTGTAAAGGCTTCGCTCAAAGTCAGGTGATTTTGTTTAAATTATGCAGCGTTATATCTTTTGTTATCTAGCTTTGTAAAATACTTTTTTGTTAATAGTATTGTTGAAAAAGGCTGACCATATTTACGAACGATATCGCAAAGAGTGTACGTAACAGCATTGGATATATTCTGAATGAACTTGTAAAGATGACTAAATAGATTAGTAATTAATCATAAACGTCTGTCACAATTGTCAGCATACTTTTACACACCAAAACGTGCAAATGGCTATGGATCCAAGAACACCGAAGTTTAGCATAAATAGAAGGTGATAAAAATGATTTTCTCTAAGTCTTTGAAAATATGTACAAGATTTTGTCAGTATAGGTCGATGTTGGCCGTAATTGATATGCAGTGATATTTTAGACTAATTGTGTAATTGTATTACCTATATAAACATATACACGTATATATTTAATTGGGAATTTTAATCTAATCCCGAGTTGATGGATTGAATAAATCACACTTGTACATTTCCTTGTGGTACCTCACATATTGACTTGATTTGTTCTTACAAAATAAACAGCACACGTTATAGACCAAATCCACCAATACCTGGGAGCCCTTAGACGCATATTGTACCAAGCCTCCTATGTTGGCAATATTAAAACGTTCAAACCTTTCTAGTTCCAATCTACTGATTTGCTTTGACCAATAAGCACCAATTATAAGCCGTCTATTCAAAAAAGCATCGAGAATTTGTTACTGAAATTATCCAATATTATTTAGATACTGTCAAAGAGACCATAACTGATATAATTTAGACTTGTGAAACAGAAATTTAAAAGCAGAGCAGTTATGTTATTTAATGTTAGATGTTTGAAGAAATCCGGATCAAAACCCTAATATAAATTTTGTAAGATTTGAATTCCTGGAGCTTTAATTTTCCTAGTAACCCTTCTTATAAACCTGAAAATGCTAGGACTCCCGTAGGTGGTATATATAATTGACCATTACTCCCATCATCTGCTCCACACACCCCTCTAACTACCAGTAGGTTGTATGAGCAGTCCAAAATTGCAAACTCTAAATAATCAGTGTAGAAATGCATTTCATGGGGTCTGACCTGGGCTTTGATAACTAGAAACCCCCCAAAAAATGCTTAAATCATTTAAGATTTGAATAAGTTTGTGTATGCAAATTATTATTTTTGTTTCGATGGGGATCTCTTCTTTGGCCTATATTGTGTTGAATACCCCACTGGGACAAGGGGATGGGTTGCTATTTGAATTTGAAAATGACGAGATCATCCTGTCTCCAATATGCTGGTGGTGACTTAAGCGACTTACCTCACCCTGCAAGCTGACAGTCAATGTTCTCAAGGTGGCCCAATTCCCCTCCCTTACCCCGTCCAAGCTGGTTGGGTTTCCATGGGCGTGGTAGAGCATGTAATTGCTTGTTTAACTTGTCTGCCCTCTCTGCCCCGTGATGGTCGCCCTGTCCTGTCTATCAACCAATAGAACCCTACCCCAGTTTGGACAGGATAGGGGAGAGGGGGAACCATCTTGAGGACGTTGACTGTCAGCTTGAAGTCACTAAAATCACCACCAGCATAATGGAGACAGGATATTAAAGATTTCTTGCCATTTTCAAATTCTAATATCTCGGCTAAAAGACATAACTTATGTGTCAATTTCTGTCTGTTGATAATTCATGGTATGTAATAAATTTAAGGCCGTATTCCACATACCGATTTTGAAGCTGCCGATTTTGCATCTGCTATGTTTTCTCTGAGAATATGACATGAAAGCACACATCCTATATAGCATTTGAAAGAGAATTGTCAGAGCTATCTAATGATGTATAACACTTTCATATTTGACTTTTATTCCCACTGCCGATTTTTAAGATCGGCAGCAAAATCGGCATGTGGAATACAGGCTTTAGTATAATAGAATTATCATTGATTAAGAGTTTTTTTGCTGAGCGTACAGCATTCTATACATTCAGCTCTCAAAATGGGCGCCATTCCAGCTTCTCCAGCCCTGTGCACCCTTCTCGAGCCTCGTGCTTGGAATTCCCTTTGAGTTCCCTTGAGATTCCTTTGGCAAGGGTTGGGGGATGTGCAAGGTGAGGGGATGGATGTGCAGGAGATGTGGCTGTTGGGTTGTCCTACGGTGTAGGGTATAGACCTTGTGCAGACGTAGTCACGTGATCCCATTTTGGTGATCACGTGCTGAATAGGCTAAGGAGGGGGGGGGGCGAACCCCCTATTTTCCTGAATTTTACATAACAAAAATAAATTTGTCAAAAAAAAAGGGAAGGGGGAGGCGCACTCCCTTTAAATCCGCCACTGGTATAGATGGGGCTAGGGAGGTTAAACTTAAAGGTAAGGGGGCATGGATGTTTCCCAGTTTGTTTGTTTTCAGTTTTCCTTGACACTTAATGTGATAAACCTTTTCCCTTGAATAGTCACCACCGAAACAATGGCTAAACTCCGGTGGCTGGACTCCGGCGAGAATTTTCTTTTTTTAAGTGTTTAGCTATTTTTCAGGGAAAATATTGTTGGTGAATACTTTAATGCTTTATTCAGTTGCTTTGAAATTATTTCTATAGTTACATCAGCTTGCAAAATTGTCTCGCTTCATTTCTTTTAGTTTTCTATGATTGGCAACACACTGCGCGTTCTTTTTTGTAAACATTTTGATGTAATATAGAATGTAAAGTTAGGAGGTAATCAGAATGAACATTTAACCTGATACGAAATGGCTTTTTATCAAAATAAGGACTGAAAATAACCAGAAAATATTGATAAAGTCTTTATTTACAAAAGTCGATCTGCTCTACTTGAGACTATGTACACAATGAAGATGACGCCCTTGGTGAGCGAATCTTTACTTTAAAAAATTTCTGGATACATGATGTAGATATTAAGATATAAGCATGTTGGCATAAATGGTAAGAGTATTCAAAATGCTGTTTCTACTTTTTCTAAGGCCTGGGCACACAAAGGGTCCAAATCTCCATCTCCGCCTAGATAAAAATAAGAAAAGTAGAAGTTTATTGATCTTCTTAAAATCATATTCAAATACATGTAGTGTTTGATCAATGTGTGGGGAAGACTAACTGAATCGGGGTTTCGCTTTTAGGTAAAACTGATCATGTTAACTTAAATTTACGAGTCCTATAATGTGACAATTGTACACCTTTCCTACGAACCTGTGCTGTCCCAAACCTTGCCTACCTCTTGGGGCTTTGGTAACTGGGTCACCTCACTTCATATAGGTAAACTATAGGGAAAACCCTAAAAAGTTGTTTCAAATTTGATCCACCAGGGCAGCGCCACTTTAATGAAAAGGATGTTTAAAGCATAATACTTTCGACTACTTTTTTTTAATTGTTTATTTCTGAATCAATCTTCAGGGGTAACCCCCCTGGTCTTCCAGATCAAATTATAACAATAATGACAAAATGTGTAACATGTAACAATGACGAAAAAACAAAATATATTATAATTAAATCATACCATCGTCGAAAAACTTAAACATTCTATTAATTTGCAATTTAAATTCGAATTTGTTGTTACAATTCTGGGTTTCAACAGGTAGATTATTCCACAACATTGTACCTTTATAAAATGGACTAGTTTCATATTTTCCCCCATTATATTTTTCAGTTTTAAAAGTACTACCTAGAGTTTAACCCCCGAAAATATTTGCTGTAGTTACCTACCGAAGTCTAAGTCTGATATTTTGCATTTGAATATCATCTCCCCGTTCACGTTCAGCTCAATAGTGTCCCGGTCAGTTATCTCGACCAGTTCGACTTGGTGTCCATGTCCCTCAAGCACAGCTGGAAAATGAGATTCGTAGTTGAGAGATGAAGAGTTTTTTGCCATATTGACATTTTTGGTTGTTACCATGTAAATGTAAGTTACTTTGTGTATTTATACGATAACTTACTAAGCATTTACAATTCATTTCTGTATCAATATCAATTTATTCATTTCTCAGTGCTCTTTTTCTTTCCCTATCTGGAAAACTGTAAATGCATTAACAATATCCTACTTTGCATTCCTTGCAATCTGTTCTTGTTGTGTTCAACTACGCCACATGCATTGTAAGGACCATAGTGAAGAAGAACCTTCGCGTTGGCAGGCATCTTTACCTATTGTCTGCTGAAAGATAAGGTAAGAAAATTTGATTAGGGTCCCATGATAAGTGATTTTGCTTTTTACCAAAATTTATAGTGCAAAATAGTGTCAACGAGGAATGATTAGGTAAAATGTGTATTCATGATAGAGAGAATTTCTGATCATGGGACCCTGATCAAAATTTCCCTGATCAGCCAAATCAGTTACAAAGACATGGGCCCTGAATTCACATGTTACCAGTGGTGGATAGTGGTGATAGACAAAATGATCCGTTAAACGGGGAATATTATAACTTTATAAGTAATTCCCTGATCTGATGGGTGTTCTTTAATCTTTTTCCCTACTTTATAAAAATGTAATGCTAACCCTTTAGTGTATCAGTGGCAAAAAATTATTCAAATGTTCAGATTTTGAATTTGAGAGAAACTTTAGACTGGCTGCCTTGCCCTGGGTCGGCGAAGTTCTCTATCATTTATCAATATTATAATAAGAACACCCGCCAGGGGGTTATTTGAGAAGCAATAACCTCCACGAAGCCCGCGGCCGTAGGCCAAGGGCTTCCTGGGGCTTCACGGGGGTTATTGCTTCTCAAAATGACTCCCTGGAGGGTGTTCTTTATTTTATTTCACCACTAATAGGAGAATTTAAAGTTTAAGTGTGTCATTTTGATGGTTGAAATTTGCAAATTAATGCCAGAGGGAGTTATATTTCAATAACTCCTGCGGGAGTTATATTTGTGACTATAACCCCCTCTGGCTGAGAGGGGGTTATAAACCCCTATAACTCCCTCTGGCGGCCATATAACCACCATGTAGTGTTTCAGTGGGGAAATAATATCTTATGAAATATGTTTGGAAGTACTTGTATCTTATTGATGCAAGTATGTATAACCAACTGGGGATGAGGTATCAATATACTGTGAGACGATCTAGATTCAGATCAATCCACACCTCGGCTCGCAGCCTCAGGGCCAGGCTCAGACGGTAACAGGTGAACTCGGCCCGGTGGTGAACTCGGCCCATGGTGAAGTCGGACCACTGGTGAACTCGGCCCGTTTTAGTAACATGCTATTTTTCATAATTATAACCTCATAATATTCACATCACTTTTAACCACAAGTGCTGAATATGTGATAGGTATAATTTATATAATTTTGGGTACGTGATCATATGCAATTTCGATGTTAAATTAGATATCGGATTTTATATTGCCTTATATGGAACTCTAATGTACTCAACCATTTAATTTACTGATACGTCATAAACCATCGGCATTTTGCAAAATTTACACTCATATCCATAATTCAAAAAGAAGCAACATCGGACATAAAGTGATAGTAATATTGATTATATTATTTAGGCTGAAAACAGATAAAACTAAAAGCCTGGGTCGAGTTCACCTGCGGACCGAGTTCACTAAGGGCCGAGTTCACCTGCGGACCGAGTTCACCAGTAACGGAGGTTCACCAAATTTCGGACACTTTGACACATAATTGCATCCAGTACCTATAATAACTACTAGAATATATCATATTAGGTCAGAAACCACAGCTAAACATGTTTTTCATATAATCTAGCCAAAAAAATATGAAAGCAATTTTTTTAACTTCATATAGATCATTTCAAAATTTTGAGTTAGGTACACCTATTTTCGGACAGGTTCACCTATTTTCGGACAGTTCATGAAAGGGCAAGCATAGTTCACTTAACTTCAGAAAAATTATATAGAAAAGTGACATTTGGATTCAAAACAAATACAAAGCAATTGTGCTTGATATCAACAAATGCTTAAATGGTGATTACATTATTTTCTATTGTGTAATTGTTTTTTGATAGATTATTAGTGTTAACCCATTAAAATGTGTGAAAATGTACATTTTCCCACAAATTCCACCCTCCCCAAACAAGAAGTTTGTTCATTCGATCTGTATAATGTACATTTCATTAGAAATAATTATAGATTTTGGCATTCATTTATTGATTATTGCCCAGAAGACTCCATGCCATTATTTTTTCGAACTGAAACACATTTATAAGGACTCAAAAACTGTGATGGTAATTGATACAGTTGAATAAGGTTTTCTGAACAACCTGTCGTAAGTGCACTAGTTCACCTATTTTCGGACACCATAATTCTGCAATCAAATGCCATTTTTTAAGGTAAAATATAAATTTCAAATTTTTCAAGTGACTGATTATTATCTGTATGTATAGTGATGTGAAGTAGTGTAATATTGGAAATTCAGGACCAGTTTTTCTGTAGTTTATGACTTATCAACTATCTTATTGAAAAAATGTATTGAAACCATTTTGGTGCACCAAAACTGCCATTTTGGTGTACCAGAATTTGTAATATTGTATATTTTTCCTACCTAGTTGTGAAAATACACAATATAAACATTCTATTTTGACTTTAAATCATTGGGTACAAACCTGGGGCCATATTTATTGACATTAAAAATACTTATGGAACAATCAAATACTAATTCAAGCCAATAATTTGGGAAATTGGTCCAACTGTCCGAAAATAGGTGTATGTCCGAAAATTGGTGAACCTCCGTTATTCGCTCAGACGGTCGATCATCAATGACATCATTCATGAAACCACATACAAATTTATTATTTACAGCCTTATCAATTTATAAATTATTTCATATCACAGTCAGACACAATTAAGGCACCTACCTGATAGCTATATCAATATTCCCCTATAAAGGTTATGTATTGAGGAAGAACTTGAATATCTAAGAAGAAACTTAGGAAGAGCACAATTTTGATTGTTGTTTACATGTCTCTATGCAAAACTAGGTCAACTACAGTCTCGCACTGAAGTAAACTCAAATCTAGTTTAATTAATTTCTCGGGAGAAAGAAAATGAAAGATCAAAATTATTTGTAGAAAAAAATAAGTAAAACAAAAATATTTTATGGTTAATATATAATACGTATTAAAATCGTTTTTGGAAGTCAACTCACCGAGAACCAGCTAAGTTGGATCGAAAGTGCATACTCCCCCCGTCGCTTCGGATTCCACATGTAATATGATTACAAGGGAATCTGAAGCGAGAAAGGAGTTTGTCGAAAGTGCTGCACAGTTGTTTTGAAAATGGCCGCAGGTGGCATGTCGCGCGTCCTTTTGCGACGGATTTTGCAGGGAAAACAACAGACATCAAGGTAAACCCAAAAAATAAGTAATCCGATTTTGACAATGAACATTTCCTTCACCCTCTGAGGTGATATTTTCCTCGCAAACCCACGCATAACACATGGAAAAGGTCTCAAGAATGTTCTGTAGTTCACCGTCTGACCGATGTTGGCCAGTTTGAATCGACAATAAGCCAGCTGATCGCAGATTACCATAGTGAAGTCGCAGTTCGACAACCTTGCTTTTGACCTTTGACGTTTGTTTGTATATACGTCATGTAAATTGGATTGGAACTTCAGCTTCATATTTCGTTCAAGTCAGTCTTGATTTTCAGACTACCAACGAATGACTTGCATTCAACGAAAATTGACGTTACTTTTTTTGAAACTTGAAACGAAACCCTTTAGTCTAACGTTAGTTTAGGGCCTAGATCTATCAATAGACTAAAGTAGACCACTTATTGTGTGCGGGAATGAAAGTAATATTAAAGAACTTTTATTATTTATTCTGATAAACGCACCCTTAAGCCCAACATGCTGTCTCGCCCTACTGTCCTTTTATGCACCCTTCCTTGGTGGCTTTTCTGGGTGAGGAAACTGAGTGATAGGTAGTCTATATTATTATATAATGCTAATTACCCCCTTCATGTAAGACCTGATACTATTATATCTTGATATTGGCATACTTCTTAAACACATGACCGGTATAGTGATAGGGAATTAGTGACATGTATTCATGTAGATAGACGCATGCAATTTAAACTACAACTTAGTACAAGTGCCTTTTCAGTTCTGGACTTAAAGAATCTAGTGCTGACGATTGATATGACAACTGGCAGAACTGCTATCATATGATATTATCGAGCTTACTTTCCGTGTATGACTATGTCCTATATACAGCATTTAAACACTACAATAGTTCAAAATGACACAGGGTTGCCTCTTTTAAGATTTGTTATCATTGATCTCCGAAACCTGCTACTTGTTCATATTGTTATCGATGAAGACTCCCTTTCTCCTCGAAACGCTAACTTAAAAATTGCATAGATAACCGTTATTAACGTGTAATCCAATACATTCTATTGTTCTACTTTAAATATTGTATTTTGTATTTCAGATATGTAGCACTGGCCACCGTCAACACATTTCGGGCTGCACACATAGTTTCTCGGCAGCCAGCTGTCACTAACAGGCTATGTCGGCCACAAGAACAGCCACTCGCACACATTGGTACACAATAAGTTTATTTATGAGAATTAATCAGTATCCCATACCATCTTCCTTTAAATTGAATATCATTTTTTCTTCATTGTTTAAACTCAGATCATGGTAGTCATTTATATTAAAAAATGTTTCTGATAAAGTGATTTTCCTCTCTGTTTTAAGTTGTATGTTAATTAAAATGTTTTTTTCCTTCAAAATGTTATGAGTCATTGGGAAAAATATGAGATGGGTCCCCCTCTGGCACTGTATGTTAGTTGTTGCAAAACAGCAATCCTTTCATACATTTTGTTGCTTCTTATTTAGCGCGGACTATGTTCATCCAGACCCAGGAGACCCCTAACCCGAACAGTCTGAAGTTCGTGCCTGGTGTCCAGGTCCTGGAGAGCGGCACCATGGATTTTCCTAATGTCAAACGTGCACAATGCTCGCCCCTTGCAAAGTAGGTACATTGGTAAATTGGGTTAGTAATGGTAACAACTAGTATGATTTGTTGTACTTTATTTTATTACCCTCTCATACAACGCGTGGTGCGTAGAAGGATTTAACATACCGCTCCTCGTATTGAGAAACACTAGATGAGTGACATAACATTTTTTTTGCATTAATTCATAAAAAAATGAAATTTGAAACGTATGAAAAAATCAGCAGTATCAAAACCCTAGTGCAGAGCCTGCCCCCACGCGCAGCGAAACACTTCACAGCTATTCTGTTACGCACAGCAAATGAGTACTCTATTATTTCAGTTATTTTGGTCACAATGTATCTAAAAGTCGCGTAATAAAATATAGAAGATCCTTAGGGGCCGTCCTCGGGTGTTTGGACGAACCTCTGGGTGTCGGAACGTTAATAAGCTAATTGATTATATGATATATGTTATGGGAAGTTTGGAACAACATTGTGGCAATTACTGCAACCATACAACAACCACTTGATCTTTTGTACTCCAACCATAATGAATTCAGCGCGCCGTAAGCAGTGTTGGACAGCAGTGGAGGATACTGAACATTAAACCTTTGGTAGTCTCACCTGAAGTAATAAAAAATACTCCTTTTTCCTATTGCCAGTCAAAACCTCTTGTTTGAATCAAAGGAGTTTCGAATTCTAAGGGGACTATCCTGATTATGTATATCATAATTATGACGCGGAGTACGAAATCATTACAAACAAAATTGTAGTTTTACATTTGTAAACTCTTCCTAATTTTCTTTCAGACAGCTGTTTAGAATCGAAGGAGTTCGGGGCATATTTATGAGCATAGATTATGTGACTGTTACAAAGGTATGTTTCAAACATTTTAAATCAGGTATCAAATTGCCTCTAATTTGCCGAGGGGTGGATCTCATCAAACGGCTGATGTTTAAAAGAATAGTATATTATTTTCTCCCAATTAATCATGGTATGCAGTTAAAAGTAATGAAACAGGAGGTCGTATATCGACTGTTAATCAAATAACATGCTCGCGGTCGAAGTGATTAAATGAAAATATCTGATTACTTTGATAACCGTGGATCCCCGGACCATGTACTACACAATCGTCTCTGGCGGCTTCTGTTATTTTGCGTACCCAGACGACTTACAAAATAGTCTGATCATATGAAAATCATCACGTTTCTAAGTATTATTTTAACCATTGTCTTTTTCTTCTCCGTGTACTTCATTCTGACTAGAATGATGAAGTTAGCTGGAAAGTATTGAAGCCCGAGATATTTGGTACGATAATGGACTTCTTTGCCTCCGGAGTGCCTGTCGTCACCGGAGAACCCGAGGCACCGCAGGGTAAGTGAACATCACCGATGCTACATGTAGCACATTCATTGGTCTTTAAGGCCGGTCATACTTCTTCCCTCGTGTGTATACATTACTACGGATGATTATCTCTAGTAAGGACTAGCTGATTTAGCCTACAAGAATTTCCATCTACACACTGGTAACGCATATGACGGAAACTAACGAATCTTGCATTTCTATATGAAGACAATGTGATGAAGTTTGAGCTAAATAATAGTCGGTATTTACGTCACTATAGAGGGTAAATATCCTTAATATTATGTGGTACTTTTTTGTCTCTAAAACTGGAAACAGAAACGGAGGAGGAAGATGACGAAACGGTGGCAATGATTAAAGAGCTGTTGGATACGCGGATTCGTCCAACTGTTCAGGAGGATGGAGGTGACATCATGTTCATGGTGAGTAAAGTCGTCCTGCTCTTTATATCTCAAATGTTTCCGAACTGTATATCTTTCCTCGTTTTTAGATTGACTTAAAATGATTTAGTTTTATATAAGATGAATAGATAAGGTAAATTGTCACGCAGAACTTTGTAGATGAAATCTAGGTATATCAAATGTTGATATACAAAACGGCCATTACATCTTACCAATTGCATGTTTATTTTCAAATAAATCTCCGATCTTCACCCTGGGCGCTCTTTGAGTCGGTATTTGGCAGTTGCAACCCATTTTCAATTTTATGTTGGTTAAAAGGGTTTCGAAGACGGGGTTGTGAAGCTGAAGATGCAGGGTTCGTGTACCAGCTGCCCAAGCTCCATCGTTACTCTGAAAAACGGCGTGCAGAACATGCTCCAGTTCTACATCCCAGAGGTGGTCAACGTTGAGCAGGTGAGTTTCAATTTAAAAAATAGAGACACATCCTTCAGGCGACAGATATGGAGAATCTATGGTACATTTAGACGTTAATTTCAATTGCTATTATTTTACCTTGTTGGTTCGTGATTAAGATGATACGTGTTCCTTAGTTTTCTTTACAGTTTGTTGTGTAACTTGGGCATTATTCCAATCAATGTATACAAGATTATGCATACGTCATTGGTTGTGTATTATCTGAGTAATTCCTGCCGATAATTAAAGTTTGTTACAATGATGGGTCAATTTGATGATTCAGGTAGAAGACGAAGTAGAAGAGGTCTCCCAGGTTTAGAGGTCTGTCTAAACTTTGATGAAAATCTAAGCTTTTCGTATTAAACTGGGAGTGATTTTTATGTAAATAAAGTTTAAAATGGTCATTGTTACTAAGTAAATACCAATAACCCAATAGAAAGCATTCGTTCAGGGATGTACTTTTGGCCCTCATACACGTTTTAATATTGTTATGTAAAATAATATATGATTTTAACTCTTTCAGGTTGAAGATGAAGTTGATGAGATAACAAATACGGAATTTGAAAAGTTGGAAAAGACGCTGGGAGAGAAAGAAACATCATGAGGAGAATATCTAGAATATGCTGCTTACATTTTCGATGTTTACGAATCGACTAGCGTGTTGTCTTGCTAATTAAATCTACCCTTCGTTACCGGTGATTTCTTTAGTCGGGTGGCTCGCTTTTTATCCATTCTATGTGTGAATGTTATAATTACGTTAATTATATTCTAGCACCTCGTTATGTAGAATTCAACCTACGTAACTAAATAGAATAACGACAGGTTGGTGCTTTTGTAATGACTTGCATTACTGTTTGATTGGGTTGCTGTAACGAAGATAATCAAGTGCAATGAGGTGGATGAAGATGTACATACTAGTATTACAATTTGTTTAAATGCAAATAAATATTGTCAATTACAAAGACTTATATTTTGGGTATTTGATTCTTTCTTTGCGAAATATAAGTCAAGAACAGCTAATATTTAAATAAATGTTTATTTTTAAAATCCGGATGATACAAGTACGTGCACTGTCAGTTGTATAAGAAATTTTGAAACGTTTCCTGTTGTAGAAATCTGCAATTATAAGAACATTAGATGCTCAACACAACTCATTTTTAAGCTCCTAAAGCGCTATCAATTTTGGTCTTCTAGGAAAAATGGCATTCCAATAGAGATTTCTTTCTCCTACAGTAAAAACAAAATTAAATCGGTTCGGAGTAGCAACTGGTTGTATCTACAAGGGATGCTGCATCCTGTACATCTTAACTGTCACCCTATAAAGGGACATTGAATGCTATGACCAGAGAAATAGTTTTATTTGCCTCTCTCATCGAAATCGTGATGTCAAAAGTATGGCCCTAGACCCCTAAATTTGACATGGCGACATGACTATTTTTGGGCCTAGTGACATGGGACAGGGCTATTTATAAATTCGACAGGGCAACATGGACGTTTCTTAAATTCGACAGGGCGACATGGACGTTCCCATCAAGGGCCCCAAAAGTGAATCGCCCGCAACTTGGCTAAATTGTCATACAAGAAATGGGCGATAAAGGTTAACTAATGCCCCATACAAATGGGTATGGCCTTTAAACCTGTATCCTGATATAAATTCATACATGTAATACTTAGATATGACGAAAAGATATAGGGGATGGAATAAACAAACATATGGGGACACGTAATTTAATATTTTGTCACTATTCAAGTCGGCGAACAGGTATACCTCCCATTACATCTCAGAACATCTATTTTAAAGCTTAAGCTGAGTCGCTAACTTGTATAATGTATGCCGACTGAAAAATTAGTAATTAGAAAATCCATTGGCCCGACCACTTCTAATACAGTATACCTTTTTTCACCATCATTTTTCTTAAACATTTTTAAGCAGCTTACGTTCATCTTTAGAAAAGGTCAATTGAGAAATATTCACTAGCCAACCGGCCCAAACTAATTCCTACTTTCTAGGGCGCTGGGCCAAGGGCAAACATCACGACATGTGTATAAAACTTGTAATGTGGTTAACGGACCTCTCTTCGGAGTGTACCAGTCTAACGCCCTCATCATCGACAAAATCCCATATCGAGGAAACGAAAACGAATAGACAAAGAATTAATCGATTGGCACTTCATGACGTCTTCTTTGATTTAAGTGAAATCGTACACGTCACATACTGGAAATTGCCTACTGAAAACGGCTGAATCTTCATACACTGATTGGTTGGTTGTTTGGGTTTGCCGCCGCAGTTACATCTAAGGTCACATCACGGCGAACGTATATATGTCTATACAAATTAATTTTATATAACGGTATTAACTTTATTTTTTATTTCATATAAACCTTCACTATGACCATTATCATCTTTGATGTCTAACTGGAAGCCCGTTTGTAACTAGTCCCTTTACAACATTGGTGTTATTTGCATGATTGGAACACTTGCATTCATTTATGAAGCAACGTACAGAACGATTACATTGGTAATGGATAGAAGCAACGCCTCCAAAATGTAATGAACTCAAGACTATCTTACGTGTCAGATCGTAATGTCATGAATAAGTCAGATAACTTTTAAGTTGGACTAAATATCCTATTAACATTTCTATTCTTTAATTTAGAAAAACAAGAGCGACCTGCAATATATTACTGCATGTCTAGATGGTCTTAACGAACTGAAACGTGTAAAACCTAAGCTGTCTGCTCAAACTTATGAGTACGGAAAATGTATAGCTAAACAAGTGGTCTGTCAAAGAATCCGGGCATCCACCACATACAGTTTTAATCCCCAGCACGGATTTAAAGACACACACATTCACATATTGTATTATGTCAAGGATAGCGCTTTTCATTGCGAGTAAAAATGAGATTGCTCTATGCTCCATAGTTTGCAAATGTATCCTCTTCTGTAGGTAGGAGATTGAAAAGCTCGGTGGCAGGAATGTGACTTCTACATGTCGTTGTTCTATCACAATTCGGTGTGAACTCCCAATGCTTTAGATATCTTCTTCTTAATCTCACGCTGGTATTTCTTCACCTGAAAGTGAATAATATTTAATGCAAATCATATCTGCATGTATTGACGAATCAAAGTCGAATCTGCGTTAAAGATATATAGACTTGTTTCTATTTCACAAATATAAGAGAAGAATATGATTGAGTACTATGTAATTGAATAAAATTAAATCAGTGACCGTAAGTTCTCGTAAGTTACTAAAACATAATTATAGATCTAGATGGATAAAATAATCGTGTGGACATCATTAATAACATATAAAGTAGTATTCACTGAACAGACGTGTATACTGTGTAACATAAATAATCTTTCCTTTCTTTTATGAGAAACGCACATCCCCAACACGAACTATATATAACTTTTTTTGATAAGCTGAAAATTTAGCGGAAGAGAGGTATAATTATGATTTAAGTTCCTAACCTTAAGCCCGTAGTCGTTTGCTTTCTGTTCCAAGTCGTTGTGTTTTTGTGGCAGATGGTTGGTCTTGAAATTGTCTTTGGACAGCCTGACTTGGTCCTGGTAGTGGTGGTGTTTCTTAATCTTGTGCTCAAAGTGCGCTAGTTCAACCTGTACCGATAGGAGGAAAATGTAGTTTAAGTGAACTCTTTATTAGTGTCACAAATATATTATATGTATCATCAAACATGTAAGAATGATAGCTTTTTGGATATATGAAGCAAATGTGAATGGGATAGAAATTCGCTGAATGTCAGTTTAGTAAAAATAAAAAGTTGATTTTTCATCATTATTTTTTGAACAAGGATATCTCACCTATTATTTGTAATAGAAACTCCAAATTTTAAATGAGTGTTACTTAGATACATATAGAGGGAAGAATGTCTCCATTATTTTTATATAGGCTCTAGTTATCATTACTACATCTGTTTCCCTATCGATCCACAGACCCCTTATCAATCCACAGAAGATTTTCTTAAGTAAAATATCACTACTTTAGCCCTCGAACAGATATATGATTCTTACCTTGAGGGAATCCAGTTCTTCTGTAGAGAAGTTAGCTTTTTTGGCAAGAAGCCAGAGGTCTATGACATTGGGCTCGGTGAAGTCGTAGTCGTCAGTTGGGGCACGAGACAGACGCTCCAACCGCTCGTAATCAGTCTTCATCTCCCTATACTTTGACTTCAAGTCAGCGTTCATCTGTTTTTTGTCGTTCAGGTCAAAACCTTGATTTTTGAACCCATCCACCGAATTATCAGATATTCCTGCAGATTGAATACAGCATTTTCAATTCGATTCCAGTTAAATTGCTAGGGTGTGATGAAGATATATAGAAGATTAGCACAATATGATTTAAAAGTTAAATTTGGCACTATAATATACAAAATAGAAAAGCATTTGTACGCCCTTCGCCTGACACCTGCTTGGAGATGGCAGATTGAATTTCGAAAATCCGTTGGTGAAATATTGTAAGCTAAATCTAATTCTATTATGAGAACATTACATTTTACGATATTATGAAGTGACTATAGGGAAAAAGTTCCAGTTTTTGGCGAACATCTTTTGAAAAAATCGTTGCTGGTACCCATCATACTCGTTCAAAATATGTGTTAAGGATAGACAACACCTCAGAGTGGCTTCACTTACGAGAATGGAGATTTTGCAGAAGCCAGGAGGGCTAAAACTTCATATTAGATATCAAATGAAAGAGCACATTTTTCTCCATCTTTTGGAATACATTTTGTAATCAACACTTTAAAATTCTAGAAATTTTCTGAAAAAAACTTATTTTTTCACTTTTATTTTTTGAACATGGATATCTTGGTAACCACTCAATAGATTGTAATGAAATTTCTTGAGCACAACAATAATGATCCAATGGAGGGAAGCGTGTCTCAGATTTTTCATTTAGGTCCTGGTTTTCATTTTATATCAAAAAACGGGAAACTTTTTGTTAATTTTTTCAATATTATTTTCTAGATTTTATAAAACAAAAACAAAAAAGTAAATAAAAAATCTGAGACACGCTTCCCTCCAAATGAATGTTCTCTCTATGCTGTGAAAATTTCATGCCATTCCAAGAAATATTAAGAGAGATATTCATGTTCAAAAAATAAAAGTTAAAAATGAGTTTTTTGTATTTCCGACATGCTCATACGCTGCTGGGCCGTTCGGCCGATTACACTTGACCCAGGGTATGCTGCAGAGAACTATACCCAGGGTCTACTTTTAATTCAGCCAATCAGAATGCACCTTACTTCAGCAACCTGCTGCTACACTGGGTCTTCACCTTCTATACCCTGGGTCTACTACCCTAACATTCTACAGCCTGATACTGCTATAGCTCTCAGCCATTGAGTATACAACCAATGCCTACTATACCCTGGGTCTTCAGCTTCTGTACCCTAAGTCTACAGCATTTATCTACTATACCCTGGGTAATCACATTCTTTACCCTGGGTCTACTACCAGCCCTTATGTCCAGCAGCTGGGCACCGGGCTTCTAAGCCACTGAATCTACCAGCTTTACCCTAGAATACCCTGGGTCTTCACCTTCTGTACCCTGGATATACTTACTTAACTATGTACCCTGGGTCTACTCACAGCACTATACCCTGGGGGTCTACTAAACTATACCCTGGGTTGCCTAGCTCTACTATACCCTGGGTATTCATTTTCTCTACCCTGGGTCGCCTAACTCTACTATACCCTGGGTCTACTAGCTCTACTATACCCTGGGTATTCATTTTCTCTTCCCTGGGTCTACTAATTTACAGAATACCCTGGGTCTACTAGCTCTACTATACCCTGGGTCTTCATTTTCTATACCCTGAGTCAACTAATTTTACTGCACCCTGGGTATACACCTTCCATACCCTGAGGGCACTACCCTTATAATGCATAGCCCTGCCCTACTTAGCGATTGAGGCCCTGAATGTTGCCAACTTTACCTACTATACCCTGGGTCTTCACCTTTTCTACCCTGAGTCTACTAATTTTAATTACTATACCCAGGGTCAACACCTTCCGTACCCTGAGCCTACTGAATTCTTTATTGAGTACTGGCCTGCTTTATTGGGGCCTAACCTGCTGAGCCCCTGAGATCACTTTCTTTACCTACTATACTCTAGGTCTTCATTTTCTGTACCCTGGGTCTACTACAGTCTAGCTGATACATGCCCAACCCTCCTATGTATCGGCTCTTCTGATTGGCTGATTCCGAAGTGGCACCAGGGTACAGTTTGATGGTGTGTACCCTGGGTATGTAGTAATCGGCCGAACGGCCCAGCAGCTGCTCGCACGGGTATTTATTTACTCATCAAAATATGAATTATATGACTAGATACTCCTATTAAAAGGGTATATAATGATATAACACCTATATCCATGCTACAAATGTTAGAAAATATAAGCCTATTTAAAGAGAGTCCCGCGAATTGGCTGCTGAGAGGTGTTGTCTATCCTTAAAGAAGTGAGGGTGAGAGCTGTCCGCCGCCTCCCAAACATTTCTGTTTTCTCATCATAAAACATTATCTATTGATATTCTTTCATAAAACCCAAATATTTTGGTATCCTAGTACAATTGCTTCTCTAATCAGCAGACATTATATACCCCTGTAAGTAATTACCTTCAAAGGCATCGATCTCGTTTTTCAGCTCTTTGTACTCGTCCATCTTCTGTGTGTGATGAAGGAATTCTCTCTTCAACTGGGAAAGCTCCTCATCTAGATAGGTGCGGAAGAGTTTTGAGTTCTATGAATAAGAAATATTTCAATTCCCAACTCGGAGAACCATTTTAGCAACAAATATATATGCAACAAAAAATCCTTATCTAAAAGAGCCTAGATGACGTCACCAGCACTCAGTAGAAGCCACTATGCAACTTAATTTTTTGATATTAATTTCTCCTATACTTTTGATATATCAGCAATATTTTTTGTACATGTATTTATAGAAATACATCTTCAGTATAATGTTAACATTGGAATCGCCTTTGCGGTTCTCCTTTAAGTTATTATATATTTAAATGTGCTAAAAGATATTCGAAGCACGATTCAAAACCTTTACTTACCTGAGAATCCAGACATTTGAGCTTTCTTCCACAGTTTTGCTACTTTCTTGTCCATCTTGAGCATGTGGGAGTCTTTTTCTCCAATCTTCTTTTTATAAAAGGTCTCATTTTCATCTTTGTCCCCAAAATGGTCTTGAAGCCCATACCGATGAAGAATTTCTGTTGAAGAAAAAATAAAGGATGCATCATGGAACCTGACGCGAAAAGAATATTTCAAATTCAATATTACCACTAGACATCTTCCCATGATCACTTCGTTACTAGAAGCTCGTGCAAAACTCCCATAGATCTTGTGACAGGGTCTCCATTTTGAAAATCACCGAATCCTTTGATAAAATCACATTTAAAATGCAAATTAATGTTGATATGGTAACAATAATTTTCACATGTTTATTCCTGGTCTAAAAGGACAGAGATATATTGCGCATTTAGAATATTAAATTGACCGCCCGTCACAGGTCTCTACCCTTTACGTCAGAAAAGTGTCTAACGCAAAACTCACTGATTACTTTCATTTTGGCTGGTACGTTTCTATTCACCGATATCCAATATTCCATGGTCATTGGACTCATTATTACAACTGCCGAACGGTGACTAAACAACTTAATCAGAAACTGGTTTTCACTGGAACTCAAGATGATTTACATGCTTCTGAACTGCCACTATCTTATCTGACATTGTTATTAAGCACACTCGAAACGGTAAAATATAACTCCAAAACCTCCTTGTGGTCTATAGAGTGTGGCCACTTACGCCCACACACAGCACTCACCTCGCAGCTTATCGCGAACGCTGGCCTCCTGTTCGCCGTCCTCGTCCCCACCTTCCACTTTCACCCGCTTCAGGTCCAGCTCCAGTTTATCATGTATTTTGAGATCCATATACAACTCGTCCATTTCGGCTGGGCTCATTTTCTGAATCAGTACATGAGAAGAATGTGTTTTAATAATATGAGTTTACGTAAGGTTCACTGAGAAACCATGCGCATTAACTGCTCGCAAACGTCCATTGTCTAAACTTCTCAGACATTCATGTACAAAAGATATATGTACTTGATAAATTTAAGTTGAAGTTCCGATTAAAGTGAGCTTATGTGACATCACATGAAGACGTATACAGTAATTATAGCTTATGGAATAAAGTTTCACGCCAAAGAACAAGTACAACATATCTCCCCTTTAACCACTCCAAAAATTTACTTTAAAAGATATTAACATCACAATTTCCTTTTTTTTTTACACGCTTTATTTCTAAAAAGTAATTATCAAAAGATGTCTTAATGTGTATGATATACTAGATCATACGGTTTATAGTAATTAGACATGATAAACCAATATGGACACAATTGGGATTTTTTATTATCAATGTGTAGCCGATTTTTGTTACACCATCTAGATTTACTTCAAGCCACTTTATTCTAAATAGAACCTTCAATTTACTTTTTTTTTCAATTCTGCGTCTCTAAAATTCTTGAAATCTTGGGTTTTTTCAACAAGATGTGATGCATTACATGCCCCCCTTATTATGCCTGGAGATAGAAACATGCCCCCCCCCCCCCCCCCCCCATTGGCATGATGTCATTTAAGGACCGCCTCCTATGCCATGTAAGTCAAATTGACTTCTTGACTGTCAATAAAAGATCTGCTACTACTAAAAAATTTTGCTTTGAACAAAACTCACTAGATCTACCGCTGTGTAAGCTGCTCATTTTGTAGGTGGATCTCAGGTCTGGGATTCATCTGTCCTACCTCAAGTTCCACTTGGCTTGCCCACAGAACCACACGGAACTGTGGCTTACCCTAGCCTGGGAGGCAGGCCTTACTTTCGAATCTTTTAAAATATATTATTGGACATGTTTAACTCAAACGTTGAGTTTTAGATCAAGTTCTAAATATGCAAATGGTATTCTTGAAGATAGCGTGACGTCATATAATTTCGCTTGTCCCTGTCTTATCAGCTCTCTATGCTACCTTCACACCTGTACCAGATGGCCGCACAGTGCCAAAGGGACAAACACATCACGAAAGGGACACTGCTGGTACTCGCAGCCCCCCTCTGATTACATAGTACAGTGACCAGCCTATCATTTACCCCTGAGTCCAGCCTTTGACGTTTGAAACTAGCACCTGTAGAAAAATACAGACATAAGTTTGGCAAATTTAAGACCAATTTGCCACAGGTTAGGACAAATTCATCCGCATGAATTTTGATGGTTCTGACATGTGGCAAAACGTGGCTGCTCATCCTATCATTTAATTTTCAGTTCCTAATCAAATCTATTAAGACCTTTTTAAGGCCTCCAGCAAGAAAAAAAGTTAAATTTAAGACATTTTTAAGGCCTTAAATATGAAAAATTCAATTAAAGACCTTTTAAGACTTTTTAAGACTTGCGTGGGCACCTAGGCACCCTGATCAAGTCTACTCCACATTGCACACAGCATATCTACAGCGCCCTGACTGAGGGATTCACTATCTGATAGAATAGATTTACTGATAGTAGACCCTAGCCGAACCATCGACGCTACTGGTGTACTGCTATCGCAATAGCTTCCCGTCGGTACAGGGAAGGCTTAGCTAAGTAGACCCTAGCTCTGTGGATCCTTCTATCACAGCAGGCTATGTACGAAGACCCTAAGGCTTAGACTAGGCTAAGGCCTCACGCGTACCATCAGATGCACTACGTCTACGGTCTACGTACCTTGAGAGCTTTCTGCCACACAAGGTTGACTTTCTGCATTCGGAAAGGTGTTTTTGAATCTCGGCCAGCTTTAGGAGTATTTATGTGCTCGGCGTATTTACTGTTCCCTCCATCAATAACCGATAAAACCTGCAAAATTACGAATAACCAAAGCATGATACGCCCCTTGTCCGCCATGATTGTACCGTCCGATGGTTCCCGTCGTGAAAGTTACGATTAGATAAGCTACAAAGCGCTGTCTAGCCAAGTACCAGCTAAGTATCACTGACGTCATTTCCTGTTTTACAGGGGATTCCCCAACAGCCGCTTAAAATAGCACAAGGTGCTTCCTTGTGCAGACTTCAAGGTGTACAACAACTAGAATGTGTACTTCACCATCACCATAAAGGTTTACACCCTTTCATTTGGAAGTACATGAATCTAGAGCAAAAGAAGAGTACCTTTCCTTCATAAGAACAATCAAGAAATTACAGGACGAGTTGAAACAATGGATCCTTACCGTCGGACCTTGGTGGAGATCAGCAAACGACTCCGGCCAGGTGAACTGGAAACCATGAAGTTTATGGTTGCAGAACACATCCCCAAACGGCGAATGGAGGAGATCAAGTCAGCCCTACAGTTTTTTGATGCCTTAGAGGAAAGGGACATGCTAGGGCCAGATAATTTGGGAACACTGAGGCAGTTGCTTGTAGACTCTTCTGAGGGAAGGACGGATCTTGTGAGCCTACTCGACAAGGCATTGTTAGGTCAACAAACCCCCCTCTCTCCCAGACCACCATCTACACATCTTTCCCAGGGACAAGGTTAGCTTGATGATTAAAGTCAATTTTACCGGAGATTTCAAAGATTAGATTTCTGGACGGTTTCTGGACGTATATTTTAAAAAAATGTGTGGCCAACTGTCCAATTATATGTCTAGATCTAACGGTCATTTTATTGAAAGTAGATAGTCTAGATCTAGACTCTACCAGATAAATAGCTATGTTAGCACGGGTTAAAATAAACAGGGGCCCGAGTACTGAAAAATAAGGTCGGGCTCCTATATTCTCAGAGCCATGGGATCTAGTACTATGGGTACTATGCCCTAGTATAAATTTACAAGAGTATGCTCAAATCTGTCTGTCAAAACTACTCACTTTCTTACCTTTTTTTACATTTGGTTTTAATAAAAACTTATTCTTACAACAGTCCTCTTAGATGTATTTTTTTTAAATCTAAGTGAAGCCATTTGAGGGCCCCTAGATTTCTAAAGGTAGGGGGCTCGACTGGCCCGCACATGAGTCAGGCTCTGTAGTGGGAAGTTTGACTGCAAAAAGTATGGCTGTTGTAACAAAATTATCTCAGGGCAGGCATGTGTTCAGGTTTTCCTCATTATATAGATCAAATGACGTTTGGCTATTTGTGTCTCTAATATCTTTACAAACGAGCATAAACGTTATATTTTCAAGGCAATCACAGGAAACTTAATAATAATATCTTCATTTCTTCTCTTCCAGATTTTTCACAGGAATTTCAATACCTTAGCTCCCACCTAGGCCGTAACTGGAAGAAAATGTGTCGCCAGCTGCCGGGAATATCAGAGCAAGATCTAGATGCTGCCATTGAATATAGTCCAAGGGATTTACAAGAACAGATTCTTCGTACACTTCGGCTCTGGCAGTCAAAAAATACAAATACTGCTTCTTTGGAAACATTAATCCAGGCTTGTCGAAAGGCAGACCTGGCTCTGTATGCGGAAACAATAGAAGATCAAAACTTTAACTAACTCGGATGCTGCATTATGTACATGTATGTGTTAACCGGAAAGACAGGTGCTCGCACGATTATCATTTTAACGCCTGTGTAATGGAGAGACAAAGAATACGATTTTTTTTTAGGTTAAGAAGAGGCAATCAACTAAAAACCTAGCCACAGATGATTGGCTAAAAATTTCTTTTTTTGAAGAAATTTGGTTAATGAATGTAAAATGCATATTAAATACATGTACATATTTTAAAATATAAAAAGGATACTTGGCCGTTTCACACAGTTCGTCTCTTCAATGCGTATCTTTAATAGAAGAGGGACATACCTACACAAAGACAGCATCACGACCACCGCCACCATTTACTAGAAGACTTGCTGCATGTATTGCTGTACCCAACCCAGGTCCCTTATAGCTCGATGAAGAATATTGACTTGATCCCTAATTCACTGGACAATATTTGCATTGGCATGGATCATTTGGCGGCAATTGAGATATATCAACATCGACACGGAAGGTTGCCGAGTGTTTAGCACTAGTAAAGCATATTTCAAAACAAAACAAAAGTGATTATTTGTGAGAAACTTGCTTTAAAATCAAGGTAAATACAGTATAATCTTGTATGATTTAAGTCTATCCTACTCTATACTAGCATATTATACTGTACCATACAGGAAACAAAGCTAACGTCTGCCAGCTTCGTCTCATAATGCCCTACCCTGCATTACCATACGCTTTCTAGTTGGTTGACCTTGTGCATGATTCATCAAATTTGTCCTCAAAGGTTGATATGTTCAAGCAGCATTAGACGGGCAGAAAAAGATGCCTTTTTAAATGCCATATATGAAATAATTTTTAATTTAAAGTTAATCAGTGTAACTCAGATTCAATGGAAAGGAATAGGGGTAATCAATTATCGTTTGTACTTTAAATGACAAAGACGCATTACCTACATCTCCCACAGAAGTCAAGTCAGTCTATAATCAAATCTTGTCGAAGAAAATTGACTCGAGAGCCTGCATTATCATAATGAGATCACGTGAAAGCTAACTAATTATTTCTTAATAACAGAGACTTAGCTTTTCTGCAGCTTACATCTTCAAATAAAAGTTGCGACTAACAGTATTTTGTAAAAGGTTTTTTTTTTCGGGTTTCCAAACCTTATCGAATTTCAGAGGGAGCTGCCATGATATATAGTGTTTACAAAAGTTAATATGTACAAAAACAGATTCCTTCACCATGAAACATTTTTTTCTCGTGTACATTATTTTGACGAGATAGTTTGACTTGTAGTAAAACTGTCAACTTTGGTGCTTATCTCATTTAGTACATTGATATCAAACAGCAGATGCAAACTGCAAGCGAAGTTTCTTTGAGGGACATGGATTCAAGTATCACAAGGGAGTCTTTTTTTTTTTTTGCTTTTTTTTTTTTGCTTAGGGTAATGACTATTAATACATAGTCTGCTTGACTTATGGTAAGTAACTCCTTTAACATTTAAAGATCATATTTCTATCTCATTAATTCGACATGTCTGTTTGACATCAGCAATTATTTATAAAAAAAAAATTTAAACCTACCTAAAGCCAAAGCTTAGTCGAGAACTTTTTTTTATATAAAAGAACCATTCTGAAATGCTTTTTCTTTCGAAACTTTTAATTGAACGACTTAACGTACAAACATTTTGCACATGTGATATTCAAGCAGTTGTCAATGTTTAGAAAATTTGTTACAATAAATGCATAGACATGGAAAACGCTGGCTTAGACCTATAATTGTCTTAACACTGCAAATCTGTGTACAGTATTCAGTAATACTCAGAAGCTAGGCGTTTATTTCGACGTAGTTATGAAAAGCGAAATCCGATGAATAGGCTACAAGACGGCGGCAGAAGTTCCACGTGCAAAGAACTTGACGTTTTTATCCATTATTTTGAACTGCATAGAAGACGAACGATCTACTGAAGGTTTCGACTGATCGGTATCCTTCCACTGAACCTTCATCTGAAAAAATAAAGTAACATTAAATTTCTCGAGCTACAGGGAAGTAATTTCATTCTCATTCTGGATAACTACCAGGGTACTATAAACTACTAGAAATTTTGTTTTGAAACTCACATAGTCTAGAACATGGTAAATATTACACAATTACAATTACACAATTACATGTAGAACCACACCTTTATGGAATATGTTAATATTTTCAGTGTGCCAATTTCTTGCAGAGTTGTTAGCACTCTCTAGATTTAAATTACCATGGACCCTGGAGATCTTTAGGAAACTATAAAAACTTGAATTTGAAGTTAGTTTCTAACCTGTCCATGAACGTCTCTGCAGTATCCACTTGGTAGACCGCTTGTACTGATAATACAGTCACTCTGGTGCTGAAGATAAAGCGAAATAAATTCGCCCTCATCATCCTCTGCCTCTTTGTCTAAGGCCAGACCTGTCACCAGGCATCCTACACTGTTCTCACTACCACACATTAAGTTCCTGACATACTGAAGGAAACTTAGAATGTCTTTAGGTGTTACACCCAGTATCCAAAGAATGCTTATGTCATCAAACAGTACAAGCGTGGGAGTTTTATCCTTGTTTGGAAAAGAGTCAATCGTTTTCTTGATCAAGTTCATAAGGGGTTTCAGTGAATGGGTTGGCTTGTCTTTGAAGAGAACTAATGGGGAGTCAGGGTCTTCAGGGCTTTTCTGCTCTTTGTCTTCCACTATTGTTCGTCCGATCATTGCTAACCCCTCGACAAACACCAGATTTCCGGCCTGTTTACATTTGTTTAGGTCAACACCAAGTTTAGTCGCAACATTTCGGTAATGGTTGTAGGCTTGTGAAAGCCCCACCAAACAGACGTTGAAGTCACATCGCAGGTAGAGGGCCAAGAAATGGTGAAGAACGAAGCTAGAATCAGCTTGTGATTCTGTTACCAGGAAAGATTTACCATCTGGAGTCTTATCCACGCCGATGTCAAGAATGTTATTCAGTTCATAAATCATTTCGCTGGATCACTTGATATCTAGAGTGCAAAACAGACAGCACAGTGCCTCTCGTGCGTCAGTTCATGGGCGCGGCCATCTTGGTATTGTAGTGTACCTCTTATCGACCAGGGGGCGCTTCAGAAATTTCAAACCAGGGGGCGCCACTGACACTGCGCTTCAGAAATTGTAAACCAGGTGGTGCCACTGACATTTCACTTCTCATGACTGCCTTTCTCATTTTAGATTATTTCTCTAAGGTAAATCAAGCGTAAACTGAGGACTTTTATTTATCAGAGGTACTTAAAGAGATGTGTTCTTCCCCTTTTTTTCCCCCTTAACTTACACACATAGCAGTCTGGGGGTGGGGGGGGGGGGGGGGTACTCAAAATATCCTCAGAAATCATTTCTAGCATCTGAAACACATGTCCCGAGTGCCTATTTACTATTTTATCTTCTGTTGATCCATTCTTTCGGACTTTATCTCTTTTTTTATTGAAACAATTATTTCTGAAATATTTAGGGTAGGTCGGGTTTCCTGAACACAAATTTCTTAAAGCCTTATATATATAGTGGTAATTTGTCAGTAATCACCAAGACGTCTGAATCAATAGCCAAATCATAAATACTGGTCGACTGGTATTTCTGCTGTTCAAGCGCGTGATATCATAAAAATAATTGTAGTTACTAAGCTAGTGAGTAAAATGAATACATCTGGATTCTGGAGTCGCCTAGAAAACAAAGACCAAATAATTCCTCCTTGGTACACGTTTCCAGAATGTAAGTTTGTAAACATACATTAACGTCAGCATTTAACAAATTTACAGACTGCACATATGCGTGAATCTGTTGGTGCAAAGTAATTTACACAGTACACCTAGTTTATCTAAATGAGATTTATTATACACACGAACTTGATTTGATAAAGATTTCTTTTGTAAGTCAGCCTTTGTAGGATAAATGAAGTGACTATGTAATCGATGAGGAATATGGTAGAAATGCTCCTTTACAATAGAATGCATTTTGTGCATCTAGAAAGACCTGCTTCACTGATAACGGGATTTTTTTTTTCTAAATCAATGTAATAACATATGCTTTGTTAATGTCTTCACACAACAATTTAAATCAGGTTGACTTTATCATTTATTGAATACATGAAATGGAAGGCAATGTGGTATAATTATGACATAAATTCAGTTGGAACAATACAGCTTATTTCAATGTGATAGTAAAAGTTCAAACTGTTACATGATTAGAACATTACATCACACATTAATTTGATATTACAAGTTCTGATCGATACATGATTGGCACCCAATTCACACTGCAATTTCTTCACGATGGGTTTTATGACAACAGGGGTCTGAAATTTTTTAAAATTTGCGTACGTTACTGTACAATTCAAATGCGTACTATACGCCGTATGCGGGTCTAAAAATAGCGCATCGCGCGGCGAAATTTCGCGGAAATCGCAACTGGAGGTTGGGTGGACGTTTAACATAGGATCCTATGGGAGAAAACATGATATTTCGTTGTAACTTTTTGAATTTCACTCCAATCTTAATACAGTAAATGAGAAAAAGTTTAGAATTTATCCTAGGAATGCGATACAAGCCTTCAAATTTTCGCATTTGGTCAATTTTTCGCATAATCGCGAAAATTCGCGTTTTCTCCATAGGCCCCAATGCTAAACGTGGTCACTTCTGGAGCCCAGAATTTCACAGCGCGATGTCGAAAATCGCGGGTATACCGCTAACCCGTTTACTCCGTATAGGCCAAGGGGGTCTAGAATCCGGGAAAATTTGCGTACGTACTAAATGGAAGGCCCCTTAGTAAGTCTATAGCACCAGTATCCATTTATAGTGTTCGCCAATAACATTGGACACCGTTAGCAGCTTTTTTTTTTACAACTAACACATGCTTTTGAAATCCCTGTTTTTATGGCTTTGGTATTATCCATGGACTTTGGAAAAACAGCACATGCACAAAAAAGAAGTTGAAAACCATGACCGTTAACTGGGTAACTATCAATCACGTTTGACTATTAGAAAGTTATACAAAAATCAGCCCAGTTTGCAAACAATTTCACATGCTAGTGGATAGGCTTTCACAAATAATAGGCTTAAGTGTTTCTGTCGGCTCGAATGAATGATTAAGAAGAGGGTTATTTCCAACACTGAGAAATGCTAAAATAGCTTGGATAAATACAAGAAAATTGAATATCACCACAGAGCAAACATTGTGCATCTTTTTATAACCTTATTCAAGTTACTGGCGTACTTTTTTCTACAATATAATGTTCCCAAACCAAACTGAATCCCCAAACCAAACTGAAAACACCCTTAATTGACGAAATAACAGATTATCAATATAAAACAGATCGTTAATTTTTACTGTTAGGGCCTTGCATGGTCTGTTTTTTTACATATTCAGTTATTTAGACCCTCCTTACCTATCTACACAAAGTTATAAAATATTACACACAAGCAGCATTAGCATATATATGTGGAAGGCGATTCTGGTGTGTGTGCATTTTCCACACGAGAGCTCAGTCTAGCCAGCGTTGTAGGGGAAACTTCTTCACGTTCGATGGTATCAGGTAAGATGTGCAGACCAGAACACAACTTTTAAGCTGCCTCGGCATCACCTGTACCAACTCCAGGGTTGCTCAGGTCTACGTCAGTGTCCAATGAAGAGGTTTTGATGAGTAAATCAGTTTTTTCAAACTCGGTAGGATCACTAAATGTTGAGTTATCATCAAGGGTAAGCTTTGAAGACGTGTTGGAGGGCCCTTGCGTTTTGAGATTAGGGTCAGTTAGTTGGTCTGAGTCCCTTATGACTATCTCTTGAGCCAGTACAGGCATTGGGGATTGACCTTGGCTCAATTCAAATGTTATGGGAACAGCGTCCGAAGTCTCCAATCCCTTTGACACTTTACAAACTTGTTGCATTGGTTGAACAAATGGCGCACCATCGCTTTCTGCAATAACAGTGGATATGGTGGACAACTCAGGGGAGGGCAAATTGTCAGAAGCTTCAGGTGGGCCTTGAAAATGAAAATTTAATTCATGCGACGACATTAAATTGAAGCCTCTTGATTCAGTTGGACTCCACTCAAGACCACTGGCTGCCGATTGCTGATTACCATGGACCACACATTTTCCCAGGCGATCTTCTGCAAGGCTGATCTGGTGCTTGCTAGCAGGTGTTTCTACTGTGCTGGAAATTTGGGACGGGGGCGGTTTTGGTGATTCCGTATCAACAAATTCGAAGAGATGGTGATTGTAGCCAACCGACTGAAACCCTGTGTTGTCATAAAACCCATCGTGAAGAAATTGCAAGTTGGCCTGCCCATGTTGTTGGCCTATGACACCCACCGACTGGGGCTGGCACAGCGGGGGCAGGACGGACTGGACAGGGAGGTGGGGTGTAGGTGGGTGAACAAACTGAGGCTGGACGAGGTTAGTGCACCAACAGGCTGGTGGGGCACTTGGAGTGTGCACCTGTGGGTTGGCACAAAATAGAGGGAAGGTTGGCTGACAAGTTGACAAACGATAACGTCTTTTGGATGGCTGCTTTGGTGATTCAGGGTGTTTTCTCGATCCTGGTGGGTTGGGAGGTTGGTTGTCTCGGGTGTTCTCTAAAACATCATCTGTTAACCAGGTGGTCGACGATTCAGAGTGTGGTGACTGTTCGAGGAGGCCGTGGCATTTTGGGTCCTGTTGTGCCTCCCTCCGGACCACAGGTGGAGAAATACGTGAACTCATTATAACCTGTGACGGGTCACAGGTTTTCACGGGGCGTGAACTCATCAAAACCTGTGACGGGTCACAGGTTTTCATGGGGCCTAAAACCTGTGAGTGTGACGTTTCAATAAACTTCACATGACCTAGGCCGAGACCCTTTCCTGTTGTTTCTTTGGCTTTGGGATTGTTAGGTCTGATGCCTGCTTGACTTAAAACACCAGAACTGTTACTGGTATTCTGATGGACTGATTTCAATGTGATCGAATCTTCTGAAATACTGGTTGCCAGAAAACAAACACCACTCCCATCATGGATTTGTTTTTTATCGACGGTAGCACATCCTGGCCCGTACACGTCTTTTCTGTGAATTTTTGCTGGACGACCAAAATCACTTGGATCGGCTAATGATGGATCAAGAGCACTAAATTCTTCATCACTATCGATATTGTCTGATGTACACGTAACACAACTCGGACAAGTTTTCTTCTTTCCAACGATGCTACGTTTAGGTCTTGGCACTTTCTTAGCATTTGTTAGACCAGTCTTGAGCCTAGCCTTTGTTTTAGCTCGTTGGTTTATAACTTTGTAACTATGCCTGCCCTGCTGTTCTTTAGCTTTCTTTGACCCTCTAACACCTGTACAGTTTTCAGCCATCGTAAAACTTTGTCCACAAACCTCAAAATGTTGTCGTACTTTGCGGCGAGTGGCAACCTTGGGAAGCAGCTCAGGAGATGACAGTTCAAAAAATGGATGCGAAAAGTAATAGATTCCAGGATAGCTTGTGTTATCGAAGGACCATCGAAACCCATACTCTCTCATTTGACGTCGGAAGTTTTGAAACGATGTTATTCTTACAAGGTTGGGGTACGTTCTGAAAACTTCCGTCTCAAAACGTTGTTGGTTGACGGCGATGGACGTTCCGTCCTCCGTCCACTGGATCAGGTCCGACTCGGGGTCAGTCGCCGCTCGCCACAACTTCTCCGGGAACTGAGTGAATGTAGTAGCCTGATCCTGTGATTCAGCCATAGAGATAGACTTAGCACTGTCAAGCATGGCTTTCCAGCAATTGTTATGAAGAAAAATGTCCCTATTTTGCGCGCTTTTAAACAGCGTCAACGTGAAAGTGGCGCGTAAAATTCTGTGACGTTGTGTTGTGACGTTTGTCACGAAACATTGCTGAAGCGACATGCAAGCTGATCGACAGTCGATGCAATTTACAAGTTTTTGGATGGAACTCATTACTAAAATTACAATCTATATATTTTAACTCAAAAAATATAGTGTAATCCCCACAAAAAGGTTTAATGATCTAGCAGAACACATTTGTGTTATGCGAGTCCGTGGCTTGTCGCACCTGCAACTTGCAAGTCAAACACAAATTCTCCGACAGTACAAACGTGTAATTTTCTCGGATTGGATCTAGATCTACAGTTACTTGGTCAGTATTCTCTAACTCTCTTTGAAAACTCTCTATTCTTGGATGATTTATTATAGTTTCCTTTACGATTTACATTTTCATTGATTTTCAAGCACAACTGAAGCGCTCGCCGACATCATGTCCCAGCGCGGGAAAAAGACATTGTCACACAGCGCCGCGAATGACTCTAGCGGCCAAAATTGGCAAAAGTTGCAACGGGTTCACATGATCCCTATTTTGCACTTTCTACAATAGAAGTAAAACATCCGGTCAAGCGTCAAAACATCCAACTCTTCGGCATGGGTTTGCAAAAACAATAACCATATCTTGTTTATAAGTAATATATACTTCTATATTTCTTTGTCTTATGTGAAACAATAGCCTGAACAGTTTCTGTGCATTTTCACTTTTAAGATTCCTTGATAAAACTTACGGTGACTGAGGCCACCATTCGCTCACGTCTTTCGATAACCTAGTCTTAGAATGAGTTAGATAACGACGTAACGTTAGTCCACTCTTTACAGTAGTAGTAGTAAAGTTGGACAGCTGATGTTATGATATTGTTGAGTGAATAAGTTGATGATGATTAGTTTACGACTCCGTAATTATATAGTGTTTACATGTATCGTAAGCTTAAATTAATGTATAATGTATTAATGTATATTGCACTGCGGCTGCCGAAAAGCTTTGCAGCACATGTCAAATTGGTTATTGCAAGGCTAAGGCTATATTGGTAAAATAATTATTATATTTCCCTGTTTCAGTGTTTGATATTCATGCAAATTTGCCTGGGTAACGATTAATGAAGCACCAGATTTCCTAATGAATTTACAAATTTCAAATAGATTCTCGAAAGAATAAAATATGGTCGCCCAGAAGAGGAGTTTATTTCAGTTGATTCAATCTTCACTATATAAACTAAAATACCTTAAGCTTAACTTTTCTTGTGATATTAACTTGATGTCTGGTCATAGTCAACGTCATTGACCCCTAACGTGCATTAATTCCTGTCATTCAGACAGAGAGATGGCCCTGCTGATATAATTCTGTGAATTTTGACATAAAGTTATAAAATATGTTTCGGCAATCAGTGATTGAAATAATAGTATTAGATCTTGGCCCCAGTTGGGCCCCAAGTTTCAGAAATCTAGGTGAATTGTAATATCCCAATTTCAAACCTTGCATCAAAATTTCTAGGAGCTAGTCTGAACTAGTAGAGAAAGAAGGGGATCTAGCGGCCTAGGAGCCAAAACCTCTTTAAACTTTTGAAAGGCCTCAGGCCACCTGGCCAGTGGTTATTTTAATCCCTGTCCTCAGGCTAGATCTCTAATGCAGGCCAGGCCTGAACGAGACAACTTAACTTGAGACTCCATCTAAATATTCAATTGGGCGTACGTGCATGTGTCTGGGTCTGCGGATTCTACCAAGAGACGACCCATTCCATGTTGCCTTGTTCTTTTGTTAAACATTGCAAATTCTTCAGCAGCAGCTAATCTTGGGGGTCTTTCCATGATGAACTTGGCCTAATACACTGTATTACGTTTACAAAGTTCAATGAATTTTTTTTTTTTCCCTTCCAGAATTATGCTTTAAGACAAAGCGGACTCTCGGGATATGGCAAGACTTGATAAAGAAATAAGTGAAGCAATAAAGGAGCATCGTTCACCAGGGGAGATACTGCAGCTAGCATACGAGAAGTTCCCCAGGGACAATGATAATGAACGGCCGTGGCAGCAGATGCGCCATGCTGTTCTCTGTGATGCCGTGGAAAACAACCATGTGGACTTGGTGCAAACCATTTTCAACGAGGGGTATGACGTTAACTCATCGCGGTGGCTAACGTCTCCATTTTATATTGCCTGTGAGAAACGAACCGCAGATATCATAAGTATTTTTGTCAAGCAAGGCGCTGATTTGTTCAGGAAATCCACGGGTCGGGTGGTCTCTTATTCCCACCTAAAGTCCCCGATAAATCTCATTCTGGAACTAGACCGCGTGGAACTCTTGGAGATCATGACTCCACTGTTGGAAAAGAATCGCATTGAACTGTTTTCTTTCCGGACTGCCCTGCATTTGGCCTGCCAACACGGGGCTGTGAAGTCGGCAAAGTTTCTTCTGGAAAAGTTCCCAAAGGACATCAACTCTACCGACGTACATGGCAACACCCCTCTCATGTTGGCGGTCAAGGAGGGGGCTGACATCGTGCGGTTATTACTGGAGTACAAGGCGCGGGTGGATGTGCGCACCAGTGAGAACAGACGCCAGTGCCTGCACCTCCTCCTGTGTGTTGCCCTGGGCACGGGCCACGCCTACCTGCCTAGAGACACGTGTGACGTCATGAAGCTGTTGATTGAGGCTGGAGCTGACGTGAACGCTGAGGACATAGGAGGGGAGACGCCCCTGTCCCTGGTGTGTGGCCAGATCCGGGTGGAGATGCATCAGTGGGCGCAGCATGTACGGCCCTACAGCCGTAACGTGCACCACCAGATCATCAAGGACTGCATTGAGCTGCTCATCTCCAAGGGCGCCAGTCTCAACACGGGCAGTGGCAACCTGCCGCTCAACGTGGTGCTAAACGCCGTGCGCGCCGACACCGACATGTACACCGGGCGACGCCAGACGGCCACCGACTCCGAACTGCACAGGATGAAAGAGACGCTCGTCTTCTCCATCGAGCTGCTCGAGTACCTGCTCCAGCAGGGTGCCGACCCCGACCTGCCCAACGTGTACCTGCAGACGCCGCTCACCCAGATGTTTGTGCACCTATACTCCAACAGTTACGTGGACAATGAGGCGCTGTCCGAGGTGTGGCCGCGGGTACGCCAGGTGTTCCTCCTGCTCCTCAGACACGGGGCCAGGAAGTGTGAGCTGAGAGAGGCCTTCTGGCAAAAGCCACACAACAATGATGTTATTCTTATGGTCCTCAACAGCATGCCCCACCAAGTGTATGCTAAGCAGACTAACGACGTGTGTTCGTACATACGAAACCGACCCCCATCACAGCAGCCCGGTATCAGGAGTCACCACGAATGGATCCTGGAGGTAGCCTCTGCCCCACGATCACTCAAGCAGATAGCGCGAGTGGTCCTTTATGACAAACTGCAGAAGACTCTGATCGAGTCGACACCAAAGCTTTTATTGCCATCACTCATTAACGACTACATTCTGTCTTTTGAAGACTGACTCGTTTGCTTTCCCGTTGTTTACTGCCTAAAGGCATTACATAATTGAAACTACACTCTTCTGTAGTGTAGGAAGTATATTAAGCTTTTGCTTAGAACCAAACACTTAAGACTGTTAATTTTTGTGTCTTATGTAAGTATTGTTTATGTAAATATTTATTGATTTCTCTGTTGTCCCAGTGAAAGTGCAGTGATACTGTACCGTACGTTGTTCTGTTTTTCTCAGTTATAAACTAGACACGTCAAATAGATAATCGGAATTTCCATGCAATGTTAAACATGCTAAAGATTGTTATCGTATTCCACTGCCTCAGTTTTTCTGGCTTTTAAGTTTTATATTTCTACTAGTACTAATGCATTTTTGCAACAACAAAGTTTCACATTTTATCCATCGACTTTTCATAATGCCTACAATAAACTCTACGCAAATTGAAGTTGTCTTTGTTACTAAGACAAAAATACTAGTTTGATTAATTCAACGCAGTAGGGGATGGATGAGAACATAATTGTTAATATTCAAACGAACTATTCGTATGTTGAGAAGGGCCCACAGAATTCTAAAACAGTTGGGTATCGACAGGGCACCCAGACTTTGACTCATGCTTGTCCTCAAAGGGATAACGGACTGTTTCACAACGATTAAAAATCCACAAGATCTACGTGATCGCCTTTATAGAAAGATTGATCGTTCAAGGAAACGAGAATTTCGCCCATTGCAATTATTGGAAGTTAGTTAATACCGTTAAGCTTGAAAAGTAGATTTCATAAACAATTAAGAAATGTAGACTTCTTAGTTTTTGCGCATTTTTCACAGATTTTTCCGAATTTTCTGAATTTCCAAGCATTTTTTTCATATATAAACTTGAAAAATGACCCAAGCAAGCTTCCATCCATTTGTGAGACAGTTTCCTAAATCATATAAACCCAAGAATCGATGCTACATCTTTTTCTCTGATGCTACTTCTTTTTCTCTTTTATCTAGGTTAGATCTAATTAATGCTGCATTATAGTGAATTCATTTCTATAAATATTTTGTTGAAATATTATTTCTGGTCCTTAGTGCGCGAAAACTGGCTCCTCTACGTCTAAATATTATGCTTTTAGATTAACTTTAAGATAAACGGAATTTAATAATCGATTTTTATGCCATGAATTTTTCCTAGACTATAAAACGCCACTGGCTGCCCTTACAACATGACATAACATCGACGGACGTCGTAATAACGTCGACGAACCTCACGGATCGCTTTTGTTTCCGCGGACACTAGACATTTCTTGTTTGAAGATAAAATGTATTTTCTAACATAAAGGATGGTTTACAATTTACGATTTGCTTTAGGTGTGAAAACGGCCGACTTATTATGAAATCGTAAGGATGTAAACTCACCTAAACTTTTAAGGTGGCAAAATTTCGAAATATCCATTTCTTCCTTTAAGTTTAAGGAAAATGTATGTGAGCTCCGTCCAGACGTTTAAGGACGCTTCAATTGAGTTTAAATCAGGAAAAAGTTTAAGGTAAGGAGTTTCGAAATATCGGGCCTAAGCCAGCAGCTTCCCGTCAGTACAGGGACGGCTAACAGAATTAGTTACACATCAGCGAGTGCGAGTGCCGATGGGCGATAATAGGTGAATTTAAAGTACCGCGTCTTTTACGCTTCGTTGCCGTTTCGGCTGCACGACTATCATTCCTGTTTTTACCCAGTACCCCGAGTTCTCGGACGCGCAACTTCGCGCTCAGACACAGGTTAAATAAACTACAACTTCAACTTTCAACTTTATGTCTTTCCCGTCGCTATGTTCACAGTGCGATGCACTAACGGCTGGGGATTCCCCCAAACCCTTAGACTCGCATCTTCCGACCCAAGGGGGTACCGGTTTTTAATGGAACACCGGAAGATCGACTGAAACTGGGTCCCCGTGTGTTTCATAAAAGCATTAGAATCACATAGGATCACTACTGGCATGATTCCAGCGAAAATTTTTGCTGGGTACGGCGTCCAAGAAACGAACATTGATTTTAAGGAAGCTGGTAGCCATCCATTCAGGTGAACAAACAACATCCTTAAGGAAGATTTCGCCCATGAGCTTAGATAGCCTTGATCGACTGGATTACGCTGGGCGAAAAATAACAGTGTCCCAAAACCAGAAATATATGTTGGACCTATCAAGATCACGTCCAAACAAAAAAATATATGTTACAATGTTTTTTTTTGAGCGAGAGCTTAAGAAAGTTAATTGGCTTGACTTGAAAGATCTAAGGATTTTGAAATTTTCCCTCCAAGGGCACATTTGTGATCAGTACGTTATCCCTTAAACGAAAATGTGGGGGGTCCTCTAGCCCCAACCTTGATACTGGAGTACGAGTTCTAGGGGGAGATACTTTTATGGGGTGGACAGGGCACCTAGGACGCTCGATTTGGTGAGGTCTGGAAACGTCAATGTTATAATGTATGTTTTACCAGCACTTAATTTTAAAAATTATTTCCCCTAAATTTTTCAATAGAACGTCTTTCAATCTTAGAAACGTATCCACTACTTACTCTTCATAATACTTTTATTTACGAATCATTATTAAAGCAACATGATCATGCGTTATTCGCTCTTTCGTAGTCTCATATCCTATATAATATTATATAGCAATATTTTCCCTCGATAATAGACACGTTCATTGTATATTCTATTCAAAAATTATTGTATACATCATTAAAACGGAAAGGAGCTTTTATAGTGTAGCGGGGAAACCTGATTTCGCAGCACGTCTTTGTATTCATCAATAAAACTGAAATGTCTTTTTCTAAACCACGTATATGACCATAAAAACAGCGCAAGACAGTACCTCACTGTCGCAATACGTATATGCACTACACACAATATCGATGTAGGTGCTTTGTTAACGTTGGTGTAAGTCTTCTCAAAATAGCAGGTTTCTTTAATTATCATGTTTAGGAATGTTTGCATTATATTGAACAATCGTATAGATAACAAAATTATGAAAGGTGAATGTACTTCCAAAATGGTATTAGTGTTGTGAACATGAAAACAGCACAGTACAATTTGACAGTTTTTACAGTGCCATGTAAAGATCAACAAGGTAACTTGACTTCTGTCAGTTAAATTTGTTTGCAGTCTGGGTATATAAGGACAAAACAACACCGCGCAGTGATTGATCTGCTGTACCTCCGTTTATCCTTAGCATGGTTTTCACTTTCGTTTGATATATTAAACAGCATTCTATACCCATTAATGAGCGATTTATGGAGAATTTCCATAAATTGCTCAGGTGTTGTCTACCTTTAAATGGGATAATAGGACTAACTTACCATCCAATGAAAGATGTAACCAGATGTATGGGAACAGTCAGAGAACCATTCACATGATATGCGGAAACCATACCCTTATATATATCTTATTTATACGTGAAATGAGGGTATGAACTTAACATCAGCTGATCAAGGGCATTAACACTATAACAGTACACTATCATTGAATCGATTGTAGTTTCCTACAAAAGTTAATGTAATACAACTTTAACAATGTATCAAAATCAGTACCTGAGGGGACCAACAGTGTTGGAAGACCCTGTAGATCCCAATGTTTTCCAAGTGGTTCCTCTCTGCTCCGATTGCGGTGTGTCAAAGTTGGGCTGAGGGAGTGGGGGCACCACAAACGACCTGGTCCTAACCACACTTTTACCACTTGTGCTTGAGGTGTTCCTCATAAACGAACCTGTCATGGAAGTCACTGACAAATTGGGGTCCTTGGTTGCGGTTTCCCACTTAAAGAACCCACAGCCTTGTTTCTTGGTCCCACCAAAACCCCTAGTGGTGTTGTCTAACGGGGAGGTGCCTTTCTTCCGGCCAGCCGGGCAGCAGAAGAAGGCCCGGCCCTGGTTGGGGCCTGGCGACTGGACCAGTTTGCGGTGCGTCCTCCGCCCACACTCACACATGGGTGGGGTGCGCTTCATACTGCTGCTGGAGGCCGCCAGCAGGCCGCCGCTCGTGTTAGGGGTCCTGTAGTTGGCTGGGGTAGTCACTGGTGTAGGTTTGTGGACGGAGGGGGTGTGACGTGGTGTGATCGTGTTAGTTGTGTTTTGCAGAGCTTTCCTCTCGGGTCTGCCTGACGAGGATGAGGTGGGTGCAAACGTCCGACCGCATAACGGACTGGGAGTCTTGAAAGGTCCACCAACTTTAGTTTTAACCACCCCGACAGGACTGGGGACTTTGAAATTGCTGGTGCAGTTACTTATCCCGATTGGGGATGGGCCCCCGGTTACGTTCCTTGGAGCTTTTGTTTTTCTGTCATCTTTATCACAGTAAATGCTGAACGAGTTTCCCTGAGGAACCGGGTTCTTTGTCTTTGTTTTCGTCGTCTTAAAAGTACTAGAGCTGCATCCCAATATGGGTACGCGGGTTTGATTCTCCCGCGCGTGTTTCTGGTCTGTCGACAGAACTACTGTATGAAGTTCTGGAGACTTGCGTTGCTGTGTTGCCCGGGAATCTGTACTACCTTCCTCCGTGGTGTCATTGCAGTCTATATAGGACGATATCAATTCTGTACTGGCAGTTTCTGAAGGATCCTCTGGTGAAGTCTGAAAGTTAAACCATTCACCTTATATCTGGATGTGTATATAAGAAGTTTGAGTACAGTGAGACTTCTGAAAGTTAGTTTTGTTTTAAGTAAAAAAAGAATCGAAAACATTCTTTGGTTACAAAAGTTGAAATTTATTTGTCACCTATCGGTACAACCATTCCTGCTTAAAATAGTGTTTATAGGTATATGTAAAATTCAAACTAAAAATGTACATATAAACATGTAAAAGCATGACTAGATTTTTCCAATTGGGTACACATTTAAAATATTATATATCATAAAATATATTTGTGGCTCAAGAGTCGATATACCAGCTCAGTTCTTCACCCTTACCACAGTTGTGCGAGACGTAGATGTCTTTGACTGATTTGTCATTAATTGTCTCGGAGGTCCAATCACGTTTTGCTTTTGGTTACTGGTAGCTTCAACTGCTGCCCCATTAGCGGTGCGTAAACTGTTCACGGGGACAGATACCTGAAATAGACAAATCGCGAGATTTCATTGGTTGCGACTCATTTTACATTATGAGTTTATGACACTTGATTATGCAGTTGTAAGTTGATCGTGCTTTGTACAGGCTTTGCGTGAACATAGTGCTCCCCAAATATTTTCTTAACTGAAAGGAAAAATACAAAGGAGTCTTCAAACATTGTACCATTAGAGTACATGTACAGACAAGCTTTACCTGAGGTTTAGGCTGGCCACTGTTGTCATTAGGAAGGCAGTGTTGGGCTTGGGGTGCAGCGATGGCTTTTGGAATGGTTATTTTGGGGCCCGCTCGTCCTGTCTGCAACAAAACAATGACGAGTCAACGCTGGGTTAGTGGGGAAAATAATTTTCAGTTCATAGAAGTTCGAAATTTGTAGTGTTCGATTGGAAATACTTTTGGCAAAAAAAAGTGTCGCTGTGGTTGCAAGAAATCATAGATTTAGTTTAATTCTGACAAGAATACGAATTCATTTAAAAGAAGACTCAATCAGATTCATTAATCTTACTGTTATGAATTTTATTATTTTTCAAACGGTTAGATCTTAAAGATGGCTCACTAGTACAGGCATGTTTTTTGAAAGTCCAGCTATTTCTAGAAATATCGTTCAAATCAAGGCATTTAGTTTGAAACGTTCTAAAATTAACTGTCTCGGTTCCTTAGAACATGCATCAATTTAGAAAAATTTTGCAGGTCAAACAATATACCAGCATTTCTAACCTAATAATTTCCAATTGCTCTCAAAACACAACTCTGCATTTTAAGGAATATAAAGCTGATGTTAGGCTGCGACAGTCCGTAGAACTAGGGTTGCAATAGTTTTGTGCGACCAAAAAGACTTACAAGGGGCGGAGTGAGTGTTTTGGTGACCTGAAGCTGACACCCGTCCGTCATCATCCTCCAGGCCAACTTAGCAGTGTTCCTGGCATCACACAGGCCTGTTTGGTGGAATACATTTAACACATTCTATGATCACTTTCTATCAGTGAGAGACATTGATCTAAAAAGACTGAAGTCTTTCAATTTTTCCTAAGTTACTTATATAGTTACACGAACAGTGTTGAATCTTAAGACTTGAAATCCTACCAAATGGCATTACACATTCTGAAGTAATTGTAATTCAACACCTCAAGCCATCTCAGGTGTATTCAGTATAACTGACTTGTTACATCTTGTTATGGATTTCTCCAGGGATTTGAAGCCATAGGGTATATTACCTGAATGTTCACGTCCTTCAAAAGATATCCCCAGATCCTGAAGAGCGCCGTTTAAACCCTGTGGCCGACGCTGGTAAAAGTTCTGTGGGTCAATTAAAGCAGAAACAAAATTGAAATTAACATTGATCTGGATACATTACAATGACATGAGTTGTGTAAAACATGAATAGGCGACCTTGTAAATTCAACTTGTATATTATTAATGAGTACGATATAAGTAAATTCAGATATAACTGACCCTGTAGGTTGCCCGTAGATCTATCCAAGAATTGAGTTCCACTGGTTTACGTATCTGTTTTCTGCGAGTTTCGTACTGTAAGCACACACCTAAATCCCAGTCTGAAAATAGAAAGGTCAATTCAGGCATGAAATTCACTGAAATGTTTATTCGCAAAATCTATATGAACTCAACGTTTTTTTCACTTTTTGAACTTGAATTTCTAAATTACAATTTCATTCTAACCTTCACTTTTATAAAAGATATTTCAGTTTCAAAAATAAAAGCTAAAAAACAATTTTCGCAATTTCCGGTTTTCTCATTTTATTGTCTCTTTTATTAAAAGAATTAGATGAAAATAATTTTTGTGAGCATGGCACAAAAGGCTGTTTATTACATAGCTCTTTCCTTAACCAAGTCAATAAACATAGTTCTAGATAAGAATTATATGCAATCTTAACAAATATCCCTTTGGAATTAATAACATTTCTTATTCCTTTAATCACGCTATGAATTGAGAATTCTCATGTATTTCCATCAAGTTGGGGGAATTCGGTGTAACCAATCAAACGAAAAGTTTATGAAACTTACCTGACCAAGTGACAAATGTACACTTAGTGTCATGAGAAGAAAATGCATCATAAGTTATATTTCGCTCATTCGAAAGTTGCTGTAGCCAGGAGGCAAATTTCTTTATTGTGAGTGAGAGCGGAATTCCCTGGTCTACTTGGTCCTGAAAAGAAAAATACTTCGGTGAACATAGCCAATCTACTTACTGATCTTCTGACTCAATGTAATCGGGCATACCACCACCTCTGGCAGTTTCATGGAAAGTGTATTTAAGGGCATGCCTCGAGTCAGTTTTGGTATATAATGTGAACTTCCGTAAATTTTGTTTGTGAATATTACTTTTTCAATAACCATAAATTGCGAGTCATATATCAAATAAGGTGTCCGGGTTTCTAAAGAGGGAATCAACAATTTTACCTCTGAATATGTAGGCCTACCTCAGTATAACGTTACCAATTGTTACATTACTTTGAATCTGAATATTCAAATAATCTTAAGTTTCACTTACAAATTCACATTGATAACATCTGTAATTATCTTTACCTGAGTGATACCAGTCAGCTCTCGGCAGAAGTCGCTGAGGTATGGATGTTCTTGTGGCTGGACGTAGTGGTGAAATTCTGCATCCACCGCTCCCGTAGATGTGTTCAACAGGACAGCAGGAAACTCAACTAAAGAGCAAAAACAAGGGGGTTTAGAATGTGGAATGTTGTTAGGTCATATTCTAGGTTGTTATTTTATACAATGAATAATGTCCAAACACTGGACTGACGAAAATAGGGAACTCAGGAGGATTCTCTGAATAATGCAGCAACCAACAATTTATCCTTAAAAGCACACGCTTTTTGGAAAGACAAATATAAAAATCAAATGTGATAAAAGAGTTAAAGATAAATTTTTGTCTTATATGCCATTCCTGGGAACAAAAAGTAGGAAACACTTAAGGAGCAACTAAGGGAAGAACGACCTCCACGAATTTAGTCCTCACATCAAATTTGCAATCTTATGGCTTAAAACTGAAAATATATTCTCTATTATAAATAATGAAAAAAGAGTCGGCAGCATATTGCTTACCTCCCAACGAAACAAAGTCACAGTTCAAACCTTGAAATTGATCTGTATACTTACTTATTTCTTGTGTCTTATATTTCACATTTTGCCAGCAGGTTGATTCGAAGTCGATCACTATCAAGTATGCGAAACTCTGTCCTGAAAATATCGAAACAATGTTTCACTGCATGGTGCATAAAACTTATACTTCACACTGGATAAATATTAACAATACCCTGTCACCCCAAAACAGCTGATATTCTAACATTTTCCAATAATATCTGTCAACCGACAAAATATGACACAAATCATACTAATCAAGACATTCTTAGGACAATTTTAAGCATACTACATTGCATCAACCTAGCCTTGTGAAAAACATCATAAATCAGACAAAAATCAGAAAACTTATATCATGGAGACCTCTGAGCCCAAGATAAAACCATTGTAACAGCTTCATTATTGGCAAAATCAAAATAACACGTTTAAAAGACATTTCAATACCCGCGTAGGAAGACTGTGACATCCAATTTAGCTACTTACTGTTTTTCTTGATTCTCTTCATGTACTGTGACCCAGCAGAAGACGTTCGTTTGCGTAGAAGACCAAGTTCCCTTAATAAAAATAGATTTGAATTTCATTTTCAGAACACACATTGAACACCAGGGGCGGATCCAGGATTTCTAGAAAGAGGGGCGTCTATATTAAAAAAAGTCCCTGCGGCCCCTACAGAGACAGCTGCAGTCTTATATTGAAAAAAATGATATTTTACCATAAAAAAAACAAAAAAAAAACAAAACTGAGAGGCGCCCACCCAATGCACCCCCTCTAAATTCGTCCCTGAACGCAGATAATCTAAGCAACATTTAGGGCCATCCATAAAATGCTACGCACAGGCGGGTGGGTGGGTAGATTGAATAGTGTGACACAGCCTGGAAATGATAGGGGTTGGGGCGGTGTCCAGAGATGTGTGACAGCAGGTTTCACCCCACGATGTAGATTATTTTTCAAGAGCAAAAGACAAATTGTCCATATGTTCTCAATGTATAGGCTTAAATCTTAGAAATTGAAAAATTGTACTAATGGCTTAGTACATTTAATATATTGTCATGATATATAATCCAACAAGGATCAGGCTTAGCAAGTCTACTTCTAGTCTACTTCTAGGAGAAATATCTTACGCTCTTAGCGCCACCTGTTAACCAGTATAAAAGGCGCTGCAAGGTAGGGAGCGAGCAGTTAGTTGGTTAGAAGTTAGTAGTCACTTAGTTTAGTGAGAACATCAGCTAAATATGTTTAGCCAAGGAGTTATACCTGGAGTAAGTACATCGGCTCCGTGTAACAGACTGGAGTTTACCAATGTCCACTACCTCGGACATAGGATTGTGTTAGAGCTGAATACTAGAATGGTCTAGAGGGCGTTGGAGCAACTCGTGTTCTAAATGTGGTTGATTGCTGATAGGAGATGGGAGGTGGACTGATGAAGACTTATACATGGTGGCTTTGACTCGGGATGAGATGTTTACTGAATAAAAACCCTTTCATATTAAGAAGCTCCCTCATCGTTCATTTCTTTTGAACTATTGGGAAGTGAATGGACAAACTTTAAACGCAGTCTGAATTACTCAGGCATTCTGGAAAAGCAACTCATGAAGACTTGGATATACACGAATCTTACGCAGTCTTAAATCAAAAATTAACAATAGTTCATTTGGTGGAGATTACCCGAAACATGACTTGTGCCGTTTTGCTCATCCTTGATGTCAGCCACCGGTGATTTTGAGGCTTCCTCTAACCCCAAGCCTCAATCTTTGCGGCCCGCAGGACACGATGTGTCAACATCATATACAGGGAATGTGGAAAACCGCCACCTGGTAGGTAATCCCTTAGACGGGGAGGCACAGAGACAGGAGGTCGCAGCCAGACCCAAGCAGCTCTGCCCCGAAGGTGCACAAAATTACCAAACCCGTGGCAAAGGTAAACCATTTCCCTGGCACCTAGGGTCCAAAGATAGGCCGGTTCTTGACGAAGGACTTGAAACCCTAACATACTCGGGACGAGTTGAAGGGAAGAACCGTCTCACGGAATATCAGCAATATTGGAACCCAGGGTACGTACCACCTACGGACCACGAAACTGGTACTAGCTCTCGCTCCACCTGTGAATCTGATGTGAACAATCCGTGGTGTAACCAAAGTGTTCCTTATCGTTTACTACCCGCAGCGGGAGGTGAAAGCGAACAGGAAGTTTCCAATGAAGATAACCTATTTTCTTCAGGAAACCTAAAACAACGACAAAACACCGCGGATAACTCCAGCCCATCAGGGGGAAAACGCCCCGAAAATCCGGTAATCCTACCTGATGGGAGCTCTCTCACCTATCCATTACCCCAACGACTTGAGTTTATCAGTCACCCACTGGTAACACCAACTCACCCCAACCCGGGGGCGTCCATTCCTTATTCCACTGTAGCTAAAGGAAAAACAGTGGGAGGGGATAGGGGAGTGGGAAGGGAAGCAGAGGGAAACAGCGAGAAAGTAGGCAATTTACAACCCTATCGATTAACTTACGGTGTAGAAACGAACTTAGACCAAGCTGGTAAAAGAGCGGAAGCTCAGGCCTTTGATCCAGCCGAAATATTAAAGCAGTGGGCAGACTCAAGCCCCGAAAAGCACATAGATTTAGAGAGGCTAAGCGATCAGGATAGTGAAGAAAATGTAACGCTTAAAGCACAAGATTTTAACACTCTAACTCATGAATTGTATGAAGAATACGAGGACGAGTACGAGGAAGAAAATAGCGAGACAGAACAAGCAGCCGCAAATGTCAGAGGGGGTAGTCCTGATAGAAAATTAGCTAGAGAAGATAAATCAACCTCGTCTTCATACGAACTTATTACCGAGGATGTTTTAGACACAGGTAAGAAAGCTAAACTAGAGAGTGAGGATGAAATTAGTGTAGAGGAAATACCTGTGAAAGAACAGTGGGACGATCACGATATACAAAACCTCCACGAAAATAATATGGCGGAAGGAGGCGTTCCTTTGATGGATCTAGTAGAAGAAAGAGAGGATAGAGATCAACGCCAGCAACCCGATGAAGGGGGAGCTGGGGGTGTAGATCTGGGGGCATGGCATCCTAACCGTGGGATGGACCCTGGGGAACCTCAACAAAACAATGGGAATGGCCAGATCCTAATCCAGCAGCCGGACCGAGGCGTGCAGGCAGGACTTATTCCTCCTCTTAATCAACAGGCCCAAGGAGGCCAAGGTAATCAGGCCAATCCTCCCCTTAATCAACAAGTTCAAGGGGGCCAGAACGATCAGGCCAACCCTCAAGGACTTATTCCTCCTCTTAATCAGCAGGTCCAGGGAGGCCAAGATAATCAGGCCAACCCACAAGGGCCTAACCCTCCTCAAAACCTTCTCAACAACCCTCCTCAAAACCTTCTCAACAACCCTCCTCAAAACCTTCTCAACAACCCTCCCCAAAACCTTATTAATAATCCCCCTCTGAATCAGCCCAATCTGGGGATAAACCCTGGGGGACTCCAGCAACCCGGTGCAGGGGGAAATGGTGGTGCGAATCCGGGAATACAGCAGCCTAATCCTGGGGTAAACCTTGGGGGACTGCAACAAAATGATGGGGGAGGCCAACCAGGCCAACAGCCCGGCCGGGCCGTGCCAGCAGGAGGTGGGGTCGATCAAAACCTGCTCCCTCACCTATTGCAGGCGATGGCACTCGCAGCCAATCTTAACGCAGGCCGAGGAAGAGCGGATAACCAGCAGGGTCAGCAAGCCCCAGCAGGCCAGAATAATCAAGCAAATCCACCGGGACCCAATAACCCTCCCCCGAACCAGAACAACAATCCTTTCCTTAACCAACTCAACAACCCCCCAAACCCACCGAATCCTCCACCGCCCGGACCACCAGGTCCGCCGGGCCCACCAGGTCAGAACAACCCTCCAAACCCACCGAATCAACCAAATATTTGGGAAATTCTACCACAGTTGGGTCTGGCACTGGGGCAAACACCAGCGCCAGTGCGTGAAACGACTCACAGTGGTCACCAAAGGGGACCAAACATTAGGTTACCGTGGTTTAGTGGAAAAGAAGACGAGCAAATAGAAAAGTATTTCAGGGAATTAAAACGACTGAAAGCTATCTATGACTGGTCGGACGCCCATCTCCTGAATATGGCGCTGTTAGGCCTAAAGGGAAGGGCCGACGACTGGGCAGGAGCGTTAGCTGAAAGTGAGAAAGACTCATTTGAGAAGCTAGAAGCCCAAATGACCAAGATCTTCGGTGATCGAAGAGCTAAGTGGCAGAAACACGCAGAGTTCTGTGGCCTTAAACAAGGAAAAGACCAGAGCGTGATCGAATTTGCAGGTGTTCTGAAACAAAAGCAAGTTAAAGCAGAGGCGAGTGAAAGCATGATGTTAGCTGTGTTTTTAGAAGGATTAAAACAGGGCGTAGCCAGGCAAGTAGCTATACTGGACCCTAAGTCGTTCACCGAAGCGGTGGATTGTGCAACGAGGCTAGAATCGTTGGACAAAGGCAAAGGGGGAACTAAAATATCTAATGCAGTGAGCGAACTGGCTGGAAGCCAAGAATCAGAGGAGACCGCGGCCCTAAACTCCATCTCCGAACGATTTGGAGTGGTGCTGGCCCGACTGGAGGCCGCTCCATGGTTCCAGAAACCAAAGCCAGGGCAAAGCGGGACTCCCCAGAGTGGTGGTAACTTTAAACAGCAAGGTTATGAGAGAAAAGATAGGTACGAAAACCAGAAAGGTGAAAGAAATTCAGATCAGAAGCCTAAATCCAATATCGCCCCGAACAGAGAGGCAGATAAGGGAAAGAATCTGCCAACTCAACAGAAAGTAGAGAGACCCAGGTTGCCTTTTGATGAAAGTAAGTTTTGTATCATTCACCAACAGCATGGTCACTCTACAGAAGCGTGCTTGTGGTTGAAGAATAGGTTGAGGGAAAAACCCCCGCGGATCTACAAAGATAATAAAGCCAGTGGTACCGAACAAAAGAATCAGGGAAACTAGAGGAAGGGTCCGTTCATTCCACGATAGAATTAGGCGCAGTGGACGGACCGGCTAGGAGAGAGATAGGAGACGAAGCATTTTTCTTAACGTTAAGATTTGATGATCAGAAGGAGGTTAGATCTTTAGTAGACACAGGAGCGAGCGATTGCTTCATGTCCACCCATTGTAAACGACAGATCCCTAAACAATGCATTTTAGATGAATGGAAGGTATCGAAGGGAAACATCAGTTTGGCAGACAACTCGTCTCAAGTAATACTAGAACAAATTAGATGTAAGTTTACAATCCAGGGATCGGTGGTCTGCTATGATTTCAACATAGTGGACGATCTATGCCACCTAATAGTAATCGGGAGAAACTTATTAACAGTGCTTCGATCAGATTTATCTCTACCAGGCGCAAAGATAGAAGTGTTTTGTGGAAACCCTATAGTTAGCAAAGAAACAGTGAAAATTCCGCCGGGAAATGAATGCATCATACCGGTAACCACTCGAGAGCCGCTGGGATTAGACTCACCGGTAGCTTACTGCGCACCGGCGGTAACCGCACCAGTCCTAGTGGAGGGGTGCGTGAATACGGTGGGAAGCCAGTGGTGGATCAAAGTCATGAATCCGCTAGATGAAATGCAAGAAATCACTCCCCAGGAAGTATTAGCTTTTGCGGAAGAATGCGCAGTGCCTGAGGTAAACCAAAATCAGATAGAGGAGTTCCTAGACTTGTGTTATCTAACTAAAACAGAGACCCCAATGTCCATCTGTAGGATTTCTGTAGAAGTAATGAAAGACGCAGTGCAAATGGAAAGCCAAACCTCTGAGGAGAAATCCCGAGGTAAAATGGATGAAAATGTAAGTAAAATAGATCTGACCGAGTCGTGCTTAAACGAAGAACAACAGGTAAGGTTTAGACAAATGCTTAATAACAACAGAAATGCACTAGCGTTCTCAATGGAAGAGTTAGGTCATTGTGAAATAGCGCCGATGAGAATCATTGTGGATGAGTCGCAGGGAGTCATAAGTTCTAGACCATACCGATACTCTCCACAGAAAATGGATATCATCGATGAACAGGTTAGGCAACTCATAGATATAGGTGTCATAGAACCCAGCGAATCAGCTTGGCGAAGCCCGCTGGTGGTAGTGCAGAAGAAAGATGGCAAACCTAGGCTCTGTACAGACTTTCGCATGCTTAATCAAGTCACTTTTAAAGATAAATTCCCCATGCCCACGGCTCGCTCGCTTTTCCTATATATGGCTTACAAGAAACCCACTATGTGGACAGCTTTAGATCTGTTGAGCGGCTATCATCAGTGTGTAATCGAAGAGGACAGTAGAAAATATACCGCTTTTGAAACCCCGATGGGTGTGTATCAGTATAAGCGTGTACCATTTGGCTTAGTTGGCGCACCTTGGCAGTTTACCAAGGTAATGGCCATAGCGCTAAAGGGATTGATTCCTAGAACATGCTTAGCATATTTAGACGACGTAATTGTCTACGACACTACATTTGAAGAACACCTGGCGAGCGTTGAGGTGGTTCTCCAAGCTTTGGCGAGAGCTAATCTTAAACTGAAACCGTCAAAGTGTGAGTGGTGCCGCAGTGAAATCAATTTCCTCGGCCACGTAGTAAGCGCGGAAGGGGTGGCTACACAAAGGGTAACCACAGAAAAGATTACAGCCTTTAACCGTCCACATAATGTGAAAACTATTAAATCCTTTCTGGGACTGTGTAACTACTACCGATCGTTTGTCCCTAATTTCGCTGATCTAGCAAAGCCTTTAAACCGGCTGCTAAAGAAAGAAGTCTATTTTGAGTGGACAGAGGCCTGCGAGGAAGCGTTTCAACAGTTAAAGAAATTGCTGACCTCGCCACCCTTACTAATTCATCCAGATATAGGAGGGCATTTCTATCTACTAACTGATGCATCAGACGCCGCGTGCGGTGCAGCGGTTTGTCACAAACTAGATGAAATCTACCGTCCGGTTGCTTTCTGGGGATGTACCCTCCGGGACGCCGAATTAAATTATTCGGTAACAGAAAAGGAGGCTCTGGCAGTAATTAAAGGCATTAAGAACTATGAGGACATGTTGCAGGGAGCTAAAATCACAATAGTGACTGATCACAAACCGTTGATTCCCCTGCTACAGAGTGCCTACAAAGCCCCGTCAGCCCGGCTGAGACGGTGGGCTTTAGCGTTATCAGATTTTGATTTTGAAATCATATATGAGCCAGGAGCGACTCATTTTCTACCGGACTATTTGTCTAGAGTCTATCATGAGCATGTCCCAGGTGAGGAATATGAGCCCGCTGTGGGATGTGAGTTATTTGAGGCCGAAGTTCAGGATGAAGAGCTTTCTGTGGCTACGGTATTAAACGCGCAACTCCAAGATGCAGAGTGCGCGCAATTGATAGACTACCTGCAGGACGGAGACCTACCGACAGATCCCCTTGAAGCTAGGTGAATAATGGACCAAGCTGATTTTGTAGGAATGGTAGCACCGGGGGTACTATGTAGGTTCAACGTCAAAAGGTATAACAAACACCAAGACCAACTGGTCAGACTAAAACCCCGTATGATAGTTCCAGGAAAGTTAATTCCCAAAGTCCTGAGACTATTACATAATGACATCTTGGCTGGGGGACATGTAGGGATCAGTAACCTCACTACCAAAATCTCTGATAAATTCTACTGGCGGAACATGAACGCCGACATAGTAGACTATGTGAAAGCTTGTGAGACCTGCTCTCTGAGGAGACGGGCTCCGCATTTCAAGGCCTTAGCTAAGTCTTGGGAGAGACCAACCCGACCCTTTGAGGTGGTACAGTGTGATTTCATCGGGCCACTAAAGAGGGCTAGGGATGGGTCAAAATATATCATGACCTTCATAGACCTACTAACAGGTTGGCCGGAGGCTTTCACCACGAAAGACTCCACCGCGCAAACAGCGGCCAACTGTTTCCTAACCGGGATAGTGTGTCGGTATGGACGGGTAAACCGTCTGCACACAGACCGGGGGGCGGCCTTCCTCTCAGGGCTATTCAGGGAAATCACCACACGACTAGCGTGCAAACAAACGTTCACTACCGGGCGAATGCCGACTGGCAACGCTCGAGTAGAAAGACTACATAAAACCATTGAAAACCTGATTGCTTATTATATCCCTGACGACCACTGTAACTGGATCGATCTACTTCCCATTGCATTATGGACAGTTAGATCCACAATCAGTGTACGGTCGGGATACAGCCCGCACACCCTGCTGTTTGGCAGAGATCCAATCAGTATGGGAATGCCTGAGCAGGGAACAATTCCTGAAACGCTGAACGACTGCGAGTTTTTCATGCAAACCAAGGATAATATTGCTATGTTTAGGAATATGGCTGAAAGGGTAGTTCAAAACTACGAAAAAGATCTGAGGCTGCGAATTGATGAGCGGGCGCGGCCCACTCAGATGTACGAAGGTGATATGGTATACATGTACGACCCTTTAGCGAGTGAAAATAAAGCGTCTAAGTTCTCAAACAGGTATACTGGGCCATTCAGGGTAATTGAAACAAAAGGAGACCACCTTGTTAGACTAGTGTCTTTAAAAACTGGAAAACAGGTCCCACATCTAGTAAACATTTCAAAACTCAAACCTGCACATGGGCCTTGGTCTCCCGCCGTCCCTCATAACATTCCCAAACTGGTGAGAGAAGCGAAAATCACTAACTCAAAAGGGGCAGATCCTGACCGAAACCCTGAATTGCATCACACTCCGACGGGTGAAATCGCTGAGGAAGATGGCGAAATAAGGGGTGCTGAGACTGAAAACTCAACGGGAACGACCGGTCCCCGTGAGCATGATGCAGTTCCTATGACCAGGAAGGTACCTACACAAAAACCTGGTCCAAGTCCCACTGATTTAGCAGAAACAGATGGGCAAATCACTGATGGTCAGGGCACCAGCACGGACACCGCGCTGTCCACAAACTTATCCTTTGTTCCTAATAAAGCCGCCTGTGAACGGGGAACAGCTGGCGCTAATGGACAGAGGAAACGCAAACGAGTTAAACGAAGGGGCAAAAGCCAGCCGTTGGAGGGGAGATCCCCTCCAGGCAACAACAAGCCCATAAAACTACCCTGCGGTGATGTACCGACCTTGGATACATCGGAACAGAGCCCAGAAAAAACAGTAAAGGACCATGTCCCGACGAAAGGTGGCTATAACCTACGTCGGAACCGCCGCCCTAACTACGTCGCTCTGTCCAACGGCGGGGAGAGCGACGACATGGATGATTAATGCAGGAAATTTAGCCGCCCTGTGAAAATAAAGGTTCGGCGGAGCGGCACCGTTAGCATCAGCGCTAATGGAACAGGTGGTCTACCTCACGGCCACCTCGCCGCGCCCAGGGGCGTGGCAGAAAGGGAGGGTGCGCACGCCAAGAGAGATGCCAGTGGTTTGGCGTCATCTCTTGGGACCGGATGCAAGCGTTCCCCCCCACCTGAAACAAGATACAGCTCCAAATATGGAGACGGCATGGACAAGCGGATCGGTTATAATTTCGTGGGATCCGCGCCGATCCACCAGTCGGTCCGCAACTCTGCTCCTAGACGGTCACCTCTGCTGCAGGTGATTGTGCGCGCAACCCAGCCCGGGAGGAAACGGAGATAGATATTGATTCTATCTCTGAACAGAAGTTGGAGATAGAAATTGTTCAACTTCCAACTTCTCCTGGAAGGAGCAGAAAGAGAACTTAGCTGGGACACTGATCCACCGACTCATGGGGAACTGTCTAGCCCTCCGGCCACATAGCAATCCAAAGGGAACCACTACTTTCCCTGCGGACACGGAGGGAAGGATCATCGTCCCCCTGAGAAGGAAACGGATTAGCCGCCCCCACCAGAGGGCGCTACCTACCAAGGGAAGGTTCGTTGGGCCATTCTTTTAGGATTTTACCAAATGAAAGAAAAGGCAGTCGAGAAGGAGAGTGCTAAGAAACAACCGGCTCAGACCCTTAGGCGGTGGAGTTGGCCGGGCCGGGGCTGTGTCCGTCCGGACTCAACCGACACCGGGATTGCCCGGAAGAAACCAAGGACACCAACCCGGCGGCCCACCAGAACGACCGCAGGCGGAGCCAAGAAGTCTGCTAAATCGATTCCAGTCAAAAAGAAGACAGCAGATAAAGACTTTTACAATTTATCTGAGGTGAGTGACTCGGAGCCCGAGCCAAGGCTAACGGCGTTGGCCAAGCCGGTTCAGAAGGAGGAAGCGGCCAACCAACCGGTGCAGATTCAGGCCGGCTGGTTCTGGGACCTTACGCAACCACTGTTCCAACTATTTGAGACTGTTGACGAAATTAGAAGGACAGTAGGACTGGATGTGCCAAAATCAAACAAACAGTTAGCTGAGATTAAGACTCAGGTAGCTCCTTTCATTCAAAGGACCACACAAAACTCTAAATGCGTCAAGGAAAGTACCAGCCTACAAACAACACGAGGCGGCCGACCTCTGCCCACTCTGGAAAGGCGATCGGGAGGGGAACAGCTAACCGTCGCCGCTCCAGGACTAAAAGTGGAGGTAGCACCCGTTCAACACGCGCCAACCCCACCGGTGGGGAACGGGCCAGCGGGAGCTCCCCTCCTCCACCACTTACAGCCTGCGGACCCCGCTTGTTTAGACTTGAGCAGCTTGACAACGAGCTGCAACGCCAATCCCTCACCACTGCTATGGAACCAACAGCAGTGGACGCCAACCAGCCAGCCGGGGGGCCCACTGTGGCCGAGCCCACTCCCAGCGACAAACCAACCACAGGTACCGAACCCATACCCCTCGAGCCAACCGTCGTACGATCCAACGGGGGCCGTTTCGGACTGGAACCTACTAGGCCAAGACCCCTCAGAGCAATGCGCCCCTCGTCCTGCGAACGTATGAGAGGCTTGAGAATCACGGTCACCAAGGACGAGAGCGGGATCATCAGGCGAGTGGTAAATGACAACGGGCAAAACCTCTACGAGCATGTCCCAAACTAAACAGACCAGAGGACCCGGGAGGAGAGCATATTTCAGCGCATGGATGATAGTAGTGCGCAGGAAAATAAGGTAACTTTGCTGTGAACATGTTTTAGATAAACTGCAAAATTAACTTTCTCAAGCTATCGCTAAGGCCAAAACAAAGACAATGAAGTGGCTAGTGCTGTTCGTATTAGCTATAATAGGGGGCATTAGGGGAGTGCATAATGACTCCAACCCACCTGAGGGGCTAGCCCCTAACGCTGAAGTGATAGCTTTAGAACAATATGGAGTAGTGTTAAAACCAGGGAAGTTAATGTCCACCGCGGATATAACACACGTCCGACAAGGCTTCCTAATCACTATTCCAAGGAGGCGCTCCTTCAACAAGGCTACCTTTGGCCAGGTCTGTCACCGATATCTACAGGGAGGAGACGCCCTCGATCGGGCCTGCTACCATATCAGGTCGCTGGTCAATTGGATGGATCAGACGTCGCAGGCGCTTAAGGGTCGGTACCGAGAAGTTCTTAATGAAACCTTAAGTTCCCTAATAAAGAACACTCAACAAGACCTTCAAAATCAAGAGTCGGAGTTAAAATCAGGTGGAAGGGTCAAAAGAATGAAGAAGTTGCCCACAATGCTGGACGATCCAGGATGGCCGACCTTTCCTCTTCCAACCTCTTGGAATCAAGGGCTGGCAGCTGATGTCAAATATAACAGAGAATTGATTAGAGTATTGCAAGAATCTTCGAACCAAATGATCGAAGACTTGGCTCTGATGAATGAAAAACATGACGAGGCTGTCGAAAAGATTAACCATGTCGTGATAGGCCTACTGGACAATCTAAGATCACTAAATAAGGCACACAACACGACTCGCCGGAGGATGAAACTCGTGCAACATAAGGTGGATTGGATGGAACTGTACCTGAATATGATACCGGTCGCTCTGGAAGACAAGTTAGGAGAGATGGTGTATCTTCAATTAATGGTAGAACAAACTCGCGTGTTCAGGAAAGGTGTACAGCGCCTGACGCGGGGCCAGCTGACTATGGACTTGGTACCCCGCCAATATATGGTCGGAGCGGTCCAGGAAGTGAACAGATACCTGAAGGGGATCCACCCCAGGTTCCATGTCGCGTTCACAGATCCTTCCTTCTATTACGAGAACAGTCAACCTTCGTTCAAATTCAATGAAACCACTCAGGAATTAATAGTGTATGTAAGGGTGCCTGTGGTGGCTGATGAACATTTGTTCAGGGTCTACGAAGTACTAACCTTTCCTGTGCCAGTGACGGTTAGAGGGCGACTTAAGAAGGACGCTCTCCAAATTGTTAATCTACCCAAAAGTGTCGCCATGTCCATGTCCCGCCAGTATTACGTACCATTGGCTAGTGGCAGTTGGTCAGGTTGTTATGGACAGACCATCACGCTCTGTAAGGACCTACCCTATATGAAAAAGATTACAGACAACACCTGCACTGCTGCGCTACTGAGGCGCGACGACCTAGCGATCCAAGAAAAATGTGAGCTGGACTATCTACTGGAAGCAGACTTCGGAGAGATGGCAGTGTACCTAGACGACGGAGATATGCTAGTGGTCAGCGCCGACACCAGAGGCCAAATGATTTGCAGGAACCAGCCTGCGGTCGGAGTAAACATAGAAAATTACGCAAGGGTTCAGGTGGAATGCGACTGTGCATTCCAAACACAAGGAGCGTGGATACCGTATAGCTTGCGAAATTGTGACCGGCACACCAGGATCACCACGGTTGTGTACCCACATAATGACCTGTTGGAAGCAGCAAGTCGTGTGAAGGGGTGGGACATGAATTTCACAACGTCCAAAAACGAACCCACTATGTTGGAATCAGACCCTATCCCTGAAACAATTAGGAAAGACCTGCTGGAAATCGAGGAAAGCCTGAAGGCCAAAATACCTGTAACCTCCTTGGCCAAACGAATACAAAAACACCGTAAAGACTTGGCCAAGGGCATCAAGAAAGCGACTGACCGTTACGAGGTAGAGAAACACGCCCCGTGGTTCTCTATAGGTAACTTCGGAGGTGGGTTTGGTCTCCTCACCATCTTCTGCATAGTGGTGGCTGTGACAATTATTGGATGTGTCCTCTGGAAATGCTGGCGGAACCATCAAGGTAAGGCTGCCCTAGCCGGACTAACCATGACCTTACCTCGGGCCATGGCCTTGGAGACGGCGGACCCGGAGAAACTGTTGCACCGTGAAAAGGCACTAACTGGGTGTCCAGACGCGACCGCCAACCCCACTGCAGTGGCAGTGCTGGCTATATTATTGGCAGTACTAGTCATCACTATAGTGGTCCTCGTGTGGCGAAAGTGGAGAAATATTAGAAGAAAGACTGTGGATGGGTTGTACGTACAGTTTGCCAATCCACATATGATAGAAACAATCTTCCTAGGCGAACTGGCTATGCCTTCAGACCACACTTATACGGAGGGCTATGTGCTCATTAGGGATCTACTGGTGACCCAGCTATGTCTGAAATACACTCTGACAGTTACCTGGGGGGCGCAGCTGATGGGAGCAGCGACTAGACCTGGACAACACCCATCTAAGGTGCCACTACCCGACACCCTGAGGGTATCTAAAAAACTAGCCCGTCTGATGATGAGTAACTTAAAATACAATACCAGGGCCAGACTACTGAGATATTCCTCGGGGCTAGCCACTCCTGTACCCATGGGAGTACCTCGCCTCATCGACGCAGGGTGGTCCGATGTCGGAGCGGACTGGCCTCAACCGGTGTTGGGACATGGAACAATGCCTAACGCTCCTCCTAGATCGACCACGCCCACCTCAACAGCGACCGGAACAGGATCTGCCCGAAAGACAATAAGGCCAGGGACATCCGAAGTAGATCCAGGAACGGTTTATGAAGTTATCATATGACAATGTAACGAGTGTTAAAACCTGACCTAGAGCTGTACAGGTAAAATTGGTGAATTAATAACACAAAGGTACAAATACTAAAACTAAAATGTTACAGGAAGTTCGCTGGGCAATACCTGTTTGGGTAGGTAGGGTTCTGTTGACTAACCTGATCAATAAGGATTCACCAGTCAGGGAAACCTGGGTCGGGTAGGCTGGTCCAACCGTCTCTCTATGGACCCATGGGTTATCTAAATTTCTCTCGAGTCGAGTGTCCCATGCCCGGTAGCCTAGCTCAACACTCTCATTGTTAACGATTTGGCAACGCTTTTAAAGTAGGGAACCATTTGGAACCGATCCTAGTGTCGCGAAATTTTAGCATTTAAAAAGAAACTCAAAATTCTGTATAAAACCTAAGAGCGCTCAACGGGACCAAGGCTCCCAACGAGCGAAGTGAACTTCCCCAAACAAGTACCATCTACACCTGACCCCTGTGCTGTTGTTACCGCTAGGATCGGGCTGCAGTACAGGAGTCACTTGGGGAACGCCACTGTCTATTCTTTAGCATGCTTACATATATACTCTTCTCAAAGATGAGGGGGTTGCACAAGCAGCAGGAGCCTGCCCACAGGCCTGGTGTCAGTGGTGCCTGACAGGAGGCAGGACGTTGGGGTTACGCGTCACTGACGCTGCGAAGGGCACTGGGGTGGACGCCCGACCATGGCAGTCACTATGCCCCGGGTGGATTGGCTCCTGACAAGCGGTCTCTTCATCACAAAAAAAATCGACGAGTAGAAAGAAATTTACCTAAAAACTGAATAGATAAAGCAACCCAATACTCATTTAACTAAGAGCCCTTCCTCAGGGAATTCTGGGCAAGTTGTGATAAGAACATATGAACGCAGAACAGCTAGTAACATTCTCGGGGGGGAACGCTCTGTGACAGCACACGAGAGTACCTTAGACGTGGCTCGTTTGCTCCTGGTATAGACACGCTGCAGCGGCAAGGATATGTGCAAATCCTGACAAGGCGTGCTATATTTGGGAGCTATAGCGGAGGTCACAAGGAAATGTAGTTACGGGACAACGGCGAATTGGTGACATTCACAGGGTGCTCGGCTCTCTCTCACTATATCGCGACTCCCTCAGACGGGACAAGCCATCCCTGGGGGGGGAGAAGCTGTAGCGAAAACTCACAAGGCGGTGGAGCGAGGTGCTGTCCTTATTAATAGCCCCGTCGTCTTGGTTATGTGTAAATGACCACCGGATCACCGTATGTCTTAGGTCAAAGGATCCTGACTTTAACATAAAAAGTCAGGATCCAACGACAACTAGTATCAAGAAGAAAGAAAATAATGAACAACTGCCCATAATTCAAGACTAAGTTATTTAGACCACTTTTAGACCAGTTTTAATCGGGACAGAGACAAAACGGCAAGAAGTCAAGTTTCGACCCGGGTAAAAATTAGAAATAATTAAAATTAATAAAGGAAATGAGCGGCTTCAGAGCTGACCGCCGTCGAGGAAAAGAAAATAAATGAATGAAAATTAGTCTTGACCGCCGTCGTGGCGCTAAAAGTATCCAGGTCTCCGCTCAACAGTTGAGCTGAAGAGGGGGGACATGGACTACTGATTCCCTGATGAAAAAGCTACAATGAACTTGGTTGACACCCAGAGCTAATAAGTTTACCCGATCTATTAGAAAGGAGATAAAAGTTCTAACTCTGTCTTTAGCACTACCTATCCCTGCCCTGCATGCGCATAGTTAGGATAAGCTGGGGGCGGAGTCTTTTCAGGAGTAGTCTTGACTCTCCACAAGAAAAACGGGCATAGACCTGAACAAGAAAACGGGTTTAACCTTGTACTGTACTTCGGTAAAGGCCCGACTTACTAGGTGCTGTCTGGAAGTAAGTGATCTAAGGAGATGCATTTACACATCTCTATAATTTAAAGGGGGTGTAGGCTGCATATTAAAAAAAAAAAAATATATGCAGTCTGCTCCCAATTATAACAATGGAAACTCGGTGCTACCCATTCTGGTCCTATGAATGGGAGAGTACCGACAAACCACGTGTAACTAATGAGGACCGGGAATCGGATCAGAAATGAACCTGAATCTGAGACCCGATCCTCTGGTGATAACTAATGAGGAACGAATAATCTCAACCTCCTTTGTACAGTTAGTACTTAATGTCCTTTAATGACATTTATACCTCACGGAATGAAAACGCTACCCCCACCGCTTGTCATGTTGGTTTTTCCCATGTGATGTAGAGTATAGGGTAGACAGTGAGATGTTACTGTTAACATAGGTATAATATCTATTCAGTGAACCGTATGGAGTTGGTGGCGCACCCGTTTGCATTGTCAGAAGGGCGCCACTACCCAATATAAAGTGGAACTCGGTCTTCAAACCCCAGGCTGAATGTAGGGGGTGAACGCCGAGCTACCACCTGTAACTAGCAGAAAGAGAAGGAATTTTGTCGTAACATAATCATTCAATAAGAACAAACTGTGGTTTTAAAGCGGACGCTTCACAAAATGGAGTCAAATATGTTGGAACAGTTGTCACCCTTGAAGGGGGTGTTAACTTGTTTACGAATAAATCCTTGGAGTGTATTGGGTAGTTATTCTACCACACTGTACAGAAAGAGTGTTATCAAGAGTATTGACTCTTGTAAAAAAAAAAAAAAAAAAAAAAATGACCTCTTAAGGTAAACCACCAGGGATCCAATTCCTGTCATTATTCTTATCTCCCCATGAGGTCGGTTAGGGAATCTGAGCGGGACAGTTTTGCATCACATCTCGGGCACTCATGAGGCCTTTGCAGATGGATGTTCTTGTGACGGCTCAGCCCCGACCTGTGGGCATAGGCTTCCACACATTCATCGCAAAGATATCACTGTCTGAGATGTTTGGCAATCTCAGGTACTGATAAGCGTGGCTTCTGCGTTCAATGGAACGGCGCCTACTAAGGCCTGATCTATGAACGTACGAACTCCCGCAGTGTTCACACATGTATCTCTGCTTGGGACGCTTGGTAATATTTGTGGTGTTGGTGCCTTTCTAGCTCTTAATAAGGATACCATTCCTTCTTTCACAATGACACATACAGAATCTTCATCTGGGAGTTCATTCAGTGTCTTAGAGACTTCATCTCGGTCTCCTCACAGTAGTATTTTTTCCTCTTCGAGACGACTCTGAACATTAATACTCACTCTAAAACTTATTCTAACACGATGACACTGACGAAGTCTTGCTGTTAGACTAAAACATGGGATGGGTATCTGTGGCCTTCGCCACTACATCTCAAACTTACCAGGAGTCGCCAACAACTCGTTGGACGGCTCCACCTATGGTGTCGCCTCACGTGGCCGACACGTCAATATTTCCTGTAACCTGTAAGGGGGAACTACTCATCAAAGAATTCTGCCACAGCCAATCTAATGCTGGGAAGTCTGGACCAAAATACTTGGTCACCTACTGTCACCTAAACTTACCAGGGTAAAACACCCTAGGAAGCGCTTGTTACCTAGGGCACCCCATGTGAATTGTTTCCAATGTAGACATTTACACTAATGTCCTGCACGAATAACGACTAAACAAAGAATCCTGTTACAGCAAATCTAGTATTGTACAACTCAGACCGGAATCTCTGGCCATCCGTACCTGATTATCATGTGCAGTGTCAGTCCCCAACAGTTAATAGTATCAAATAATAACAATACGATACGAATTACCCACACTCCAAAAAGCCTACTTAGATCGGCAATGTCAACAAACCACTAGTTAGGAAAACCTCCTATTATCGCCCAACCACGCGCGAAGTAAAATGTTTGATCATGTTCGCCTAAGCTATTCCCCCCACTAAAGTAGTAAGCCGAACGTTATTCAGTGTCCAGCCGTGTCACCTCATTTCATTTACATCGCCCTAACATACCACAGGACCTGGAAAAGATAATAAGTTTAGTACGCAAGATCCTAGTTCTCAGCCCGCGTCCACCATCTTGAAATCAAAAGTAAACACTAGGTGGCCACCCACGCTACCCGTTACTAAAATCACCAGCGAAACACAGTTTCTGGTTCCGGGAGTGACATCAGCTTCCGGAATACAACCACGTGAAGGCGAGCCGAGAACCACCCAGAAGAATTTGGCCAACAATCTCCTTAAATCTACGATTAGTAGCCTACCTAACGTGCCAAGAACTGTAGAAGGGAGGCGGAACTTACCCGATCTCGGAGCGGTGGTTAGAAAGGCGGCTCCACGAGAAGGACGAAGGCCCGGCAACGAGCGACGGTAGACAACGGGTCCCGTGGCAACAGTCTATGTTCCTGCGGCTCCTGATGAACATCTGGCCAAAGGCCTCCGGAGAAAAAAACACTGTCTGGGGTGTCCTGGATAAATACATCTTAGTGGACTAGGTACTGATCGGGAATTAAATCACCAGAATCACTCGGTGAAAACAACCCGGAATTAAGTGTTCCAATCACAGGCCGGGAATTGGATCCAGAAAATTACTTGTTTAAAATCACTAGAATTAAGTATATACAGAGAAAAAAAAATTACGAAGCAGGCTACTGGGCTGGGTAGTACCGCGCCAGTTCACCAACGCACCGGGCCCAGCGGCGTAGCTGTCGGCGACTCGGGAGGATCCCATCGTTGAACTCCCGGTAGTCGTGGACCGTGATCGTCCCGTCTGTGGTCTTCCGCGTGACGTGCGTGAACCGGGCCAAGTTAACGCTGGGGGTCCGGTTCCACGCGTTGATGGCACCCAGCTCGATATTTATCCTCGGGACGGCTTTGTTCATCCATCGCTGGATGGCCGAATCATCGCAAAGTCGTTCCCATTCCAGGCAATTAATCCCGGTCAGTTGCGCGATGGTGAATTGACAGGAGGCCGGATGACACTGGAGTTTGGTCACAATGTCATTTAATACTTGCACGTAGTGTGCCGCCGCCGTGTCCACCTTGGAAAAGCGTGGTAACCAAAGCTCCAGGTCCTCGTCCCAGGTAAAAAGATCGTAGATCGACGGGACAATGACGAGGACATCCTTGGGCCACACGGTATGGTGGGCAAAGGCTTGACCTCCGAGGTCGGCGGTGGTGGCCTCTTCGGTGCTGACAATCTCCGCCTCCGCACCATCCGCCTCAATTAATGGGAGAAAGTCTGTGAGGCCGGCGACCCTCTCGTCTCCGAAAACCACAAACTTGACCATGGTGAGGCGTAGAAGAATAAAAGTTAAAATTTGGCTGAGACAAAACTGAGGTACGTCCGCACCAAGCAAAATAATAATCGGCACTGATTAAAATGACGTCAAAACGAGGCTAATTTGGGAAACCCCTTTTTGATCCAAAAGATCCAAATTCTGAAATCGGCTAGCATGATCAATACATCGTATAATTTCTTATAAAATCTGTGCTAAACTAAAGTTTAGGTCCCCAACCAACGTAATCAAGCGCTAGAATTAATTCATATCGGCTCAAAATGTCAGGTCGAGCCTTCAAACTTGAAAGTTTGATCGAAGCAGAAATTTGCCATCCGGGCGCTTCGCACCTGAAGGAATCATATCGAGGTCAAACCCTGGGGGGGAACTCCAGTCAAGCGTCCCGCTAAGTACACGTGTACTAAGTATAGCTGGCGGACGCGTGACAGGAATGGTGGTATTTTCTGGTTCCAACTGCTCGGTATTACTAAACCTGATACAGAGACCTTGTATTTATTGTAAATAATGTTGTTATGATTGAAGTTTGGTTGAAATTTGACACGCATTGTATCATGAAAGTCGTTCGTTCAAAATGTCCGAATTCTCTGTATTGACTTATGTTGTGTTAATTTGTTCTGAAATTGGATTTGATGTACACTTGTTACTCTTAGAAGTTTAAGACAACCCTACACTGTATATATGTTGAGTTCTGTCGACTTGTGTTACAAATTACAAATGTCAGAATCTGTACATGTATGTACTAAGGAAAAACCCAACTCTATCACTTTAAGCACGAGTGTCATAAATCTTCATCCTCTAAAACTGAGTACGCCTGTTTATCAACATGATTATGTCATCATTTACTTATCATACAATGATCATGATTCACTAAAACTTACCTTGTTACCTTATGAACCTGTTCCGCTATTCTTAAGCCATAATATGGACTAACAATACTAGGAACTCTTCCTGAAAACTTCATGTTTATGAACCTTTTCAACGTGATCTCGAGTCTTAGCATGGACTACTGGAAATGTACTCGTGTATTAAGTAAAACTGGACATATGAATGTAACTTTGTTTACAGTTCTTGAAAGAACTTCTGAATTTATTGACACTGTGCTGAATGTACCACGAGAGTCAAGGTCACCCCACCATGGTTTAACAAATATATCCAATCATCAAAATTGGGAGTTCATTATATTCATTTGGTTTGAGCTATGTCGTCCACCTCCTTAAACTCAAACACCTGACCGCCGTCGAATGTACTAATGGCTTAGTACATTTAATATATTGTCATGATATATAATCCAACAAGGATCAGGCTTAGCAAGTCTACTTCTAGTCTACTTCTAGGAGAAATATCTTACGCTCTTAGCGCCACCTGTTAACCAGTATAAAAGGCGCTGCAAGGTAGGGAGCGAGCAGTTAGTTGGTTAGAAGTTAGTAGTCACTTAGTTTAGTGAGAACATCAGCTAAATATGTTTAGCCAAGGAGTTATACCTGGAGTAAGTACATCGGCTCCGTGTAACAGACTGGAGTTTACCAATGTCCACTACCTCGGACATAGGATTGTGTTAGAGCTGAATACTAGAATGGTCTAGAGGGCGTTGGAGCAACTCGTGTTCTAAATGTGGTTGATTGCTGATAGGAGATGGGAGGTGGACTGATGAAGACTTATACATGGTGGCTTTGACTCGGGATGAGATGTTTACTGAATAAAAACCCTTTCATATTAAGAAGCTCCCTCATCGTTCATTTCTTTTGAACTATTGGGAAGTGAATGGACAAACTTTAAACGCAGTCTGAATTACTCAGGCATTCTGGAAAAGCAACTCATGAAGACTTGGATATACACGAATCTTACGCAGTCTTAAATCAAAAATTAACAATAGTTCAAAATGTTGTATAAATATATGTACTTGAAAGCAAAACTGTTCATTTAGTCTATAAATAATCTAATTTTTAACATCAGTTTCAGGAATGGTGACACTGATAGGACCAATTTTTAGCTTAGTGACAAGATACAGGGCCTTTTCTTAAATTTGACAGGGGGACTGGGCCATTTCTTAAGATCAGCATAGCCTTTAATTACTGGCATTTGACCTGGTGTCAGAAACATTTCTTAATTAAGATCGACAGGCGAGAGCCCCTTGGATAAGGGGGGGGGGGGGGGGGGGGTGTCAGTTGAGGTCCCCCCCCCCCCCCCCCCACATTATTACCAATAAGCCATCCCACACTGGGTATATCCCAGGGTTGGACAAGGGTAGGACAAAATTACTGTATTAGCCGTCCTTGTCTCATAGCGTTGAGGTTACTGAAATGAGCAAGAACTACTTTTTTCTATTTCCCTAAGTGTTGCTAAAACATTATAATTCTTTAAATGTCATCAATTAACAGATTTGCAGGTTTTCTAGCCAATCAAAATGGTGAAGGGAAAATAGGGTTGGACATTAAATTAAATTGCTTTGGTTGAATTTGTATTATGCAACTGTCTTCATTGAATAAGCATGGCAGTAATTTTGAAAATATTTCATGGTTAACATTGATGTTAGTGTAAACTGGAATGGGCTTATTGCTAGGAGAACATCCACAGTCACAGATGTTAGCTTAGAAAAGGCCAAGTTGGAAATACCCTGAAAATTGTGTCATCATTTATGGACAGCCCCTCATTATATAGGCTCATACGGAGCAGAAAAAATGTGGGGAATCCTGGCCATTTCAGCATCGTACTGTGAATGTGAAGATCACAACGGGAAATGCTGTGGTCCTTTAGGCTACATTATTACTTTAGTAAATCGCACCTGACCATAACCATGTGCACAACGCACCAAAGACCAACATTACAATGCTAGAGAGTAGAGTAGAGATACAAAATAACTTTAATATTGTGCTACATCGTGTAAAGTTAAAACCAGAAATTGCTGCCGTGTAGTGTAACCTGTAGCCGTACCTTCGACGCCACTGCTAACGCAATAGCTTCCCGACGGTTCAGGGAAGGCTAACACGTAACAGGATAATAGAGGCAGAGCCTAGACCTAGTGTAGGCTGTAGGTCGGCGAGTCTGTAGTTAGCCTGTACTGTAGTGTAGCAGCTGTGTAGTGTAGGCTGTAGCCGTAGGGGAGACTGGTCAACAGAGTTAAGTCTTATCTTCAAATATTTCTTGGCAATGTATATGGACCATATTATAAGCTTTAAAACGTAGTTTTACCTTGCCAATTCTTTTGTACTCTTCATGTTTATATCCGGCATACTGACGAGAGTCCGTACTTGACAACACCTGCCTCTGCCACTTTCAAAACTTCCGCTCCTTCTGTCCGCCCATGCGCACTAGCCTGCAGCAAGTCTCACTTCCGTTACTCACCACCAGGGGGGTCGTTTCCCGCTCAAATGCAATGCCAATGCAGCGACTTGATCTACCGGATAACGTACCGAGGCGACTTGGGCATTCTTATAGGAAGGGTAGTTGAATTATATTTCTAAAGAAAACATATTTTTCACTTAATATTAGGCCTACATTATGCATCATGGCTGTCAATATCATAGGTTTCAGAAAATAGATAAATATTCTAAGTTTAAACTTTTAGGTGCCATGGTAACCATAGGACCTTCCATTTAACCAACAATTAATGTTTTTGAGAAATTACAGCAGTAATCCAGCAACAGCTATTAATTAAGCTTTGAGTATTGCCTGGCCCTCACACATTGGGGATAGGATCCTATGAGGGACTCGTTTCTGTATGTGCATGGCTAGAGCGGGCGTGGCAGTGATAGGGACTAGATTAGACTCACTGATATGTTAAGTAAGAACTTAGTGGAATGTAAACCTTGAAGTAATGGACAATGGAATATTGTAATTTTGTGATTTTATGAGGAGAACTTTGTTACTCTATCGAGCAGTGTTGCAAACTTTGAAGTGGTAATATAACGGACCTTTATGAAAAGTAGTTTTTTTTTAAAGGGATTCTGGGTGTGGCGCCCCCCAAAAGATGTGGTTTTGCCAAGGAATTTTAAGCCATGCTATTGATGTTCTGTGTAAATATCGCAGGTTTCATGAGTTTTGGTATAAAAGAGATGTTAAGTCATTATTAACAGAACAATGGATTCATTCGGATCCCCTGAATAACAGATAACGGACCAATGCTTCTGGAACATTGAATAACAGAGGTTTTTTGTGGTTCTAACGGATGGTTGGCAACACTGATCGAGTGGAGTCAGGGGCGGATCCGGAAGGGGGGAGGGGGGTCCAGGAAGTCCTGACCCCCCTTTTAGTACAAAGCCTTTATGCTGACCCCCCCCCCCCCCCGCCATCACACACAAACACACGTGCTCTTTCGAAAATTCTGTATCAACCCCTGGGAATGCAAACCATTTTGTACTAGCTGATTGGCCGATATTGAACAAGTTATAAATGGAACACCTGTATGGTTAGCCGGAAAAAATTGCCGTGGTTACTATTACGAACCCAGATCTCAAATCTTTATTCCCATTCCCCAGCCTTTGAGCTCTTGATCTTAAGTTCATAAGAAAATGTTCAAACATTGTCCTTTTCTCATATGACTATCTATCCAAAAAATTATACAAGCTTTAGGAAATGGCTGTTTAGCCTTTCCCTATTATTAGATAACATTCTGTCTAATTATCTATAGGTCTCATGCCAAAATTTTGAAAGATAGAATAATAAAAAAATTCCTTGTTGAGGCTGGAAACATAGCCCCAATGCACTTGAGAGTTGTATGGCCTAAGCACTTTCCAGATTGAGTAAGGTAGATCTTGAGCAAAAGGGCCTCTGACCAGGGACTAGCCCTCATCCCATTCCTAGCATCACTGCCTGTCCCCATTCTTGTTTGTTGTCAATTTGAACTACCTGACTCAGCAGTTCTGGGGGACTGGTAATTCACCCTTGCTCTGAAGAAAACAAATCTATGAGAAGGTAGAAACCCTTCCAATACACTTTTACCAAGGCAAGCATTCTTTTATATGACATGTCCTATAGGTAGGGCACCACATATGTCCCCATGCCCACACTTCAATGCTAATATAAATACTGTATGCCCATGGAATGGGCCATGTAATAGTCATCAACGAAAATCAATCAACACCAGCCATGTATTGGATAACCAGAGATTGGGACATGATCCCAATGGGTAAACAAATTACTAGGGTCTTCTGTTAACAAAGCATCTACTTTAAGGGTACTGTACACTTCCTAGGATCAAGTTGAATATAAGTAGTATAGGTTTTGAGGGAGTTCACGTCATCGACCATTTTTAGTGAGGGAGTTCACGTCATCGATAATTTTTAGGGGGTTAGTTCACGTCAAACAATTGCAAATTGCAAATTTTAGAACTGGAAATAGAAATATTCTTGTGATTAATGTTGAAAATATTTTTATATGTTATTATTGATAATAAGCTTAAGAAAATGTCAGCTGAAAAATTGGTTATTGCTGATGAAGTATTGCAGTCTATTGCAGATTTGCTTTATTGTGATTGGGAAAGTTTGGCAATATATTTAGAATTAGAGAGCAAAGATTTGCATAGAATTCGAGGTAAAGATAAAAGTACTGTGTTACAGTCTAATATATTACAAATGTTAAATTTATGGTGGGATCGAGTGGATAAAAATGATTATTTGAACGAGTTAATTACAGCTTTATCAAGTTTGTATCGTTATGATTTGATTGAAATTGTTTTAAGTTTTATACCCAAAAATGATAAAAATATATCTGATAATATTATTCAAGTTTTATTTTTACAGTTGGCTGAGCGTTTAGTGATGGATTGGAGAAATTTAGGAATTTATTTGTCTATTTCTTTAACTGAAATAGATAATATTTTTTATGGTTTATATGAACCAAAAGTTCATCGTGCTTATGAAGTTTTAAAGGTTTTTCAATTACAATATGGTTATTTAAATTTAGATAAATTATTTAAAGTTTTGAGGCAAATGAGGAGATTAGATGTGATTGAATTTATTACTAGACATATTAGGCATTAACTTATTTGTTACATTTGGTTTCCCTCTGGTGGGAAGTTATTGTATATTGTGTCTCTCTCTAGTGGGAACGAATTGAACCTTGATGATTTATAGTGTTTGCAGACATGGTACATGACCTCCATATTGGATTGTCGTAACTTTTGAAAGTTTGTTTACATTTTTAGTCTTGATATTTACAACTCCTATTTCTTAGATACTTTACGAGGCTATTGCTTGACGCCTAATTATGAAATAAACACAGGTTAAGAATTTTGCATTTTACAATTATTTAATTTGGTACGATATCGTGGTATGAAAACCGGTTGTGCGTATCTACATGCAGAATGCTGTCTTTTTGCAAGTTTGTTGTAAGAGTGTTGTGTTGCAGAGTGGTCGTTGAGCTAATCTTGAAATTTTTCGACTTTTGGAGAATGAACATAGTTTTTGAGATTAGCTTAGCGGTCATGACGTGGTTTTAGGTGATTCTAGTGTTAATGTACCCCGGTTAAAAGCCTCGGTATGGAGTAAACGCGCACTTCAGAGCAGACCCTTTTCGCGTTGTAACGGTGTGTGCGTATGCAACAGCACACTAATTTGGACATTTTGTCTATGTACGTAGGACGCTTTGGTAGAGAACGCCGAGCGGACACACTTTGTACCGGCTTACTTGATTTACAGCGACGCAGGGCGCTCCGGTAGATAACGCCGCGCTGTCTGCGAGGAATCTAGACCTCCGTGCCTGGTCTAACAATACTCGCTCTCCCGCGAGTGGGCTGGCTACCAGGCTAGTGTTAATGTAGTTTTGTGCGGAGTGACGCGAGGGTTGAGACGTACATTAACCTAGGTGATTCTAGTGTTAATGTAGCTTTGTGCGTTTATGAATATGAAATAATTTTTTTAAGTTACATTAAAGTATTTGTTTTAGTGTTTATTATAGCTTTAGCTTATTTTACTTTTGATTAGTGTGATATAGCTGTAAATTTAGTAATAGTGTTCTTTCACAAGTTTTATGAAATCAAGCTGTAAATCTAGTAATAAATCTAGTAATAGTGTTCTTTCACAAGTCTTATGAAATCAGTATGTTGGTCTAGGAAATTGATATTTATGGTTTGGGCACAGATCCAGGTAATCTTTTTTGTGTCAGTATGTGTATTGGTTAGAGTAATTTATATAATATTGGTGACGCAGTTGGGGCGTACGTATAGCTTGGAAGAATAAACATAATCGACTTGCTTGATTATATTGGTTTATTTGCAGAGAAGATAAGAAAGCGTTAAGTAAGATATATATATATACAGTTTTGTAGCATATTAAAGCGCAAGTGTAATAATTGACAAGGTTTAATTTGGGCTATAGCACTTGTCAGTTATTATATTTGACTTTAGTGAAAACAACCACTTTATAATGCATTAATAATTGAAAGCATTTGGCTAAGAATTGTATAAACATATTAAGAATGGTTAGTACATGTACATTAAGGTTCATTTTTAAAGGTAAATAAACAGCAAACTTGAATAAATGTAAATACATTTTGCTTAAACAATAAAGTGTTGTGAACACATTAAAATTGTAGCTTTTATATAAATTGGTTAGCTGAATATTGTAAATACATTGAACTAAACAAAGTGATGCGAATATACTAAAATTGTAGCTTGGATATATAAATTTGGGTAGCTGATAAGCTGTGAACATACTAAAATTGTAGCTTGGATATATATATAAATTTGGCTAGCTGATAAGCTGTTGAGGTCTAATGGTAAGTCTAAATATGATAGTTAATTATTTCTTCTTGTGTGGTAACATACCTTCTTGGTAGAGGTACGAGGAGGGGTTTTGAGATATATATGTATGTATGTTTATTGATTTTTAAGAGTTTGCTAAGACATTTTTGAAATATTTTAAAATGAAAGTTTGTTTTATAATAAATATGCTTCAATGTTTAAAGTTTAAATGATTATATTAAATTAAGAGTGAGAGAAAGTTTATGTATTCCCTTTCAGTACCTTACATGGAAGGTTCTGGATGTTGTGTCTCGTTTCCATGTGGGTATTTTTGCTTTGTACGAGGAGGTACTGAAGGGATAAAAGTTTGAAACGACTTTATAAATTAGCAAATTATTAGATATTCAATTTTATATATTTTCGTTTTGTTTATATAAATGTAGTGAGAAAAGATAGTTTAAGTTAATGCGCGCGTTTTATAATATAAACGTATACTATTTTGGTTTATTATTAAAAATGAAAACCTATAAGCACCTTAAATACTTTCACAATCATAACATAATGTTATTGTCTTGTGATTGGCTGAGACTAATAAAGAGGGTATAAAAGCTTTGTGTTGATCTTTTGCGCGCATTTCTTTGGTGTGGGTTAATTGTAGTGTGGTAAAGAGCGCCGTTGGGCCCGCGTTGGGCGCAAGTGCGTGCTTTGTTAGGCGTAAGTGCAAGTTTGTGGAGATTGATATTTTCGGAGGTGGTTGTGGAGATTGACGTTTTTAGAGGTGGTTGGAAATTGCTTTCTTGGTTTGGAGATTGACGTTTTTAGAGGTGGCTGGAAATTGCTTTCTTGGTTTGTGGAGATTGACGTTTTGATTTTAGCTAGCGTTAAGCGCTAGTTGAAATTATTTTTGGTCTGTTTTACTTAAGATAATTTTAGTTAGGTGATTGTTGGTTGTTGCTTTTGCTTTTGTTGAAATTTTAGCTTTATAGTTTTGCGACTTAGAGCTTCAAGATCAAGCTTGGCGTCATTCATCACAGGCACATTATAAACAGGTAAGTGTACTTATTTATTTATTTGTGAGAAATATTGAATTGTATTGTATTTAGTGTGGTACCGAACAGGTAAGTGTATTTTTAGAAATATGAAACAATACGTGTATTGTGATATAATATGTTCTGAAAGTTCAAATTTTAAAAATGTTTCTGAAAGTTCAAATTTTAAAAATGTTTCAGTTAATTCTCAATATTTAGCTTATTATGATTTTTTTGTCAGGTCTAAGTATTTTCAGGTGCAAAGTATAGAAAGGGATAATAATTTGAAACCTATTCGAGTTTGTATATGTATTTTTCCGAATAGTTTGAATAAGTCTGTGGTGTTAAAGGAGCATAATTAAGATGTCGCATGATAAGGTTTATGTTGTTAGGCTTTCTGAAAAGGCTAATCTTCCAAAGAGAAGTTCATTATTTTCAGCAGGATTAGATTTGTATAGTGCTTATGATTATATTTTACCAGCAGGAAAAAAACTTGAAATTAAAACAGATTTACAGTTTGAGTTTCCTGAAAAATGTTATGGAAGAATAGCATCTAGATCTAGTCTTTCTAAATATTATTCTATTGAAGTTGGAGCAGGAGTTATTGATGAAGATTATAGAGGAAATGTTAGTATTATTTTGTATAACTTTGGAAATTTAGATTTTCTTATTAAGGCTGGTGATAGGATTGCTCAAATTATTTTAGAGCGTTATTCAAATGCCAGTGTTTATGAAGTACAAGAGTTAAGCAAAACTGATCGTGGTTGTAAGGGGTTTGGTTCTAGTGGATATTGTTAAAGTGCTAAGGGTTTTATTTTACAAGTTAATAGGAGGTGAGGGAGTAGGAGAAGGTGAGGGAGGAGAAGGTGAGGGAGAAGAAAAAGTTTTAAAAGTAGTCATTTCAATTTCTTCTTGTACTACGCTAATAGATTCAAAGCTTTCAGAGTTTAGAGAATTGAAACTGCTAGCGTATTCAGAAGGTGCTTGTGCTTCATTAACATTAACATTAATATTAAATCGAGATCTCATATGAAGTGTGGTTCGCTGAATAGATCGAATTCTATATTGTTCAAATTTGTTTTGCCAAGTTTTTCTGAAAAGTTTATAAAGAATAAAAGATGTTAATATAATACCAAAAAGAACTAAGAAAGATAAGATTCCTGCTATAATATCAGCTACTGGTACGATATTTTTTGGAGTTGATTTGTCAATAGGTTTAGGTGTAGATGCGAAAGATGCGTTAGGTGTTTTTGGTTCATTTGAAAATGTTGTATTTATAGGTATAGTGACTTGTGGTTGGCTTGAACTGATAAATGTAGAGGTTTGCGCTAGACTTGTAGGATGCGGTTGGCTTGAAGTACTGATAGAGGTTTGCGACAGACTTAAAGTACTGATAGGTGTGGAGGTAGTAGAGGTTTGCGGTAGACTTGAAGTACTGATAGGTGTGGAGGTAGTAGAAGTTTGTAGCCGATTTGAAGTAATAGGTGTGGAGGCTTGCGATAGACTTGAAGTTTTGGGTGAGCTGAAAGTATAAAGTATTTTGCAAATAATAAATTACATACAGATTAATATTTTATAAAACTTTTGTTAGAAGTTAGGTTGGATATGATGCTAGATTTGTTGTTAAAGATATTAGTAGTTTTATAAATCTCTTGAAATTAGTGGACTTAGAGTTTGTTTGAGTTACTTGTGTTGTAGAAATGTTCTTCAGATGAATAAGTCTAATAGTTGACTAGTTTCAGAGCATTCATGAGACTTAGAGGACTTAGAAAATTTCTTAGTTTATAGATATTGCATTGAGATTACCAGACTTATAGATTGGTGACTGGTAAAGTTTCTGAGTTGGGTGACTTTTCACAGAATTCCTTTCTAGTATCTTTGACTTATTTCTTGTGAGAAGGGCTCTAGAATTTTACTACAGAAAATATGAAAAGGTTTAACCATCCACGGTGGAATTAAATCTCTTAAGATTAGTGGACTTAGAGTTTGTTTTAGTTACTTGTGTTGTAGAAATGTTCTTTAGATGAATAAGTTTGATAGTTGAATAGTTTTAGAGCAATTGTGAGATTTGGACTTAGAAAATTTCTCAGTTTGTAGATATTGTATTGAGATTACCAGACTAATAGATTGGTGACTGGTATTAAATTGTGATAGGCTGAATAGGGATTATAAATATTAGTTTAGATAAAGCTATTAAAACATATGTTGCTAGATTTGTTGTTAAAGATATTAGTAGTTTTAAATTATGATAGGCTGAATAGGGATTATAAATTATATATTTACATGGACCAACTTGAAGTACGTGGCTGGCTTGAAGTAATAGGTGTAGAGGCTTGTGACAGACTTGTTGAAGTTTTGGGTGAGCTGAAAGTATAAAGTATTTTTTAAATAATAAATTACATATAGATTAATATTTTTGTTAGAAGTTAGGATGGATATAATGCTAGATTTGTTGTTAAAGATATTAGTAGTTTTAAATGAAACTTAAGCAGTTAGCATGAGTGACTTTTACGTAACTATGATGTTTGTTGCTTTGTTTAATATTAAAAGGTTCAACTTAGTTTACCATATAGGAATGTTAGGAGGAAGCATGCTGTTTTATTTTTAGGTTTAGAGTGCATTTTAAGACCAATAACTTACATGGTATTTGGAAATGAAGATGCTGGTTTCATAGATGTAGTGGTTGTACTTAAATCATTAGTTTGAGTCTTTAATGCGTCAGTGAAATCGTGAGTTGTTTTTGTTTCAGTTAAATCAAATAGGGCATTAGTTGTCTTCAAGGCATCAGTTGTTTCAATTGCTGAGCTAAATAAAAAAATTACGATTAGTTTGGTTAATATAGTTAGGACGGTGCAAAGTGAATATTGTTTAAGGTAGAAGTTAGATGTCGCCACTGCTTTTGCAGTTAGCATGTGACTTTTACGAAGACTATGATGTTTAATATTAAAAGGAGGTTTAACTTACGTTTGTCATATAGGAATGTTAGGAGGAAGCATGCAGTTTATTTTTTTAGGTTTAGAGTGCATTTAAGACTAATAACTTACATGGTATTTGGAAATGAAGATGCTGGTTTCATAGATGTAGTGGTTGAACTTAAATCATTAGTTTGAGTCGTCAATGCGTCAGTTGTAGTTAAATCAAATAGGGCAAAAGTTGTCTTCAAGGCATCAGTTGGTTCAATTGCTGAGCTAAATAAAAATTACGATTAGTTAGGTTAATATGGTTAGGTTGGTGTAAAGTGAATATTGTTTAAGGTAGAAGTTAGACGACGTTACTGCTTTTACAGTTAGCGTGAGTGACTTTTACGTAACTATGATGTTTAACTTAGTTTGTCATATAGGAATGTTAGGAGGAAGCATGCTGTTTTATTTTAGGTTTAGAGTGCACTTAAGACTAATAACTTACATGGTATTTGGAAATGAAGATGTTGGTTTCATAGAAGTTGGTTTTTCTGTTGCTTTTAATCTGAATAAAAATTAATGTTTAGAATTTATTCTTAAATTCAAAAGATTAGAAAACTTTGGATATGAAAGGTATTTATATAATGTTCAGAATTTAAGAAACTTGTTAAGCTAAAATTTAAGAAACTTAGAAGGTATTATATTTGAATAATTTTATACTGTTAATATTAAGTGAGTTAAGCCTATACTTACATGCATTTTCCTGCTTCGCATTGAAATGTAATTCCACTTGTTTTGATAACTGCAAGGAATGGGAAGACATCTATGTCGTATTTGATGAATTGTTGCTGTGATGTGGCGGGGGAAATTAGAAAGATTTGCGTAGTTCTTAGCGTTATGTGTGTGAAAGTCGTCGGTAAACAGTAGCAGATAAGCGTGTCCAAGTTGTCGGTTAAGGAGCAGTCGTTTCTGACAGAACAACCTAGAGTTTTCGTCAAAATGGTTAGGAAGAGAAGCAGGAATACTAGTTTGGTCGACATGATGGTTCTGCGCATTTGATTTACTTTAGAGATGAAGTGAGTGTTGGTCGGCGTGTTCTAGATTTAGATTTATCAATAAGTTTAAGGGCATTAATGTAAGAAATAGTTTCCATTGATTACGGGCTGTAACTTAGTCCACACTTATCAAGTATTTTTATGTAGGCTTGGCTTGGAGTAGATAAACTTGTCTGAGGTTCACTTGGTACTAAATAATTTGTGTTGAGAGGTTCCCTCTGGTGGCTAGGCATCAACTATAGACATGTGCTGGAAGGTTCCCTCTGGTGGCTAAGCATTAACTGTAGACAGAATAGAGACTTAGCTTTTACGCTGATTAGCTTTTACGCTGGGCGTTATTTGATTAATGTTTTGACTAGATTTGAGACATACTAGGGTGGGGTCTTTTTTATGCTTGAATTTATAGATTTTTCATTAAGTACCTTCTCGCCTGTGTTTGGTGTTAACCAATTTAGATTATATTGGTTTTTTGCCTAAGTTTAGACAGATGTCTAAAGACGCTGTTAACACCTGTAGTAGAGATGAACAGTGTGACGTTAGGCCTTTAGGCTTAGTTTGGGTAATGTAGTGAGGGTTCCCCAGTGAATGACAACACTGTTCATGTCTTATTACAATAGGTAGCTAATGCCCTCTGGTGGATTGATGTTTAGACGCTTAGATAACTTAGGTATTGTCGTATAGCGTTATTTGTTTTCTGACCGCTTACGCACTTCATATATGTGACCGCAGGCGTCGCCACCTACGTTTTTATAGGCAATACGTTAGGTGGCGCAGCGGCGCTGTTTATCGGTGGATTTTAATGACAGGATCGGAAAGAAGAGATTTTGCCGCTTAGTCAAGCAATGCTTCTAAAAAGGGCAAGTTGCGCAAAATTACCTTATTTCAGCATAGCTACAGTGTTGTGGTGATGGAGCATTGTGCATCAATTGCACTGTGATAATTCTGGTACTTTAGAGAAACAGCCTTGGCAAAATGTGTCATAGATATGTTCAAGTAGTATATTGTGGTTAAGTTATGATATGGGTTAAATTTATATATTTGTGTTAATGTTTATTTTTAAGATATATAAGGCGTTTAAGGTAAGTTTATTTGAATATGCATGAAGCTTTGTGCTTAAATAAGCTTATGATTGTTATATTTGGTGTTTGCTTTTGCTTAGGAGGTAGGTGTACAGAGGATTAAAGATTGTTTTTAAGGCTTAAGGTTAGTTTACAAATGATTGTTATACATTTTGAGAAAAGTGTTTATGAGCCTTATTGTTCTTGTTACTTTTGTTTAGTTATAAATAAAGTATTAAAGGAAGGTGAAAATATAGGTAAGCTTATTGCTGCATGTCCTAATGGTACATTAATAGATTTTTCTAAAATAGAACAAATCACAGAATTAGTACAGGAATTGAATAGATTTCTTTTTAAATTAAGTTTAAAAAGATTAGTTTTGACATTTATTTTGAATAAATTTCCTAAATTAACACCAGAAGATGTAGATCAGTTAGAGATTCCTGGTATTTTGAAAAAAGATATTACTAATTTTGAGGAAGAGGAATCTAGGCAATTTGATGAAGTTGCAAATACAACAACGTTTGTTTTGTTGATTCGGCATCATGTTGGTTTTCGTGTTAAAATAGAACAAGTATTAGAAATTTTTGATTTTTGAACTTATATACATTGGTAGGTATGAGACGTGTGTTTTATTTTTATAGATATAGGTACGATACAATTAATAAGAAATTTTGTAAATTAGTTTGTTCATGTATAGATTGTCAGTTAATATTGGTTAATTTTCGATACAAGAAAGCATATAAACTGTTTTTTAATTTAAATCAAATTATTACAAGACATGAAATTCATAATTTAAGTGCTAAAATTTGCGAGTATTGCAAAGCTAAACCAGATTTTTATTTAACAATGTCTTCTGATTTTTTATTGGGTTATTCAGAATTTTTAATAAATATAGCTCAGATTTATCTTATTGTAATGAAACACGCCTCCTTTAGATTGGGTTACAAGTATCGATAGTATATATTAATGCAAGTAGATTATAGTGTAAACTTGGTTATTTTTGGTTTAAATTTTACTCCAAATATTCATTTTGATATTCCGTATATTTATAAAAGTATAAAGAATAGTTTTTTATATAGAGGATCATTAACTTGTAAAAATAAATTGTATACTTTGAAGATTACACGTAATGGATTTTGTTCAATTTATTTAAGAAGAAATTTTTCAAGTTTATTACCAAATATTAAGATAATAGCTTTAGAAGTTTATGAGTATATTAGGGACTTTTGTGAACAGGAAATAGTTAGTGTAAATATAACTCCAAAGAACATTCAAATTACCTTTCAACTTGTATTTAAAACAACACCGGATTTTAAGGTTTTTTGTATAAAAATTGCAGATTGTTTTGAAAAAGAATATGAATTTGAAATTAAAGAATCTAATTCTAGTGAATCTATATGGTTGCCTTATGTAAATAATAGTTCATATTTTTCAAGTTTACGTATCAAAATTAAAGGTAAAAGTAAATGTATTTTCACGTTTTTATATTCTTATAAAGGAAGTTGTTTAACTGATAATGTTTTAGATTTTAAAAGAGTTTGTGATAGTTTGAGATTGTGTTATTTAAATAATTTACATTTATGGCCGCCGGAGTGTTAGATAGGTTACTTTTGTTAATTATAGAATTTCTTTTAAGACATAATGAAGAAAATAAATTATTTTGGAATAAAGTTCGGACAGATAATTCACATTTTTTTAGTTTTTGTTTTCAACTTTTAACAGAATGTGAGAATGAAAGGAAAAAAATAAATATTCTTAAAGAAGAATTAAAGGTTGAACTTTTGTCTGCTTTAAGAAATCAAGATATAACGAGAAATTTAGCCTTTAGAATTTTATCTAGTGAAGATGAAACTATTAAGCTGGACTTGCGTTCTTCACAAAGTTCAATTATTCAGTGTCTTGTTGATATTCTTAGAATAAATATAACTGTTTATCGAAGTGATTCTCGATCATTTAATTTTACATGTTGTACAGAATTGTTTCGTATAGGTTCACCTTTTGTTATTCAATGGAGTAAAGTAGAAAATGCTTTTATAGAAGTAGCTTTAGATTATCATATGTCAAAATATAATTCATTAATTGAGTTTCCAAAACATAAAGTGAAAAGCAAAAAGCGTAAGCATGAATATAAAAGTGCTGAGTTTTTATCTTCTACTTCAGATTCAGATTCAGATTGTAAAAAACAAATACATGGTCAAAAAAGTACTTGTACGAAATCTTTAGGTTTTCATACTAAGAAAAAAGCAAGAGTTGAAAATTTTGAGAAAGCTGTAACTAAAGAAAAGGTTAATGATAGTGATTCATCTTTGGCTCGAGATTTGTCACTATCAGAAAGTGAAAATGATGATTATGATGATAAAGCTAAGAAATTGGAATCAGAATTAGAGCTTGAAAAAAGAGATGATTTTATGGGCGAACTAAACAAATTACAGCAATCTAATAATGATATGAAATTTCATAAGAAATCTCAGAAAAAAGATGTTATGGTAAATGTTTCAGAAACAGGAAAACATTTACAGGATTTTTCACCATATTCTGATTTGTATTCTGATAATTTTAATAAGATAGAATGTAATATAGATAAGTTTGTAGAAATAACTGAAAGGTTGAAAAAACACGCCTTAGTTCTTCAAAATAACTTACTGCCAGGAAATATTGAGAATTGCTTGTGTTGTCCTGTTCATTGTGCTCAAGCTTTAGTTAAGGCTACAAAAGATAAGCGAGGACCAAAAAAAAAAAATTAGAATGTTCATATTGTAAGAAAGAGTTTATATCTTTAAGTTTATTGCGTTTACATATTTTGGTTAAGCATTCTAATTATGATCCTAAGAATCATATATTTACACCAGTTCCTTTGAGATCTTCTTTAGTAATATTAAAAAAGTATCATCCTGATTAAATTTATTATATATTTATTTAGGAATTTCAAGTTGATAAAAGTAAGTATTTGAAATGGATACTGCTTGTTCAAAAAGTTTTGCTCGCTTGATGAAAAGGAGCTTGTATTTTTGTGCTTTAGTGTCATTTTATTTTGGTAAGTTAAATTTACCTTTGTTAATTGAAATTCCTAGCCAAGAATTTTTATCTGAAGATGAGTGTTTACAATTAATAGAAATATTAAGTGAAGAACTTACAGATGATGCATGTTTTTTAAAGTTGAAATATTTTTCTTGCGCGAGTCTTTTATTTTTTTCATCGTATTTTCAATGTGATATTGTTTTAGATTTTATTTATTTATCCATGTGGGAAAATGATAAAAAAATAATTGAAGTTTTAAGAAAGTCAATTTATTTTTATGGTTTAAAAGATTGTTTCACAAAGGTAGTTTTGGATTCAGTAGCATCGTATTTGTATATGTCAGTAGATGATGTGATTGATTTAGGACATTTATGGGAAATTAATAATAATAGTAGTCCTAATTGTTCAATGAGGTTGTTAGCTAAAAAGTTAAGAGATACTAGGCGGTGTCGTAGGTTACTTTTTTCTTTTTTTACATTACCTTGTGCTCAATGCCATTCACGAATTATTTTTAATTATAAAGGTTCAGATAATACAGTTTTTTTAAAGTGTTGTAAAAGACCTATTCATATTTCAAGATGTTATGAACATTTTATTTCTTCTAGTTTTGATTTGCAGGTTTATTGTCCCTGCTGTAGAACTCCTTGGCGAAATGCATTACCCCAAATAGAAACAGCTTCGAGGAAAAGGTGTTTAGAAGATTTTCTTATGCATATGAGAGATTATCCTAAACACATAAGAACATATTCTTCTTCAAAATTAATGCGAAATGTGAAAGTTCAAAAGGAAGACTGATGAGGCAAAGTGATTAAATTGTGATGTGATTAGGATTGATATTAGATTTTATAGATTTGTTTTAATAAATATTTAAAATGTTGCAGAACGAAGAACTAGAATCATTCAATTATACAGTAGTTTCAAATGTACCACATTCAGTAAGAGAAAATAAGACAAGTCATTTTTATACTGAAATACCAGCTACACGTGAATGTAAAGGTTACTGGGAAGTAGCCTTATTGGAGATTGATTTTTTGAAATCGTGGTATAATGTACCAGAGCATCCAGAGCAATCTAGAACTTATGTAATTGTGCGAGATATTTTTGATTTAAAAGACCAAACAGTAGAACAAATTAATTCATTAGATGAAGTTGTTCCTAATTCTATAAAAAAAGTAAATAAGGTATTTGCTTTAAAGTTTGGAAATTATGAAATTAAGGATATGATAAGTGAAATGAATGAAAAATTTGCTAAATTAAAAATGGAAGTAAATGAAGCTCAACCTACTTATAAAAATTATAAAAGATATACTAAACTTTATATTGATAATCAAAATTTAATTTGTACTTTATATGTAGGTACAGGAGATGTAGTTATTTTGTCTGAATATATTGCTACGGTTTTACGCTTAAATAATTGTGAAGGAATTAAAAAGTATACTTCAAGAGTTACTGTTAATGGTGAGAAAACATTTACGAATTTTATTGAGTTTAGAGGACCACCTTTATTGAAAAAGCCACCTTCTACTGAAAATGAATTAGATTCTGAAGGAAATCCAATAAGGGATGAAGAAATTTTAATAAAAGGTTTTAATGATGTAATATCTCTTAATAGGAAGGGACCATATAATGAGCTTTTTCAACCACAATATGGAAAAGATTATGTAGGAAATGGAGTTCCAGTTTTTCCAACAGACACTTCAAATATATACATTTATTCTAATATTGTTGATTATGAGTATGTAGGTAACATTCAAACAAAATTACTTAGAACTGTTAGGGCTAGTGGAGTATTTGGTGAACATATTAAGCACACTTATTCCCATCCATTGTATAAGAAATTAGCTTATGATAGGTTGCAGGATATAGAAATACAAATTAAAACTGATGATGGACAGCTTGTTAAATTTGAATATGGAATTGCTGAGTTAATTTTGCGTTTTAGAAGATTAAATAGATAAAAAAAATAAAATGAATGAAATAAAGAAAAGAAAAGCTTTTGGTAAACTGTTAAGAAGTTATGATATAGTTCCTTTTCAGCGTGCTATAGATATAGAATTATTTTTTCAACGCAAGTTTAAAGTTTTACTAGAAAAAATTAAGAAAGGTTTATTGAGGCATGGTGGCATAAAATTTCAAATTAGTCTTAATGTTGTATTAGGTAAATATAAATTGGATACATCAAGGTATTATGAAATTAAACCTTGGTTTCAAAGCAATATGACTCAAGTTTTAACATTTTTATCTGTAAAAGAAAAAATGATACAAGCTATAAGAATACTTTTAGCATTTTTTGATGGGTTTATTCAGATGGGTTCAGGTTGGTTTTTAAAACAAATTAATGTTTTACGTTTATCAGTTTATAAATGTAATCCTTTTGGAGGGTGTGCATCTGTTTCATTACCAATTCCTAATAAACATTCTATTCTTAATATACGATGTTCTGATGACAAGTGCTTTTTGTATTCTGTGTTAGCTGCTTTTAAAAAGTGTGTAAATCCTAATAGATTTACATCTTATTTAGGTTTAGTAAGTTCTTTAAATTTAAAGGGTCTTTCTTTTCCAACTAAAATAAGTGAGATTCCAAATTTTGAGAAAAATAATAATTTAACGATAAATGTTTTTGGGTTATTTAGTCAAAATGAAATGGGATTTGTAAATAATAATAAATATTTACCGTATCCAATGTATATTTCAACAAGCTTTGATGATAAACATCGCAAACATATTAATTTACTTTTGTACAAAAATCATTATATGTTAATTCGAAATATTAATTCATTCATAACACCATTTTATTGGAAAAAAACAAGGTATTTTTGTAATAAATGTTTAATTTCATTTAGAGATAAAGTTGGTTTACAACTTCATAGTAAAGCAAATTGTACAAATAAAGTTTATACTGGACAAACTTATAAGCTTCCTTTAATAGGTGAAAAAGAAATGTTTCGAAATCTTTCACGACAAATAAAAAATCATTTTATTATTTATGCTGATTTTGAAACATTAAATAAAAATGTAAATAAGTTAAAAGGTAAGTCTATTATGAAAACAAGACATGAATTAAATGCAGTAGGTATTTTATTTTTATCAAAGTATAGTAAGTATTCTAAACCACCTTTTCTTTATATTGGTCCTAATGTTCTTAAAAACTTTTTTGGATATATTTATCAAGTGCGTGCAGAGATATCTTGTATTTTTGAAAATGATAGAAAACCTTTAACTTTAAATTCACAGGATATTTTACATCTCGCTAAGCAAAAAGCTTGTTATCTTTGCGGAGTTTCTTTTGCTAATTTAGGAATTAAAAGAGTTGTAGATCATGAGCATTTAGGTAGGGAAGGAAAAGGTAGAGATGTTAATTATGCTTGTAATAGATGTAATTTAGTATGTAGTGCATTGAAATTTACAAATTTTAAAATTCCTATTGTTATGCATAATGCTATGAACTATGATTTACATTTTATTGTTAAAAATATGTACAAGTATTTAAAACAACTTAATGTTCAAGTTATTCCGCGTTCATCAGAAAAGTTTTTAGCTATGTTTTTAGATAATTTTGTTTTTATTGATTCTTTTCAGTTTCTTCCAAATTCATTATCTAATCTTGCTGAATTATTAGTTAAAAAAGATACATTAGATTTAAAAGAAACTAAAAAGCATTTTAAGGAAAAGATGTTACCATATGTTATAAGAAAGGGAGTTATGTGCTATGACTATATAGATTCGTGGGAAAGGCTGGATGAGAAGGAATTACCTTGTCGTGAGGCATTTTTTAATAGTTTAACTAATCAAAGTATTTCTTCTTTAGATTATGATCATGCAATTAAAATGTTTAAAATTTTAAAGTGTAAGAATATAAAAGATTATTTAAGACAATATTTAAAAATAGATGTATTACTATTAGCTGATGTTTTTGAATCATTTAGGGAAAAGTCATTAGATTTTTATGGATTAGATCCAGCTAAATATTTAACAGCTCCATCTTTGAGTTATGATGCTATGATGAAGTTTACAAAGGTTAAGTTTGATTTAATTAATGATATTGACATGTTTAATTTTTTTGAAGATGGTATTCGAGGAGGTATGACAAATGTAGTTCAAAGATTTGCAAAAGTGAGAAAAGAAACTGAGCATATAGTTTATTATGATTGTAATAATTTATATGGATTTGCTATGGTACAACCTTTACCTTACAAAAATTTTGCTTGGGTTGATCCGAGTAAATATGATAGTTTTGATGTAACTAAAGTTCTTGATGATGCTCCTATAGGATATATTTTAGAGGTAACTTTAGAGTATCCTGATTATTTACATGATTTTCATAATATGCTTCCTTTGGCTCCTGAAAAGCTTGCAGTGAATTTTTTTCAATTGTCACCATATGCTAAAAATATTTTGGAAGGTTTAGGTAAACGCTATACTAAAAGCTGTATGAAATTAATTTCAACTTTATGTCAAAAGGAAAAGTACATTATACATTATAGGAATTTAAAATTGTATTTAAGTTTAGGTTTAAAAATTTCTAAAATTTTTAGGATAGTATCCTTTTCTCAGTCATGTTGGATGAAACCATATATTGATTTTAATAACCAAAAGCGGAAAGAGGCTACTTCAGATTTTGATAGGGAATTTTTTAAACTTATGAATAACTCTACGTTTGGCAAATGTATGGAAAATGTAAAAAGAAGAATTAAAATGGTATTAACAACAAATCAAAAGTCATGTGCCTCTATGATTAAAAAGCCTCTTTTTCATTCTTTACATATTTTTAATTCAAATTTTGTTGGGATACAGTATAAGAAAAATATAGTAGAATTGAATAAACCTATTTATATTGGTTTTACAATATTAGATTTATCGAAAATGCATATGTTCAATTTTCATTATAATGTCATTTTAAAAACATTTGGTTTAAAATCTGTTCAGCTTCTTTATACTGATACTGATTCACTAATATATTATATAGATCATAAACATTTTTATAGATTACTTTATGATATTAGGGATTATTTTGATTTTTCAAATTTAGAAACAAATAATTTATTATATTCTTTAAAAAATAGAAAAGTGTTAGGTAAATTTAAAGATGAAACAGCTGGAGTAGAAATTAAGGAATTTGTTGGTTTAAGACCTAAAATGTATTCTTTTCTGTTAAATTCAGGAAAGAATATAAAAAGAGTTAAAGGAATTAGAAGGAGTTGTGTAGACAAGCTTTTACATTCAGAATTTAAACAAGTTTTAAAAGAAGCATCTGAATCTTTTGCTACCTTTCACTGTATACGCAGTTATAAGCACGATGTGTTTACTTTAAAAGAAACAAAGTTAGCTTTATCGCCTTTTGAAGATAAACGTTGGCTTTGTTCAGATGGAGTGCACTCTTTAGCATATGGAAATTATAAATTAAGGTCTAAAAAAAGAGTAAAAGAAGAGGAAGATAAAACAATATGTAAAGTTCAAAGGAAAGCATAGGAAATATTCCTGTGATTAGTGATTTTATAGTAGGTAAATAGTAATTTTATAGTAGTTATTAGTTTGTTTATTAAATATAGAATTAATTATGGCTTCAAAGGAGGAAACAATATCACGTTATGTTTTGTCTTTTGGAAGAAAGAAAAGACTAGATTTAACAATATTTAAAGCAGAAGTATATGTTCATTTCAGTGATTTGTTGAAAGATAATAAAAGTTTTACAGTAACTAAGGACGAGTTAGGTGAGTTGTTTGGGTTAAAGAGGAAAATAGCTAGAAGACTAAAGAAATTAGATCATGAGGCAAGAAAGCAGAAGAAACAGAAAAAATTAAATGATTTTTCAACTGATGAGGACAGTGAAATAGAGGAAAAGAAGAAAAGTAAGAAACAAGCTAAAAAACAGAATACAGAGTTGGAAAAAATTGGAGTTTCTAGCGAAGAAGATATGCAAAGTATAAGTTTTTAAATGATTAGGTAGATATATATTAAGCTTAATAGAATAGTATTGCAGCAAAACTAGCTTGTGATTAGCTAAATTTTTGGGATTTAAGCAAGCCTAAAGGTGAGCATTAATGTAAGTTTACATTTTATAAATATTTAAACAGAAATTTTTAAGATGGAGGTGTGTTTTTATTGTGGTAGTGAGGAATCTTTGGTTCAGGGTAAGAAGTACTGTATTTCTTGTGAAGATAGTCTTTTTAAGGAGTGCATAAGATGTCATAAGCCTTATGACCATCCTAGATATTTTCAATTAGACTTAAATAGATGCAATTCGTGCCAAAAGAAATATATAAAGGAAAAGGAAAAAAATTTAGTAAAACAGAGTGAAAAGAAGTCTTTAAATGAAGAAAGTGATCAAGAAAGTGATGCAACAGTGCAACTGTTTTCAAAGTTTGATGAAAGTGAAGAAGATATAACTAAGAAAGTTGATGAAGATATTCCAAAAAAGGCTAAGAGAAAGTTTAAGAAGAAGGAAATTCAAAATAATGAGGTTGATGAAGAAAGTGAAGAAGATATAACTAAGAAAGTTGAAGACATTTCAAAAAAAGCTAAGAGAAAGTATAAGAAAAAGGAAATTCAAAATCAAAATGAGGTAAATCAGGATGAGGAAACTGTAGCTAAGAATAATGAAAATGGAGAAACTGTAGCAAAGAAAAAGAAGGTTACAGGAGGTAGAGCTAAAAAAAATATTGAAAATGCTTCTAATATGAAGAATGAAGAAACTACATTTGTGAAGCAAAAAAATTTAAATGCTAAAAATCAACAAAATAAGGATGCAATGGTATATGGATTAATTCCATTAATGGTTATAAGAAATGACAAAAAAGGAAAGAATTTTTTTAATATAATTCAATAAGTAGTTATATTATATTATTATATTATATATTATATATTATAATGAATGCACATGAAATAAATGTTTCATGTTCGTTTTTTGTGGAGGTGTTTTGCTTCTTGGATAACCGAAGCAAAGTGTAAATATGTATAATACATGTCAATATTTATCTTTTTTTATGGCGTTTATTGTATTGCTTGTGCATATGTTTGGAGTCCCGACTTTGCACAGCTTAGAAGATAGACGTTGTAATTTAGGGTAAATGACAGTTGAATAGTATAAATTAGTTAAGCTTAATGAATAGTATAAATTAGTTTAGCTTGAAAATAAACAATGTAATATTATAAATAATTTTGCTTAAGATAAGATTATAATGTAAAGGTAGATGTGTATTTAAAATGGCAATGAATCAAAGAGATAAGTTAAATGTACTTATATCTATTTATTTTAATTCTAGACATCCTTCTTCATTTTCTTCTATTAATAAGTTATATAAAGCTGCAAAACGTGTTAATGAAAATATAACTTTAAATGATGTTAAAACTTTTTTACAAAATACAAGAACTTATACTTCTTTTAAACCAATTATAAAAAATTTTTTAAGAAGAAAAATAATAGTAAAAGGTAAAAATGATCAATGGCAATTAGATCTAATAGTTCTTCCAAAGTTGAAACAATACAATGATGGAAACATTTATATATTAGTTGCAATAGATTGTTTTTCGAGATTTGCTTATGTAGAACCAATGAAATTAAAGACTTCTAGCACAACTAAATTAGCATTTGAAAAAATATTAAAAAGAGCTAAAGTGAAACCTAGAATAGTTCAAACAGATTTAGGTTCTGAGTTTAAGGGAATTTTTAGTCGCTTTTTAAAGCAAAATAAAATACATCAATTTTCTACTTTTCAAGATCCCAAATGTGCCATAGTGGAAAGATTTATAAGAACTTATAAAAATAAATTATTTAGATTTTTAAAAGCAAATAAAACTAAAAGATATCTTAAGGCTTTACAACCTATTGTTTCAAGTTACAATTGTACAAAACATCGAACTTTAGGTATAAGTCCTATTGAAGTTAATAAAAATAATCAGCATGACTTATGGTTAAAACAATATAAAGATCATCTTTATTCTAAAAGAATAGATTTAAACTTAAAAATTGGAGATAAAGTAAGATTAAGTAAATATAGAAGGACTTTTAATAGAGGATTTTTATCAAATTGGAGAAAAGAAATATTTAAAATAGCTTTTATATTAAATACAAAACCTGTAACTTATGTTTTACAGGATAGAAATAATGAATTATTACAAGGAGGAGTATATAAAGAAGAAATGTCTAAAGTAAAAGGTTGAATATTAATTCGTGTAAGATTACAAGGAGGAGAGGAGTATATAAAGAAGAAATGTCTAAAGTAAAAGGTTGAATATTAATTTGTGTAAGATTAAGGAAATATTTACAAAATTTAATCCGTGTACAATGGCGTTTGAAGGTCAATTTACTATTTTTGATGCTAGATTAAAAACACCATTTTCATTAATAATAGCTGGACCAAGTAATTGTGGAAAAACTACTTTTGTTATTGATTTGTTAAAAAATGATTCAAGGATAGTTGATAATGAATTTGATTATATTCTATGGTTTTATGGAGAAACTTTTCCACGTGATCCATATTTACAATTAAGAAATGTTCAATTTTATAACGGATTACCGGAGTCTTTTAATAGTTTAATAGATTCTAATAAAAGAGGACTAGCAATTTTTGATGATTTAATGGCTGAATGTGGAAATAATAAGTTAGTTTCAGAATTTTTTACCAAGCGAACACATCATGAAAATGTAAGTGTTATTTTTATTTCGCAAAATTTATTTCATGATGGTAAGGAAAGAAAAAATTTAACTAAAAATGCTACCTATTTATGTATTTTCAATTCGCCATTAGACCAAACTATAGCTTATTCTCTTGCTAGAAAATTAATGCCTAAGAATCAACGCTGCTTTGTTAATATATTTACACATGCTGTTGATAGACCGCACGGCTATTTATTTATAGATGGCCATCAACAATCACCTAAAAATGCTATGTTTCGTACAAATATGTTTGGAGATGTTCAACATTGTTTTACTTTGAATAGAAGTTAAATAACAAATACCATTAAGATTATGTACTTGTTGAATAGAAGTTTAATAACAAATACCATTAAGATTATGTACTTGAAAGAAGACAAAAAAAGAAAGCAATTTTATTGTTTGTTTGACAAAGGTATAAAACAAAATTGAAATATTTATTTATTTGTATTATTATTATTAGTTTACATTGAGTCACGATTAATTTTACACACTAAAGAAATGTCTTTAAGATTATGTACATAATAAACTTAAATTATTTAAAGTAAAATGGGTAGGTTAAAAAAGACAAAGAAAGAAAGCTATGCTCATAAGCATAGACATTTTCTTGTTTTAGTATGTGAGGCACATAGCAAAAAGAAGAGAAATAGAATTCTTGATTCAGCTGATGCTGAAGATATTTATGCAATTTGTGATTGTGTCTATAATGTTTTGAAAGGAAATATACCTATAAAGAAGTCACATTATCATAAGTTAAAGAAATTTAAAAAAGTTTTAAGAGAAGTGGTAAAACAAAAAATGCCTTTTAAGAAACGTAAAGAAGTTTTAAAACAGAAAGGAGGATTTTTACCACTTTTACTTCCAATTATAGCTGCATCTGTTGCAGCAGGTATAAGTAATGCATAATATTGATTAATTTTTGTATGATTAACAAGAATTAACTTGAAATTAAAATTACCAAAATGGCTACTTTTAAAGAAAGTATAATAATTCCTTATGCAATGTTTAAAAGCTGTACCTTTAGTGAAGAAGTACCTAGTCATAATGAACTTTATACTTTAAAAAGACAAAAAGATTTAATGCAGGAGCGTATGTTTAATAAAAAGCCTTATTCTGTTCATACAACATATATACCACCTCCTGTAAAACCAGCTTTAACTAAGGATTTAAATTTAGAGGGAAGAAGAACTGAAGATGATAAAAATAATTTAAAGCCAAGTACTTTTAAAATATTAAAAGGAATTTCAGTGTCACAAAGACCAAATGCACAAAGTATTTTAGATAAAATTTTGGAAAATAATGGAACATGGAATGCTGAGGGAGAAATAAATTTACAGGGCAAAGTTATTAAAGGTTCAAATATTTTAAATATAATGAAATTTTTTTCAAAAACAAAACAATTCGAAAAGGAACCTCGAGGCGTTGATCAACTTTGGGAATTTTTACAAACAGTAAAAGTACCAAAATCTTGGTTTAAAAATAAACCTGAAAGTTTTCGAAAAAATAAAGATGATGAATTTCTTACTCCTGCTAAATATCCTCTTGAAGAAACTGAAAGAGAAAAAATTATGGAAACTATTAATAAATCTTTAAGTCAAGATGAAGAGGATAAATTAGATTTTGCTGGTCTTCCAGATCAAGATGATTTTTATACGCCTATTTCAAAAAACCGTGCTAACATTGATATTGGTGAAATAGAAGAAAAGTTACCTTCGCCTACATTTGATCAACCAGAGGTTGACATTTTTGATTCTTTAAAAAAGAAAAAGAAAAAGAAATCTATGAACAAACCATATCAAGACAGGATTTTTTCAGGCAGTAAGAAAACAAAAGATAGTGCAGAGGAAAGATCAAGGTTTGGAAGAAGAATTAAACATACTTCAAAATGGGATGCATGGAAACCAGCTGAAAAGTAAATTACTTTAAGATTAATCTTAAATCTTAAATGAATCAAATGTTAGCGTTTTTAATGTTTATAAAGTTAAAAGTATATAATAATTAAAATGCAAAAATATTGTGGAGAAAATCATGCTTGTGACTATAAGCATTTTTTTGATGAAAATAATTCTCGATTTTTACAAGAGGGTTATGGATATGGAGGATATTCTTTTATTCCTCCATTTATTGGAGTTCAGAATCAAAAAGGATATGGTATAGGAAGTATTTTTTCAGCAATAGCGAAGTCAGTTTTGCGTTTAGCTAAACCTGCAGTTAAATTAATTAAACCAGCTTTAAGAATGGCAAAGCCAGCTTTAAAGAATGTTGCCAAAACAGCTAAGCGTGAAATTATTAAGAGAGGGAAAAAAGCTGGAATGACTGCTGTTAAGAAAATTATTCAGGGTCAAAGTGCTAAAGAAGTTTTGAAAAAAGAGGCAAAGAAACAGTTGGAAGAATTAACAAAAGATTCTGTGGACTATATTTCTGACAAAATAAAGGAAAAAATATCAAATAAACAAAAAAGAAAAAATCAGTCTAGTTTTAAAGAAAATAAAAGAAAAAAGAGGAGAGTAACTTATGATTCTGAAGAAGAAGATATATTTAGCTAAATCTTCTTAAGATAAGATCTAAATCTTCTTAAGATAAGATTTAAAACTAGTTTGATAATTTAATGTATAATTTAAAAAATGGCTATGCATAAAGATTCTTGTCTGTGTGTTGATTCAAGTTATGATTATTTTAATATTCCACCAACAGATGCAACATCTAGAACAAGTTTTTATTCAAAATTATATTCAATTAGTAATGTAAGTCAAGGTGGCCCTTTAGAGTTTGCATTTAAATCAAATAAAGCTGATTTTATAGACTTGTCTCAAACATTTTTACATCTTACTTTAAAAATACTAAAACCAGATGGAACTGCACCTGCAAGACCTCCAGCACAAGGAGCTCATGCAGGTGAAATTCCAAATCCATCAAAAGTATTTCCTGTTAATTATTTGTCTGGAGCCTTATTTAAAGATGTGGAAATTTATATAAGTAATAAGTTAATAACTAGTAGTGATACTCATTATGCATACAAGGCTTATATAGAATATCTTTTAGGTTATAAACGTTCTGTTCTTGAATCTTTTGGAGAACTTTCTGGGTTTTTTTAAGATGATAAAGATTTTAATGAAGTTGAAGATTTTGATGATACTCATAATACTGGTGCAAAGAAAAGATTTCTTACAACACAATATGGTAAAAGTTTTCAACTTATTTGCAAAATTCATAATGATCTTTTTAATCAACCTAAAAAATTTCCAGGTGATGTAGATATGAAAATAAGATTGATTAGAAATGAGGAAAATTTTGCATTAATGGCACAAAGCGCTACAAGGCAATATAAAATAGAAATAGAAGATGCTGTTTTATTTGTTAAAAGAGTTACTTTAGATGATGTTTTTTTAAATGAATTAGATATGGCACGAGAAAAAAATAAACTTATGAAATTTCCATTTAGAAGAGTTGAGTTAAAGTATTCAACTCAAGGTCCAAATAGATCGATATTGCAAGAAAATAGAATGATTTCAAATGGTGAACTTCCTAAAAGAATAATTGTGGGATTAGTTGATTCACGTGCATGGGATGGGAGTTTAACTCACAATCCATTTAATTTTCAAAATTTTGGGGTTACAGATATTGTTTTGCAAAGGGGGAAAGATATTTCACCTTTTTGTGAAATGTCAAAATTAGATTTCGATGAAGATAATTTCCATGAAGCATACACAGCAATGATGTATGCAACAGGGAGATTATTTTCAAATAACCCTGTGAGTATAACGCCAGATGAATTTAAGAATGGTAATACTTTGTTTTGTTTTGATTTATCTAAAACCGCACCAAATGCAAATAGTTTTGAGTTGACTGAAAGTGGTACAATTAATGTAATTGCAACATTAAAAAATCCTGTTGCTCATGGAATAGTTATGATATTTTATAATGAATATGATAGCATGCTTGCTTTAGGTCCTGCAAATCAGCCTGAAGTAATTTCAAGTTTACTTTAATGTAAAAATGTACGGATATGAAATTGAAAATATTTTGAAAAGTAATTGTGTAACTTCCAGTATTTTTAAAGGTGTGTATTCATCAAATCGATTACCATGTTTAAAAGGTATCAAATATCCTGCAGCATATATTGTTAATACTGATGAAGATTATAAAGCTGGTGAACATTGGGTAGCATTTTTCTTAAAGTCACGCAAAGCCTTACCAGAATACTTTGATTCATATGGGTTAAAACCTTTAAAAAGATATTTTAGAATGTTTATTAAGCAAATAAATAAAACGTATAGGTATAATACACAGGCTTTGCAATCTATATTATCTAAGGTCTGTGGTGAATATACTGTATATTATGTTTTTCATAAAAGTAAGGGAAAAACTTTAAAAGAAATACATAAAAAATTTTCTGATAATAGATTAAAAAATGATTTACTTGTAAAGCGTTTTGTAAAAAGGCTGCAAAGAAAAAAAGTAGAAGGAAAAAATCAATGTAAAGCTGGTTATTTATGTTCTAAACATATGCAGAAAGTGTTGAAAAAAATAGTAGTCTCATTATGAGGCAATACATAAGGTTATAAATTTTATTAAGATTAATGATTTATTGCATTATATATATATATATATGTATTGAAATGGAAGCTTTATCCAAAATGGATTTAAAACCTACTCCAACAAAGCTTGGTTTTGGAGGGTTAACTTTAACACTAGTAGTTAGTTTGATTGTTATAGGTTTAGAGTTAAAGAAACCAATATTGCAACCTGAATATGTATTTTTGGATTGTATGATGCTGTCACAAAAAATGAAGGGTAAAATAATTGAAAAATTATTTTTAAGGTGTGAAAATAAAAAACTTATTCAACCTCTATTAGATAAACCGACTGCAAGGAAATATATGTCAAACAAATTAGATACAAATATTTCTACCGTTTGAACATGTATGCAAATATTTTTATGTTTAAAAACTAGCTAAGGTTACAAGAATTTATATAAATTTGCTAAAGACAAGCTTTATATATTCAAATGTAAATAAAAGAAAGTTTACAGGTTAATATTAGTATTAGTAATTTATTTTGTTATAATAAAATAATAATTTGTTATAAGTATGCTCGGCTTGAATTTAAGAAATGTTTTTAATATTATTATTTGATTTAAGTTTTAAATTTTTATATTATTTAAAAATTGTTTGTCTTCAACCTTTTAAAATTTTAACATGTATTATAATTTTAAATTTGTGTAGTCAACCTGTGATAGTTGACTAAAGTGTAACCTAAACTGTGTGACTAATGAAGTTGTATGTAAAGGTTATCACGATGGAAAGAAGTCTTCCAGCGCGGTTACCATAAGCTTACAACTGGACTGATCAGTAGATGAAAGAAGTAACCTTGACTGGTGGTACCTTGACTGGTGGTCCTGGGGTTGCTATGAGAAGTGACTGAACCTTGGCTCATCAGTAGATGAAAGAAGTAACCTTGACTGGTGGTCCTGGGGTTGCTACGAGAAGTGACTGGACCTTGGCTCGCCGTGAATGAAGTTCGCTTAAAGGTTATTACGATGGTTAGCAGAAGTGCCTTCCAGCGCGATTGCCTTGAGCTCAAGTTTTGGCGACTACAGATGTATGGTTACTTAAACTGAACTAATAAGGACTTAATTGTTTGAAGGATGAAGCCTTGAAACAAATGCCATTATAGTCTTTGGTTAAGTACATTTAAATCTACTGAGTATAAATAAGGTCACATTAAGTTTGGTTACTGATGTTGGAATATTAAATGATGAAATAAAAACTGCTAAGAGTGATTACTGATGTTAAAATATTAAAACTGTTAAGAGTGGTTCGTTACTGATGTTGATTTGTTATTGATGTTGAAATATTAAAACTGTTAGAATGTAAGTAGATTCAAGCCGAGTTACCTATAACATTTATAAACCTATAACATTTATAAAATAATTAAATTGAATAAATAAACCTGTAAAGTTTCTATAATTTACTTAAAGGTAGATGCGCTTTTTAATAAAAAAGGTTATTACAACAAAAAGGTTATGTTTGTAATACAAAAGAACTTACAACATGTATTGTACTTACAACATGTATTGTACTTATGAAATCCATGGAGATGTGATACTTGTGATGAAATCCAAGGAGATGCAATACTTGTGAAAATCCAACGAGATGTGAATGTACAAAAATGAAATTAAGTACTTATGAAATCCAAGGAGATGCAATTAATACTTGTGAAAATCCAAGGAGATGTAAACCAAGGAGATGTGAATGTACAAAAATGAATTAAATATGAACATAACCACAATTTATGATTTATGTTTTTTGTTATTATATAGAAACACCATTTTTAATATACGTTTAATTTCGATATTGAAATAAACTTATATGATATTTAGTAAATACAAGCAAATCTTAACGATTAGATATTTAGTAAATACAAGCAAATTTTAACGATTTAGTAAATACAAGCAAATCTTAACGAGATTAAGACTACACGAAAAGCGATGACGTTTTCTCGTCAACATGAGAGGCTATACAAGCAGGGTTAACAAATTTATTGATTTAGAAGATTTATAAATTAATATAGTATATTTCAATTTATTTTCGATATTGAAATAAACTTATATGATATTTAGTAAATAAGGCTATGCCCTAGATTAAAATAATTTTTCCTTAGCCGTGAGTAGTAAACCCCAAGGTCGAGTTCAACTCGTTGGCGCGAAATGCGCGCATAAATGAGCCCTAGCTAGAGCCGATAAACCCTGCGCATTTCGCGCCACGAGTTGAACTCGACCTTGGGGTTTACTACTAATATAGATAATTTGAATTTGATGCTTTTATTCTGGTTGTTGGATGTAGCGGTAGTAGTAGTACGGGAGATCCAGTTCGTGTCATCGTGCGAAATTCAAGATCCAGTTCGTGTCATCGTGCGAAATTCAAGATCCAGTTCGTGTCATCGTTCGAAATTCAAGATCCACTCCGTGTCATCGTGCGAAATTCTAGATCCAGTCCGTGTCATCGCACGAAATTCTAGATCCAATACGTGTAATCGTGCGAAATTTTAGATCAAGTTCATGTCATCGTGCGAAATTCTAGATCAAGTTCATGTCATCGTGCTAAATTCTAGATCCACTCCGTGTCATCGTGCGAAAATTTAGATCCAGTTCATGTCATCGTGCTAAATTATAGATCCAGTCCGTGTCACCGTGCGAAATTCTAGATCTAGGGTGTATCATGGTGCGAAAATGGAGTTTCAGTTCTTATAATTTTAGGCTTTATTTATTTTAGTTCGGGGAAATGCATTTGAGATTACCAGGCTCATGAAAATATTAACCTTATAGGAATTTTACCTTTTGCTTATTTTGTAAGTAAAATTTTATTTTCTAAGTTTATGTTTATCTCAGAAGAGTTTCTCCTGCTGCTCATTTTCTAAGTCCAACTTTATCTCAGGGGAGTTTCTCCTGCCGCATATTTTCTAAGTCCGTCTTTATCTCAGGGGAGTTTCTCCTGCTGCTTATTTTCTAAGACCATTTTTATCTCAGGGAATTTCTGTTAGGAGTTTTACGGCGCGCTTCTGCAGACCTAGAAATACCCTTGTGATGAGTAACAGTTCAAAATAGGGAAAGCTTTTCCTGGAGAAGCCTATTCATCATTGACGCAGATTATTATTTGACGAAGCTTTACTTGAGTTCAAGAAATATGAGTGCTCAAGATTTTTGTCTTTTTTCTGATGAAATTTTATATTCTATTGCGGATAAGTTATATTGTGATTGGGAAAAACTAGCAATATATTTAGAATTAGACAGTAAGGAGTTCTTTAGAATTCGCGGTAGAGATAGAGCTTCGTTGTTACTCTCAAATATACTTCATATGTTGAATTTATGGTGGAGCAGAGTTGATAAAGATTATTATTTAAACGATTTACTTTCAGCTCTTACACAAATACATCGTGAAGACCTTAAGGAAATTGTTTTAAGTTTTATACTGGATCATGATAAAAATGTGTTGCTCATATCTAACGAAACTATTCAGATTTTATTTTTAAAGTTATCTGAAAGGCTATGTTCAGACTGGTTAGATTTAGCGGTTCATCTATCTATTTCTTTCACCGAAATAGATAGTATTGTTTATAGCGCAAATCAGCCCAGATTCCATCGCGCTTATGAAGTTTTAAAGGCTATTCAACTAAAATCTGATTCAGATTTAAATAACTTATTAAAAGTTTTAAGACTTATGCATAGATTAGACGTGGTTGAGTTTATTTTGAAACAAGAGAGGTCTTCTACTAGTGTTAAGAAATGCGCAGTTCTTGGAATAAGTGAACGCCTCGAGCTCGGAACGTGATGAGAGCAACTCACAAGCGTAGGAGGTAACTTCCCATCTTCGGTGTCCAGATGTCTATGTGTGTTGTGGGGCTGGAAAACTAGAATATTTTGAGAGAGTCCTATTTTTGTAAAACATACTTATATTGAAGGGATTTAGAAATCCATTAATACGGTACTCATTAGGTTTTATTCTTAAAATATATATAACATAATTCTACAAAGAATGAAATCTGTTGAGCAGTTTTCCACATCATTGCAAACATTTCATCAAAATTTCTTACCTATTTTGAGTAAAGTGACAAATTTCACACCTATTTTGCATGAAATTTTCTCACTCATTCCACGCGTTTAGAGCTGAAAACAGATCTATTTCTTTTACTTTTGGGACACACATCCAGACATGGTTGAGACCGAGTTACCCCCTAGGCTCTCAAGTTCCGCCTTAAATTATGAGCGTCCCTGATGTCAACAGCTGCACTTCATCGGTTTACTACTTTGTCCGAACGTGGTGATGTTGCGGTATTTAGGCCGGAAGTAACAGATGAACTGGTTTTTGGTCAGAGTTTCGAGGTTCTTTGTCGTCTATCCAAAAGCAGACGCTAATAAATCAGCTTGTCTTGCTTACTTCACAAAGGACTTTGTCTTTAGACTAAAAGTTTCCAGTTTTTGTAAAATGAAAGTGAATTCGAGATAATTTGAAAGTTTTATTCTTGAAGATAATTTAAATGTTATGCATAGTCTGATTTTGCTCGGAATTGGCAAGTTCAGCACAGTTTTCATTGCTTTATTTGAAATACTACGTTTTTATATTTAGTTTGTAAGAGGGAAATGCTTCATGTTTAATCTTTTTATTTTAATTTTATGCGTATTGGCGAATATGAATGTGTCTGTTTTATTCCTCTGGGTTAAGCAATATATAGAACTTTGACACAGATCTAGATTTTCTAGGTCATCTGTCTGGGACGTGCAGACGATAATGTTCTGGAGTGACATTATTCGCAGGGGAAACACCCAGACACCGGTCCTGAACCCAGGGTACGAGAGTAAAATCCGCAGGCAAACTTTTGAATTTCTTTTCTAGTGCGAGCTTAACCGATTGGTTTAATACAAGAGATGTTCATATTTAAAAGCTAATCATTTTCATATTAAGTTGTAACAGATTGAGAAAGTTGAGACCAAATCTGCGCTACTGTTACTATGTCTATCATGCTCAAGTGGGGAAATGTGAAATACGCAATACGGAATATACCGGTGAGCAGAGCGTCCTAGTTAGGGTTAACCTACCCTGGATGGCCAGGGTCCTGCCTGCATGTGTTAGGAGGTGCTTGTTGCATCTTTGTTGGTGTGAGTGTCTTTGTCACATTTGATGGGTTTTCCATATTTGGGATGCATTATGTGCACAAGCATTATTAGCATGAATATCTCTTATGCGATTCGTTCTTTTCTAGGTGACTTCAGTTGACCATTTAAAATATTCATATTAGCATTATTTAGAATAGTTACATGCATATTTTGGGAGGTTCTGAGGGGTGCTTTTTCTTAGTTCGTATGTTCTGAGTGTGCTTGTGACAAATATAACCTTTCAGTACCTCTAGGACGCCTTCAGATTAATATGCGCTCTTCTTTAAATGTGTTTTCTTATTGGGCAACAGCTAATTCGGTTCGCACTATATAAGCTTTGCGGTTTTCATTGTGCGCACACTTTGCCTTCAGCTCATCTACTAAGTTCGCTTTCTAGTGCGGACTTAGAAAATATCTTTCAATCGCGGGCAGCATATTGCAAGGGAGTAAGGATTCAGATTATTTCAAGGTAAATTTTTAAAAATGAATGCAGGAAAATGATTTCTTCCTGAATTTATTATAAGAGCTTGCTTTGGGATTATACACGATACATTTAAATAGTATTTATATAGTTCTAAGTGAGTAAATGATGATCATGTGTTATTTTTAGTTCTGCTGGTCAGTGTTCATATGATAGAGTCTAGTTCCAAGCTTGATATGCTGGTTGTTGTTCGTCTATATATTGGATTATTTTGCATAGAGAGTTTCTTCTTGCGTCGTAAGTAGAGGCAGATGATAGTGATGATAAGCATTATTGAAGTCAAAGCCAGGACTACGATTACAGCGTCTCGCCATGGTTTTTCACTTTCCCTGAAATGAGAAATTCATCTTATTACTTTTAAGTCGAGTGTAGAGGAAATAGAAGAATTTCTGGACGAGGTTTCTTGGTAATTAATTTTAAATGAGACTCTCGACTAAAACTTCTTTTGTTTGAATGAAGTTTATTTTGTATTACAACTTCGTTCAGCTGTGTTCTATTAGTTATTATTTTATGAATTAAATTATTGAGCCTGTTAGTTAAATCGTGAAAAATTAATCTTACTCGTTTTCAGGTTCTGTAGTCAGACTTGAACTTGTTTCTTCCCAGCTAGCAGTAGCGGCTTCTGATGTGAGGAGCTCACCCTCAGTAGTTAAGCTTATGTTTCTTGTGCTGTTTCAAAAGAAACATTAAGAGTTCAGTTACTTTTATTTATTTCAAAGTTTTGGTGAAAGCTTCATGTATTTGAAATTTTCATCGTGTTTATTTTCTGTATTTTCTTTTGGATGTTAGTAGTTAAGCAAATAATACATTTTAAGTATTTCAGGTACGCACGTGCTTTTTTCTTGTAGCTCAATTATCGTTAGGCTTGTTTCTTCTGCGGGCGTGTTAGTATACTGAGGGGTGTTTTGTGTTGTTTCAATATTTTGTGTTAATGGAGGGTTATGTCAGTGGGTGCGCTGCTTGTAGTAGAGTTTTCATTAACCGTATTTTTATTAGTTTCAGTGCTAACGATAAGCGGAGCTAAGCTAGTTTCTGGTTGCATGGTTGTGCTTTCAGTATTATAGTTTAATTTTCTTTCTGTAGAGTAATTTTTAAGAGGATTTTCAGTTGAGGTTTGTTCAAATGTTAGCTTTGAGGTTGATTCTGGTTCGGTTAGTGTTGACATGTATTTTTCCTTATGATTCAGTTTTTCTGAGGTAAAGTAATCTGTTAGTGTATGTGTTGAAAAGTGTTTATTAGAACTCATATATGTTTGCGTAGTGATGGGATTTGAACTATCAGTACTATCTGTTAGTGTCTGGGTGCTAAAATGTGCCTGCGTAGTGAAGGGATCTGAACTATCACTAGTATCTGTTAGTGTTTGGGTGCTAAAGTGATTACTTGTTAAATGGGTCTGCGTAGTGAAGGGATCTGAACTAATCTTTTGGTAAGCGGAGTATGTGGTTATTTTAATGTACGCCTGTGTTGTTTGTATTGCTGATTTAGCTAACTTTTCTGTTTGGAGATTTCTGTTAGTAAGAAGGCGCCCAGTAGTGACAGTAGACAGCTTCGTTTCATCACTACGTCTTTGGATTTTTATTCTTGATTTCCTAAAATTAAGTTAAGTCAGAGAATTAGGATATGAACACGATCGGATCCAGAAAATCTTAAAATCTATTTTGGAACTGAAAATAGTAGGAGCGCGCGCCTGGGTCGCGCCATCTCAATCTGTCGCTGATGAAGTTGTTTTAACTTTCAATTTTAAGCCGATATAAAACTACAATTTAGATTTAATAAGTTCATATCAAAGTTCAAACTTACCTGCAAATTCCACTTTCACAAAGGAAGACAAAGCTTCCTTTTTCTATCGTCTTCAGATATGGGAATACTCCAATGTTATAGCGAATTTCTGTATCCGGATCAGTATCTGGGACAATTCCAAAAGCGTTCAAGTCTAGGTGAACAGTACTAATAGTCGCCATATCCACGTTTTGTGGGACGCAATCGCATCCCAGTGTTGCTGGTGTCGAGGTTTTTGTACAGTCTTCTTCTACTGTACAGCCAGATGAGAATTGGAGGTGAATAAGCAGGTAAAAGTAAAGTACCATCAGATACATTGTGCTTCGTCTTCCAGACATGACTGAGCTCCCTTCAAGCAATTCTCTGAGTTTCGTTCTTTTTCCCTCTGGGTTTCGTGAAGTGAAATTGATTGGCGTAGTTGTAAACAGAGATTGACTTATCTTCTAATGCTTTCCGCCCGATTAATTTTACACGGTACTACTATCAACTGCAAGATTAGCGAACATGACGCTGTTTCAGTGTTAGGTCTAACTACAAGTTTGCTTATTTTCAGTTATTTTCAGATTCAGATACTCGGTAAGTTTTCAAATGTCAGTAACACTTTATTTTGAGAAAGTTTTAGATTCGCAGCTATATTGTTCTTGTTTTTTTTGTTCAGCAATAAATAGAACTCTCGAGGATACAGTTTCTATGAAATTGTTACGTTCGGCTTGTCCTTCGCGCACTTTTATAACTTTAGAAGAGATTGATAAAGCCGTTTCGTTCGTTCGAGAATTGATTTTAAAATTAGATGAGTTTACTTTAAAAGATTTATGCATAGAGACTATTTTAAATTTAAATAGAAAAATAACAAGTGAAGATATCATCAGTTTAGATATTCCAGAAACTCTGAAAGAGGAAATCTTATCTTTTGAACACGCTCAATATTCTGATTTTACCAAGTCCGCTTTTCTGACTTCTTTTGTTCTGTTGCTTAGACATCATATTGGTTTCTTTGTTATTTATGAGGAGGAGATAGCGAATTTAGATTAGATTGATACAAATCCGATATCTCTTCCTCTAAGTATAAAGAAATATCATATTTCTACTGCACAATGTAAAATGAAAAGGAGATTCTATTTCTATAAGTATTTTAAAGCAAATGGGAATGAAGCTCCTAGGAGGTGGATGTGTAGATGTAGAGATTGCGTAGTTTACCTACCAAAATTTCGCTACAAGAGGGGTTATAGCGTTTTCTTCAAATATGAGCATATGATTACGAGGCGCCAAATACAGAATTTAACTAGAAGGATATTGGATTATTGCGATATTACACCTTGGCAGTTCTTGTCAGAACCAACTGAATTTTTGGCTTCATATGCAGAATTTTTCATAAATGTTTCTCAGATATACCTTATACTAATGAGACACCCTTCTTTCAGATTAGGGGTTATGCGAGCTTAGCATCTTATTTGATTTTGTTTGTCGCTTAAATAGGGTTTGGTGTGATTTTTATATTAACTCATATACTATTATATAAAGTAAATGCAGATCAGTTATAGTGTGAATTTGGCTATTTTTGGTTTGATATATACTCCTAAGATTAATTTCGATTTGAACAAAATTCATGCTTACACAAGAGATTCGGGTTCTTATCTGTATAGAGGATCTTTAACATATAAGAAAGGAGCTTATACTATAAAGTTAACAAGAAATGGTTTTTGTTCGATTTATTTGAGGAGGAATTTTTTATTTTTTTTCAGAAATCTTACATTATTAGCTGAAGAAGTTTGTGAATTTATAAAACAATTTTGTGTCGAGGATTTGCTTTCAGTTTATATGTTTCCAAAGAATATTCAAATTACTTTTCAAATATTGGTGCAGAAGAAGATCAGTTTTAAAGTATTTAGCTTAAAGATTATAGAAACATTTTCGAACATATACGACTTTGAAATAAAAGAATCAAATTCTTCCGATTCAGTGTGGTTACCTTTTGTGAATTCAGATTTTTATTTTTCTAGTTTGCGTATTAAGATAAAGGGTGAAAGTACTGTTTTCACTTTTTCTCATACTTTTAGAGGAAGTTGCTTGACTAGCAACGTTTCTGACTTTTGCAACTTTTGTGACAATATCAGGTTATGCTATCTTGATAATTTTCAAACATGACTTCTGTGCTAGACAACTTGATTAAAACTATAGTTAGTTTCTTAACAACTGCTCATTCTGAAAACAGCGAGTTTTGGGAGAGTGTTAAGACAAATTTCGAACATCCCTTTCATTTCAGTTATATCTCTCTGAAAGATAGCTCTAAGGATAGCCAATTTACTATTTTCAGAGAGGAGTTGAAGGCCGCTCTTCTTTCAGTTTTGAAAGGAAACTCTTCTACTAGGAATTATGCTTATTTTATTTTGTCAAATGATGATGAGAGATTACGGCTCGATCTTCGATCGCATCAAAGTACTCTATTGCAGAATCTTGTTGATATTCTCAAGATTGGCATTCTAGTTTATACTGGAGATGGGAGATCATGTCATTTTTCTCCTTGTACGAGTCTTTTTAAACACGGTACGCCTTTAGTAATTCAGTGGTCTAAGAGCGAGAATAAGTTTATTGAAACTGACTTGAAATATCACAAATTAACTAAATTTCATGATTCTTATAAAAGTAGTAAGGGAACTAAAACAGTAAGCAGATTTAATGGTACTTTATCTAAGAAAAGAAAATTAGACAGAAAGTTTAAAAGTAGTGAAGTTATCACTTCAACCGACTCTTCAGATTCTGAAGCTGAGTTAACAGATTCACGGCGCACATTACCCTCTAAAAGAAAAAAGCGTCCTTCAGTAGTTAAAAAACCATCTGCTAGTAGTGTAAACAGTTCAGTGAAACAGGTTAGTGATTATAGCCTCTCTAGGGATCTCTCTTTATCGGACACAGATGAATATGAGGAAAAAATTGATGAAAATAAAGCAAAGGATAGTAACGATTTTCTAACGGAATTAAATAGGCTAAAGGAAACTCTGAAGGTTTCTTCAGATCACGCATCTGCTTCAAATAAAGGTTCTTTTGTAAATGATGCACATTGTTCATCAAATAAGTCAGAGAAGAACATCGAAGTAAATATTTCAGAAAGTGGTAAAAAACTAAAAGATTTTTCTCCTTACTCGATAAGATATCAGGATCAAACTGATAAAATAGAAGCAAATTTTAAAAAATTTATTGAAATTTCAGATAGATTGAGGAAGCATGCAGAAGTGCTTCAGAATAATCTGCTTCCATCTAATATGGAATCCTGTTCAAGCTGTCCTTTGCATTGTGCACAAGCTCTTTCTAAAGCAACAAAAGACAAAAGAGGACCGAAAGCAAAAAACTAGTTATTTGTTCTTATTGTCGTAAAGGGTTTTCAACTTTAGCTGTTTCACGTTTGCATATTCTGAGAAAACATTCTGATTATGATCCTAAAAGGCACATTTTTATTCCTCCACCTATAAGGTCTTATTCTATCATTTCTAGGAAATATCAAGCTTAGACGACAATAAGAACATGTTCAACTTATTGCATTTCTTTATTAATTTTGTTGAAAAATTATTTATCTTATAGGATTCAATTCGGATCTGTGAGTATTTGAATATTTAGTCGCAGTTAAACCATGATGAAGCTAGATGAGGGTTTTCGCTTGCTTATGATGAGATGTCTCTATTTTTCGGCTATGGTGTCTTTTTATTCTGGAGATATTGAAATTCCTCTTACAATTGAAATTCCTGCACAACCTTATTTGAGTGAAGAAGACGCGCTGAACTTGATAGAACTAATGTCAGATGATGAGAAAACTTCGCACCAAATCAAGAAGGGGTTTAAGACTTATGATTATGGTTCACTTATTTTTTTCGCCTCTTTTTTTCATTGTAATATGATTTTAGAATATATTTTGGAAAATATGTGGAGTGATAGGAAAAGTTTAATGAAAGCTTTAAGAATGGGAGTTTTGTATTTCGGTATTCATGATGTTTTTACAAAGTCTATTATAAGATCAATATCTGATTATATTATTTCTTCTGATCATGATGTAATTAAGTTGGGTAACCTAACAAATTTTCATGAGGGAAGAAGTTTAAGAGCTCTAGCTAAGAAAATTCGCGATGTTTCTCGTTATCGCAATCTGATTTTTTCTGAGTACAATCTGCCTTGTATAGTTTGTCAAACTTCAATAAGGTTTAATTATAAAGGACCCGATACTCCAGTTGTTTATTTGAGATGTTGCGCACGTCCTATTCATGATGAAACATGTTTCAGTGATTTCTTTGCTCGATCTATGCGACGTTATACTCCTTGTCCGCATTGCAAGACTCTTTGGTTTGAAGGAAACCCTTTAATAAACCCTTTGAGTCGAGCAGCATGCAAGAGAGAATTTTTATCACATGCTGAGTATTATAAGAGTCGCAATGGGAGTTTAAATTCTTAAATAATCACCTGCATGAATTAATATTCTTGTGATTGAGTGCTTTTTCACGAGTTGATTTGATTTTGATAAGAATGGCAGCCGACAGAAAGTCAAGCGGTTTTTTATATACGCTAGTTTCTAATGTTCCTCATCCAAATAGAGAAAATAAGACAAGCTCTTTTGTTACCCAACTTCCTATTCCTTTAGAATGCAAAGGTTATTGGGAGGTAGCTTTAGCAGAAGTTGATTTTCCTAAATCGTGGTACAATGTTAATAAGCATCCTGAGCAAGATAGGACTATTGTTTTAGTTAGAGAAATTTTTCGGTTGAAGGATCCTTCTCTTAAACAAATTACTAATGCTTATGAACAGGTTTATCGAGATTCGTATAAAACTGCTACAAGAGTTTTTGTACACAAATTTGGTAATTATAGAATGCAAGATTTAATTAAAGAAATAAACGATCGTTTCAGTGATATAGACCAGGATCTGATTAAGAATTATCCTGGTTATATTAACTATAAAAGACACACTCATATTAAAACAGATGAGCAAAATTTGATATGCACTTTATATCTTGGAGCTGGTGATAGAGTATTTATATCAGAATATTTAGCCAGAGTTCTTCGTTTAAGTAATTGCGAGGGCATTATAAATCATGAAAATAATGTAATTGAATTTCAAGGACCTCGCTTGTTTAAAAAGCAACCTTATGATTCTATTGAAGGTGTTAATGCAGTTTTGAGTTTAAATGATCATGGATCTTATGATAATCTCTTACGACCTCAGTTTGGAATAGAATATATCGGGCATGGAGTTCCAGTTTTTCCAACAGAAACTTCAAATCTGTATATATATTCGAATATTGTAGATTTTGAATACGTAGGCAATATTACAACTAAGCTGCTGCGAACCGTTAGAGCTCGAGGTAAATTTGGAGATTATATAAAGATGACTTATACTAATCCTCTGTATAAGAAATTGGCTTATGATAAGTTACAGGAAATAGAAATTAGTATTAGAACCGATGATGGAAATCTTGTTCGCTTTGAATATGGCGTAGTTATACTTATTTTACATTTCAGGAAGGTTTCTGAGGAATGAAGAAACTTTTTCCAAAGAAACAGAAGGCACTAGGTGATCTAGTTGTCTATTATGATTTGATTCCTGATGACTGTATAGATGCTGAGTTATTCCTGCATTTAAAGTCTAAAGTTTTGATTAGAAAAATAAGTAAAGCGCTTTCTGTTCATGGCGGTATTAAATTTCAATTATCTCTACATGTTTTACTTGGTAAATTTCATATGGAGAGAGAGACCTATTTTGAAACTAAACCTTGGTTTCATAGTCCAATGATTCAAGTTTTAACTTTTCATTCTATTAAGAGAGATTTAGCCCATGCTAAGAGAGTAGTTTTAGCTTTTTTCGATTGTTTTATTCAAATGGGATCAGGTTGGTTTTTGAAAGAGATTATTTCTTTACGTTTATCTATTTTTAAGTGTAATCCTTTTGGGGGCTGCTCTTCTTTAAAACTTCCGATTTCTTTGAAGCATTCTATCTTAAATATACCTTGTAAGGATCAAAGATGCTTTTTATATTCTGTTATGGCTGCTTTTAAGAGATGTTCAAATCCTAGAAGGTTCACTTCTTATCTTGATTTGGTGCAAAGTTTTGATTTGAAAGGTATTTCTTTTCCTACAAAGTTAAGTGAGGTAGTTAAGTTCGAGAAAAATAATGATTTAACTATTAATGTTTTCGGGCTTTTCCAAGATAAGCATGGCAAGTTTTTACCTTACCCTATGTATATTTCTACTAATTTTAATGAAAATCATCATCGCAAACACGTTAATCTTCTTTTATACGAGAGTCATTATATGTTGATAAGAAATCTTGATTCTTTTATTACTCCATTTTTCTGGAAGAGATCGAGGTTTTTTTGTCCTAAATGTCTAGTTTCCTTCAATTCTAAGATTTCACATCAGCTTCATCAGACTCTAAATTGTACTAGTAATATATATACTGGACAGTCTTACCGATTACCTCTCAGAGGATCTAAACTAAAGTTTAATAATATTTCTAAACAAATTAAAAATCATTTTATTATTTATGCTGATTTCGAGACTTACAATGAAACTTTGAATACACCCAAGGGCAAGAGCACATTGAAAACAAAGCATACTTTAAATGCAGTAGGAGCTATCCTACTATCTAAATATAGCGAATATTCAAGACCGCCTTTTCTTTATGTAGGACCATTAGTCATCCAGAGATTTCTAGCTTATATATATAATATGAGAGCTGAAATATCTTATATTTTTGATAATAACAGATCACCTCTTGAGTTAACTTCAAGAGACATAGCTCATCTTAGTTCGCAACATTCATGCTACCTCTGCGGCACCTCATTCAGAGATGTTAATGTGAGAAAAGTTATTGATCATTCGCACTTGGGAAGAGAGGGGAAGGGAAGAGATGTTAACTACTGTTGCAATACATGCAATCTTGTTTATAGTTCAATTGTTTTTTCCAAATTTAAAATACCTATAGTTATGCATAATGCAATGAATTATGATTTGCATTTTATTGTCAAGTTTATACATAGATATCTCAAAGAGTTAGATATTCATGTAATACCAAGAACATCAGAAAAGTTTTTATCGATCTTTCTTGATAACTTCGTGTTTATTGATTCTTTTCAGTTTCTACCAAATTCTTTATCAAATTTAGCTAACTTATTAGCAAAGAAAAATCAAAACGATTTAAAAGAAACTAGAAAGTTTTTCCCAAATAAAGAGCTTTTGCCTTATGTTATTCGGAAAGGCGTTATGTGCTACGATTATATAGATTCTTGGTCAAAACTAAAGGAGAAGAGACTTCCGCCTCGAGAGGATTTTTTTAATTCTATAGCTAATAAGAATATAACTATGTCAGAATATGAACATGCTTTATCAATGTTTTTAAAATTTAACTGTAAAAGTATTAAGGACTATTTGCAACTTTATTTAAAGATAGATGTTTTATTGCTAGCAGATGTGTTCGAATCTTTCAGGGAAAAAGCATTAGAATATTACGGTTTAGATCCTGCAAAATATCTAACAGCTCCTGCTCTCAGTTATGATGCTATGTTGAAACATACTAAAGTTCATCTTGAATTGATCCATGAAATTGATATGTTTAATTTTTTTGAGAATGGTATACGAGGTGGTATGACAAATGTAGTTCATAGATATGCCAAAGTTGAGAATAAAGATCAGCATATAGTTTACTATGACTGTAATAATTTGTACGGTTATGCTATGATTCAGCCCCTACCTTTCAAAGATTTCTGTTGGGTGAACCCACAAGAATATTCATCTTTTGACGTTTCTAAGATTTCTGATGATGCTCCTGTGGGTTATATTTTAGAAGTTACTTTAGATTATCCATCTTACTTGCATGATTATCATGACATGTTTCCTTTAGGTCCCGAGAAAATATCTATACAATACAACCAACTTTCTCCATATGCTAAATTTGTGTTGAGAGAATTTGAGATGAAATATAAAGAAAGTCCACTTAAATTAATTTCAACTGTGACTAGGAAGGAGAAATATATCATCCACTATAGAACTTTAAAACTTTATCTTCAATTAGGTTTAATAATACTCGAGATTCACCGCGTTGTCTCTTTCAAACAGGCTTGTTGGATGAAACCATATATAGAATTCAATAATCAAAAAAGAAAGGAAGCTACTTCTGATTTCGATAAAGAATTCTTTAAGCTTATGAACAACTCTACTTTCGGTAAATGCATGGAAAATGTTAAGAGGCGGATGAAGATGGTTTTGACATCAAGTGAAGCTAGGTGTGCTTCATTAATAAAAAAACCAACTTTTCATTCTTTACACGCTTTTGATCCTAATTTTGTCGGTATACAGTATAAGAACCCTATAGTTGATTTGGATAAACCTGTTTATATAGGCTTTACTATTCTAGATTTATCTAAGATGCACATGTTTAATTTTCATTATAATGTTATGTTGGAAACATTCGACTTGAAATCAATTCAACTTTTATATAGTGATACCGATTCTTTGATTTATTTTATAGATAACAAACGTTTTTCAGATCTCCTTTACAAGATAAGACATTATTTTGATTTTTCTAATTTAGATGAGAAAAACGAATTTTATTCTTTGGATAATTTGAAAGTTTTAGGAAAATTCAAAGACGAAGCTGCAGGAAATAGAATATTAGAATTTATTGCATTAAGACCTAAAATGTATTCCTTTGTACTGAGTTCAGGAGAAGTTATTAAAAGGGTTAAAGGAATTAAGAGAACAACTGTTCAGAACCTCCATCATGATCAGTTTAAAGAATGCTTATTTCATTGTTCGAGATCTTTTGTAAAATATGATACTATCCGAAGTTTCAAACATCAGGTATATACAGTTAGAGAAAACAAATTGGCTTTATCTCCTTTTGAAGACAAACGCTGGCTTTGTTCTGATGGAATAAGCTCTTTTGCTTATGGAAATTACGAAATAGATAGAATAAATAAAAGAAATAAACGTAAAAGATTATTTCAAGATACCTGACTTAAGCAGACGACTAATTCGAGTTTCACGAAGAAATTAGCCTGTGATTGGATCAGAACTATAAGCTGCTACGATAAGTTCCTGTATTCAGTGATCAGTGTTAACTTAAGATGGAGAAGTTTGCGAAGATGTCTCACCGTCATTATACACTCGCTTTTGGAAGAAGAAAGAGAATTGATATTACAGTTTTCAGAGGTCAGATCTACCTTCATTTTAATGATATGCTAAAGTCTAAGAATTTCACATTGAGTAAACAAGAGTTCACAGAATTATTTTCTATAAAAAACAAACTAGACAGAAGAATTAGGAAGATAGACAGTCAATTAGAAAAGGAAAAAAATACCTCGATTTCAAGTGAGAGTTGTAGTGAAGAAGAATCAAGTAAGAAGAAAAATCCTTCTAAGAATAAGAAAGCTTGTATGGATAAGCGTCTTCTTTCTAGCGATGATGATGATGATACGCAAGAACTTTAATGATTCAAGATTAGGTTGTTAGCTGAAAAATATCTCTGAGATTAGGTTCTTTATCAAGCCCTCGAAGAAGTCGGAATATATAGCTAGCTTAAATATCCATGTGATAAGGATTTATTTAAAATAGTACTGAGCGGGTTTAACCCTTACACTGCCAGAGGCCTCATATGGGGCCCTATAGTAAAATCCCATAGGAACACCATTGAAAGAATGCAAATTGTGCTTTCAGAATCTGAAAGAATTTTTCAGATATTCCAATTAGAACCAGAGATACAGGTATTTGAACATCGGACTATCAAGTCACCCAAAAATGTTAGAATTGCGATTCGAGAAACCATAAACAATGTATTTACATTTGAATTTGCCATACTAATTAGAAATAATGAAAAATGGGTGAATTTATGTAAATGACATGATATTTAATTTGCTCTAACTTTTCTTTCATTTATGATAATCACAAACTGTATTTTGCACAAAAAAGTTAATGTTTTCATGTTATTTTTATAAAGAGTGTCATAGTTATTTTATGAATTATCGGTTACCATGGTAACCTGCAAATTACGATAGTACGAACAATTACTCCCCGCAAGAAATTTGCCTTATTGGCATAGTGCCAACATTTAGAACGTTTATATCAAAATTATTGAAAAAGGCTTTTCATCTGAAGAATCTAAACTAAATTTGAGTTTTAGGGAATTTATGCACTAACTTTTGTATTTTGGGCAATATTTCAGTAAATATCAGTTACACTGTGGTATATCTGGCAGTGAGCGGGTTTAAATTGAACTAATAATAACCATTTCACTTTTTCTATTATTAATAATGTCACTTCCATGCTGCTGGTGCGGGGGTGTAGATGATCCCCTAGTAGAAGGTAAAAAATACTGTTTACCATGCGGAAAATCAATGTTTCGTGAATGTATTCGATGCCACAAACCATATGAAAAGGCACAAGCTTTTACCGAAGATCAGCTTAGATGTAAATCTTGTCATAAAAAGCATTTAAAGGAGAAAGAGAAATACGCACAGAATAGCATATCTAAATATCTTGCACAGGAAGATAGTTGTAATGATAATAACGCACTTTCTGGGGAAGATGATGATAAGAGTAGTGTTAAGGTAATAACATCTGGGGAGGAAGATATAGTTTCGAGTGATGATAATCTTTTTCTGCAAAAGCCGCCATCTACTTCAGTTCCAAAAGTAAATATGGAGGAAGCTAATATTAAGAACTGCAAAGATAATAAGACAGTTCGAAGATCTAGAGCAAAAGTACAGATTAAAGATAAGATTTCCAAGCCAAGAGTTCAAAAAACTAAACAGAAACTGAAACCTGCTACCAGCAGACAGACAAGAAATAGAAATTCAATTAGAGCTAAAAACAAATCTACAAATTCTGAGTTAACTAGTTTAGGTTTGCTTTTACCGCTTAAGTTGATAGCTAATGAGGCAGAGTTAAAGACTTTGTTCATTTCTAACTAGTTTGATTATGACATATTATATTCAATGCGAGAATATTAGTCTACTAATATTTAGGTTTATTTATAAAATAAACTAAGCGTATTGAGAGAAGCGAGAATATTAATCTTTATTTAATTTACTTACTTACTTTATATTTATATTTATTTACTAAGTCGATATTGAGAATTTTATTTCTCTGTATTGCTGCTTCTGGATAACCGAAGTAATTACCTCAAATTCTAGGTTTAATAATATTGAATGCGAGTGTTTATTGCGATTACATGCTACGGATAACCGGTTTGTATGAGGCTTAGATAAGCACTCTATTTCAAGTTGTTGCTTTTTGAATTCGAGTTGTTTATAATGTGCATATATAGATTAGGGATTTAACGCGTTTGTTTCATAGTTACAGCATGGGTTTATTTCATTTAATGTGTGATTGCTTTATTTGCTCGTGTTTGCAGTTTAGTAGTCTTGAATCTAAGTTGTGTTGAGGTTTTCTGTGTGGATCTAGTGTTTCTGTTAACGATATTGTGTGTGTGTGTGTGTTGTTTTCAAGATTTTCTGTGTGTTGTTTTTATAGTTGAAGTTGATCATTTCTTGTGATTACTAGTATCATGTCTACTCCGAAGAGAAGCATTTATGATCTTTTGATATCTATTTATTTTAATCCTAAACATCCAGCATCTTTTTCTTCTATAAATAAATTATACCAGGCTGCTAAGTTGATCAATGCTAAAACTACTTTGAAGGATGTTAAAACATTTCTCCAGAATAGTAAAATTTACACTTCTTTCAAGCCGGTTCAAAAGAATTTTGTTTGTAGAAAAATAATTGTACGAGGATTAAATGATCAGTGGCAGATAGATCTCATGGTATTACCTCAATTAAGAGATTATAATGAAGGTTATACCAATATTCTAGCTGTAATTGATTGTTTCTCAAGATATGCTTATGTTGAACCTATGAAAACCAAGATGGCTTCTGAAACCATTAAGGCCTTCACTAAGATATTGAAGAGAGCTAAAACAAAACCTAGATTACTTCAGTGTGATTTAGGTTCTGAATTCAAAGGAATATTCGCACAATATTTAAAGAAAAATGGAATTCACCAATTGTCAACTTCACAGGATCCGAAATGCGCCATTGTAGAAAGGTTTATAAGAACTTACAAAAATAAGTTATTTAAGTATATGAAAGCTAGTAATACAAAGAAATATTATAATGTTCTTCAGGACATAGTTTATAGTTATAATCGTTCAAAACATCGCTCATTGGGTTTAAGTCCTTCTGAAGTAAATAAAAGTAACGAGGCTGATTTATGGCAGAAACAATATAAAGATTTCCTTTTCACAAATAAGTCAGATTCAAAATTAAAAGTAGGAGATAAAGTTAGATTAACTAAATATAGAAAAACTTTTAACAGAGGTTTCTTATCCAATTGGAAACAAGAAGTTTTTCAAATAGCTTTTGTGCTCCATACTAAACCATTTACTTACGTTTTGCTGGATAAAGATAATGAAATATTACGTGGCGGAGCTTATGCTAAAGAGTTAGCGAGAGTTATTTCAACTTAGAAATAGTGTTAAGATTCATGATATTTATTTTTGACATGACTTATTTATAGCTAATATAACAGTGCTCAGACATGACAAGCGAAGAACAATTTAAGGTCTTCGATGCTAGACTGAAGACACCTTTTTCCTCTATTATAGCAGGACCTAGTAATTCAGGGAAAACCTCTTTTGTAATTGATCTTTTGAAAAATAGCGATAGAGTAATTGACAATAATTTTGATTATATTCTTTGGTTCTATGGCGAGACTTTTCCTCGCGATCCATTTTTATCAACTAAGAATGTAAAATTTCACCAAGGATTGCCAGAATCCTTCGATGATTTAATCGATCCTAGCAAGTGCGGGCTTGCAGTTTTTGATGATTTAATGCATGAGTGTGGTAATAATAAGTTGATAACTGAATTTTTTACTAAACGCACTCATCATGAAAACATAAGTATTATTTTTATTTCTCAGAATTTATTTCATGAAGGTAAGGAGCGCAAGAATTTTACAAAAAATGCTACTTATCTTTGCATTTTTAATTCTCCTTTAGATCAAACTATAGCTTATACTCTAGGAAGAAGATTAATGCCTAAGAATCAACGCTGTTTTGTGAATATATTTTCGCATGCTGTTGATAGACCTCATGGTTATTTGTTTATTGATGGTCACCAACAAACTCCTAGAAATGCCATGTTCCGCTCAAATTTATTCGGCAATGTTCAACACGTTTTCATACCTCAGAACGTTAAGTAAATTAAGCATTTAAATATTCCTGAGATAAGACTAGTAATCATGGTAATATTATTTTACTAGCGTAAAAATGGAATATAATAAAGAAGTTAACTGGAAAAAAACTCAGAATTCAGGTTCTGAACGAGCTCCTAATAAGAAGAAGAAAATTTCTAAGAAAAAATATGCTCACAGACATAAGCATTTCTTAGCTTTATTGTGCAATTCAAAAAATAATGCTAAGAAACGTAACAGACTTTTGGAATCAGCAAGTCCAGATGAAATATATGCTATTTGCGATTCAGTTTATAATGTATTAAGGGGTAATGTTTCATTAAAGAAAGCTGAATTTGATAAACTGAAGAAATATAAAGATACTTTAAGAAAGATTGTGAAGCCGAAAATAACTGTGAAGGAACGAAAATCAGTTTTGAAGCAGAATGGAGGTTTTCTTCCATTCCTCATCCCAGCATTGGGGGCTATTATTCAGAATTTATTGTAGTGCTGATGTAGTGAAGCTAATTTCTTTAAGATAAACAAGCATTTTCAGTTTGCAGTTAGTTTTTGGAATTAAACGTATTTACTAACATGGCTTCTTTTAAAGAATCGGTTATTATTCCATTATCCATGTTTAAAAGTTGTAATTTCAGCGAGGATGGAGGTAAAGACAAACCTATTCTATCAAGACAGAAAGAATTATTGCAAGAACGCATGTTTAATAAACAACCATACCCAATTTTCAATACCGATGTTCCTCCTCCTCCTCCTCCTTCTCGTTCTTCACTACAAAATTTAGATATTAATTCTACTCATAATGATTCTTCGATGATATCACCAATTTTAAAAAGTATTTCTGTTTCACAGAAACCATATGCTAAGTTTATTTTAGATAAAGTTTTGAAAAATGGAGGTTATTGGGATAATAGAGGACAACTCATATTGAAAGGAAAAACTATTCCAGGTTCTAATATTAAAGATCTTATGATGTTCTTATCAAAATCTAAATCCTATAAAGAAGAACCTCTTGGACTTTATGAGTTCTGGAATTTTTTAAACGATATAAAGATACCTAAAACTTGGATAAAAGGTAAACCGTTCCGACTTCGACGCGATTTTGTTCATCAGAAGTCTTTAGATGAATTTCTGAAACCTAAAAAGTATCCTCTTGAAGACATCGATGCGATGAAGATAAAGGAAGCATTATCTTCATCACCTTTACTTCAACCAGAAAAGCAGAAGGCACACAATTGGATTAAAGAAAAGTTGAAATCTGGTGATGATGTTGATGATGATTGGATTAAAGGTAAGATGAAATCGGATGAAACCAATGATGATGATGATGATGATGAAAATTCAAAATTAGATTTTGCAGGAGCATTTGACGAAGAAAATAAAACTCCTAAATTGGCTAGCCCCTTCAAAAGAGGGAGTATAGATGTGGGTGAAATAGAAGAGAAAACCCCTGTGAAATTCAGCGCCAATGTTGAAGATTCCGAAGATGAGGGAGACATTTTTGGTGACAAACCTAAACCAAAGAAACAAAAGAAAACTCGTCGTAAACCTCGAGAGAGGTCCCCAGAAAGAGAAGAAACTGTTCAGCGACAATCTTCATTTGGAAGGATACTGAAACCTAATCGAAAATGGGATAGTTGGGATCCTTATAAGTAACCTTTTTAATAGACGAAAATTGATGTAAGATAAGGATTGCTTATAATGTTAATTATTTAAATCAAAATTAAAAATGACGAAAGATTGTCAAAGTCAGCATATGAAACTGTATTGCAGCAATGACCATGTTAAGCATTTTCGAGATTTTTTTCAAGAGTCAAGACCTGAGCAGAAAGGGGATGGTTTCTATTATAACCCTTATATCGGAAATCAACACCAGAGAGGTTATGGTATAGGTGCTGTTTTTGGATCACTTTTTAAGGGCTTACTTCGCACTCTACCCCGAATAGTTAAACCTGTTCTTAAGACTGGCTTGAGAAGCGTTAAGCAGCAGGTTATGAAGAGAGGGCTACAAGCAGGAAAAAGCGCAGTGAAGGGTTTGCTAGAAGGAAAAAATCCTCAGCAAGTATTAAAAGATGAGGCCAAGGCGCAAATGAGAGAGATCGGTAAAGACGCATTTAAATTTGCTCAATCTAAACTAGAAGAAATGTCAGATGATGACGAGGATTCAAAGAATGAAAAGAAGCCGAATAAAAGGATTTCAAAATCAACTAGTTCAGGCCCAAAGAGAAAAAGGAGAAGGAGGAATAGACAAAATGTAAAATATAAAGATATTTTTGATGATTAATCTGACATAAGAAATAAGCGTAAGATTACTGTATTTTGAGATTGGATCTATTCGAACTAAGAAGTTTACATCATGGGAATGCATAAAGATTCTTGCCCTTGCGTGGACGGAAGTTTAGATTACTTCACTGTCCCTCCAACAGAAGTTTCTTCACGCGCAAGTTTCTATTCTAAAGAATATCCTATTACAAATTTAAGCCAGGGAGGACCTATCGAGTTTATTATAAAATCAAATAAAAATGATTTTATTGATTTAAGTAATACTTATCTTCAGTTAACGATGAAAATTTTAAAATCTGATGGTGTACCTCCTGCACCTCCAGTAGCAAATCAAGATGGGGTTTTAGGGGCCATTCACAACGAATCAAAGGTTTTCCCTGTGAATTATTTATCTGGGGCTATGTTTAAAGATGTACAATTATATTTAGGAGGTAAGTTTTTAACGAGCAGTAATAACTTGTATGCTTACAAGTCTTACTTGGAAATACTTCTAAATTACGATAGAGCCTTCTTAGATTCTTTTGGTAAAGTCTCCATGTTTTATAGAGATACTGGTAATTTTGAGGCGGTTGATCGGTTTGATGCCGAGACTAATCATGGAAGTATGGAGAGATTTTTAAAGACACAATATGGTTCAAGCTTTCAAATGATTTGCAAGATTCATAATGATATTTTTAATCAAGAAAGGAAGTTTCCTGGAGATGTTGGTTTGAAAGTAAGATTTATTAGAAATGAAGAAAATTTTTGTTTAATGTCCGCTCGAGATGTTCAGTATAAAATTGAAATTGAAGAGGCTGTGCTTATGGTGAAAAGATCAACTATGGATGAAGTTTTTGTGAATGAAATGGAGAAAGCGCGTTTACCAGACAAATTTTTGAAATTTCCTTTTAAACGGATAGGAATGGCTTATTCTACTCACGGACCGAATAAATCAGTTTTACAGGAACAACGTTTGGTTTCAAATACTGAAACACCTAAGAGAATTATAGTTGGTTTAGTAGATTCTCGCGCTTTTGATGGTAGCCATAATTTCAATCCATTCAATTTTCAAAATGTTGGCGTTACTGAAATGAAAATACAAAGGGATAATGAGATTTCTCCTTTTTATGAGATGAAAGTAGATTTTACTACTTCAAAGTACTATGAAGCTTACCTTTCTCTTATATACGGCACTGGAAGGCTTTTCTCTAGTAATTCACTTGCTATAAATCCTATTGAGTTCAGGAATGGTTTTACCCTATATTGCTTTGATTTGAGTAAAAATAGTCCAAATTCGCCCACTTTCGAATTAAGCGAGAGCGGAACTATTAATGTAATAGCTACCTTGAGAGCTCCTCTGGATCATGGAGTTGTTATGATATTTTATTTAGAATATGATAGCATGCTAGCAATTGGAGATACCAATTTACCTGAAGTCGTAAGAACTATTTAAAATGTATGGTTCTGAGATTCAAGAAGTTCTTTTGTCACAGAGTGCATCTTCTAATATTTTCCAGGGCATATTTTCAAGTAACAATTTACCTAAATTAACAAATCAACATTACCCTGCAGCTTTCATTGCAAATACTCATGAAAGTCGAAAACCTGGTGAACACTGGGTTGCGTTTTTCTTTAAGTCGAGAGCAGCTCTGCCAGAGTATTTTGATTCTTTTGGACTCCCTCCTTTGAAAAAAGGTTTTATTAATTTTTTGAAACAGAGCAAAAAATCTGAATTCAGATATTCTTCTAAGACCATTCAAAATTTATTTTCCACATTGTGTGGACAATACACTATATATTATGTTTTAGAGAAATGTAAAGGAAAGTCTTTAACTCAGATACTTTCCGCTTTTTCAAGCAATACTGTAAAGAATGATGAGTTGGTAACCAATTATGTGAAAAAATTAAGAAAGGTTAAACGAATTCATTCTAGAAAAAAGGGGAGAGGGGTTATACATTTTACCCCCATATTAAGATCGCAGTATTCCAAGTCTATGCATGATGTATTATCTAAAGAAAACTACCTTAAGAAAAGCTGCGTGAACTGAAATGTTAATTGTGTTTGTATTAAGTTCGAATACATTGTAATATGAAACATGGATGTTATAAAACCTACACCTACAAAGCTTAGTATAGGCGGTTTATATGTATCATTATTTATAAGCCTTATTGTCATCGGCTTAGAATTAAAGAAGCCAAGCATGTCATCTACTTCACCTCGTGATTATTATTTTAGTTGTCTCCTGAACGGGGTAGGAAGAGACAAAAAAGTGAAGAGGTATTTTTTTAGATGTGAAAATGATCAAAGACTATTCCAGCCAGTTATTGATAAAGATTTTAACGAAAATCAACAGAAGTTACTTAAATCAGATAATGATAAACATATTACTTTTTCAAAAAAACGTATAAGTTCAACCAACTATACTGCTCGAGCCAGTGCGCGAAGTTTATACAATTATACTATTCAAGATGACCTTCCTTAAATTTCTCCTTGAGTAGAAGTTAACATTTCCTCAGCTGTTCACCATGTATATATTTTAAGAGAAATGATGAAAGCGAGTTTTGTGACATAGGATAAAGAATAACTTTGGTTAGGAAACCGATATTACCATTGTATGTAACAGTCAAGAGATAATAACTTATTTTTCATTAGGGAATAATAATTTGATGTAACAATTAACGCCTCATCTAAGTAGAGCGTTGATTTGTACCAGTTTATTGTAATCCCTATATTTGTAAGTAAGCTCGATGTTTATACACTATGGAGCTAAGCTTCACATTCGGGACAAAGTTTAAAGAAAGCTGACAATTTGTATGCAAATCACAAGTTAAGTTCAGTTATAGAAATTGAATTCAATTTGATGGTTTGTTTAGTATAGAACTAAGCTTCAGAAGGAAGTTTGCGAATTGTCACAATGTTTCTAATATTTATTTTCAAGCTTTCTTTTTTCTTTCTGTCTCGTATTATAAAAGTAACATGTTTCCTTTCTTTCAAGATTTTAACGTGTATTATGATCTTGAATATATTTTCATTGTTACGAATTATATAATGAATACAATCCGGTGGAGAAGCGTTATTATACTACAAAGATGACTCTAGACAATCTACTCGAAGAAGTAAGCGAAAGTGCTCGACTGGAAGAAATAAACCTTCTCGTGATTCCGCTAGGAAGATACTCAGTTCGAGTTGGCACCATCGAGTAGAAGAGGTCCTACGTGGCACTGACATAGAGAGAGTTACTACTGGGAAAAACGAGCTCCTGAAGACCGGTATAAGTGAAGGATGTCCTCCGCGAAGTTATGTTAATAAGTTCGAGCTCGACGTTGATCTACTGCGGGGAAACACGAGCTCCTGGAGACGAGTCTAAGAGAAGAATGTTCTCCAAGAAGTTATGTTAATAAGATCGAGCATGATTTACGCTCTTTAAAGAGTACAATTGTAACACTGTAAGATGAGACCCGACTGAATATGCTCCCCTCATTTTATTAACTTAGTTGTTTACTCTTGACTGTTACTAACCTGATCATGCTGTTTTTCCTGCATATTTAAATTTGTTACTTTCTTAATGTACATCAAGGTCTTGACTGTTACTATCCTATCATGTTGTTTTCCCTGCTTATTTAAATTTGTTACTTTCTTAATGTACATCAAGGAAGTTTTATGAAAATGTATACGAGTTCAGCTGAGGTTGTGTTAACTTTATTGGTTTAGTTAGGTTTAATAAAACATAAGTTAAAAGGTTATTATGCTTCTTGACTCGGAAGAGATGTGTATCTTGATTGAAGCGATTTTAATCAATACTTATAGATGTGTTTTTCCATTGCTTTATTGGTTTAGTTACCACGAGTGACAATGTTTTTAACCAATGCTTTTGGTTTAGTTAACTTTAAAATTGGTTATTATGCTTTCACACTCGGAAGAGATATGTATCATGCGAGAGTTGAATTTATTCAATTTATGTCATTATTTCTAATGAGTGAAAATGTATTTTACCAGTGCTTATTTGTTTAGTTAGATAGAGTGAAAAGTGTTTTACCAGCGCTTTATTGGTTTAGTTAGCTTTAGAACATAAGTCAAAAATGGTTAATATGCTTTCATACTCGCAAGAGATGTGTATCTTGAATGAGGAGAATTTATTCAATAGATCTTATCATTTCTATCGAGTGAAAAATGGCTCACCATCTGTCATATGCGTTTGTAAGAAAATCCGCCAACAAAACCCAAGAAGATTGAAATGTGAACGTATACTGTAATAAAAAGCATTAACCACATTTATTTTGTTTCTTTTCTATAAAAAATTAAACTCGTCTACTGATTTAGATATTGCTTGAATTAATATATATACATAGACTTTACTATAGAAATGAAACTCGTCTACTGAAATAGATCTCGATTGAATTGAATTATATACATAAACTTAAGTCACGACTATTGAAACTATTATACAATTCTGATTTCGAATATGAAATGAAGTTACTATTGGCACACGCGTTGGTATTATGCATAAACATATACCTAGACCATTATTTCGTGAGCTAGGAAAAACGAAGATTGAGTTCAACTCGTTAGCGCGAAAATGCGCATTTTCACGACTATTGAAACTATTATACAATTCTGATTTCGATTATGAAATGAAGTTACTATTGGCACACGCGTTGGTATTATGCATAAACATATACCTAGACCATTATTTCGTGAGCTAGGAAAAAACGAAGATTGAGTTCAACTCGTTGGCGCGAAAATGCGTAAACGCCTGACATGCACATTTTCGCGCCACGAGTTGAACTCGATCTTCGTTTTTACTACTAGCGGTCGATTAAGGATATGGTACAGGGACGTATGGAATTTTAGACAAAAAATGCTTGATGTCAAAGTAGGGATGTTTACATTGGGGGGGGGGGGGGGGGGGGTTGTGGGGCATAAGCGATGGATACGACCTTTACTTACTGTCCCATGCCAAAGGTATCTCCAGCACTGGGTCATTACTTTGATAATTTTGAGCAGCCTATTTCAGACAGAGTTAACCACTGAGACAGTTAGACGGTTAGAGGTGAAAAGCCCCAGAGCAACTTTAATCATGAACTTAAATACAAAATAGCGTGAGAGCAGGTTCCCTGCTTACCCAACCAATTGTAAATAATTGTCATTCATGAAATAATTGTCTAGGAATTACAGCCCTCTAGACAAGACACTTTCCATTAATTATGACAATAATAAAACAATGACGTTAGACCAATTTGATATAGGGGGAATGTGGGTTATATCGCGCATGTGTGTTATATCGCGCACCTGCACTGAAATGTTTATAAATAAGTTAAAATTTATCTGATTGTTAAAATTTAAAAACGTGCATGTGCAGTATTGTGTACGGCACCCCATACAGTACCTGGATATGTTATCTTTATGGAATAACTGACAGCATTTCCAGTATGTATCTTATTCCACTTTTTTACCGTTTTGCCTTTAACTTTTAGATAATTTGTGTTTTTATCTATTTCATTACAATTAATTAAATGAACTTGATGAAACATTATTCCTCTACTTAAACAGAAAGTCAGTATAATTCTGAACATGCATAATTTTTACCCAAGAATAAAATAAATATTTTTTTCAATGATATTGCAAATTGAAAATATAACATTAAATGGTATTGTATCGTGCATTAGGTGGTGTTATATCGCGCAGGTGATGGCAAATTATACATATATAACTCTTATCATTATTTATCACTATTTTTTTTTGATACTACAAACATCTCTCAATTTCATTAGTAAAACATGGACTATGTTAAATAAGAATTAAAAATTATCTAGAGAAAAACATAATTATTATCCATAATGTAAACTATCAATTCACAGAAAAAGAGTCATTTGATCAGAATTTGCTAATTTTCAAATTATAAGACTTGACAACAAGTTCATTATCAAATATTCATTTGGAAAATCACACTGACTAAATATTTTTTGCTAATTCTTTTTTACAGGGAATTATGGGCAAATATTCGCACTATCTCCACTTTTTTGCCACTCAGTTCACTATAAATTATTTCATATCCTCATATCAAAGATAGATGTCTTAAATCCGCGATACAGCACCTAATTGCGCGATATAACAACAGACCATTGGTTCTGAAGAATGTGTCCTGTTTTTTTAGACATAAAATGACATGTTATATGCATAACTATCATTAATTGACTGTTGTAATCCTCACAGATCGAAATCAATTTAAGATAGTACGGGTTTTATGTTTTCACACTATAATATGACTTTTTTGTTATTTGTTTTTTTCTCCTCAGACACTAGGGATATATCTTGTAATATATCTATCTTTCTATCATTTGCTATTGTTGTTATATCGCGCATTAGGTGCGCGATATAACCACATTCCCCCTAATCCCATAACAAATTGAGTGTCTACGTAATTGTCGGAATACCAAGAGTGATATTTTATATGTTTATACTAAGGGTAACATAAGCTTAAGTCGAACCTTAATACGATGTTCACTTCATGCAGTCCCATATTATGTATAGAATGGGGGGTGGTGGACTAACATACTAGTTAAGTACATAAAGCATCACAACAGTCAGGTGTAAGTAAATACTGTTATAACCACTAACTATATAATGACATTATAAGATATAATTGTATTATAATATGAAATATTTCTAATTTTGCAGGATATATATTTAATACTTAACCCCCCTCAGAATACATAATGCTGGAAGGTACAAAGTTATACTCAGTGGTCATAACAATCCCGCTGTATCCCACTTTCCCAGCCATACATCAAAACAGTTTCTGATAACCCAGCGCTCTATAATGATACACATTCCTGATGAAACGATACAATCAAAACATAACAGTAGATGGAATAGCTCATTAACTCACCATTCAGAATGTCCCAAAATATATTCAAAATGCCCCACAATATACCCCAATGTTACATTACTCAGTATTTTAGAGAAAATATCCAAAGGTCGTATCTGGTAAACATTATATCCATTTAAATGCATATTATGAATCATTCTTGACTTTAGAAAAATATAATAGTGATTTACATGACAGTAACTATTCAAATTTTATTGTACTGAACTGCTGAAGGTAATGGCAATATATTCTTATTCGCCTCATATTACTTCACAATTGAATTATTTTGATATTGTTTATGACATAACTGAACGTAAGTGCAAGATGTAATGTCCCGTGTGATTAACTTTTGAGACCTCCTTACACATGTCACTTGGTCTTATGTCCCAATGGAATTACAGAAATGCTCTTGTTGCCCGATCCGTCTGTGGCCGGACTAAGGGGGCGTTTCACAAGAGCCAAATTGTGATTGTAAGTTAAGATACAATCTTAAATCAATATTTACGATGCTTGTGTTTCTCAGTAAGTTGTTTTTTTAATTTGATGGTTTTGGATATGCGACTACTTATTGAGTAGTTTAAAACCACTTCACAACATAGTCTTTTTTTAAATTTTAAGATAAGATGTCCATTTAAGATCTTAAGTGTAGTGTTGCTCATGGGCTATCATAACTTTTATGATTATGGAAATAATGCTTGTATCTATAATTACAATGAACTATCAAATATTTGTCAATTTATGATTAAACATTGAATAATGTAGAACACTATTCAATAATTATTGTTTGTCCATATCATATGTAACCATGATAATATTGTATTATTTTGGGGTCCGATACCTTAAAATTGTTATTTCCGGGAGCAGGCGGTGACGTAACCTCTTCCATTACCATGGTTACGCGGATCCGTTGTCGGGTCACTATATAAACTCAGAGTGTAACCGTTGTTATTCAGTTGCTCCCACACCACCGACCTGCTCACATCGTCTGAGGTATTAAGCCGGCTGGGGATAGTGGTTACGAGTAGAAAGGCTTCTACTTACCTTGTGAGAGGACGGTTACGAAGAATTTGTTACGCAGTTCCGTGAATTCAGGAGTATGGCTGGGTTTAATTTTTGCCTCATTTGCAAAATTCGCCACGCCGCTCCAACGGGCAAAAAGTACAAGGTTGCACAATCTGCGGGTGTGCAATTGAAGGAGCAGCAGGGCAATGCCCAAGACGTGTCCTCGATGCGTCTGAAGGGTGAGAAGATGTTCGCCGAGCAAGGGGCAAGAATCGGGAAATTGGAGAAGACGGTTACGAGGATGTCGGAGAACATCGAGATACTCATCAAAGCCGCGACGGCTGGGGGCAGCGTTAAGATGGCCAGCAAGACGGCTCATTCGTCCACGGATGAGGGTTCGTCTTCGGAGTGGGAGGACGTCAAACCAAGACGGCAGAAAAGACGGCAGCCGAAGAGGAAGGCACCGTTACGCAGCTCCAGCTCCTCCACGTCTGACAGCGACTCGTCAGCGTCAACTTCGGTCAGCGACCACCTGGAAGGTAAAAAATGCACAAAGAAATTCGGTCAAAAAACTTTTTTTGCAAAAGGAGATGAGCCTAAATGTATAGAGGATGTATTGTTACGAGAAGTCAGGTCACGCCAAGAAAGACTGTTATCGCAACGGCCCGAAGAAGGACCAGGAATAGGAGGGGGAATTTAAATCTGGCTTGCAAGTCATTGAAAAAGTTAATCTTTGTAACGGTTTCAACTTATCTAAAATTGATGACGTCACGCCCCGGGGGCCCGCAAGCCAGTCGTGTCAAAGCTGTCCAGACCGTAAAATTCCTTCTCCTACGGTGAAAGTACAGCACCGTAATGATCCTACGGTAATCCAGGGTAATCCTGATGTTGATTACAACCATGTAGATAGACTCTTCTTGTCGATGCGAATGAAAACGCATCAAAATGCGCCTCCGCATACGCCTGCTGTAGTTCGCCTGACCCCGTTTATGCGGGGAATGCCGGTACGGGAATCGATGACGTCACGGTTATCGGGGTAGAAAGTACACAAGCGGATGCGGAGACCGCAAGTAAAATGTCATTTTGCAGTAGTCATTTTCGCGAAAATGGTAAGGAATTCGCTAATATTCTTAATTCTAATAGTGATAGCCATGTAGAGGGCATCACCCCGGACAAGCCGGTATGCGATTTATTTGGTAACGTTCTCGGAAAGGATATTTATGAGAATTATTCAGAAAAAATTCTTTTTTCAGTCACCTCCTCGGCGGGGATGTTAGTACAGGTTCGAGAGGAATGCGCGCAAGGCATCTGCCGGTGCAAATTCTTTATCGGAAACGCATTAGCCCAACTTTAACCATGTCGTTTTCACTATGTATTGTCATTGGGATCTGAGGAATGTAAACAAAAGTTTGAATCTATGGTTAATGCGGTAACCGATGGTTTTAAAATTGTGGATGATAATGCTGTAAAAACCAGATTAATCTACGACTGCAACAACTACAAGTCCGTATACGATAGCTCAAATTTTGAAAAATGGACAAAATAATCCATAGCGAGTTATGTGAAGGCTATTTAAAAATAGTAGAGAAAAAACCTAAATGCATACATAGTCTGGGAGCAGTCCCAAAGCCAGATGGGGGTGTTAGACCAATAACAGACTGTAGTATGCCCAGAGAAATATCAATAAATAATTACTGCGATAATATCATAGAAGAATTTCAATATAAAAGTGTGGAAAATGTACTTGCAGTGCTGCAGGAGGGGGACTATATGGGCGTAGTAGACATCAAGTCAGCCTACAGGGCGGTACCAATTTTTCGAAAACATACTAAATATATGGGCTTGAGATGGGAAATAAATGGTGAGGAGGTCTATATCCAGGATAGTAGACTAGCTTTTGGTCTATGTTTAGGACCCATGTATTTTAATCAAATCTCAGAATTTGTTTATAGCATTTTATCAGATATTTACAAGTTACAAGTGGTTAACTATTTAGATGATTTCATTGTGGTGGAATCATCTTATGAAGAGGCGGAAAGGGCCCGACGACAGTTAATAAATACCCTAAGGTACCTGGGATTCTATCTTTCATGGGGTAAAGTTACCCCCCCCAGCTCAGGTGTGTAGATATCTTGGGTTAGATATTGACTCCTTAGAAATGGAGCTTAGGTTACCTTCAGACAAACTGGAAAAACTAAAGGGACTATTAGAAAAATATTCTGAGAAGGCAACTATTGCAAAGAAGGAGTAAGAAAGCCTGGGTGGGTTACTCTCCCACTGTGTTCATGTAGTTTCAGGGGGAAACTTATATTGCAGAAGGATTTTTAATCTGTATAAAATACTCCTAAATAATAACTTAAATGCAATCAAAATTGGGCAAGCAGCAAGGGACGATTTAAAGTGGAGGAGGAAATTCTGTGAAAATTTCAATGGTCGAAGAAAAATAATCTACAAAGAGTATCCCTTACCATTAGTGTCAGACTCTTCATTAAAGGGTTATGCTATTTACAAGGGCCAGGAATGGATTGCTGGAGCATGGGATAACTCAATAACCCTAGAAGATAATGAATGTGACCATATCATGGGCCCCCCTACTTCTGATGTGTATGACAACTCCAACATAAATGAGCTAGAATTATAGCCAATTTTAGTGGGTGTAAAAGCATGGGTTCAGGACTTAAAAGGGTGTAGTGTAAACATCTTCACAGACAATACCCAAGTTTTTTTACATGATAAAGAAGGGGGTAAGCTCAAATGTTACTTGTATGGCATGGCTAAGAGAGTTATTCTGGGTCTGTAAAATCTATCAAATCCGCCTGGTTCCCCATTATATTAACACTAAAAATAACCTCATAGCCGATACCCTGTCAAGAATTTTATATGTTAAATCTGAGGAAGAGGCGAGAAGGTGCCTTGAAGGGTCAGATTTGAGGTGTATTAACAAAATTTTAAAATTTGCAGAAGAAAAGGCCTTAACAGGGAGGGCAAAGGTGCTGAGGAGAGCCGCTGTGTCGACAAACACATTAAAATTGAGGAAAAAGCAGTGGGCTTGCTACAAAAAGGTCTGTAAAAAATTTAATTGGCCTATATATAACATTAATTCGAAGCAAGCCTGCAGTTATTTAACTTTTCTATCATCACACATGAAGTCATCCTCAATTGTTAACTATTATCAGGCGGTCATCTTCTTCTACAATGTTAAAGGTCTGCCTGTACCGGATTGGTCTGATAAGCACCTAAAAATGACAATAAAAGGTATTAGAAATACCGAAAATGTAAAATTGGACAGTAAAGATCCAATTAGAATTTCACATTTAGAGTCAATGTATAGAAAGGTGAATTTTTCATTCGAAAAATGGTTACTTGTCTGGACAATAATTGTATTCTTATTTAATACATTGTTGAGGGTGGGTCACTCAGTAAAGTCATCTCACATGTTACTACGCAAAGATGTAAAATTTACTAAATGGGGTATGGTAGTGACGGTTACCTCTTCAAAGACTACTAAAGATGTTGTTCATACTATTCCAGTAAATAGGAGTAGTAACAGGGCCTTATGCCCTGTTTACTGGTTGGAGTACTTGTATAAGACCCACCCGGATAGGAATAGTTCACCTCTGTTTTCAACAAAAAATTTGGATTATTTGACTTATTCAGATTTTAATAAATGTTTTAAGAAACTTTTGTCTAGAGCAAAAGTTAAGGGTAATTTTTCTACCCACTCTCTTAGGAGGGGTGGTACTACACAATAAATATTTACCATATTTATATATGTCCAAACTAATCACTGTTGTTACTTGTTATTTCCTGTTCTAGCTAAATTGTTATTAATGACTTCTCTCCGGTAAATGTATTATTTTGGGGTCTGATACCTTAAAATTGTTATTTCCGGGAGCAGGCGGTGACGTAACCTCTTCCATTACCGTGGTTACGCGGATCCGTTGTCGGGTCACTATATAAACTCGGAGCGTAAGCATTGTTATTCAGTTGCTCCCACACCACTGACCTGCTCACATCGTCTGATTTTAAGCTTTAGCTTGTTGTAATAGGAGGATTAATAAATATTTACCATATTTATATATTATGTCCAAACTAATCATTGTTGTTACTTGTTATTTCCTGTTCTAGCTGAATTGTTATTAACGACTTCTCTCCGGTAAATGAAGATAATAAAGTGTCATCAATTCTTTGTTTTCTGTAGTAAATAGCTAAGACATTGCCATTTCACACCAGAGAAGATGGAAGTTGTTGTATCTTATATCCAATGTTGATTGCCAGCTTATTTAGTTCATGCAGTATACAACTACAGGGCTATAGGCCTATTTCAATAGAGTGGTGTCCTGCTAGCAGAACAGGCCTGAAAAAATCGATTGGGATATGGGTTTCAATGGAAATTGTTGGGAACAGGCCTTCTATTGGGGGGTTCACTGAGCATGTTCATAGGGAAGGTGTAGACATATCTAACCATAAATGTACAAATAAACAGAATGAATTCATGATAGAAAATTCAATTATCACTATATGAAACAATTGCATCAAGAAAGATAATAGTTTTCCACATGAATTCCAATCTGAAATTTCCTATTTTGCCATATTCACACAAGGGGTACATCAAACAATGCTGCCATCTACTTATATTTGTATGAACCATATGCAATTTATTTTCTTTGATATAAGGGTTGGCATGTCTTTCAGGTTAATGCGATTCCCCACTAAATTTGTCTGTAGTAAGTGCTAGATATAATGTTTCAGATACGACCCTATGTATAGAACAGTTGGTCATAACTGAAACAGTTACGACCGTAAAAAGGCCTTGGTGTGAAATGCACCCTATGCTCTGATCGGTCCCCCATACTCCCAGGAGTGAGATGCTTGAAACATCTTTAACCTTATGATAATAGGCAGAAGCTTTTTTTTTATTATTATTATTCCCTATTTTTGGACCAAAATCAATATTTTTAAATGTAAAACTAGGGCCTCCAGGGGGGCGCTGGGACTATTTTTAATATGGGCGCCCCCCCCCCTTTTTTCCCCCCTAAAATTTCTGGATAGGTCATACATAAAGTGAAGCCGTTCTCTTTTTTATGTGGAATATCGTTTTGGAATTAACTAAACATCATGTGTATTTATGTCATATAATGATATCATACAAATATCTTGGCATTGATGTGATTTATCTGAAAACCAGGGGAAACCCTGGTGGTAATTATGCAATAAACACATAAGAAGAACGCATAGATCAAACTTGACGCTTGTACAGTCAGTTGCAATATTCACCCCAAACCTCACCTTAGATAGCAAGGGTCCACGGAACCATAAAGGTAAAAGAGTGTAACTATTATTTGAAAGACATTAATTATATTGACTAAACAAGACTCTTTTTTTATTATATTTTATTCCATCTTTGTATTTTTTGTGCGAAAATAGGTGCTATTTGTGAATCAGCGTGAACAAGAAGCCCAACATACAGTATACATGTCGTAAAGTTCAAAGAGACTATTGTAAAAGTGTGATATGTAGCTAAGGATTAGCAAGGAACTAACTGAAACGCAAGCCAGCACTGTTTCGCCTGAATGGAACATACACAGCATAACAGACGAGTCTGGCAGGTATCAAAAGTACCATGTGGCATGGAAACTCCGACCAGCAATTTGATTGGGTAAAGACATAAAGGAAAGACATGTATGATGCAGCACCTGACCATTGGCTCTCACAACGATGCCGACACTGCGCAATGCATGGATTTTAAGTCCTGGTTACCACGCTTCCCAGAAATAAGCCCCAGCTGACTGGTAAGTGTTTACTGGAAGAAATAACGGCGCCATCTATCTAACGGAGTGCACATTGGATGGGACAAAAATATAAACCTCCTGATTCAATGAACTTTTCCAAAGGGATGCGTCATGAGGGGCAGTCAAGGTAAAGATGGTTAGGTAAACAAAGTGCATCATAACAACGGAATTTAATGCTATAAATACTCTAGGGATGGCAAACGTCGTATTTTCCATGAAACTGCTTTGAAAGCAACTGCCACGGTCATGACGTTTCAATGTGTTTATTTTATACCCGTATCAGAACTTGTGTCTACGAAGACTCAAATTTATCGATTTAATCACTAGACGAAATAAATGAATGATATAACAAAAAAAGAGATATAAACAATAGACAAAAAATCCCACATGTTTGCAGTTCTATAACTACAACTTTTAGTTAATAAATTATAGGCCTACACGCTACTTTTCGTTCCTTATTAAAAAACACATTTAGGAAATGCGAAAATCTATATATGATTTTAAACTAACTCTTGATAAAAAAAAAAAAAAACATAATCGCAATTTCATTTTTATCAAATTGGTGATTTAAAATTATGCTTTAAGCCTTACTGCAGCCTGATGGGGCATATACGCCGTTAATAAAAGGGAGGTAAAATGAACTGATACCAATCATTATGTATCTTTACGTGGGCGAAATTATCTTTGAAGACTTGTCAAATGCCGAACTAGGTTATGTGGTGAGCGTACAGAAATATATATAATCAATTCATGTCTATTACTGTTAAATATTTGGGTTGATATTTCAGTAATAAACAAAAAATACTTAACATATAAGCTAAACCCAAATTATAGGACACTTAATGTCCACTGACACATAACCAAGGGACTATCACTTAATTACGGTTAGGGAATCCATATGAGGATATGTATATATACTATGGGAGCTGGGGGGATCAAAATATATTGGAGGCGTGGGAACCAGCAACTGTTCCGATTACCATGCATAGCCTTAGACCCAGGACTCGAGATGCACGAGTAGGGTTATCAGGTTTGGTCGTCCTTTTCATCTGCAGATTTAGCCTGAAGCAGTTTTTCTGAAATTCTTTCTTCCATGGTGGGTTATCCGAAAAATATAAACATAATGCTAAATGCCGTCGTATTTCGTGTTCATGTATATATGCAAACATGCCTTCAACTTTGTATTTATGTCATATAAGGAAAGAATTGGTAGGACTACACGAAGGTGTTTTTTGATATGTTAACAAATGAAGACGCGTCTTACCCCTGAAAATGTAAATGTAAATAGGCTAAATGTTTAATAAAGATCCGATTAGAAGGGTACATGGCAATAATACTAAAACAAAAAGGATTCTTCCATGTCCAGCAGAGAATATGCAATATGCCCTCTTATCTCAACACTGAGAAAGATTTCACCTGTTATCGTAGGGTTTAGACATTGGTTAGAACACTGCAGGTGTGTTGCCTTTTAATGGAAGCAGAGTTTATAGATTTGACTAATCCTTCTTTTGATCTTTGAGTTCAATATTGTATCGGAAATAATATTCTATGTCCATTCTGCTTTTCACTATTGCTTATGGCTCTTGCTAGAAAAAAATCATCAAGATTGCTGCTAAGGAACACATATTGCAACTGGAAGTTACCGTTTCAACAGTTTATGCAGAGTCATAGGGGAACAGAATACTTTGACGATATAGCGCCCAAGCCTTCTAGTATAACATTCAGGATGAACACATTCATTGAAGTGTGGAAGGGATGCTATTCCTGGCGCAACTTTAGTACAGTCTGAAGTGCTTACACGAACAAAGCGTTGCTAGACCTATATGATGAACAACCTCAGCTGCCCCACACGCTTCTTGCAGATCCCGATATTTACAAACAATATATAGTATACTAGATTCCTTGAGTTCAAATATTTCGCTCTATTCTTTTAGAGATGTAAGTCTTTAGTTGAATAAACTCTAATCGGATTCAAAACACCTGACGAAAACCAGATATAAGAAGGACTAGGCGTAAATTAACTATAACTCATTCCAGCAAGGTGAAGGAAAGCGTTCTGTGCAATTGTTATAGTATACGGTATATAAATATATAATTATGACCTCAGTTGCTGGCACTAAGTGAACTGCCTTTGTTAGTCTTATCTTTATAAGTAACTTTCACGTAATAGTAATTGCCTTTCCACCGGTAAAATGCTGGCAGGTACACTTATCATAATCAGGATGGTATGGAGTTCCGTTTAAGTCACATCAGTCGTCGTTGCCTACAGGATATGACCAGTGAGGTCCAACTGAAAAAGGCATAACTTTTTTGCTAGCAGGGGCAGCGAACAACCCACCTGACGAGTTTTCATGTCTGTCATATAAGTGTACTTGATGTCATATTGTGTTATTTAACAAAATTGGCAAACATGGAGGATGTGCAAATAAATGTTGTCAAATGTCGTACAGATTACATTCATACTGTTACAAAGGAGCTAACCCTATTAAAAAGTGCTCAACTTGTCAGGGATGGGTCTTATGCATGTATAAGCCCCTGACAGAACATCTTTAAAAGGGCGCAGAGTATATCGAGGTACCCGCTTCATTCTTACATAAGCTAATGCAAACACTTAATTTGGTATTCTCACCGACAAAACAACAGGTTGGACAACTATTTACCTAACAGATTTCAGGAGACGCACCGAAGCAGTTTGTTTCAAAGCTCCGTCGCGCGGTAGGCGTTTGTCATAACTAAGCTTACCATAACTATTCATCAAACATTTATCAAATAGACCTACTGATCATTCTTTGACACATCCTTAGTGTGCCAATATAAGCATATACAAATCATGTACAGAGGTGACAATGAAACATCCAGCATAGCTCTGTATGCTATGTTATAACATATTATAACATTTATTATACCTAATAACCATGAGATAACCATGAGATAACCATGGTCTCTCACAGAAACATCTGACCTTTCCTAGGCCTACCGACATATCTCATTCACCACTACATCCTAGAGTTCGTGTCAGACTGGTACGAAAAGCTACCCTAAATCATATTCAATGGTCATACATGTATATATATGCAATTATTTTCATCAAGACTTCTCCATGGCAACTTTAGTTCATCAATGACATGGTGCCTTTTTCTCGGACATAAAAGTACCTAATAGGCCTAAACAGGCGCCGATTGAACACATATTGGCACATGATCAACCAGCTGTACCGGAAGTCCTAGGCAGGGCGGTGTCAGAGTGGAAGAACGTCCTCCACGAAAAGAGCTTCTTTAGAGTGTGTCGCAAGAGATGGACCCATAGGGGAAGGGTTAGAACACGCAATCCCTTTCGCTATCTTGATATTGTGTTTTGGATACATACGATATGTTCACCCCGAAATTCTCCCAACGTGCCCCGCTTTTCTGGTTTCTTTAGATATTTGGAATGCAAAGTTCCAGAAGATCAAAATTGAGGGTGGTAGCCTCATGGTCGCAAATCTTTTCTGGCTTGGTCCAGAAGTCAATCAGCGTCCCGGTTAGCACGTTGGAAAACTTTAAATGACAACTTTGCTTTAGATCCAAAACAACTTTTCTTTAGATCCAAAACAAGTAACACAACACATTTCGATTAGGATTTGTTGTTTCCATCCATAACCGGCGTGGTCAAGATAGGCGGAGATATACGCTACCTTCCCAACAAGGTCCATCCGTATTACTTAATTAGATCTCGCGACACACTTACCATTATCAGTAGGTCTTGGGGAATATAGTTGCTAATGATATAACGATGGCTGTAAGATACAAGTAGAAGAAGAACCTGTCCAGTACGAGCGCCACAATGCGCCACTCCAGGGCGAGTTTGCCTCGCTCCTCCTTCACGTGGATCCGCTGGAGCAACGAGCGCAAGTAACGCTTTATGTCTTTGACGTCATTCTCTACTGATTGATGGAGGTGAACTGGCGATTTATCTGGAGAGGTATTTTCAACTCGTCCTCCTCTTCCTCCTCCTCCCCCTCCTCCTCCCCTGTCCCTCCCTCCCCCTCCTCCCGGGTCGTGCCCTCTGTGGCCGCCCGCCCCCGTCGAGTCCGAGCCGGCGGGCGCCGAGCTGTGGTTGGCAAAGCCTCCCGATGAGGTACTCTCGCCGCCCTCCTTGAGATCGTACATCTGAAACTTGTTGTACTTCATCTCCGGACAGCGCACCCTTTTCTTCTGGCCCTTGGCGTCTTTCATGAGGACGCCCGTCTTGGCTGCCGCCTCCGCCCGTTGGCCGGCGTCGTAGCTCTCGGGAACTAGTTCAGCCCGCATACACATCAGCCGTGACAACCAGTCTATGAAAAGCTGAAAAACAAAATATTATTGCAAATGTTACTTACAAAGAAGATGACGTATTGCGTTTTTATGTAAGCCCATAGTTATGATATAATATATTATTGTTGAACTGTATGAATATCATAGGTGACCTATATACATTTTAATGGTAGAGGGTAAGATTGATAGATCAAGGATGAGAATTATTACGATTAATGCAAATCCAATCAGATGCATTAGTCCTATCAATATGCGGTCATGCTTGAGTGTTATCCATGTGAATGGTTAATTACTTCAGAATAAAAGGACTGAATGTGTCATGATCAAGAAATTAATCATTTCAATAATTCATGCTTTTAAACATTTTTCCGTGGATCGAGAGCTTTGGCAGAATTCAATTTCATAAAATGAAGTCCCTTCGCGAGCCAAATCCAAACAAATCCATACTTGTCGTTGTGTCTGCTGTTATACACACCCATGCAGTTGACAACTCATACGAAACCAATTTTAATTGCAAATTAGGATCGATATGGACCAGTGGTCTGTTCTCATTTTCCCATCCTTTCGATCATCCCTATCCCTCCGCCAGCGTGTCATAGAGGTAGAAAAATCAATCTACGTGTAAAAGATCGAAATAAAGGGTTTGTATGCAGCTGTTGATATTTGGCCCTAGTGTCCATGATGTTTGCCGAACCAATCCAACCTAAAAACAAACGCCGAGGGAGGCTTTCCGCAGGGGCGGCATTGTGCCCCGCCGACAGCCCACCGGATGTGCGGTCGCGCCATCTATCGGCGCGTGGCCAACCATGATTGATCACGTGGACTGGCGGTCATGTGACCATCGAAAATCGGCTGAATGCAGCGTCACGGTGCGTGGTCATCATCAACTACTAATGACGACTTCAATAATACATCAGGGCCCAATGGGGTGATGGATGCGGCCTCCCTCACCCCGCGACAAGCAGGGCCCAGCATCCCCTCTTGATGTCTCAATCACACAAAACTCCCACGATGGGTTTGCCTCAGACCAATAGGACTTGGCATGCTCAAAGACAATTGACGTGTGTGTACCACTGCTTTACTAAGTTGGAACATTGGTGGCTGGCTTGCACTTTCAAACTTTCCTTCGCTATGCATCCTTATTCTACATGCAGGTTTAGCCTTCATATCAAGGCTTATAAAATACAGGTTCAATTCACTACCCTTTACAGGCCACTAAGGCCATATGTTCACAATCAGCGTAATACACATTCTGAGGCAAGTCTCATTCTTCTGTAAACTGGTAAAGGGATTTAAGGAATTTTACCACTTTTTATCATAGTTGATTCATAGTAACTTAAGTGAGGAACGTTAGGCCTGATAGGATATACTGTTTTTGTCGGTTTGATGATATTCATAAATAGCTAATGAATACACCCGCAGACAGTATGCATACATGCAGAGACGTGATACTTAATGTACAGGCTAGAAGCAACACAACCGTCGAAAATCGTGACGTGAAATTCAATACCATCTACTAAACGTCAACATTATCTTAAAGAACTGTTTCAGGTTCGCAATTTTGTGGTTCAAATTTTTCCATTGTCAAGAGATATACGTACCAATGTTGATATGCTTTATATTTGCCTTTATGTGAAAAATAAGTTTGTGACGTTAACTTACCTTCTTCAGCCAGCGAGGCACCCGGTTCTTTTTGTCCCCTCGGAAATATAAGTTTATCACAATGACGGACAAGAAGGTGGACAGGGTGATCATAATCATGTTCAGGCAATAATATGCACCTGTAGAGAAAAGGAAGAAGAGACATGATGGATATGATTACTAATTCTATAAGGATAGCTGCTATTTTGAAAAAACTAGATTTTTGCAAATGAATAATGTATTCAAAGATATATGGTTTTAAATAAATTGAACTGTTGTACACATGTTTCTTCAGTCTTTAACATCAAAGTTAACACAATGTAATAAGTTGTAGATGTCCTGTAATTGCACCTGGTGAAATTGAACTCAAGTCATTGAAATTGAAGTTACGTGTAATTACATCTGTTAAAATTGAATTTAAGTTGTTTCCCTATACAACATGTATACCTGTTTCAGTTCGAGAATGTAGACATTGTAGTGGGCTGCTGCTAAACACTTACCGATGAGTGGTATGGAAGATGCGGCCGGGGGCGTGGACTCTGCCAGCAATAACAATAAGACAAAAAAGGCCACAAATATGTTCATACCTAGAAAGAAATGTAGAGGAAAATATGTTATTTGTACAATCATTTACCACAAAATAGTACCTTACTGCAAAAACACCCTACCTTAGGAATAACTGCTTTCCAGTTTACTCCCAAAATTGAATAATCTTAACAAGCTTAGAATACGCGGTGAAATCGCTGCCTTATAAAGGGGCAGGGGAGAATTGAAATGGAAATTGAAATGCATGTTTATGTTATTGACATTTCGCTTTGATAATGGGTGTAGTAGCTTTAGTTGGATTGTACTCCCTTTAGATAAATTCATTTTATTTCAGCAGAAAAACTGTATAAAGTGAGTGAATCAATAGACGGTAAAAGTTACTTATTAAAATGACAGGTATCATAATTGAACGTACCTAACACCATTTTCGCTGGTGATTCTGGAGGCAGCCAGAATAGCACCAGCGTGAGGGAGGACAATAATACACACGGTAATATGAGAATATAGTTATAAAACGCCACTTTTCTCCTCAACTTGAGCGTAAAAGTCAAGTCTGGATAAGGCTCCTGGCAGCACGGATAATACTTGACGTTCTTGGCTGCGGGATGTTCCAGAACATCCCATTCATTGCTCAAGATGTAGTCGTTTAGGTCTATGGCATCCAGGTCATCAAAAAAGGAGATGTCTAGTTTGAATCCATCGTACGTCCAGGAGCCAAACTTGAGGAAGCAAGTCTGCTTATCGAAGGGAAAGTGTGTGATGTCGATAACACAGGAGCTCTTGAAGATGGCCTGTGGGATCCAGAGCACCGAGCCGTCGGCCGAGACCACGGCGTAGGCCGTGCGGTGCTCCTTGAGCCTGTCGTCAGCACTGGGGAACCAGGAGGAACAGGCGTTAGTACAGCGTGAGAGCACGGTCTTTTAAAGTGGATTATTTGAAATTAATATCAAATTACTAATGCTTTATTTGTGAAGCTTTGTATAAGAAAACTATGCAAAATCACGTTGAAGATGAACGTATGCAAGTATAAACACGCATATTCCATGCAACATCAAAGTGAAGATAGACAATTCTTGATATTTTGAAATAAATCTGGTATATAGGCTAAAGCATACACTTTGCATAAATTTGAATTTATCTGATAGTTATTACCTGGTGCTTGGTTTGTTAACTTTTCTCTACATTAATTTTGTTGATACAGTTTAGGATAGACAAAGGTTGGCAAGGGGTGTTTGCCAAGGTGGACGCTGACAGTTGTTGTATACCCCAACATAGCAACAGGAACTATCAAAGTGTGCTTCTGGTAAATATGCAACCGAATTATGACATTCTGCATGTTGACAATATACAAGGACATGTCGCTTGGTTGATAGTTCATGTCCCTAGGAAACAGGAGAAACATATTCAAGTTTTCCTTGGCATTGAACGTTATACTTTCTGACCCTGACCAGGAAGCCAGTTCTCAAATACATTCCCGGCTGTCAGAAGCCACTTGATATCGCGTCCGCTTCATATCAAAGAAGACGGCGGAGAAGCCCATTGTTGTACCCCTGAGCAGATTGGTATAAAACCGCCTTTAGCCAAGCATTGCCTTATCCTCCTCACTGGCAGATACTAAGGGGAGGGGATGGACCAACTCATGAAACAGGGTAATCCGGCCTGCCCACTGATTTCCCCCACGGCCCGGGACAAACAATAGAGGGACATCAGCCTATTTGATCAACCGGCTCAGTTAGACCTCCTCAATTTGTATCTTTTTGCTGGGCCATTTCTCAGCGGGTGGGTTTAACCAAAGCCTGTGATGCAGAGGAACCTTAATGATGGCATCTGCACGCGGCTAATATGAAGGGGACGGCTTTATCACACGCCCCAAAGGTATCTGGTTACCTAAGTGTCGGAGGCTGTCAGAAGGTTATGGAGTATCAGCCATTGGCGTCAACTCCTTGTTTACATACGAGAATCTTTTGGATGTTTCTATGCTTAATTTTGTTGAGAAAGATATTGCTGATGAATTTGATGCATGAATGCCTTATTTAGACATTGCTAATTTTACATCAAAAGGAAGCTTCGTTTTTGATTGCGTGTTTTTTCATTGAATGTAAGGAAGCATCATTATGCATGATGCAATGAGTTGTATTTTATAGACCTTGTGCAGACGTACAGACGTGCTCACGTGATCACCACCTGGTGATCACCACCTGGTGATCAGGACCACATAAGTAGAAAATATATTCAGAATTAATCATTCTAAAACTAGATAGTTGATGATAATGATTAATCGAATTAGTTTGAAGTAAATGGGATATAGATATTTGTTCTAAATGTTTCAGAATAATTATGAAAATAAGTTGATCACCAATATGGCGGATGGTCTATTTTAAGAGTTGTGACGTCGTCTTCACGACGTCTTTTTCTTTATCTAGTTCACACTGTTTATACATTCAGATTTTGACAATGGAGCAAGGGTTCATGTGTATTATGATTGCTGTTGTTGCAATGCACTTTATCTATACATTACGATTTTGGCAATTTATGTTATTCACATTATATTAAGAGCACTGCGGCAACAAAACAACATAGTTGTTATGTGGAGTTGAACATAATTATTATGTGTACTTTTGAATATTATTCAAATCACTAACTAGTACTGCAGCCAGGAGGAATCAAATGCCAGAACGTTTATCTTTTTTTCCCTTTTTATTCAACATTGTCCTGAAAGTGATCAATGCCTATATTAAATTTTGCATTCGTAATACAATACTTACTAATTGTAAAGCACAATATCAGGCGTCCAGATCTTCTCTGTGGGTACCCGAACATGGTCCACTCCTCCGAAGTCTTCAGGTTTCCACTGCAGCAGTATGTCTGTCCAAAGCTGAAAAACACAAATAAGACACCTTTAAAAAAAAGTGCAATTTGACTATCAACCCCTGACCCTGTCCAACAGATTGCAAGCAATACAAGCATGAGTTTCGAGAAGTATGGATGCAGTTTCTTGTTAGGTTTTATGTTATTTCAGACGAAATTTAACATGTCATATCACAGGGGTCACCCTATGACATTACATGATATGTCCATTGGAAAGTAGTACGGTTTATCAAAATGAAACCAAAAGTTTCTTTGGGAAAAGAAGGCACTTTCTATACTCCTTTAAAAAAACAAGGACCCACAATATCGACACGGTGGTGTGAAAGTTATAGCATGTTTCACACTATAAGAGGGAGGTAATATTCAGGTCCCTCCTTAAACACGGACCAACGGCGTGGTGGGCGGTCCGCCAGCACATGGTGAACGAGGAGCAGTGAATATTTCATGTCACCCATGTATCTGATAAAGGGCCCCAATTTGCTCGTTAATTGATTTATCTCACACACGGTCATCTCTCACAAGCCATCAGGGAGGAGGAATGGTTGGGGTGCTGGGGGAGAGGGGTAGGTGAGGATAAGGTGAGGGTAATTAGGTAGAATAGGCAGCTTCCTCTGACCCCGAGTAGGGCACAATGCTTCCGTTATGATAAATGAAAAGATGCAAATGTTGCCAATTGTTTTTTTTGCATTGAACTTTGAAAACCATTCTGAGACAATAACTCATACATTAACAAAACCAAAATCTCCTGTAACGAGAATGCGCAAACATGTTGATTTTCCAATATTTGATACGTCCTGATCATCTTGTAAAGAACTAGTAGATTCATGATAAAATGCCTTTAGCGGAGATACATAGCCCGTGAAACACTAAACCTGACAACAAGAGGGATTCTCACACCCCCTCTGGACCCTGCACCATTACCGGTAAGAGTAATTGGAGGACAGGTATTTCCAATATACGCGCAGTGCACATTAGTGATTGTTTGCCGACCGTGAAGTTGTGTCTGCGAACGGGACTCCATTTATCTGATTACTTTTCACCATATGGATATAAGAGTTCATCAATTCAAATAGGGTGGGATAAATCACATGTATGCGCGTGATCAACAGTAGCTGCATCTATTATGGATACGTCTATGCCTATATCAAAAGAAATAAGTGATAACTTTGCAGATGGACAACAAATTGTCTGTCATTCATTGATATGAAAGTAGGCTAATGAATCGCATATCACTTTATGAAATGAAGAGAAAAAAGCAATTGAACATAATATAATCTGTAAACTGTGATTAAGTGAATACGCATTTTGATTTTTCTCAGAAGCTCCAGCTTTATCTCTAGAATATGCCTTTTGATTAGAGGAATAACAAATCTCATAAAAGGAATACATAGAGTGAATAAGATAAATCCCCTATTGTGTATTATGTACTTGGTACATAAACTGCGATTCAGATATAATAATTATATCAACTATTAGTCTGATTAAATAGGTTTGCCTTCGATAGCACCATTCCTGTAAACTGGACATCTCACCAATGGCCATTGTAGGTTATGCAATGGCATCGTTATTTGAATCAAATACGTTTCTAATTCCCACAGATTTGCTTGATCTATTCAACGAGAGTAGAAGGGATTTCTACTCTCATTGATCTAGTGGAAGGCGGCCTGGCGTAAGGGGTTACATAGACTGCGGCTAAAAGGATGGCCAAGGAAGACACATTAGGGCAAACGTTGATTAAAGTTGGACGGACCTGAGGGACACAATGACCATCTCAAGGCTAGACCTACTATGTAATTAAGGCTGCACAACGACCACACCCACTAGCCCACCGCCCCCTAAAACTCGCACCCTTTCCCACCCTATACCACTATACGGTCAGCCTCACCTCTTACCCGCATACCCCCGCCCCGCCCCCGGGGGATATCGGGGCTGGGTCCCCGGCCCGACACTTCCAACTTGTCCGAGTGGCTCCATGTTGGCGTTAATGTGATTACTACTGGCCTGAAGCGGCGTCCAATCAACCATCCTCTACTACGGTTAATGCAAAATTAAGACCGACCTGCGGCCAGGTGGGGTGGGCAAGGGAGACGGGTATACACCTTTTGTTTCAGGTGGGGGCTCTTCGTACTACCTCAGTATAGGTATAAGACTCACAATATTAACTCTTCTAATATCATGGAATGAAACGCAATTCGACTGCCCCTCAACCGACTGTGCCCCTCAATTCTATAGGTTGGTGGTTTATCAACAATTAAACTCTAAAGAACAGGTCATAGTATAACATGCCGCATCCAGGTATCACAACCTGAACAACACATACATATTATATACACAAAAGCAATGTAGCTACATGTTTGATTATCTCATTTTCGGATCTCAACATAACTAAATGGGACTTAACTTGCACTGAACATCCCACTTGCGAAAATGTAACAAATTACATCACCACCACATCCTTATCGTAACAGCAATTTCCTATAGTCCACTTGTTGATTTTAGCCTGCGATGCAGTATTGCAGTTTGTGATGCATGGATGCGGCAATATCGCCGATTACATTTTCGGACATATTAGTAATACCTATCGCAACGCTCGCGATTTTGTATCCCCACTTTTGCCTGAGCTGGGAACAGTAAGCAAAGTACTGCAGAGTAGAATACATCCCTATATAATTATATTCCACTGTTCATAGGATGAGTTGCGCTGAAAGCCATTTTGTCCAACCTTATATTTACACAAACAAGTTAACAGCTATTTTGATGCTTATAATTGAGATTATAAATCTATATGTTAAATTGACATTTTTGTAAAAACAATTTAAACGCAAGCATTAGTTTCCTTAAAAGTGGCATAGGATACAACTGAAAGACATTTCCTAGACCTCTATGCAATTCTAAAGCTCCCTGAACTACATTGGTACAGGGATACGTTAAAGGTAACCTTTCCACATTAGCTTGTTTGAGGAGCACTGACCCTCACCCCCAACATATGCGCCTCTTAAAGGGAACCAAAAGTAATGTAATATTCACATATGAAAGAATTCTGCAAACCAATAAAAGACAAATACATTTTAATAGTAATCAAACTAGTAGTAAAGGAGCAGTCGTAAACAGTAGCAAAAGCCATAGGCCCTATAGATGAGTGACGCCATTTCTATTGGTTTATAAGCAAATGGGTTTTTCATTGGCCCGAGTTGGACTGATGGAATGTGTTTGAGTAGTTATTTCAGGCTGCATAATTTCAGTTTTTGGTTCCTTTTAACTGTGATTAATTGTCAACTTTTGTTTATAGTCTGATTTATGTCTGCAAATCAAAAACCAATCCCGTCAACGGAACAATGTGTGTGGCAGCCGGTAGGCCTATAATGAGTTGGCCTAATGTGCATCATTTGTCACACACTCTTAGATATGCAATTCAAGTGTCGAACTTTCATGAGCATAATTTTGAGTTTCTCTGTATCGGTATACGTTTGCATAAATATGTCATGATCCAAAAGACCAAAAAGTAAAATCAGTTAATTGTCATTCTATTTCCGGGCTAGCAATGAAAAGTTATCGATACCTCCATAAAACGGTAAAAGCGTGAGGTATGTTGGGTGAGGGTCATAAAATGTGATATCGGGCATACTAAAGGTACCATCACTTTTATGATGTCAGTCCATTATCTGGACCAGGCACTATCCTATTGTATCAATCAGGGATCGGGTCTAACGCCATAGGAGGCATGTTGCACTAAACCGTGCATCATATTGCATGTTACCAAAGCTTTTATGGAAAGAAATAATTGTGTGACATGATTGAATCTGACACGTTTGGAGACTAGACATCAAACATTAATTGTTTAGATTAGCATTCTTGCCATTTGTCAGATCTTATCGCTCGGATAATATTTACATGCCTTCATTGGATTTCTTATTTCTGGCAATAATATCTCAATAAAGAAGAAGTCATCATAGTAAGATCCATGATGTAACTCTTTTAATTAGAATTAAATCTCTTTATAAAGAGCATTTTAGATGTAGTTTCAAGTGTTCAAACTCGTGGGTGTGGGCAGAGAAAGACGGTATTTGCTTAAACGGAGCAAGATACCCTGAATATTTTATGAGAAATTTTCCAATCAGACCCAGTGACCTTGACCTTGGCATGCAACCTGTGTAGATAAAGAAAGCACCGGCGTTCCCCTGGTGGTCACGGTTAACATATTCTGTGGAGAACAGTTTGTTTCCCAGCCCAGAGCCAGCCATGATTTAATGGACCCACTGCTTTCTGTAGCAGTGACTGCGAGTGCTCTGCAAATTTGTGGAGAACGGTCTCGGGGGCTTGCCGCAATCCCGGCTAATAGATATGTATACACACGGTATATAGGATATTAAAGGCGATTGATGGGCCTAAGGCAGTTAGGGTAGTACACGGAATTGATGGGAACTCACCACGCAAAATAACAATGTACTTGTATATCCTTGATATATGCGATGTTTGGGTTACAAAATCGAACTTCACTGAATTCTTGTTCCAGAAACATAGGATAGGGAAAGCACATTTGATTAAGGGCAATATATTGAAAACTTCCAACATGATCTACCCATTCCATTAAGAATTCTGTTAAAATTCTATTAAAGGGAATGTATGGTACAACAACTGGAGTCCGTTTGGTACTTTGGGGACGTAAACTAACACAGTTATTAGCTGGTCCTACTTAGACCCTCGTTTGGAAACTGCCGCTAAAACCTCAGGGGCCTGTCGCCGGCTCACCTGTGTACCAGGCAGACATTACCTCCGGAGGTAACACACCTGACATCCACATTAAGAGGCCATCTGCAACAGGTAGACAGTCTTGTTTTCTTGGTTCCATTTCACAATGTATGGGACTTACAGAATATCAGAACAAATAATGAAATTCTCAGAACTTTGAAAAGGAGCTCTTACAAGTGAGCTTGGCATTTCGATTAAGAGTTTATAACCATCTGTTGGGGAATGTAAAAGGTACTTTTAATTAGTTAACATTAACACTTATCATTTACAAATAACCCTCAATATCCATGTACAAGCCTGGTTTGATCAACCTTCTAATTTTTGCTGTTTTTTTGTGTGTGGAGAGCAATGCATGTAAATTTGCATTATAGATAAAGCAGAAAGAAATAACTAATCATTATTCTGGTATAAATTTCTTTAGGAAGCTGCTATTGGATATCCATGTGCAATACTTGTTTTCAAATGGGATTCCTAAGCTAGGCCCTATAAAGTGACCAATCATGGGAATCGGTGTCCTAGAGGGGGGGGAATGAATTTGAATTTACAATCCTATCTTTCAAACAATGCAAATGCAAAGACTTTCCTAAACACTTCGCTGAAACCTTCATGGGCTTAACCTTTTTGATATTGGGATTTCACTTTTCAACAAAGCCACCATAAATACATTCTTATAATCGTAATTGTATGTAGCTTCAAAACAACATTTTGTTAAAAATAAGCTTGGGTTTATATCGGGGAGGATAGTGACCTATATATCCAATAATTCCACCTTTTAAATGAACCCAAGTTACCACTGCGGAGCACAATTGATCCATTCCTTCATGCAGGAATCCCCTCTCTGAGGGGTCGGGGGTCCCAGAGGAGGTGCCGCGTGGAGCAGATATAAGGTACCTGAAGCCGTGCCTTCTCCAGCACATCCCCTGTCCCCGGCCCTCTACCCCCAGCCACCACTTCCTCCATTCTATGACCTGCTCTTCTACCAATATATTTGCTCTTCCACATTAGTACTAGGTAGGGTATCTGCATTGGGTAAACCCTATAGATGTCTGTTGTGTCCCCAGGAAAGCGTTGAATAAGGTGTGTTCTTGACCTTCGGCAGCTTAATGATTTTGGGTGCCAGCTGCTCCTTACAACATTTTGGTACAGGCCGTATATTGACTCACTACTAGGTAATAACACTTCAGGGGAAACCTGGAGTGTTGCATGCATCACACCATGCTGCAATATAAAGGGGAGGTATTGAATGGAAAAATGTCGTTAATAAAGGTTCAATATGCGAAATTCCTTTTAGAAATGTAGGTTAGTAAGTGGTTATAGTTAATCATAATGCAAATTTTCCAACGTAAGCTATCTAATTTCCGCTCTACACATACCTAATAATGTACCTATGTGCATTCAGACGTCATCTCAGGCTGAATCACAGGGCATGCATTTTAACTGTATAAGGTGTTACTATTTGTGATATACTCGGGGCCCATCATGACTCAGTGTGAGGGCGGTGGGTGCCTTGATCCCTCCTGAGCAGGATGTGGGTAATTGGCGAGCTGCTCTTAAGCTGACCTTGGTGGTCCGGTCAGTCTGTAGAAGGCCCAGTAATTGGCCCCCGCCCGCCGGCCCCTGATAGCCACTCAGGCCCCGGTGAGCAGATCTGAGCTATTCACATTAACCGTTTACTCAACAAACAACAATCACACCAGGTTATTCAGCCAAGGATAGCACTCATTTTTTAAAAACATGTTATCAAATCTATTCTGGTCTTAGTCACAAGGGATGTGTAGCAAAAGAAGCATGGTTTGAAATCAAGGCATCTGTTGTATAAGGTTAGGTGTTACTTTCTATTTTGCATAAGGCTTTCAAGATAATAAAGTAATGGTTCAAGTTTTATTATATATCATGAAGACAATGCATTGATCCATGTTAAGCAGCCAGGTTTCTTATTGGTATTGAGCTATAGAGAGTTAGTTATCTGTTGTGTGTATGGTACGTAATTAGTCGTAATTAATTGTAGATAATAGCTAGCTCCAAACGCAGTCTCCTCCTCATTCGACTGCTGCCATCCAATACATAACGATAGCTCCTACATCACGAAAGACGTAACACTTGCGTGAAAGGTTGTAGATTATTAATATTCTCCTGTGTATTGCCATTCCATGACAAGACCTCACTTGACAATGATCAGTTCCCCAGGAAGGAATCCCCTCATACACACTCAGACACTGCTCCGCCTTCTAACACAGTCTGACTGACTCTATTCCAAACAACAGGACTCAGCTTACAAGAACGAACCTTTCCAGGATGGTTACTCACTCAACGTTCAGCTAACTCTGACCGGCTAGAGCGGCGCGCTCACTTTTAGTATGATATGTCACACATTGACTCCTCCTTTAATCCCCTTTTTGACAGAGAATTATAACTAGCACGTGCGCTAGTCCAAGGCTTACGCTGTAGTGCCCAAACAAATATGGACTGGCCACCCGCATCAGTACAGTATCCCTTTTACAAATGATCATCTATCTTTAACAAACAGTAAAGCTAATCCCAGGGCCCGACGGCTCGTAACTACTTAGGTTGATTAGAACAGTCTGTGATGATTACCTAACTGTCCTTAATCATCAAGTTAATTTACCTCATGAGTTAGATTAAATATTTGGTTGCTAATCATGATTAAGGGGGATGTGATTAAGGTTAGACCAATGAGATTGCTTGTTCCATATGTCCTTGGGGGAGTTACGAGCCGTTTCTGCTAATTATGATTAGCACTAATCACCTAACTTAATTAGGACTTACTTGTATAAAACAGTACATGTGCACTTTGTCTTTCTTTCCCCTTCTTAGCGATTTTGATGCCCTTAGATGAGCTTGTATTGGATGTGAAAAAGCAACTAGCACCTGTCACTGTTTCTGGACCGTAGCATCTCAGACTAGACATAAAGTGTCGACAGTCATGGGGGTCGCTACCGATAAAGAGAGACATCTAATTTCCATGCCTTCACAGTTTATTGGGCTATTGAGGGGAATTTCATCTCCTGTTTGGACCAAATGTGTTTTGCTACAGGTATGACAGACGTTTGTTTTTAGAATGCTTGTCAGCTTATCTTATGTTTGCATCTGTCTTACTAGAAAATACTGTTGTAAGTATAACTTTGTTTCCAATATACATGTATATGTGGCAAATTCCTGCAAGATTCATATAAAACAATCTAGAGACCTACAAGGCTAAATACTATCAATCAGTATTGAAAGAGAAAGTATAGACATAGACTGCACTAGGCAACACCTTGATACATACATTTAGGAGATGACTATATCTATTAATAAAGATCCTTAGAAATAGGAGGTAAGATGCCAGCTGAAGGAACAGAGAATTGAGTGGAAAGCATTTTCACTTTCAATTTGTGAACAGCAACATCTCGCTTAATACATTATAGTTATATACTTTTGAGATTAATTCCTTTGGAAAATTAGTAACATCTTATAAGTACTGAAACGTGTCTCAGACTTATGAATAGGTCTAGGTTTTTCATTGATAAAATGAAACCAAAAGTTTGCATTTTCTTGACATTGATAAAAACTAGGCACTGAATATTGACGAGGAATGGTTCACCACAAATGATTGTTTTTGGTAAGGGTTCAATATCAATTGTGTTCGATAAGCAGTAAGTGGGCTATCGGTATTTAAAAAATGAAAGTGAAATATTTTCGTAGGCAATTTTCGCAAACTCCATACAATGAAATCGATACATCAGTGATAGAGAAAACAACTTTTATTGGTATAATTACTTTGTATCTTATATGCTCAGTAATTAATATCACACACTGTAATGAAGTGTAATGGCAGTCTACGACTTCTCTCTGTCCTTATGTACAGTAAGAGCTTAGAAAAAGGGTATGTGCCGAGAGTTATACATGTAGAGAAAGGACAATGACCAAGGCTAGGCGATGCTAGTATTGGTTTAGTAATGGGACATGCCAAGGAAACCTTGTATCTTTGACCAGTGAAGATACCAACATACCGATAGGAACAGGCATTTGAATTCGATGGATATTAGGGATGGCAGAGATGATCTCATATTGAATTGACACAGTAAGCAACTGTTGCCATTTTAATCGGAATAATTGCAAAAACCATCCTCGTAAATGAACGAATGACTGAACTACATGTAGAGCTTTTCTCATAGCCATGGATCACTGCTTCTTTTCATGGAATAGTGTTTGTAAACGTATTAAAAAAGAAGTTAACAAATCAATATCGATTTTGAGACGATTGATCATGTCTAAATATCTAATGACAAATCTAATTAGACTTCAAAAACCTAAAACCTATTTATTCAGAATCTAAAGGCAGCTATTTCCAACAGTACATTTCTTCTTAAAAATCAAAAACAAAATTATATGAATACTGAAACATAATGTGCACAAATAGATGGAGTAACAATTATTTTCCAAACGAATATTGATTCGACCTGTAAGTAGGCCCTATGAGGGAAAAAGGAAACTTTGATGCATGCGCATATCTTTTTCGCTGCAACCCAGATATTACACTTAATTCATGTCCATAGATAGATAGATAGATATATAGAAGGCTAGTGGGTAGGCTTCCAAGAAAAAATAAAATAATAGCAGTGATTTCCAGTCAAATTAAAGGTCAAATCATAAAAGGAAGGAATTTGAGGGCAAGCATCCGGCAGTAAAATCTGAAGGGCGACCTTCCAATGCTGAAAGGCTCTAGCCACTCGAATTTGGCATGACTTCCTTCTTTTTAATTTTTGATTCATACAGTTTGGGAAATACGAGGATGTTCTAGACACCCTTGGAACCCCCTTCCCCCTGGGTACGCCACTGAAAGTTTACAATAAGTCTGGATCTTCAGAGACCAGTTGGTGGAGACAGCTGTTCAAGCCCCCAGTGTGGCTCACACTGTGATCCTTAACATCACTCAGCCCTAGTCTTCTCTCTCCAGAGACGAACTGCTGAGCCGGGACAATGGGATCAGAATGTTGAACACACCTTCATCTGTACAACCTTTAGAGTTTCTTTTACTTTGTCACTTCAAATGTTACGATTTCTTTGTTCAATTAGGGAACACAAAACATTCAGAAACAAAACATAATTATTACATATAAGTGTGCTTTCCTTTCCCTGTGTTTTTTTTAAATATGCATTCTCAATAAACCACATCAGAATTAAGGGATGCTTAACTTCAAGGTTTCATATTTTTCTCACTTCAAGATCACATTTGTCAGAAAAGATCTAATTTAGTTTATTAAGATGCCATACTTGCAGTCCAACCTTTCCTTTTTAGCTATAATGAACTATGGAGGTTAACTTTACTGTTATTAGCTAGTCTAAATTACAGTCTTTTCTCCATCCAGACCGCAGGCCATCTCAAGATGTAGTTATCCATCAAGAGATGACAGAACACCTGTGTGAAGGATGTAGTTTATCAGAGTCCAAACAAGGTTATATTTATGTCACTGAGCTCCCGTTGAAAAATGCCAGTCCAAGAGGCATAGTCCACTCAACCCTCACATCCAATGCCACTCTGCCTACCAGTTCGCTGAAACTCCTTAACAGTAACCCAGTCTTTACTCACCTTCATGAAGAGTTACATTCTTATCCCTAACTTTGATTTGAGACATATGGCTAAATTAACTATGGACTGACCACGTCAGTACAATACCTTATGTAAAGTTATGAGTGAGGACTCTCAAAATCATCTCATCTCAAGATTTACGATATCAGAAGAGTACTTATAGTTTTGCTGATGTTAAACGCTGATGCTGGTAAAATCGCCGAGTGTAATTGTATATTACTACTTATCGAGGCAGGCACAATCTGACACTAACGTTACACGTTTGTCATTTCTAAAGACAACTTAATAGAGTACTGCGTATTATTTACGACGAGGAAAGCGAATCATTTCATCGGCTATTATATATAGTTTGGTTGAGTCGACTTTAATTTGTTTGGCTTGACAAACAAAAGAACCGGGCTAAATACCTACTTACACTTACAGTGAGACGAGGTTAATAAAGGTAGAGATTCTGACCTTATTCTTTCAAGGTAATTGGGAATTCTGGCAGATGTAATTATATTGTGTGTTATTCACGGTTCTTGCTTTCGATTAGAGTGACACTTTTTAAATGTTATGTGTAATAGACATTTATGTTTATGTTGCCTTGGTACATGTGCACCCTTTATCAAACCTTGCATCTGCCTATTCGAAGCTGACGTATATTTTGACAAACCACACATAAGAAAATTAACCTTCACTTTAATTAAAGCCAGCGGTCCATTATGCGAGAGTTGTCTCATTCTGAGGCGGTTTGAGAAATGAGTTGAGAAATTGTAATTTTAACAGAATACATTATCTTTTATTCACTGACAGATTTTCTCATTAATGGGAAGTAATTGTGTCTAAAAAAAAAGGGGAAAAAAGAAGAATCGGGCGGTGATTTGTTGAACCATTGATCTCGGTCATGATTTGCCTGTAATATCCTTTTTGATATACGCTGTACCCGGGACTGTGCCTGATCAATACAAATCCTTTTGTATAACAAATAGCCTGAATAACGCCATTGAACACAAAATGTAGCCCTCTAACGTATGTCAGCCGCCTATGGTTTGCAATGTTTTTTAAACAAAAATTGTAATTTATTAATTTTCTGTATAATTATGATTCCTGGACCAGGCCTATTCCGCCATATGCTGACTCCGGTAAGTTCTAATTGAAGCTTAGTTCATTTCGTCAAACAAAACCTTCCAAGAGATAATGGAAGGGACAAAAATACATATACCAGGGGACGTATTTATGATAAACAGTCATTTGGGCAGCCATGGCGCAGGTGGCCTGTCACCCGGGCCCAGATCCCAAGGGACAACAAGACCTATAATTGCCGCCCTCCCCGTGAATTAAGCCTATTTCAGGTGGTCAGGGACGGAGATAGCACAATACTGCATACATGCGTAGTATGTATGTAGAGTTCTGTCAGGGAAGTACTGTCTGGTAAGCCATATCTGCTGCCGTAACTTGGACGGCTAAGTTTAGAAAACAGTTTGGCTCGCGACATTTCATTTCTACACGTACATAGTTAAAGTCACTATCTCCAGCGTTAGGCCACCTCTTTCCAAAGAAGGCATACTCACCTTTCTATATTGTGCAGGTGTCACAAAAGGAGTATGGATTATGTGTTGCCTGGTTTTAGAAATTAGGGCGCAACATGTAATACAATTTGCCGTTCGTGCTTCACCGAGTCTCTTACCAGCTTAGTCCTCTAGGTCAAAGTCTTGACCCGTGCCCCTGCCACATTTAGCGTATCTCGGGGTCAAATCGAACATAATGGTAAGTTTAGAAAATACTGATTACACCGGAAATTAATGTTGTTTCCATATGTTTGCTAGCCATTAGCTAAAATTAGCCTGCACGCGAGGCCAGTCTGCTTACTATTTCCATTGTCCAGTAAGTCGTGCTGTTTGGTAATGAGTCGACGTATCAGAAAACAAATCCATGTGAACAGGGCCAATTTTGTAAAACTCAAAGAAGTTACAGGTAAAGTAACACTTTTATGCTCATGCGTACAGCAGTATAGTTAAGATTCCTGTTATATAGCCTATAGGCCTATACAGGGTTAAGGATAGGGAAGAGCAGGGCGCAATATAAGTGTCAAATGGAAAAGTCGCGCATCAGTTCAAAGACCGAGGGCCCATTTCACAATAATAGGAGAATCGTAAACTGGTAAATGTGTTTCTCACATTAAGATAAGCTATATCTAATAGTCAATTATCTTAACTGTACAAAGTACATAACTAACAACAGGAACACAGGATAATGTATCTGAAATACAAACATAAAAACGTCAAACTATCTCAACTCAAATTACGATCTTAGAGTTACGTAACGACCAGTGTGAACCCCCCCCCAACCCCCCTCCCGTAATTTTCGCATCTGGCTTTTTCTGATTTTGAAAAAGTTGTTATTAATCAGTTATTGTTTAATCGATAGGACATTTTTCGACATGCATAGTTCCTGTACATATTTTTGTGCGTCTGCGTATGTATGTATAGGCATACATGTATATCAAAAGAGAGTAAAAGGGTCAGAAAGGTCAGCTTTAAGTGCACGAAGTACCACATTAACGTGTTTTAGCCTTAAATGCTGTACACTTTCAGTGATATAAGCTCACCATCTAAAATATTCATTCATAATTCTGTCAGAGATGGTCATGCGGGGATACACTTGTCTCGAACATCCTCTGATAAAAAAGAAAACAATTTTGTATCGCTTTCAGATACCTAACTCCTCTTTTCTGGCGGTGATCAAATATTCATTGTATATGCTATCCCTTTGGCTAGGCCCCTAAATGTTCAGAAGAATATATACTTGACACACAGGTAACTTTGTACATCCACATCAAACAGTTATACAGTAAGGAATAGTCATGATGGACACGTTTTCATTGGTTTATGATTTCACTAAAATTGAATACTGTAGTTTAACTATCTATTTCTGCACGTTTGCTTTTAAAGTTTGTAAATCTTGATAAAAGCAATTAATCATAACTCTGTTGATACAAAATATCCAAAATATTAGGAGATTTAGGGTATTGGTCTTACAGACATATTTTCTTACGAATCTATCTCTTAAATCTTAAATCCGGCCATGACTTATTCAAATCATGACTATCGGTTCAATTTTGTTATCGTACCATGCATTCAACCAAAAACATATAGACTAATGTATTACACTTTATCAAACCAATTTGAAAAATTCTGTTGAGTATGTTGAGCGAAAATCGCATCGTAGATCTCTGCCTTTACTCTCTCGTCATTTTCTAATAACTTCCATTTGACAGGTAGGGATTATACCGGGGATTATAGTCCTAAGCCAATGCCCTTTTTTCAGATTTGGCTTTCATTTAATCTAAATTGTTAATAGGCGAATAACATATGCAACGATTAATTACCAGATTGCAATCAGAATATGCCTGGATTTCTTTTGACGGGGATAATTGATGGGTAAATATAATACAAGCCGAAATGTAATCAATATCCTTCCTTAATTGGCTGCCAAAAGTAATCCTAATTGTGCTGTGGAGGTTCAATGTCAGCTGCCAATTACGAGCCCTCGTTTTTCATATCGTAGGTACCACTCAGATGGACAAATCCCCTCAAATGCACTTCAAGGAGTGGTTCACATGTTAACACGTACGTAGGACATAAATACTATCTTACAAAATTATTTCAATGAAAATGTTAAATAAAACACATAATAAACTTGATAAAGAAGAGAAAACTGACGTGGAAAAAGCTGCACTCTTTCAAACAAAAAGTGAATTGGCCTTTTGCTTTACTGTAGGAAAAACTCCGTAGTTTTAAGCCGCAGAATCCAGCGAGGCCCAAGGTAGGTTATCAACCCAAGACGTGTCTGGGATATCAACTGAAGGACAGGCCCCGCAAGGCCACCCAAATGCTGATATCCCTCACACACCAGAAGAACTTTCTTCTGCCAGAAATATTAATTTTTGTTGTATTACTCTCCATGGTAATAATGCTTTGCCTATCTCCCTGCCTGTCCCAGTGATTCACTAAACTATTAACAGTTTGCTGCTACAGTCCTATAAAGAATCAGACATTTATTGATAGAGGCATGAGGAATTTCTTTTTCAGGAACTAGAATTATATAAGACTTTTTGAAATTTATGGCGTTATTACATATCAGGAGGCCGCAATAGCCAGAACTACTTGTTGCATACATGAATATTAATCTTTGGTTAGTATGAGGTAGGAAACAAAGGAAACAGAGAAACAACTCATAATCAAAAAGAAGCTCATATCGAGCAGCTCTTGCAGATCCTATCTGTCATCACAATGAGTCCAAGCCAATGAGCGAGCTACTCATTTATTCCAAGTCACGCCAAGTTTACCTGCATATTGCCACAGCTTATTTGTCGAGTGTATCCTTAACTGTCCTGTACACAGAGAAGTTGTAGTCGCTTTCAATCAAATATCATGTTCATTTCCTCTTTATTAAGCAGGATATTCAAATGTTACGCCCCGGATCGAATCTTTCCATTAGGGATCGATTTTATCAATGAATTCTACTCGAGCAGTATCAAGTAGGGTTCTCATGTTCGCTTATTAGCTTTTAGGGCAGAGTCCGTAATATCAGAAAAGTTGTCGGAAGCGACGTAAGATTAAAGTGAAAGTTTACGTCCAGCAGGATAAAAACAGACTAAATTAATAGAAGAGGAAAACAAAATACAGAGGATTTTAATCTAATATTGATTTCAATCTCACATTGAACTGCTTTTCTCAAATGTATCTATTTTCAAGGCGCCGACGCGTACTAAATTATGACACCTAGAGATTAGTCAACGCCAAGAATAGAGCCCGTGTAGCGCCCCGATATAAGAACCCCCAGACGTTAATGTCGGCAGGGTCTGATGGAGGGGACGGGGTCGGGGTACTGGAGGAGGTGGTGCTCCACCTTCTGATGGGGGTAGATGCCTTCATATACACTAAACACTTGCTATTAATACCCAAGACCTTTTGTAGACTTTGTAACCTGGCCACCCTAATTTGGAGATCATCATGTTATGGTCATAGGTCGCTCTACAAAGGTACTGCTATTACTGTGTACATTCTTAAGATACAGTATCATAGAAAATACTTTCCTAGGAAAAATAAAACAACGTATAAACACTACTCCAACGATTGAAAACTATTCAAACATCAGCATTGCAATAGCCTACTTATAATTTGTTTTATTAAAATGCACATAGGCCTTTACATTGTAATATAAAAGAAAGGGTAATAGTCATGATTTCAATATTACTTCCTTCAAGTCGCTTATGTGAGGTTGCATTTTGAATTGCATTATGTAAGGACACTTTAGTGTTGCCTGATATGCCATTGATTCGACGATGGCATTAATACATTATCCAATACAGTATTTTCCATACTTTATGTATGATTGTAAATGTCATCCTTTCTACACGTTTTGGGCTGTAGGGACTCGCAGCTTTTCAAAAATTAGCCCTGGTGTCAAGAAGCAGCGATGGGGTGACTTTCACCGGGGGCGTTTTGACCCGGGGAGGTGCAGCGTTCTGTCCTCTGCCCGGCCGTGTCCTGGGAGTATCTGTATAGCGTAGGCAGCGAACATACAGGCCATGTTTTTTGCAAGGTCAGACTTATCCCTCTATGGCCTATTCACCTGGGTCCATTAGGTGTATGAGGACCAGCATGATGTTGACATGGGCTCCAGGAGGTTGTGCGTCATCTTTGGCTACAGTAATTCAGTCACTGACGTGCAACATTGTGTGTTTGATAATAGCCATCAGGCACCAGATGGCCAATATGTCCAATTGCAGATGCACTCAATTGAATTCTGTCGAAAGATATGTTAGATATAAATAAAACATTATGACTTTAAAAAAATGATCTGCTTTTGAATGGTAGTTATGCCAAGTAAGCTTCTGATAATATTTTCTTTTTTTTCTAGAAACGAGTTTAATATGGATAGAGGCTTCCCAGCCAAAGATGTGATATCGGAGAAGATTTCAATAATCTCGCAGAACGTCGCTGAACGGCGCTGTACGTGACCCTTACATTATTCCTTTGCTAGGTTCTGACCTAAAACCCAATCTTCTTTTTGACAAAAGCTTACCGAGCACTCAAATTGCGATGTTTTTAAACAATATGCAACTCCTGCAGATCCTAAACAAAAGACAGTTGCCTGGTATTTTGCCAGCCTTTTAGATTTTATTTTCAGTATGAATATATTGACCATTAATTGATTGTAGTTCCCTTTAACAAACTCATCTTAGAAATCGAAGAGGGGTTCCAAAGAAACATACCCATGCGCTGAGAAAATGCGGCTTTTTCAGCCATTTATAAGCCATGTAAAACACAAAACAGGAACTCAATATATATTTCCTGAATGCCTGAGGCTGCAAGACATACCATACCGGTAGCCTTTCTTTAAAGTGGTCATAGAACATTATAGGCGGCCTGCCGATTAGTTGTCACTTACAGCACCTTTTTATATGATAAATTAGTTTGTGTTACAGGCAAATCCAATACTAAATCCCCAAAAAGGAATATCTTAAATCATCAATTTTAACACTTCAAAAGTTTGCTTTAAAAGTATGTATGTGCATAACAGGCTAACATCATAATCTTCATATGGACCAGATCTACCTAAAATATATCATTTTCAAGTACCACAACATTACATTCTTTCTAGAGACCATCAAATCAGTTAGCACCTATTTATTGTAAAAGGTTTGTCATTTTTTAGATTTTGGTCAACATCAAAATATGTATACGTGGGTGTTAAAAGGACATCCTATATTTCAATCCTAATTTTGTAGAAAGACGTGCGCTATGGTTTCTATTCTATCTATTGGAATCTTAGTTCTCTTGTTAATCCTAGCTCGCGATGCTTTATGTTTTTTTTTACGCCGGCAAAGAATTCGGATCCGAACCTTTTTCTTCTCACGGATATCGCAAATAATGCACCCATGTTGTATCTATCGTGAGGTGACTGCAGTGCCCAAACGCCGGGAACAGCTGTGGTGTCCAAAAGGCCATGCCAGCACACACTGCACCAGGCAAACCAGCTGTTCTATATTTAGCTCCTGCTGAGCGGCCTTTTTTCTTAAAGTAAGCGGATGATCAACATTAACAAGGGTCCTAATAACGACACCTAATAATGGAGCATTATCCAGACGGGCTTGGATTCCCTTCCTTATTGCTTGTCTCACTCCACCCACACGCAAGGTTTCTTTCCCGTCTTGAATTATACGGAATCGGGGTAAGCCTATTTTGAATACCAGCTCTCGTGGAGGAATTACAGATGACCTCTCTAAGGAGGACCCAGTATCTTAAAGTCATGGGGTGGGACCAGACTCGTTTGTTGGGAGTCTAAAACATCCACCCCAGAAATGAAGTTCTAAAAATGAGAGTCCGTGATTAAAAGGCTCAAGGAATTCAATTTGCAGGTCTTAAATCCTATCCAGGGATAATTTGAATCCTGTAAAAACGGCTTCATCATCACTCGGCCACTTTTTCTTCAACTTCACGTCCTTCTTTCAAGATGCCCTGTTTTTTTAAAGATGCAGTCAGCATCTTATTGCTGTAAGAATGCTCACTGTCACAGCCAGACGTCAAATGATTAGTAAGAAATGAATAACAGATTAAAATGTAAAAATGTTGTCTGTATCTATTTCATCTAGTCTTTGTCTCTGCTTTTTTATTGGCTACAAAAGGAAAAAAAGACTAGTAATAACTAAAAAGTTGTATTTTGCAATACCCGCCTACATTGTGACGATAAAATGTGGATTAATAAATGAAGAAAAAGAAATATTTTGGAAATTCAGACTATTTAAGAAAATTAATTTACCCTTTAAATATAAATACAATCAACACTGCTCTTCGTGGAATTCCCTGATGTTATTTATGATGCACAAGGGCTTCGTTGAACTATCAATGCTTCACTATGAAACACCGTTTAATTGTTTGTTTATTAGAGCCACGTCGATTTAGCAAATACCATTCTATACACTATTGACCTTAATGGACCGCTGGTATAATGCACACAAGGCCCGGCCACGAACAGCATATAAACATCCTGTGAAGTGCCATTTCTTGAATACAGAGGGCCATGTGAGTAGGCCCGGGTTTCAGGAGTTATGACGTCATGTAAGCCGACCTTTGACCCGCTGGCTTCCGGCCGTCCGATCGTCGGCCTGACGGTACGTCGGCCCCGCGGTCACTGCCAGCATAAACATCGCCAACAGGCCGCGAACGGCATGGCCGCCCGGGCACGGCAGGTTTACATAATCGGGGAGATCGAGTCTGTAATGTGGCATTGGGGGGGGGGGGGGGGGGGGTGAAAAGGGGTAGTGCACAAGGTATAGGCCCATGTGCAGAGCCCATGAGTTGAGCTGAGGCCAACAGGCTAAGCATCACGCTGATATTGACTTAACCGGAAGTGGCTAGCTTTCTAAGCATTAAGTAGCGTGTGATGGCAATTTACATCCTTATGTAGGCCTACACTTGTAATAATAGAGCATTACAAACTAAAGCTGCAATTTAATGAGGGACCTCAACAATTTTACATTGCTTAACCCTGCATGTAACTTGTCAGGTCTGCATGACAAATGGAATATGACATAAACAGCAAATTAGGTTTTCCTGAAAGTCAACTTTCAAGACGATCATGCGATCCACTCCAAAATTAGGCCACACAACCTTCTATAGAATAGATTGGATTATACGTAATGCATATGGCTTGCTCTTGGTCAGGGCAGTCATATTTGCGATCACTTAATAATAAATGAAACCTCATTTCTAAAAGCATCTTGTTATTGGTATGGTGACTCATGCTATTTGTACCAGCCAGCAAGTTGAATAAACATTCTAGATTGAATACATATTATGATATTCAATTAATGATACGTGGTTTAGATTGATTTTGCTCATTGATTCTGATCTAGGCCCAGTTATACATAACATATAGAAAAAGAGGTCATTCTCCTAGTATATGTATATTATATATTATATATAGATAAGAATGTCCAAGGAATATTTGAAATTAAATGTGATTTCGTGCCCAAACATCAGTGTATAAGGTATTGGCATGGAACACTGTACCATACATTAGGGAACAATTAGGAAACATCTCTAAGTTAGCCTGATGTTCTATCAATTGCTTCTAATACAACGTTATGGAAAAATACGTCTCACCTAGATGGTGTCAGGATGGAGCTAAGTCACAATGCAGACATACTTTATCATTATGACTGTATACCGTCTAGCACCGCGGATGAATCAGGGAGATGCGTCTCATGCAACTGATAACAGTATCACGGGCCTCCAACCCTGTTTGTGTGATAATTTGATCCGTCCACACTTACCGCTCAGCGATTGTGTGCATAACCACATCCCTACATCGATGCTACTCTTCAGGTTCCATGCACGCGGGGGAGAGAGTGGAGTGACTTTTGATCTGTTCAGGAACTGCTAGACAGCCCCTCAGACCTACGGAGGCCATGCTCTTATTCCTAACCTCCTTATTTTGATGACTAAGGAAGTATTACCTCCTTCCCCTCCGAAGGTACGTTTTATGAGCTATTGAGACCAAATATTACAAGGTTATTACTATAGAAATGTGCTAATGCCTGATGTCTCGAAAACTAATTGTTTACACCGTGATATACCATCTTTGGACATACAAAATTGATCAGATAAAGAATACCACAAGGTGTCTTCTAAAGGCGATTGTTCCTTTTGTCGTCACCTTTACACCCATTTGGCGGCTGAGAAGGCGGCCATGCCGACCGTGCCATGGGCATAAAGGGGGTCGGGGGGCCCGGGGGTGCGTGTTTGTATGCGCTTCACCTGACAGATCAACTCAACTTGGCTCACCGCCGCCTGAAGACACTCACGGATGCTCAGACCTGCTCCGCACCACTCAGAAGAACCACAGCCCATTGCATCTCGTGGCCGTCCCACAGAGGGCAAGGCCTAGGTTCGCCCAGCCTCTCGGGACTGGAGAACCTCCCAACTAACGCCTTGACCGCAGCGCCCCAACATGGAGACTAGAAGAAGCTTGTGGAGGACGGAACAAGCGTGGTCTGAAAGCAGCTTGTACCCATCAGCGGAAGGCTCTACGGATATCAGCCGACGCTGGTCGAGGGAATTAGACAAAGAAATCGGTTGACAAATGCCGAGGATGTTTTTCAATTTTAACTTTGTACAAGCTTAGATTATGGCTGGCGATTGGGTAATAAAGTTATCTTAATCATATCAATAAAGAATGGAGTCCACCTTTTCCTTCGAGCCTAATACGTGTTTTCACTTCTTACAGCTGGGTAAATTTGTCTATATCAGATCGATTCAGTTTACCAACTGCAAATTGCAATTGAATGATAAAAACCATCGAGGTTCAATGTGGTTGAACAGCTCATGCAATTGTAAGGCAATGTTATCGGTGTGAGAGAAATCCTTGTGTTACCTCTCTACTGTCTCTATTCCACGAAACCTGAGTTACAAGGGGTGTTGTATATAGAATTAAATAAATCTCCTATGCCATGCTGTTTATGTTTTCTCTCAATGGCACCCTGCCTCATGTTGCAGGTCGTATCGCCATCATAGTCATGATCAAAGCATGTTATCGTTCTCATTTGACAACATCAATCAGTAATTCAAATAAATACTTTTAGAATGACGCATTGTTATGAACGGTCGAATTCTGCCTATGTAAACTGTACTATTTAGGACAGCGAATATACTGCTCACCCATGAGGTCACCTTTTAAACGAGACATCACATTTTGCTTAAGATAAATATTTGATTGCACAAAATGGTGTATATATAAATTCAATTTACTGAGACCGCAAAATAAGCACGTTGTGGTTGATACGATCTTTCTAGAGGTTAAGGTGCATTGATTCCTTGAATAAGTAACAGTAAGAGTCACCTTTCAGTAATGAGAACCAGATGTAGGCCTGCCTGTATCTAAAAGATTAATTCGTGGTCGGGCCTGCCGTCGCAATGTTTACTTTAGCATTTGGAAAGAAATAACCAGGGAACCAGGTTAACCTGTCCAGATTCTAGCAGTTTCACGCTATGGTCTCATTAACCACGAGTATGGAGATTTTTCTTTAGATTTTCTCACCATGTTGCATGAAAGAGAGCAGTCATTGGTCTTTGAAATGTAAAAAACTACAGATCAAGTCTCTCAGTACTCATTTACAATTTATTTGACCTCAACACGAAGGATCTAAATACTGATAATATCCGAATCAATGTTAACCATAACTGTATCTGCCTGATTCTTCCTTGGTTATAAATACATCGCTATATCAGTTTAATTAGTTTTATCGAATGTTTTCCCGACACATTATATATATGTCTTTCGCCAATTGTTGTTTTTCAATCAACTGCTTGTTTAACACAATCAATAGACACAATGGGGAAGTTCTCATTGTCATCTTTGCTTAAAACTAATATCAAATACCACTGTATATTCGGTATATAGACTTTGCATTTGGTATTCATGGTTTGAGGTGAAACACTATCTGCCTATTACTTGTATACAAATATTTTCAGTTGCAATTTCTATTAGTAATACCAGACTCAAATACACAAAAAGCCTCCAAAGTTTGTTGATAATGCATGCTTGAAGTGCAGCGCCCAAATGCAATATCATAATTCACGTATGAGTGTATATCCATCTGAAGGAAGCGGGGTTGAGTCTAAATGGAGCCTCAGTTTTGATGTATGAACATTTATGCTAAACTAAATCATTTTAGATCTTAAAGTAAGGCAGTAGGTCCTCCGCCCTTTCCTCACAATTACTTTGTCTCAAATCTGGTGGCAAAACAACTATGTCGTAAGACAAATAGGTTTTAAAAGAAATTACCAACGGGTTTACTCATTGACCTATATGGCGAGTAATGCACAGTGCCGGAGGTGTGAACATTGGTGAGTAGGACTGTACTCATCACCTAGCAACCGTATAGGCTGAGGTAAGCTATCACATTCTTTACAATGGAAGAATAACGTATAGAAAACATTATCATACATGATCATTCCAGGGTGGAAATCCATAAGGGACACTTACCAAAAATGACAAATATCTCTCTAATATTACCTACCTTTTTTAGAATAGAGACATGGACTAGGCTAAGGATTACTGTATGTAGCCTATCAACCTATTGTTGCCCATTTGTGTAAAGTATTCAATGACACACTCTCCAACCTCACCTAAATGGAGGCTAATTCCCGGAACTCTATCGTAAGTATTGGGAAAAATAACCTTATTTAATCTATTTGTTGCAATCAAATACCCCCTGTCAGGATAGAGATACATAAGATATGTCTATGCTGTCAGTTACAGTAACTTTCCCAGTCAATGAACATTTACCTGTGGCATGCTATTTCTGTATATCCAAGGCTCCACTACCCTGTTCAACTCAATTAGTGCCTCTCGGTGTAACCTTGGCTTCACTATGAGACCGAGCTCAACTCAAATTAACAAAACTCGGTTGTCGACCTGTGGAGCCGAGGCTTAATGAAGGTGTAGGTAAAGGGGGGTTTACACAGGCCGATAAAATCGTTACGGTAGGTCCCTTAGGTTAGCCTTACGATAATCCCGATAGCCTTACGATAATCCCGATAGCCTTACGATAATCCCGACGACGTTATCGGCCTGTGTAAACCTATATTATCGTCAGGAAATGATTGTCTTAAGGCTGTCATAAACCTTACGATGATTTATCGGGACCAAATCCTTAAGATAATGCAAATTTCAGACGTGTTTGAAATTTTTTGGAAAAAGCTTAGGTGAATGGCCTTACGATAATGAAATTGGCCTTACGATAATGAAGTTTCTTGTCTTAAGGCCGTCTATCGGCCTGTGTAAACCCCCTTGTCTTAGGTCAAAGGCCTCATTCATATAGACATCTATTAGATACTTTCATTGTCGTAAGCCTTAGGTCACCCTTACGATCACTGTCATCAGCCAATTGTCCTAAGGATATTATCGGGCTGTGTAAACCCTTCATAATCATAGTCCTTACGACAATTGTTAAGGATAGCATACGATAGTGACCTAAAAAGACATTATTTTGCTTACGAGAACTCATTAACTTAAGGTTACCATTAGGGAATTTTCGTGAGGACCCGTTGACGGCCTGTGTAAACCCGCCTTAACCAAACGTTGGACATCATATTCCTGTTATTGTTAAGTGTCTAGTATGGAAGGGAGGAAATGTGCGTCTTAGGCACTATACTAATCAATAATAATAACCTGCGCTACATCCATTGGGCCATGATGCAATAACAGGTTCAATTGTTGTTAGCTCATTTATAAATATGCTTTGAAATGGAAACCTCCCTCAGATTGCCACCGGGCACCAGACACCTTCTTCTCGGTACACTCAGCTTTCAATGGCGCTACTTGGCGGAAATAAGGAGAAGCTGAATGAACTGTCTACTCACATATCTGCTCCAACAGTTGGTGGTGAGCACCTGGTTCTTCTCGTCCAGGTCGAGGATCTGGATGAGGGCTAGGCCGTATCGCACCTCGATGGTCTCGGAGGTGTTGTAGACGGGCCTGCCCACCACCCCGACCCGCTCGTAGTTGGTCAGCAGGTGTTTGATGAGCCGCTTCTCGTCGGACATCGCCATCGCTCCCTCTGTACCAATGGAAAACGAAATCAAGTGTTATCACGGTTAAATTATTTGTTTTGTGTATTTCAATGGTCCTGCATTCATTATGAGTAATGATGATTCAAATATACTTCAAACAAACTTTTCTTTTATAGAGGTATAGATAACGACAGGCGTATTCAGAAATCGGCAATAAGCATTTATACAATTCTTTGATGTTTAAGCGCAATATTGGTAAACAATACGGATTGAATTACCAGTTCATAAAAGAAGTTTAAACATTTTATAGTGTCACTTTTGAACCGGTTAGAAATGAGGTTTCTTCCATTATGGAACCATTCAGGATCAAATAAGGTACATTTATTTGTCAGAGAATAATGACATGGCCGTTTTAATGATTAATGGCTTCTTAATTGTCAGTCAATTTGCTGCAATTTGGTGCCTTCAATTGCCCTATTGCCCAAACCAGGCGGCCATCCAATTTCAAATGTTTCTCCGGCTCCTTCAAGCGAGGTAAGAACCTGATCCACATCAGTATAATAATGTTTGGTAGGGTGTCATTATAAATGTATTATGTCACTTTCATGAGTAGATTGATGAAAAGAGATCGGATGTTATAATAGATGAGAGAATTAGATTGACAGGTACAGCTAAATTGTGTGTTAATTAAGACGAACATTGGCCAATACAGGTAATGCGTTTTTTGCCCAGTGGTTCACCAAAGGGTACCTCGTGACTGATACTGGAATTCGGTATTCCTCCCCAAAGCTCAATTCACTTAATTTTGGCAAAGAGAGAGAAATTGTCCATACCCTTCATTTCAATTTCAGCGAAAATCCGAATGAGGCGCGAAGGATTTTCGATTTTGAGCCAACTTGTTTTTCATCATTTAAACTTGATTTCTATCAGACGGATTTCCATAACATCAATGTCATAAATATTGAAAGCAATTGAAATGGAAATATTTAGCTTTAAATTGATATAAAGCGTTGGCATTTAAAGATCGCATCTGCATTTGATCAGATTAAGGTAAGGAAGTCCCGTGCCACTGATCCTATTGGCGGCCGGCGAGGAACAATTTGATATCAATTTTACCAGAATTTCTTACCCTTAGCCGTTAGTGAGTTGCTCACAAATCAGGCTAACAATAGTGTGAGCCACACATGGAAGCCGAGGTCCAATCACGAGCCTGCTTGGCCGGAGTACTACTGAGACGGCACGGGATCGTGCTTGCAGGTATCAGTGGCAAATTGTGTGATGAATAATTGAGCGCCTTGACTGGTTGGTGATGGGGTGGCTTCAGACAGAGAGGTGATCAGAGCAACTGTTGTCACAACCTGCCCACTAAAGGAGCTGCTCATCTCCCCTCACTCTCCTTACATCTGAAGGAAACATCAACCCACATCCCTCTCGCCCCACCACTCAATCACTCCTCCTTTACCAGAGAGCTTTCATCATTGACAAATAGGATCAGCACTGAAAGATAGCCTCACACTCAAGATCAGGAATTTCCTCCAATTGCATCATTTCGTGGATACGGATCGATTTACGGAAGTTCTGATTTGGAAAAGTTAAATAATTGTTATTTGGAGCCATGCTCGCCACTGTTCGGGATGGCATTGAAAACAGCCTCTGTGTGCGAGGTGTATTGCTGTAGTGTATGACCTCAGTTGAAGTACAGCTTGCATAATGTATTGGCCATCAGCAATCAAGGCGTAGTATCGATTTATCAGCCTCGTACGTTTAACATTCTTAAAACGATGACATAATAAACGTTCCCAATCCTGCTTTCATGGTGATTCATCCTGGTTTACGCCAAATTGCATGTAGGCTCTGGGAAATGGGGGCGTTGTTTGCCGAGAGAGAGGTCTGGGGATATGGTCCCCCTAGGTGGTCGCCCCAGGTACCTTCCCCAGTTATGTGACCTATTACAGCTGGGGGCGTTGTGGCAGGGAGTGGTGTGCGCCCTGCTGACGGGGGTCGGTCCTATAGATCATTGTTAATCACGTAGAGAGAGCTGAAACTCCTCCAGCAGCACTGCAGGGCCCAGAGGAGGCATGCATGCATGTGTCAGCGTTTTCATATTTTTCCCTTGTACATTTATGTTGATTCACGATCACCTCAAAGTTCACGCCAAGTTTTTGTTCCAGTCGAGAAAGTCTTTCCCATGCATCTTACCATTGGATGGCAGCAATGTGCTTTTGGGAGCTTTCACTATCAACAGGTATCTCAAATTTTTGATCTGGCAAACGGCTAGCATTATGTACTTTTTTTAAAACAGGCGGTAAACCAACCTCACTCCTCGGTTCACTGAGAAATGGGTTACATGACAGTGCGTGTTGTACACGTGTGCGCTTTTTGTCCGATGGGTGCCGGGTGTGGTTGGCACCAGGGTCCGAGTGGGGGAGCAGGGATTGTGAAGGCGTGCCCCCCCGACCTGCATCCCTTGTTGTCGGTGGGCGGTTGGCGTGCGGCGTGCCAGGCCCGTCCCGCCCCGTGTAAACTGTCTGGTGGGGCGCCGCCTGCCGCCCCTTTGTAGGTACTACACAGGGGCCCAGACCGGGACGGCCAGCCTCCAGGGAAGGGGGCCAAACCCGCCGCCACCCTACTATATAGTAATCAGGGTCGGCCTAGGGCACAGCACGACAGGTACAGGCTGGGAGGCCGACAGCATCTAGCCCAAGCCTCTGGTGTACAAAGCAATACACTTATACCATGTCATTAGCCCGACACCCTGCACCGACCCTTCCATCTATCCTATTACTTACCTATCATACTATATTTGATAAGGCTTCATAAGTGAAAGGAATATGCCTTAAGCTTTTCATACTGCATCTGCTGAAAGCCTTCATCAAGGTAATAAGGGTTCTGGGGCAACCACCCCCCGGACAACTATCAATAGGGCATCTACCTCCACCTACTACACACTGTTACCATTTGGAGACTCAAAACGCGCATGTCTGTTTTCGGCGGTCAATATACGCATTTTGAGGTCAGAATGCTCATTGACTGAAGTTAGCAGTCATAGGATATCCATTCGGTGACGTCTGTAATAGGTGTACTTGTCGCCCCTTGTCTCTGACTATAGCTTCAAAATATATATGATAATTCTTTTGCATGGAAGGGCGTCTGGTAACTTATACGAATGTTAAATATTTTACGATACGATTACAGGATGTTGGGCTACGAATATACTTTTTCTTTAATATGAACACCAGCGCCATCTTGGTGGCCAGAGGCTTTGTAGTGAAGTCTGAAATGAATATAACACCCTGAGAATGCATATTCTGTCTGCTAGCAGCTGTCAATATGTCTGTTGTCAATACAATATAATGCAAAGACTGATCCTTGTCTGTAATATAATGGTAGTAAGCCCATCCAAGTTTACACCAACGCTAAGGCTGACCATTAATTATTTTGAAAATTGTCCTCATGAAGACATTTGTATAATACAAAATTAACCAGAGCAATTTGGTTGACAGATTGCTCCTAAATTGGAAAAATCCAGCTTTATATTTTGGCATTTTCCCCATATGAACCAAGGTTAAAGACTGTCATCTAGTCTAGAATGTCAAACCCTATTTTGCCCTGAAATACAGCATTTTGATTGGCTGGCAAATCTACAAAACTGTCAACAGTTCTTGCATATAGAAAAACATAATTCTTGCTTACATGTATTTCAGTAACCCCAACTCTTGGAAACAAAGATACCTCACCCTTGGGGCAATAATTATTGTTTAAGCATTAGTTGTCCTCCTGGTTTTAAACATATATGCAGGTAAGGAGGATGTTTCCTCCATTAGAGCATTACACTTCAAAAACACTGAAGCAGTTATAATTCATATAGAAATTCATGTACTTTTTTTTTCACTGGGATGATGGTAACCTGTTCTAATGAATATTCAAATAATAAAGGCCATCTGCATTTGCCCTCATGTAAACTCTTTATGTTTGCCTCTCCACTCATGAATCAATGTCCGCCAATTTGACACTATCTCCAAGGGATGTTATGATATTAACTGGCATAACTACGTCATAAAGAATATACATCAATTGTAAATGTAATTCCTTTCTAATTACCTAAAAACGTACCATCAGCACACCTGCCACATGCATGTGCTGCACATCCTCAATTTATCATAATTCTATAGAACTCGTATCAACCAGTTGCCATGCTATTGTAACATCCGCTAACTTTTTTTTACTTCATCCTTATGATATCAGAAAATATTCCTCTATCTGATTCGCAATATCCTCCATAGCAATAATGTTGAACCGATTTGTAAACCAGAGAATTATACTGATAATAAAAGTCGAATGTTCTGAGAATAAAAGTAATAATAACACTAATAATTACAAGCCCATGTTAGAATTGGTTAGATTCATACAGAAGCTTTTTTCATAGTATTACTGAATTCATCACTCATTCAAATTTCCGGCGCTGTACAAAATGTTGAATACATGTATGTACCTGTGCCAATTTAAACAACCACACAAGGGGGGAATGCTAAGGCTTTACCAATAAAACTTTACATGTCATGTTTGAGAAACAGGGGAGGAGAGTGTACACCTCCCATGTGGAAGCGATCACTTGTAGGCCGGTTGTTATGTGGGGCTACAAGTGGCTACGGCCGGCCGTAATGTACACAGTCAGATAGTGAAGACACTCGTGAGAGGGCTGCCAGCGGGGGCCAATAGGACCTGGTGCCGAGTGTCTTCTGGCCCTAATCCGCTCATTCACTCACGAGCCCCACCGGTGAGTAACTCATTTAGTGGCCCGGGGTTGGTCCATGCCGCCAGCCCTCCCCCCTACACTGCCTGCTGGCTATCTGCACCCCGCACACCCTGGAGGGTGAGTGGACGCGGCCGGCCACTGCGGCCAGATACGGCCGGCCCCTGGTCACTGGAGACTGGTCCACACCATGCTGGTAGTTATGATATACACAGGAGGAGCCCCCTCCTCACCTGGCGGGGACAGGTAGTACAGTGGGGAGGGCTGGCATTGGGTGGAGGAGGGGTGTGGACTGTCGGCCTGACCGATGTTGGGCAGGGGTGGCACGAAATGAACTTGGTAATGGCAATCGGAGATGTAAGGGCAAATGGGAGGAAAGCCGGTAAAGTCTACCACGAGTCGGTAGGTTGAGGGATAGGCAATAGTGTTTGGGATCTACACCCACAAGGGTGAGGACGAGAAGGGGCATGCACGTGGAGGCTGTAGATACGTGTATTCGTTACTTGGTGGGCTGTTTACAGGGATACCGTGATGGTTGAAGGATGTGGAGGCGCCAGCACAGAGGGCGAGGGTTCAAGTATCATTAATCAACAAAGTTCACAAACTAGGATACGAACTCGCTCATGAAATTTTCTTACTGAAAATGCAAATTACTAAAGGGCGAAAAATTAAAAAAACACGTGACAAAATCTTTTATACATTGTAAAACTATTCTTCTTTCATTGTGCTCAAGTGAAGTGTTCTATTTTTAGGTTAAGATTATCAAACCTTCTATGTCTGTTCATTAGTTTACGTGTATGTAAATAATCATTCATGCAGAGGGGAGTAACAGCCACCCCACCTCAGCCCAGACTTGAACCCAGGCCTCCCGCGCAACAGACGGTCACTCTGACCATCACACCATCCCACACGCCTGTCCATTGTTATGTCCTGTCTTATCTTCTATGTACGAAGAATGAACTAACAACGTGAAAAGCGACAGCTACTGCATGGACGATTGGCTTGTTTCAGCCGAATGGCTGTATAGCGAATTCAGGAATAAATTGATTGAAAAATAGTATGAAGCTAATTCTATGCCTAAAGAAACATCTCTTCATGTATTGCATTGTCTACTCTATTTTGTCATGAACCAGTTCAGCGATTATAATATCACCTACACAACACTTTTAAGACACAACTGCTTCTATAAATATCCCATGAACATAAGACTATAAAATAATTTAATAGTCTTAACAATCGGTTCATACATATTTACCTTTGTAACGAACTACAATGTCTCATATATAACTCAGGGCACATTAGCTAGTGAAACTTGCCCTTGTAATAAAGGCTCATCAGAATTATGACATAGAGTTGGAAGGCCCATTTCCTGAGGCTTAACATTCCCTTCATGGTCATTACAACTTATGCAATTTAAATCATCAGTGTTTGGAAATGCCAATATAACAGCTGGTTGAGGGAATTAGGGTTCCTTCGCAAAATAGCAACAAAACGTATAACATCATGCACGAATTCATTCATGGACAGTGTTTCATAAACACTGACTTTTGCCTGATACTCCCCCTTACTATCCGAGGCATAATTTGCCAGCAGGACTACAAATATTGACTTTAGTGCAACGCCCATGAAAATACCTAATTAATTGTAAATTTACTCTTTCTGTTAACTGGCGATGTAATTGCTCAGGGTCCAGTATCCTTATGATTAATGCAAGTGTTAGTCCACTTTCATAAACGCGATTTCACGTTTATTTATCATATACATTGATAACATGAGAAAACTGAATAATGTGTAATAGAATCTGATTGTTGTATTATATTTTTAATTTCATTTGTAAGTATGTGGGTACTCATGGAAAGTAATACATTGCTACGTGAATGGAAAACCTTCAAACGCAAGACAACGCTTTTTTTTCAAGTTGGCTTTGGACCGACAAGGGGCAACTGATAGGCTGTCGACGTGTGTTTGGGGAATGGGAGCGAAATGCGTAATGATTGGGTCAGATGCCTCGGGCACGAGCTACTACGTAATCCTGGGGGGTCGGTGTAGGTGAGGGGTGTGGGGTACACGTCAGTCTGGCCGTGGGGTACGGTGTGATATATGCCACGCCGTGCTATAACGTGTGATACGTGTCACGTACTTTACAGTATATTATAATACCTGTCATACCCTCATGATACTTGTCATACCCTGGTCGAGAACATTTAATTTCATGTGCCATGTAGCTTATGTAACGGATGCTGTCTATTTGAATAGTGACAGCCACAGTGTAGCGCAGCACAGGTAACGTTGCAGTTATAATTATGTATTTCTATATCACAACGAAAAACCTAGTAGAACTGTTGTACCAACCATATAAAGATCTAAAGGTCAGGAAGGTTAATCTGAATATGAGGGCGGAATATAACAATGCCATCATATGTTCTCAAGAAAGTATATTGGTCGGTGTGGTTATGATACAAACTTCAGGGAGAAACTGTATTCAACCAATCCCTTCAGACCAACACGGTCCCTATGATAAGTACTCAACCGGTCTCGAGGAATATTCGACTAAATTTAAATTGTGTGGCACCAGGTAGATAAGGACGTTAGCTTTCATTTGATGTTAAACGATCTCTTCTACAGGGGATGATTGTCCTCTCATGTATCTTAGTTAAAAACATGTTGAAAATCCTGAAACGTCGGAGGATTGGAAATCATACCTAAGTGTTTTGATATAGTGAGATTGGGGTGTAGATAATTTGTTATATTATAATTCATATCATAATAAAGATAAGACGACAATCTGTTTCTAAAACGTAGGAAACCGCACTGAAGCTAACTACATAACTGGATACACATCTATCAGAAATAATTGCAACAGTTGAGAAAGCAATCTTCACTTTTTTTTATGTGTTTGCAACTGATATATTTCACAGCCACGGAGCAGAGGCAAGTAGCATAGGAAAAAGTTGGCATTTATCAATGCTGAACATGAATATATCCAAACATCTCCCCACCCCTGTTCACGTGTAGTCCAATTTTAAAAGAGATTGCACGAGTGTTATCTTCACTGGTTTGAATTTAAAATATAGCGCACTAATGTGACTTTATTGCTTTCATTTTTATTTGACAAACAGCCCCGTAAGTAAAAGCAATACACATCTTATGACTCACGTCTTGACGACCAATAATAGACTGTATTAAGAATAAAAAGAATCACTCGGTGAGCAGCTCAGTCCCAGTTACTCACCTCCTGCCATAGAGAGGAGTAGTGTGCAGGTCATGAGCAGTAGCGAGCAGAGGCCGCCGGCCGGGGCCGGGGCCGAGCCGGGCGGCCAGGGCGGCCTGATGTCAAGTCGGCTGGTCCAGGTAGTCCAGGTGTAGGATAACTTCTTTGTTTTCTGGTCTCTGAAGTTATACCATGGAGGACGGAGGGAGGAGCGGCCGCAGTGGCGGGGCCGGCCACTCTCTGCCTCTCCGTCCCCCTGCCGCATGGAGGCCGCCTCTTCCCGGGCCGTCCGCCTTCCGGCCCGCCCGGCATCCAGTCTCCGGCCGGGCACCTCCTCCTGTACCACCTCCACCGGGTCTCCTCCAGGCGTTGTTAGCCGGCCGCCCCTACCACCACTCCTCTGACTGCTTCCAGCCAGCCTCCTCCTCCTCCAGGGCTGCGGCCGTCGTCGTACTCCAGCGCTCAGACATACCTCCTCCGGGCACTGACGGAGGCCTGCCGACCGTCCCGACACCAGCAACAAGTGAGTGGGAGCGGCCTCCCTTCACCAAGTAGCACTTTACAAAGTACAACTCCCGCCAGTCAGCGGCCCAGCTGACGCCGCCGCCGCTGTTGCTGCTGCCGCTGCTGCTACCAGGCTGAGCTGTCGGAACTCCCGGACATCCTACTCAGCATCCAGGTATAAGTACATGTTGGTAGGCCTGGGTGAGCCAGGTAACAACCAACTAGACCAAGTGTGACGCGCCCAGCACCAACTCATCAACTCAGCTGTACGAGCAGCTCGGAGCGGCTTCTGTAAGGTAGGACCCTCTGTCGCCACTACTTTATACCGGCCGGGGCCAAGTACGGGGTCAACTGCCACGTGGCCACACTTGGGGGGTGATAATCATTGTAATGAAGTTAGCGGTGCTTGTGATTATGATTATGATTATGGCCGCCCGGGGTGGAGGGAGGGCTGGGGGTTGAGGTGGGTGGCTGTGGGAGGAGGGTGTTGCGCGCCACCTGATCAGGCCGCCGGGCGCCGTGGTCCTGCCCGCCTCCTGGGACGGGCCTGCATTACCTAATGCTGAGTGATCAATCTGCTAGACCTCTACAGCCTTCACTGGGGCCTGACTATGCAACGCCAACGTTCAATCAACAAGGTTCTTCTTTCTAGGGTATTTTCCCTTCACCTCCAGGTTCCATACCACTGCTAAGGTTTTCATTTCAGATGCTGTTCCGGAAAACTGAGAGTGAGCCCCTCTGCCGGTAGGCCTCACGCGAGCTGCTACCACACTTAATTAATAGTACTTATTATACATGTAGATATGATTCACCACATGGTGTTGGATCATATTGGGGAGAGAGGTAGTCGGTCATTGTGGGCTGGGACACCGTAGCCGGTGTTGCCGAACGAGAACTCACTAACGTGGAAACCAACTGATGCATTCATTCCATCGGCATTTGTCCCATTTTTATGCTTCTACCATGGAACCGTAAGTTAATATAGCATTAATTTCTGCAACTTCATTTACATGGAAATGAAGTTCCCAGCGAACAATGCCATAGTTATCTGAAACTAATTTGGCACCTGCTTTACATTATTAACCGATAGGCCTACATATGCCTAACAGATCTATGCCCGACTTGGTCCAGAATCACCCAAAACAGATAGGTGCAGCAAAGACCTGAATGAATATAACTCTATACATCTGTGCAAGAATTACAACAATATTAAAAATACATTTTCCACACTTTTCATTTAAATATTCATAAATCTTTTATCGACTGTCAAGAATATGAAGAATATGAAAACATTAAACATGTGTTTTATTCAACAGTAAAGCGTTCCTTCTTAAATTTCTATTCACACCCTATGTTCACCCTTTTCTCCGTATGCATGACCCCCTCGCTACCGGGATGACTTATCTCTCATAAAACATAATGCACGGTAGCTATCTAATCAGCTCGACGTGACACAGTCTAGGTGGGCCCTTTCAGTCTACCTGCTCACCCTGGTCGGTCCCACCTGGTTATTCTCCCCTGCACGAATGTCGTGTCTGGGACCAGTTTGTCCAACCGTTTTCACCCTGCTACAATAAGGGTCGTCCGCCACAGTCAGAACCTTTCATTGTGGCCACTACCATTATGAGCTGCTCGCCCATCATCATGACTCACATCTATATGTACAGAGCAGCTCGTGCCCTATGCACGCAGCGAGCTGCTCAGCGAGCTGCTCTCAGACAGACTTCGGCGGGCAGTGAAGCGTGACCAGGGGTATCAGACACAGGTATGTCCGTCACGGTCCACTGGTGCTGCCATATGGGCCAACTGCCATGCAGCTTGAACATTGATGTCGAGAATATAACAATAGTTAGCAAGTCATTGCGCTTTAGATAAAGGACAAACATACGTTTTACATTGTTTATCGATAATTATGTCATGTGATTTTTCATTAGGTTGTTTCGACTGACCCGCGGTAGTTCCGTAGATTTCCAGCAACACTCCCAACACACACTATAATGTTTACCAAAACGTCAGTCTCAAAATAAAGTTTGATTCTTTTGGAAGGTATTGCGCTGCACACTGATTGGAATATACAGGGCAAGGAACAGTGGGACAAACTATGGCAGGCGGTGAAGTGATATATGGACATGAATAAACATCCCAGTATTTACACTTCTCTCTTGTTGTATGGTATACACAATTTATCAGGGACGAAGCTACAACGTATGGTACAAAATATGGTACAAAAACAAATCAAAATATAACACCCATGCGAAGGTAAGGATGATGATACATGTAATAGCTCTAGCTCCCATGTGACTCTCCTGCTAACTTCCTAATCAATCAAGGGCTTAAATAAATCAACGGAGCGGCAGGTGCTTATCTGGAAACTTGTTATTTCTGCTCTATGCTTAGATGTGGTTATATATTGCAGAGGACCAGGTACGGGGACTTGGGTACATGTATAGGTAGAAGCACTCAAGAGCCCCATGCTGGATGTCTGGTATCGACTCCCTGGCTTGGCCCAGGGACTTTTAAATACCAACGTATGTCCGGGCCACAGGGGGGTATAACTTTAACAATTTCCTTATAATTATTCTCTTTAAGACATGTGACACAAAGGAGAAAGGGGACAAAGACGGACGCAGGCCTGCCCTATACCCTCAACCCCTCAACCAACATTAGACAACCCCGACACAACCAGGGACATAGATGTGACAATACGTAGGTTTATGACAAGGCTAGGGAACACTTACGCTATCTGACTCTCCAAGGCATGCTTACATCCGGGACTTGTAAAGATACTTGTTAATGTTATTCGGGTGTTATTCAGATCTACAGGAGAGTAAGCCCTAAGGCCATGGGATGAAACGCGTGGTAAGAAAATGCTAAAGAAATTTTTGATAATTTTTTTTTATCTCGTTCAAATGCGTTTAATGCTTACCGTTATTATGATCTTTTTAATGGTTTTATCATACTCTTAAAACAAACTAAGTAATTCTCCAATTATCACGCTAGGTTATCACTGTAACAATCATAACAAGTCTTCCATGTGCGGGTGTCAGGATGATGGATCTTTGATAGAAAAACGATGAAAGAATCCCATCATGTAGCGATTTAACGGGTAAAAGGTTCCGGACCTGGCAGACGGTTTGTGCGACAACCGGGTATCTTATAGCAGACATAGATGGACACATTTTGAGGGTACGTGAAAAATCTATCATAAAACTACATCAATCTGCGCCCGTCATAATACCGCCCCGTTCCTGTCATTTCCCCTACTTGCCAGACACCCTCCTTTTTCTTCCCGTCGCCATTAATAAAGATCATATCAAGTCGGTGCAATGTTCCCGATTGCAGTTTTAGCTACAACAATCTCTCCACCACGACAGCTGGCAGTACAACCACCTGTCGGGCGCTGACCCCTGTTTGATGCCGAGCTGGAGACACGTAAGGCCGTCAAATGGTCCTCCGTGGGTACCTCAGTGAGCAGGTTGTGAGCAGGTCACGCGAGCGGCTCTTCTCCGAACTCCTTACAAAGAGTCTGGTCGGTTTAGGGGATATGGTTGGTAGCAAGACGTTACAAGAATGTGATGTACACGGCCCATTCTTAAAGTGGTAGGCCTATTACACAACACGATATGAGCTGTGATTTTGACGCAATGTGATGAGTATTAGAGACAACTCACTTACAAGACTGAATTATTGTTAAGAATTGGCAATTTGGAATACGCCACATAAGTGTGTGCAACAAAGAATTTCATTCCTAATATGTGCGATTTCTCTCTAAAATCATAATATCGCAGCTCAAGTCCTGTAGTGTAAAACCGACTTTACAGACAACCTGGCGCTATCCTCAGGTTAGTTGTTGGACCCGTACGCGTGATAACGGGCAATTGACCCGACCAGTATTATTCAACAACATAAAAAGGCCATGTTTCAAAGAGGCGTTATCAAACATGCTCTTTGGAAACTCTGGATCTGTTCGCAAGTGACAAGTGGACCCCAATTGCATTAATTACAATCGGATGAGTTTGCACAGCGTTTATGGCCTATCTATCAGGTTTCAGTTAATTGTTTCGAAGGAATCCCGTTATTTTTTTAAAAATAAATCTTTAGTGAGAACAGCGATCTCCTGGTAAATTATATTTTAGATTAGGTTCATGTGATTCGATTGTATTTTTCTACTTACTAGTCAGTGTTTTTTTAAACCTACAGGTAACATACGTGGAAAACAGGTGGGCTTCTATATTATGAAATGAAAGCGCGCATTTCACAAGAAACTTACAACATTGTTCTGGCAGAAACCTTAATTGCATTTGTCTGGCAGAGATGTAGGTGTAAGAATCAGATAGACAATGGATGTAAAAGATATGGGGCGAACAAATTGAATCGTGAAGTATTCTAGGTCTTCTCAGCCAGCTAGGACCTCCAACCTTTGATTACACCCGGACAATAATGCGACATATGGTACAAGAATAATGAATATTGAAGTTTGGTTCACACGCAAATCCAATACTAACTGCGGAATCCTACATACTACAGATTTGAATTTAGAGGGCGAGTAAGATAGCACGCCCCACTTTTGTTTTGAAAATAAGTTTCAATGTAAAAATTGGCTCAACACCATTAAAGAAATTATTATATTTTTCACAAATCCATCTACCCTGCCCCTCCTTGCAAGCTCACGTATATCTGTGTTTACTATTCAACAGTCTTTTATTGAAACAGCAGTGGGCGGACTAGTACCTATTCTATGATGGGTCAAACACTTAAAGTCAATTGTTGTATTGCCCTTAGACCCCGAGAGACTGGACCTAACGTCTGGTCATCTGACCGGAAGCAGGTCCCTTCACCGCCCGCTCCTGTTTCCTCCGCGATATCCCTCCGCCCCTGATAACCCGTTTTACTGTCCATGTAGTCCTGGATTCAAAAGGTTGCCTTGCCTTCAGCCTTTGGGCCCATGCATGGGAAATTTGCCCTTTTCTGTTTGAAAGGCATGCTAACAGGACGAACTGACATGCAGAACTCTTCTTTGGATTTTTTTGGTAACTGGATAATTCGGTCATAGATCAATTAATAAAGTCTTTACTGATGCTATTGATATTGATCATTTTGTAGTGGACGCATCAGGACCAGATGTCACAAGAGATTGTACATCATGAGACAGTATCTTGTATTCTTTGATTTGAAAAAAAGGATTATGAAAATTAATAAATATGCATAATTATCATCCAGACGTCAATGTTCATTTAAGAAATTACCTCTGTCTCGTAATGCATTCGAAATAATACCCTAGTCACGTTCGTCTGTGGAAGAAACGCAACGAAGGGTAAGATGTGCATTATTGGAGATTGGAGTTCCATAATACCCCCACTCTATCATGCAATTAACGTAGGATACCACGTTGATGAAAACAATAAACGATCCCTAATTCGCCGACTTTGCCCACAGGCACGCCTTCGCTGAGGGATAAAGCCATCAGGTTTTAGTCTAATCTCACAAATAGTTCTCTAGAATAAACAGGGAAGCTAAAATATGGGTTATTCTGATGGTGCAGTAATAGATGAGTTACGTCTTAATCTAGTCTTCAATATTGTGTGAAATGTTTTTTAACAAAGGATTGATTAAAAAATGAAAAGAGAACTGATTTCCTTCATGACCTTTAGCAGTTGTGAATGATAGAATTATAAAGGTTCAATTACATTTCGATGTAATTTGCGCATGACAAGGATTCAAATATGGGAATTTCGATCCAAAAATATTATATTGCATTTACCAATGTTTCATTCCACAATGATTTGCCGCCGGGCTCCGCGGGGTTTGAGTTGTCTGCTCATTAATTCTCATCCCGTAATATCCGGGTTTCTTGCCGTGCCCCAAATCTATCCCTCTCAGTTAGTTACACAAATATTGCTACTCTCTTCACGTCTTTAGTCTGAAGTATTATGAATCCAAATGGTTCAAATCCTAATCCTAATGGTTCTAAAAAGTTCAAATGGCTCAAATCCAAATCCTAATGGTTCTAAAAAGTTCCCTTTGATAACACTGATGCAAAATATATGAAGATTGAAACATTAGGGCGCTTCCTCTTTTATTGGGTTACTTATTTTAGGTGTAGAATTACTTGAGTTAAGGCTACTTATCGGAGAGGTATTACCTACAATACAGCAAGTTGAGTATGTGTGTATGCCATGTAATCTTTATTGGTGGCTGTATAAATAGCATGTGGTCATGTGAGGTACCGAATGCCTGGTGTTCACAAAGCGCCATGCGCATTCCTGATCGGAGGGCTGAGGCTGGTTTAGACTGTGGGATCGAGTGGCCACTGTGCTCCCACACATTGACCCCACATCAATTACCCCTTTGTCCAGCTGGGGCGGACAGAAACACCCATTTGCTCTCAGATTGGCATCAGAAGTCATGACATTTACCTGTACCTCTCATGAAAGCCTATGTCCCTCGCAAGTATGATTGTAAAGTGCTAATACATTTTGATGTCAGAGATCCTTTATGCATGCACTTTAAAGGATATGTCGGCTTTTTTTCGTTCATTGTCGGCATTAAAATGACATAGTTGAGCAAGCGAACAGCTGATCTGCCCAGTATGCCTCAGTAGGCAATAGACACAATTGCGACTGGGTGGGTCTAACCTACCGCACTTCTAGACCTGCTCCTGCTATAAAACTGTTTTTCCTACAAAATGTCAACATTATACTTTCCATCAGATAGCCTCTTTCAAATGAAACTCTATCTATGACCACTTTAATTCATGAAAAGTGATAGAGAGTTGTTGTTGTGGACAGACACCTAAATCCCAGCGCCCTCGGTCGGGGCCTGGTGGTTCGGCAGGTAAGCGCACTTCGTGCACACGGCTATATAGTATAGCACACGGTAGGATAGGTCGGGTGTGACTCTGCAGGCGTTCCCAGCCAAAGAAATAGAAATGGGCAGTGGAGGGTCAGGAAGGTGTATGTCTGTTATGAGTAAAAATTATATAGATGTATGTTAATATGTATTTATGTGGGCCTATGAATGTATATTTGTCTGCATACGTGTGTGTGCGTGCATATATATATATGTGCCACATAATTCAGTTATAACCTTTTACTCCATAAAAGTCGTTGGTGAAAAAGGACATGTAAGAAAATATCGCACGAGGGGCACGCACGCGATATATTAAAGTAAAAATAGTTCCCTCACATATGAGACATATGTTACACCATTATATCTTTTATTGCTTTTCTTAAAATATTCTTTGTAAATCATTATGATTCTCACTCCCGAAAGTAATGTTCATGATGAGTATAGTTTGTAACTGCTCGATAAAAAGGGAGATTGATATAGCATTACATATGAGTCACATGCTGGACAACCATTATGGCATCAGAAAAGCGAAAAACAAATTTGTAATTGATGATATCTACACGATATATGGACATACAATAAAGGGACCTGTCTCATGCATGCAGACTTTACAATGCCCAATAAACGGTATAGGCTGAGACGCAATCACTACATGTGACATGTCGCGTGTCCGGCCCCCGCACTCAACTTGGTCTCACAGGCACCCGTGGAAAACACCACTTTTGGTATACTTCTCACATAATGTCTCTCATGTCTCTCTGATGGACACGGGTGTCGTGAGAACGGGCGTCGGGCGGCGCGTGGGTGTAGTTTGAACACCCTATGTGAGGGTAGATACGATTGCAGATAGGTCTGTCACGCACTGTCTAGCGTGCGAATATCCCATTTTTCTTAAGCGATCTTATATCTTAAGATCAATCTAGGATGTATCACTGTATACAGCAATTATCCGTGAATATGGAACATGTACATTTCTACCAGTTAGAAAATCGTAAGGGCATGATTATGCAGATAAGACATAGGCCTAAGGTACCGGGTACTGACCAGATGAAAAGAATTGTACGAGTTTAATGTGCAGTTCCCAGTTTCCTTTTTGCTGCTACACCGACAGTTACACGGAATCCAGGCGGCCTCTGGTGAGAGAAACGTGAACCAGGCGGCCTCACCTGTTGATGACCGTGGGACCCAGGTGTCCTTTTTATGTCGTTACTGTTGGGGGTTGACCATGTGTGAATAGGGCAGACCACAGGTGCTAGGAGAATCTGGGATCAGCAAAGGTGTGCCCTGTGTTGCTGTCATTGTATCTGGCCCCAATGGTCGGAAGTAGGGTGGGACATTTTAGCCACCACACACTATGGGTCTATATCATCAGCACATGTTTCCTCTTATTATAGACATCGTTTATTAGTGGCGGGCACTGCTATATGTGTAGGTCTGAACCATAGCGTTTGATTATGGGTTCCAATAAAATCAGGCTAGAAGTGGAAGGACTAGTACCGAGGGGGTACAGTGCAAAGAAGTTCCAATGCATAGAAGACCCAATATGTACAGAGTTGTAATTAAGGCGAACCTTGGATTATCTAAAATTGACCACAATGACTAGTTGATCGTTTTTCCCCTGTGTATCATATCTTTTGAATTTAGCGGTTTTGTTCTTTGGAAAAGTGACCTTACCTTTAGAATTTACCTTCGTTCCCTTCTGACCACAAGATTAAATCTACTGTATAGATAGTTTTATCGAAGAAAGAAATTGTGGAATTAAAGAATAACTATCGTATGACCTACTATGGAAATTATTCAAACCAGGCCGCACATTAAAGCACATACCTATAATACAATCCAATGTGTCTATCTAACTGACACTACCAGTTAGATAGGTTAATTTGGTGGACACACTGCCACAATTCATTTAAAAAAACGCTTTGATGTGTTATACATCAGTTTATAAGTAAGGTTCATTGCAGAGTGCCGATTGCAGAATACGTTATGTGGTTATTGTACCTTTGGTTAGACGCGATACTTTTGATGAAAATACATAACTTTGCGTCAGATTACCCTTTGGAAAATCAATGGCATTTAAACGTCATTGTCCGTATGAAGTCAATAAAAGTTTTTTTTTCCCAGAAAATGTTTTTAATTTACCTAATGATGGTGCAAACGTTATACAATGTGTAAGATTACGGGACCATGGTCAAACATTCACCAATAATCAGGTGTTCTGATGTTTTTCAGCATTAGGTAGCCGATATTACGTTAGCAATTGCCACCCTCCTCATCCGCATCGTTTTCATGGATCTGTTAATTAGGTGTCCAAACTGCACAAACCAGTGACAAGTCACAGGGTCATTAGATATACGGCATTAACATGTATATGATATATAGGCATGGAGACGCGTTTTGCGGAGACATTATCTAGTCCTTCGTTACATCAGAGGCATTACTGCTACGTGCTAGCGATCTGATTTCCTTGACCGACTGGCGATGACATTTAATCTGCCTGACGTCCTAGTGTCCAAAAAATTACAAGCTCCTAGATTTTGGCCAAAAATGCAAGTTTTCCGACAAGGCCAAACTAGCTGTCTGCTTTAATTGCATATCGGGTTACAGTCATGTCGCCATAATGAAGGGGAAAGAATGCGAACTTTAACATATTTGCAGATTAAATACGAATGGGTCGTAAATGTACGAAAGTGTTTATCTTTTCTCCAAAGATTTGGTCAAACAATTTGCTGTTTTTGTGTGATTGAAAACGGTCTTATGGACAAACAGCAAGGCAAACCTCTTCCCCAGTCTTGCACAATCATTAGTAAAAGGATGGCATGATGATTTTGACGGAATAATCTTATGTTTCCTGACGCTGTAATGGATCACTTTTCTGGGAGGATGCCTTTAATTTATCTTTTTTTTTCTGAATATTTAGCCATTCTGAGAAATTGGTATTTCGAAGACGAGAGATAAGAGAAGTCATACAGAAAATATGGAAAAAAATATTGTTACATATCAATAACTTGGCCAAACCGATACCAACCTCTGTTATGCACAATTGCAGGTGCGAGGTCATTCGTGGGATAGTTGTATGTTCTATTCTAGATGCGCGTGTTTCTTTTTCAGTTCATATAAAGGTGGTCCTTAATGTACGGAATATCTACTCGGTCCAGTGATCCATACAATTCATATATTCCAGGTAATTTATAATCACTGGTTTGTAACATTAGATCTAGATTGAATGCACTTAAGAATGAAGTAATTCATTGATTTCCTTTATCTTAACCTTTAAGTACGTTTGGGCTACCCTTTGGCCTGACCTTGTGGTATCCCTTTTGACTAAAAGGATTTTGCAAGATGACGCAGCATCTTCGGCTTAATGTGGGATCCCGTCACAAGTGGATCTTGTTAGGCCTAATTAGGTAATTAGTTTTTCCTAATAATGAATCGCTTAACATGTCAAACCTGGCCCCCAACACAAAATGATGAAATTCGTTTTCGAATAGGCCTTTAGAGGATTTGCATTATTTTAGATTTCTTAGCATGGTTTATCAAAGTTTGCAGAGGCGAAACCAGGCCTTTTAATTAAACCATTTTTTTCTGATTTCTAGTCCGACCTACCACGCGCTTTGGCGATCTTGGCTATCCCACGAATGACCTCGCACCTAAAAAGAAATCTCTCCACCACAATAGAAACTTCCAAACACAAGCTCATTTTTCAGATGAAAATGCCAGACGTAAAAGGCGACAACGAAATTCGGGCATGTGCCAATTTTAACATTAAGAACTAGGTTTTGCTGTGAATTCAGTTTTCCTTGTCCTTTTGAGTTTTGGTGACATTTACAGAGATTATTACCTTGCTGTAGTAATTTTTTCATTCACTTTTTCCTCCTGCAACATTGAAAACAAGCTCGACACATGTGAATGTAAATTTACAAAGATTTCGCTCCAACACATCCCCAGTGTGGGTCAGTTGTCACCTGACTCCGTCGGGTCAACGCCCCTCAGATAAAAATCTGCTCAAAACAATCCAGGTAAATAAGGTGACACAGTGATTGAAAAACAAAAAGTAGCTGTATTGTTTCCCGTGGTGCAAGATGATGATGGTCACTGTAACCCTTCCTCACCATTGGCACTGGGCGGTAGATTAACCCATCAACACGCCGTGGGTACCCCAAGTAACCCCCCTCCAGGCCCTTAGAAGGTAGAGGAACACAGACGGAGGGCCAGCCTGCACCTGGAGCTACTCCAACAGAGACTGACAGAAGGATGAAGCCTCGCCCTGAACAAAGACTGACGCCTGCGCCTCGCCACCGGAAATAGACACTACATCCGGCAAAGAATACTACTCGACCGCTGACCCTGTGCAGTACGGTTCAGTCGAATTTAGAAAAGTAAATCAAAGAACATTTCTTATGCATTGGCCATATTGTATCTTAGTTCCTTATAAAGTTTTGGTTAACTGCAAGTAGATATTAATATCTCCTGGCATAGAAAGAACCATTATCCCGCTCTCCAAAATACTGTATTCCGCTTTTTTCAACTTCGTTTCTCGCTTAAATTGCAATATTTTGTGAGTAGCATAGAGAAATGAGAGTTTGATGTCAGACGTGTACATTGTGTCCTCACCTCTTCTTTCGATGTCACTCTTATTGTATCAGTATCACTTAACAGCACATGTACAGTCTATTTGAATGGCGTAAACGAATATAAATGACTGTACATACACGACAATAATCCTGTTAGATATTACCAAATGTACCGAATTGAAATACATCATTATCAGATCAACGAACACGTACGTTAATAATCAGGACTCATTTTAAACTTTTCCTCTGCAGGAATAGGGACGACTGGGGCAAAGCTCTTCCCAAAAGTCAATGTACTTACTAGAGTATTTCAGTATCTTTTTCTGAGACTGAGTATATGTACTTATAATCTTTTCCATGTTTTACAATAGAGTTGTAAAACTGTTTGAAAATTGAGTGTACATACTTGTGTTTTTGAATATATGAGTGACGTCATGGAACACTTTAATATGAACGACGTCGCAAACACGACGGCGCGTACATAGTCGATTCAGCCACGGCCGCTATGCTTGCCCTGAGAATGTCAAACACGTGTTTATCTTATTGCAGAAATGATAAGGGACCGATGCTGGAGCCCGCGGGTCAGCAGTTGGAAAGTCACGATCAGTACATGGATTGATATTTTCACCCTAGCAGGTTCGTGTCAGAAGTGATCCATCACATGTTGTGACCCCGACCCCCCCACCTCCGTCCACTAATCCGCCCCCACATTGCCTCACCCCGATCTCAGGGGCCGACTCCAGGGCAGACTGGTGCAGTTAGTAATCGAAGTACTGGTCAGCCAAGCGCTCAGCCCGGTCACTACTACTGGTCAACACGTAATGACGACGCATGCTCGAGGGCTATCATCAATCTTACCAGTATGCCCTACCACCGGAAATGTCCAGTGAGCATGCGCATACTAAAAGCTAAAATTAGGTTGCTTCTCTCTAGAGTGTTTCACATCTGGTTGGTCAGTTGGGTGGAATGGTACGATGTTTACTTGTATATATATGCAATGCATAATGTATGTAAGTATGATTATATGTGTGTATGTAAACATGTATGTACCGTTATATACGTATGTGTTTGTTTATATATGTATATAGTGTAGATCAACAAACACGTGGATGTTTGTGCGTACACACACACATACATATATACGATTATAATATGTATGTACGAGCTATGCAGATAGTCCCTTCAAATGCTTTCCTGTGTTTGTACACGTGTCATACTGTAGCAATTCGGCCTTTTCAATAACATAAATTGCCCTAAAGAGCACACTTCTGATTCCCTCATTAGGCGCTACATCGTACTTTTCAATATACGAAAAAAGACACTCGGAAAGTTGAATGAAACTGTGTACCCTCGGCTCTCTTTGTTTCAATCGCTTTGTTCCGAAGATCTTCATTGTGTTACCTGACAGAAATTATCTAACATAAATCCCACGAAAGGTAAGTGGTGTATTCAATGAAACCAAACTCTCATGGTATCAAGTGTGCATAGAGTTTGATCTGGGAATTAAATTGTATCTATAATGTCCATTGATCACCTCTGATTGTAGATGTAGCTTTCATTACACGTGACCATCTCTGGTGGCATGGCCCGGAGCTCGGTGTGACGGGTACTGGAGGGAGTACGACGTGCTAATCACCGGACACCCCCTGCTTCAGTGTCCCTACCAGCTTAATTATGAAGGGCACGGTCGGATTACTCCAGGTCGGCGACATCACAGGTGGGCCCTCTGATCGCACCGCCACCCTAATCACCGCCACCTCCTCAAATACACCGAACTCTCATCCCATATCTACCTCACTACACAACTACAAAGTGACGGCAACTGGTCCCCGGTCCTTAACTGTGATATGACAATTATGGTGAGTGCCAGGGAGTAAAAGGGGTTTATACAAGTGGAAAAGGTATGTTAAACATGAATTAGGATAAGTGGCCTTTTATCTGTGAAATAAACCAACGTGTTACCTGCGAACGTTTTGGTCAGTTAGTTACAAATGTTAATTTGAAAGATTGCCTCTCTTTTATATCACTCAAAACTGACAGAAATCCCTATAGAACACTCATTCATGAATTGGAATTAGAGTGCTATGGATCATAATTATAGTCGATAATTATTCAACCGTAGATAATTATATCCACGATATGATAGATCGATTTGCCAAACCGTATGAAAAGTAGTGACGATACGACCCGATAAGCACCTAAAAACACGCATGCACGCTCCCACAGAAACGCACTCATACACACGCTTACTCACAAACATGTATGCATGCGCAATCATACATGCACTCACACAGATAAATGCACACACATTCACACTCTCACGCATGTACATGTACACATGTGTGCACTCATACACATATGCATTCACACACATACACATAAAGAACTCGCACATGCACGCACAGACATCCGCACGCACAGACATACGCACGCACAGACCCGTCACTTTGTGACCGTTCCTGACAGTAACCTTCTATGTGGCTTGGGTGTAGCGGGGTCTCAGTGAGGGGGCGAAGGGCTACGATCAAAGCCCGGCTCACGCTCGGAGAGGGCCGTTCAGGAGCTGCTCAAACGGCGGGGTGTTGGGGCCACCGGGATACAGGCAATAGGGAAACACCTCTTGTTAAGCATTCTTTACACAATTCTGCAACCTAGATCCATTTTGTTGTGTTCTAATCATGACTTCAATGCATCTATATCATCCTAGGAATTATTGATATGATATATTGACTTATAAAAGGCGTTTGTGTATGCTCATATTGTCATTAAAACTATAGTATAATATTGTGAAAATATAAAGAGTGTTGAGGTATAGAACCACTCGGCAGCTCGAGCTGCTCCTGGTCTGAGGCCGTCTCTGATCAGGTCACCCATCACCCGAACGGGGCTGAGGTTAATGGGCCCGCTGTCGTCGGACCGGGCCGTCTCTACCACAAGGTGTGACCGGGCCGGTTTACCGCCAAATAACCGCAACACGGCCACGTTACCTCAGGGCAATACATTCTGACATAGGCGTGACCTTTCTATCAACACCTTCGTATGAGCAGGTCTTTTTTCTCTATCTCACTAAGATTTACTACATTCTTTAAGCCTCGTTTCGCATATATGATAGAACCATGTGGTGACGGCGTCCATGTTCATATATACATATAACCAACCAAGAAGGGAGTACGAGGGTGGTTATCACCCCGAGCCGGGACCCCGATATCAGCCCGAGGCCAGGGCCCGAATGGCGAGGGGTGATAACCCCTCGGGTTATGGATTTATTATACCTTTTCTGTTAGATCTGAGCTCCCAAAGAAGGATGCACAGCAATCAGTGATGGTGGGACTGTGATACTGCACATTTTTTAATATTTTTTTATATAACTCTTTTGATATCCATCAAATCCACAAATAGTAAGCAGTAAAATGTTGCTATGAACGTTGTACAGATAATGCATATGTTAGATTTTTTATTTCTTAATGATTTCATTTTTTCATGAATTTTAGAAAAATAAAAAGTTTCTGTATCACACTGCAGTGCGATACAAGGCTGGTTATCACCCAGGTTTGTATCACCCTGTGTTAAACTCTTAACTACTAAACCTGTATCAACCTAAGGTGTAATAAGGAATAGTATTAGGCCTAGAGCCTAGGTGATGGGGACTGTTAGACTTATAATATCATAGCAAGATACACAAAGCTGATTTATGTTCACTGAAAACACAAAGTCGTAAGAGCCACTTTAAAATTGTCAGAGGGTTGTCATAGGTGACTTTTGGGTTGTCGTAGGTGACTTTTGGGTTGTCATAGGTGGGGCAGAGCAGGGATCATTTCAGGCCATTGATGCTGTGTGACAACCTTGTGACAATCCTTTGACAATTTGGGGATGGTCAGAGGGTTGTCATTGTGAATTTTGAGGCTGGATGACAACCCAAAGGTTGTCAGTTTCTCCCGACTACTTTGGCCAAAAAGGTTGTCAGAGAAGCAAAAACTGAGAATCGGGTTGTCATAGGGTTGTTACAGAACAAAATGAGAGTCAAAAGTGCTGCCTGACGACCCTATAGGGTTGTAAGTGAATGGTGCCTAAAACGACAGCCCAAGGTTGTCATGGCCTCTGTCTATGATAAAGTATTGTAAGTGAATGGTGTCAAAAAACATACAACTCAATGACATAGGCCTCCTATGTGTAATGGCCATACCTAATAACTAGTAATAAGATAATAGGAAGCCATTATTATGGACTATGATATCTACAACATGAAACTATTCATAAATAAGAATTTTTGTATAAAAGACACAGACAACATTGGGTTGTCGTTTTTGGCACCACTTTTGACAACTTTGTGTTTTCAGTGTATAGGGGCTATTTATCTATTGCCTACTCATTCTTACATACAATTGTGGACAGCCGAGGGGAAAGGGCACTCCGAGGTTTCTATATTTGCTGTCCTAAACCTAATATTTAAGGAGATATGAATAGATTTATGAAAAATAGTGATAATTTACTCTTTAACCAACTTTTTGTGTAGAATTCATTTCCCATATCTAAAACATTCCATCACGATGGAATCTTCGCTTATTTGGAATGTCAATGGAATGTTTTAATATGGGTTATTCACTGAATTCGTTCTATTTGGTTGCCATGGAAACTAAAATTCATGAGATTTTGATAAAATTGTATTAACTATGAGAAAGTATCATTTTCTGGTCTCTACATTGAAAACAGAATACATTTATCATTTCTGGTTGAAAAATAATGACTAAAATAGTGTTTTTTAATATTTATGCATAATTATGATAATTTATGATAATTTATGCAAAATCTCAATAAATACAATGAAATCAAGCTTTTCCTCATTTTCCGCTATACTGACAGTGTCAGGTTTAAGGGCCCATAACTTCCTTAATAATGGTCGGATTTGGACATGCTTAATATGATTTGAAAGCTAAGAACCTGCTCTACAATATCAATTTAATATCAAATCCCGCACGGAGTACCCTTTCCCCTCGGCTGTCCACAGTCATGTTCTTGACCCCTCATCCCATCGCCTTTAAGTATATATAACACACATTGGAATAGTACGAGAGGCCTTGCCTCCTCACCCCTTGTGGGAGTAATTAATTAATGGATGGCACTTAACACGTGTGCATAGCGCACGTTCGCTGATTTTCTTTTACACTTACAGGAGCTGACACAAATCTGCGAATAATTCAAGTTAAAATTATCAAGATCGTGTGTTTGCCTGTAGATGTAGTCATAACACTATTATGTTTCTGATATCAATATGTTTTAGTATTCTATTATGCAAGTTCATCGCGTTTTTGCGTACACAAAATCAAACACAGGAATACTTCAATCTGCAGATGTGCAAAACTGTTTACAATCAAAGACTAGACAATTTTATACGGTTTCTAATGATGTTCTGTAAAGTGATCATACATCTTTTCCAATCTAGAGTTTATGATGCAAACCTTACATTTCCGAGAAGTCTAATATACAATAATTTATTTTTGTGAAGATCGCATAGAACTGAGACCGTTTATAAGAGAATCATGACAGCAAATAATCATACATATTTTGCTTCTCATGTTCATAACATTGGTGTATATAATAACCCATAACCCAGAACTACCTTTCTTGCGCTGAATCCTGTAGGATGAACATTGCTGTAGAAAAGTTGTAGTTTGGAAAAAAAAAACTTTAAAGATGTATATTTTTAACACATGAGTCTATACGGAATTACTAAGGTTTCCCTATATTATCTAATCTCTTTCCATTCCTACTTCTACAGCAAGAGGATCGTTTTGAGTTCTTCTAATGAGCAGTCTCTTTTTGATATTCTCATATGACATTGTATGCATATGGGTCTATTGAGCAGTCCGCGTGTCACATATATCGCAAACGCATACGTGCAATACTGAAAACCTTCCATATGATTATTTCGGCAAATGGAAATCACGGACTTCAATGTCCTTGAACGATCATTTGCATGTTAGTGATCCACAGAAAAAACCCTAACGGTACATACGCTCAATCCTTCCCATAATATGACGTAGACGGACTCAGTCTTCACTCTATCAGAGTACATCGGCTATATTGGGATATTTTGGTTGTTTGGCACGTTGCACGCTGCACCTACCCTATCTGACCAAAGCCCTATTTTCCCTCGTGCTAAATTGGTCCCATCCACTCCGTCTTTTTCTATTTTGGGCTGGTAGAGCTGGTTCTCATCGGGTTGTACAAACCTGCCCGACACGTCGCCAAACAGGCGAAATTGCTTTCGGAGAGAGGCTATGCGCACTCATCTGGACAAGGCCTGCTTTAATTGGGCACTTTCTTCCAGCAGACTATGTGAGTATAGAGAGGGGCATAAATAGCAGTTCAACACTTTTAGAATGTTTAAAAGATGCATCCCCCGCGTGACGGATGGTCATAACAACCCCATAACAGTAATCTTTGTTCCTGTTCGATATCCAACATTCAGTTAAAAGATTCCCTCCAAATGGAAGGCCCCACTCCCACTTTCTGTTTTATAGCCATATTATCATTATGATAATCACGTATTTTATGAACATTTACCACTCTGTATTCAGGCAGAATCCTTTATAAGTAAGATGCCTCTCAGAGGATGTTCTACCCCCTCACACACATGAATCATGGGGAGGCGACTTGACTTATATATATACGCCCGCATGTGTGTGATAGAGTTTCAAATATAGACCCATTAGGTAGGAATTTATCTATGCAAAAATCATACAAAAAACTACGTTAGTTGAATCCTTGATCTACAGTTCTGATATTGCTTGTGATGCTTGCAGTAATACACACACACACACACACACACACCCTACATCCCTTAATGTGACTCAGTTCCCACCCTGTCGCTCTAGACGACACAAACCCTTCAGCCCTTAACGTGACTCAGTTCTTTCCCTTCAGCACCGGGACACACACACACACACACACACACACACACACACACACACACACACACACACACACACACACACACACACACACACACACACTACACATACTACAGCCCTTAACGTGAGTCAGTTCTCGCCCCGGAGCACCGGGCCACACTTCAGGCCGCAACCGGAACCGACAGGCCTCGAGCCAGCGGCCTGATGGGATTGCCGATTTCTGGACAGCCTCAGCGCGTCTGGCGGAAGCGGAACTAGGGGCCTTGGATCAGAAGCGTCGGGACCGCTGTCGGAATTGTTCTTTGGGCGGAAAACGCCATTCGCTGACGTGTTTTAACGCCCCAGCGGAAGTCAGAGCCCCAAGGGCAAATGTGGCGTCTTCACATTTTTACGCAATTTCCGGCGCTGTCGGTTGAAACCTTCTTCAAGTTGTTCTCATATTTTATGAGCCTTCAATAACAAGTGTCCAATAAAGTGTGGTTAAAAATGGACGGAGGCAAAACAGAAACAATTGAGAACTAACGGGAATAAATGCTTAGCAAATGATCACGTTTGCAGTTGACACAAAACGCTTCAAGAGGCGATGCATTTATGTGACGCTCTTTTTCAGTCTGTCTGATAAATGCCACACAAAAACTAAGTCTGGTGTTTGCTTTACAAATGCATCTCATCAAATAAACGAGATAAAGGTCAGAAAGGAACAAACAGTCGGAAACTTGTTTTATCAGTTTGGATTACATTATTGGTTACATATTTTCATCTCTATAGGCTATGTCAATATTGAAAGACTCATTCTTAGGACGTCGCTCTGACTATGACTAAAATGCTTAATGCATTTAATGAAGTATAGGTCCAACGGGTATGTATTTCCGATGTAGCTATTTTAGTTAAGTTTACAATGGTGCAAGACTTTACATTTCGTTACCTAAAGCTAGTATAGGAGGCAAATTAAACGACACTATACTTCCTAACTTGAACGTCTGTATGTCGTGTGGCCAACCAAGACCTGCGATGTAGTTAGCTATGGTAGAGAGGATGACTAAGGTTAGTATGATTGTGAATCGTGTCATTATCAAATAATTCTCATATATGAAATCAATTTTCAACGGTTTTGTACGGGCAAATTCGGATTTGGGCCTTATAACCCCCATGAATACCAAAATACTGTAGTTGCTCGTGGGCCAACTGACCCATAAATCTATTCTTCCGGTTATCCTAGGCTATTGGACACCCTACATGTCCATATACATTCCCTTCTGTTGGTATAGTAATACTGGGTGAGCTGCTCTATCCTGACGTAGTTCGGGGTTGGAGCTGCTCAGTAGACACGAAGGTGTTGTCAGACTCAAACCCCCAGAGCCCTCACAGAGCCCCGGCGACGAAGGGGGAAGCCGGGAGGGTCCAAGACACTGGCACGAGTCAAATGACCGGAGTGAATATCGGATTACTTCATTTGATTCCCAAAGTTTGTTTCCCCCTCAGGTGTCTCCTCAGAATATGGCTGTTAATACACTTTTAATTGAAGGGGAAACTCGTAACAAAACGGTCGATTCGTGTAAATAATAATTATTACTACCATAACTGTCAGCTATCACAATAACCTCTTCTTTGTTCATTTTAAGGAAGAACAACAAAACACACGACACCACGAGGAGTCCTTCAGTTAAAAAGAGTAACACCATGCCAAATGTCCGTGTTGAGTGGGTCTTAAAGTTAATGGCAATCCGGAGGAGACGTTCCAGCTGGCTGAGTCCTCATTTTGATGTCCGAGTGTTTGGGGTAATTGTTGATGGGTGATTTTCGGATCAGAAAAAGAGCAGCTCAGAGTGACTGACAGAGACCAGAAGAAACTGCTCCTCAGGTGCTCAAACTCACTGGCGACACCTTGTGTAAGGACGGGACCAGGTAGGAGGAACACAAACAATGTGACGAATCACAGTGAGGAAATTGAGGGGTTTTCAAAATAATCAAAGGAAACTGAAGAAGGCCCACACAAGAAGTGAATCTGGCCCCTGCTTTCCTCTTTCCTCTCACAGGTCTACTTAAGCGGCCAAACGGAGGATCCTATCTGGTACTTAACACAAGAAGATGTCAATCATTCCCTGCTTTTGTAGCATTCACATTTGGATTTTCCAAAGGGGTTGGAAAGGTTCGTTCTCACAGTCCTGTCTCTTTTTTCCCCGGTCGACAACAAGTCGGGCGAATGAGTGCGAAGACCTGGCCTAGTCTGCAGAGAGGATGAACCGAGCAGGTTTGTTAATTGCCAGCATTAATCTGCCCAGGTCTGTAAGAAAGCGCTGTGTTCATTAACCACATTAACTAATCTTCCCTCCCTCTTCTCCTTTCCCTGCAGTCTAAATGCCTTGCCGCACTCCCCCAACCATAGGCGGATGCCGCACTCCCGAATAATTCCAGGAGAGGATTTGGCGGCTACAAGATGCTCATAACACCAGTTTTGTAGCCGATCATACGGACAGATCATCACTATTTCCGAAGTTGACAGCTAATGAACGTGTAAAGATAAGTTCAAATGAGGCTCTTAGGACCAGTTTTCTGAGAATATTTTTAAACGGACTGTGCCCAGGTACATTGCGTTCTTTATCAGGGCATCCGGATAACGGGAACCACTTATTAGTCAATACGTGTACTTGAGGTGGCTGTCAGTAACTCAAGCGCTTGGGCAATGTATACCCTTACAGTTGACAGAAAGATGCGACTCAAATATAGCTTGATTAATTCGATGTGTATTTGGCCTATAACTATAATACTATAATTGATTTCCCCATTATATTCGTCTCTTAGAGTACGTGAATAATATATTCCAGATTCGAACACTGCCGGACAAGGCTGATTCATAGACGGGAGAAGTGATAATGATTCTTCTATAAACTAACAACACTAACGCTATCGAAATTTGTCCTGTCCGTGTTGGTTACACAGTCCCTTGGCCGGGGATTGCTTTATTACCTGTACCTGTATAGTAATTATCTTTGTTATCAGCGTGCCTGTTACTGATCGTCTTAACCATCCCCAGCCCGTCTAAACCTGTGACGTAACCGGCGTCTTATTTAAACCGAGAACAATGGCCGGCGGCGTCAAGGCTCATGTTTACTCCCCCTCGGCCTCAGCGTGAGCAACTCAGACTTGACCAGTGGGCGCGGGGTCCGCCGAGCGAGCAGCTCGTACAGGCGGGCACTTACCCGCCGTCACTGTCATAATGTTTAGGTTTGCTTACAACTTTCGGGACTTTAAAATGTCGCCGCTAAACATGGCGTGGTGGACAGTGCATGTGGCTGAAGCTCTGTCTAACATGGCAGCGACGAGTCGTTACTGAGCTTGCACCTGTTTGCTCGGCGAGCTGCTCATTGCATAGGTCAAACTGACAGCATGGCTAGGGCCTGGTTAATAAGCAACCCATTACCGACCTATAAATAGCCGCGCCTCCATTCTCGGGACAGATTGCGTTTGTGCTTCAAAAACGGCAGGCGTGGATTAGCTGGTGAGGGAAGGAGGTTTTATGTCTTCTATTGTGAAAATAACACTGAATATCCACATTAAAATGGGCACAATACTCTGAGTCAGGCAAACGTAGCGCTCATCTCCGATTCTCTTCGACAGACAGACCGGGTGAGGGTTAAACTGTCGTCGGTATCGTAATACTAGGAGCAATAAATATATAAACTGAATTGGGGACGGGGAGCAAGGAGGCGAGGCAAGCTTGCCAAAAGAGAGCAGGAAGCGACGGAGGGGGGTCTGGTCTTGAATGTCAGATATTGCTGTGAATAGTAGGTGTTTCTTACCTAAGCTGGGGTTTTCTTGACCTCACGTGGGAGGAGGCTGAGCCGGGGGAGGCCGGCGCCGGACACCGCGCGGTGGGCGGCCCTCTGTACTTTTGTCAACAGGACTTGCTCAGAGACGCTCAAAGAGGCTCCTTATGAGTTGCTGTCTTCTGAGCTGCTCTTTCACAACTCCCCGGCCTTCAGCCCCTTTTACCGCCCCCTCCACCCTACGGGAGGCGGCCCTAATTGGCAGCAAGCACGCCTTCTACTCCCGTACTTATTTTATCGATTATATATTCCCATTCTTTAAAAGAAAACGACTTTTTCTCTGTGACAAACTTCCTGATAAGGGTATGCCGTATAGGCTGAATCACCTAGCACTTAGCATCCGTGTTCCCTGCTGCTCATTGAAAGTAGATTCCTTCTTAAACATTGCCCAGGGAACATACCGCGGCTTTATACTATACTGTTTCTGCCGTGCTAAACTGCTTTATAAGACAATCGCCGAGCAGCCAAGGGCATCTTAGAGTACAATTAATACTCGGTCTTTGTGTCATTGCTTTAATTGTATTTAGGGTTACGATTGGCCTATAGCAGATCCAAATGACAAAAATGTGTACACTGAAATTTTGGGGACAAGTGAATATTGCTTATTTAAACAGAAAAAAAACATTTCAACTGTAATGTATGCATTTTGTTTAGTCATTGCCTGAAAATCAAATGAATGAAATGACATAGAGACGGACATTGAAACAGATAGCATAAAAACTACTGGGGAGAAAAGTTATTGTTTTCATTGAGTAAAAAGGGCATTAGTTAATGTGGTAAGTAAACCTACGTTGCTTAGAATGATGTTAAGCAACTTGTGTTGGTTAAGGAGGCTTTTACGGCGATCCCCTTATCACTCTCTCGCGTGTCAATAGACCAACAGGTCCTAGGCTCAATTCTGCTCTCCTTTTTTGTACCATGGTGGGGCACAGAGGGAGAAAAGGAAACATCTTAATTCTCATGGAATGCAAAGTTGAAATATTATCGAGATAACTGCTATGCTTACACTGGGTTAGCACGGATGATCAGCATTATGAAGAGATTGCATGCGGTACCCCAGAGTCTCGAGAGCCCATTCGTGTTCGGACAAACATTTACAAAACACCTTCTGTATTGAACTAAGATCCGCATACCCCTGCTTTTAGGACACAGATAGTGTGAACGTGAACTGTAAGAAAAAATTCCTGAGAGCTTCGATAAAAACGCAAAAGTATCTCAAACTGCATGGGGAATGGAAATCCGATGGAAAAGTGAGCTGCTCGATGCAGTGAGAGGAGCAGCTCACCTCAGATTTAGTATTCCTCCAGGGGCCTACCCGGCTCCTCCTTCGTTCCACTCTGCCACCAACTTCATCTTGACGATTGTTGCTTGACAGTGGCCTACCATCCCGTCCCTGGCAATGAACTAATTGGGAAGATCTACGGAAGAGTGCGCCCATAGTGGAGGGTGTATTTCCCTCTGGCCGTGCCTGGCGGGGGAGACTGGTGCAGATTAATTACCCCTACCGTCCTGCCGAGGTCCGTGTCTCGTCGGGCGTAAGATGAATCTGTTCCGTCCAGGGAAATCCTGGGGCTGGAACCCTCACACATGAACACCACACCTTGGTCGGCAGGTGACACCCATCCATCAACACACACCACCTCCGTGAGAAAGCAGAAACGCCAAGGCAAATCCTGGGTACATCTACCAAACGACGAGCCTCGGAAGAAGGAGAGAGTGGCAATGATAGGATGTTTGTCAATGGATTATTTCCCACTGTAGGTTTTACTTCTGGTTGATGGAATGTGAGATTAAACTTTCCCAATTAGCTGTGTTTTAAGTAACTTCTAAACTTTCAAACTAAGTTTCACGCTCTCCAACTTTTCAGTCCATGAGGACCATGAGGATGAATTATGTGGAACTTATAGGTTTAGTTTTGTTCGAAAACCTTTGTATTCAAGAACTCCATTCATCTTGTCGTAAACTGAGGATGAGCGGAACTTTCCTAGGATATACAGCAAACAAATATATTTGCGTTATTTTTCACAGACACTAAATCTTGTCGCTTTCTTATGACAGCTTAAGAGCAGTTTCCGAATTAACTAATTCCTTATCGATTTTATAGACTGACATTGATTCTGTATTTGGAGATACATCATTACTAAACGGTGATGTTGAGCTCAACCACGATCTTCGTACAAAATGCCATTTTACGTGAAGGCGGGAGAAACCTCTAGATATGCCTGTTTTTACACTGTGTCGAGGTGAGGATACTTATAAGTTGACCTTTCTAACCAACCAATGAGTTACTGGCTTTCATTGAGTCCACCTATTGGTAAGCCAAAACATTGATGTAGGGGAAAACGAATCCTGTGTGATATGGGTGTTGTATACCTGTACTGTAACCTGAGAGATGATGAGCCCCAAATCATGATCCTCCTTCTATGAGAGGCAATTGCTCAGCGTAATCTGAGCAGTATAAGGACATGATGCAATGTATCATGTATCAAATAATCCTCAATAGCGAGTCCTCTTGTGCTGAGCGGTGCATCCATACAGGTACAGGTATATGTCACTACTGATGACAAACCTATACTCTGTATAAGTATGTAAACATGCACCTGGATAACCAGCTGGCCATTTTGATTGATCCATCTTTACTTTCATGACGGAACTATTTGTACATGTCAGAACAAGGAATTGATTGAAAATCAAATGATAATTAGTTGCAGGTGTAATATCAAAAAAATAAAGTTAACATTACAAAACCCCAAATATCTAGAAGTATGTAGTTTATGTCTTAATATCTGGCCTATTTTTAAGTATACTATAGAATAAAGGCACTTCCTTCTATTCATCCAGTCCAGTCATTTAGATGTTCTCCGTATCCACCAAGGCAACGAGATTATACAGCACAACATACACTGTAAAGGAAAAAAACTGATATGTTTTCCTCAGATGTGATCCATTTGTTATAGTTGTACTACTGATCTATTTATACCCAGTTCCAAATGTCATATTGTGAACTATAAAGATATGGTAAAGCATGATATTTAATTCTTTCTAATTCCATTTGACTGAAATTGTTTTTGATTTTGCTTAATCTCATGAGCATACCTTTACAGTATGTACATATAGTAGGACATACCAACATAAGCCACTGTATCGCCTGGTCTAGCAGTCCTAAGACACTATGCAATAGCAACACTATTATCAAGGGCGGTATAAAGCTTTATATATGAAGGGGAAAGCTTCTATCTGACTACGGGATGTCTACGGAAGTAAGCAACTTCCAAGAGATGATGGGAAAAGTTCTAGTATACTTTCTTCCTCTTTATCATTGTCGACTTTCTCTGCCTGCGCTGTAAAACGTGTGGTTATGCCATTTTTTACCGTCCATTATCTAAATTTCCAATTGCTAAGATTCCCAAAGTCACAATAACCAGTATCAGTTATGATGGTGACGACTGAAGTAGTAAAGGTGTGACTTACCTGCTCGCTGGCCGATGCTGATCAGGATGCTAATAATGAGGAGCGTGGCGAGCATCACTCGGTCGGTGCCGAGCACGTAGGTCCACCCCTCCGGGAACGACTCGGCGCACGGCACGCACCCAGCCAACAAGTGGTAAACCTGCACCCGCCGTCGGCCGCCGCCACACGCCGGCATTCCGGGGGACTCCTTACCTCCACGCTGCGCCTCTCCCCGCCGTCATCCCACTGTGCCCTCTGTCTGCGTGTCCCTCTCCCACCCCTAACTCATTCTAGGTAGGAGCAGGCGCCCGCCGGTTCCTCTTGTCGTTGTCGCGCCCATGGTAACGGTACGGAGGGGCAGTTCAGTACACAGCATTTGAGGTCTTGCAAGGAGAGGCGACTTAAACATGGTCGCTGTCCTGAGCTTTTTTTGTTATGTGTAAGATAAGTAAAAGCAGAGTCGTTTGGGTAAAACTTTGCCGTACAAAATGATGACTATTCTTCTGTTAGATTTGTAAGTTCTTTAGGAGTTTCACATCACAATGGCGTTGGCTGTAGCGACGCCCACTCCCGTCGCTGTGCCCTGACTCGAGATGATGCCCCGATGGTGGGCGCCGACGTCTCGGCTTCCGCTGGGTGGTGTACAGGTCGCCGCCAGGTGCCGCCTTGTTTCATCTTGCCGCGTTTTGAGCACTTGTAAAGGTCCGTCACCGGCATGCCTTGTGCGCTCATTGGGGCATGACGGCGGCCTCCCTTCCACTCTGCCTTCAGGCCGCCGGCAGTGGCGCCACCTACAGGGCCCATCGGGAACGAGGCATCACCGGAGGTCTACCATCCCCGTCCGTCCTTGTCGTCACAGCTTCTGCTTCCGGTCGCGCCCTGTAACGAGAAGCAAACGTGTATGCAAAGTGGGGAGCGGAAAAAGGAGGGACTGCAGGAGGAAGGGTTGTGGGAGGGCGCACTGCCACAATGGGGTGATGAAGGAGGGGTGCGCCGCCTTGGTCATTGTTAGAGACGACTCAGTTCGCCCCTCTCTGCAAACAATACATCATTTGTCAGCAGTTGTGGCAAACCAGCCACTAAAGACGATTTTCATACCCTAAGCAACAATGCTTAAATCCCACCATGGAAAATGCGGGCCTGCCTGCTGCTATTATGGCACCCATTCAGGACTATTTGGGCCGCTTAGTCTTTAAGCGGAACGTTAAAAACCTCAGGTGGCCTATAGAATTACATAAAACCAGGACTTTCCCGACCGCTTTGTTTCCCCCTTGCATCATGCTAGAAAGAGATGGATGCCGTTCAACAGATGAAATATTCATCAGAACCTAACTGAGTCCGCCATGCCAAGAGATCGCTGTCTCCAGCCGCCCCGTCTTCGTCATCCCAAGGTGGGCAATTGATGGTACACTGCCACTCGACCGCGGAAATGCGGGCGACCGTTACGTACGGAAAACCGAAACATCAGACAACAACGCGGTAGCTTATGAGAGCTACGGAATTACTTTGAACATGACACTTATCGTTATCGTTATCTCTAGTTAACCTCTTCTAAGTATCGCCGCTCCTGCATTACACAAAAAATCTAATCAAAAGGTTACTTAACCATCTATCCCCGAACGTTCTTGTAGAAAAAAATCTCTTGTTTACCAAGGGCAGATCAGACAATACTAATACTACTTCAAATGTTCTTCTTGTAGTTTCTGCTGTGATGGCTATTCGCAATAAGCCTAGATCTACATTACTTTGTCTAGAATATTTTCAAATCAAAAAATGAAATTAAGAGTTTTTTTATATTCAATATGTTTGATTTGCCTCATCATACAGTTGTTATTGTCTTCTAAATCATTAAAACATCATCCGTCATTCAAGTAATAATATAAAAAATGACTATTATCTTATGTCCATCATAGGTTTTTTGCGAGTCTGTTTCAACTACATTTTTTCTCTACATAGGCACCAACATCCGCCTTGATTGCTCATTTTTCTACCCAATTATCGCCATTTCTACAGCTCCACTACATATACTGCTTCCGTAATTTCTTCAAAGCATTTTAGGACAGTTCGGTCTACACAGAATGAAGGAAGATAAATCATGCAGAATCTATTCACCAATAATGGGTCATTAATATAAACAAGAGGAACCATTTGAATTTACGCTCCAGCATAAGAGGCATATTTATAAGTGGGGCTTCCGTTTTCATATGTTCCGTTCTTCATACAGTAAATTGCCAATGAAGATAGTCTATTTATGCCACTTGTAGTAAACATACTTCGACATTCTAGCCACTCTCTTTTGCATCCTTTTTTTACCTTAACAGTAAGAACTTGTTCCTGCATTGTATCTTTTACTGTATACAATCAGATATCTGAGTGTTCTGTAAGGAGAATAGAGCTGACTGGAGTACGTATGGAGGTACCTGGCCTGGTCGGAGGCGCATCGGGGAACAGCAGGAGGACTCCCAACTGGTCGACGGTCCCCACGACTGCGCATTTCACAATGCGACAAGCTATGACGTCATTAACTAATTTGCGCCTGTTCAGCTTGGGAGCGGCCGACTGCTAAAGATCATAGCGCAAAGCGTACGTACAAAAACATGACTTTATTTCACAGCAGAGGTCGGCAGTCATGCTAAGAAGAGCAGTGTTACTTTGGGATCCCTCTCTTGATTGCTCAGCGTAGGAGCAATTTTGAAAATGAAAAAGGCAAATTAGTTATGCACAACATTGCTTACTGTTATAATATTATAGTACAAGGTGTTGTATGAGGATAGAAAACCCTGTCTTAGTTGTCTGTCTGGTTATCGATGCACAAAGAAAACTTGACTTGGGGAAACAAGCCCGCGTCCATTGTGAGTGAGCTATTTGTATTTCACGTGCATGTCTGCAGGCGTCATAAAGAAAGCTTTAATAAAAATTGGTCTATTGATTTTTAAATGTCCATATATCAGATATAATATTATTCTATATCTTTATAACGCTTTTACATACATGTACACACATTCATAATATGATATATTATGTTATTTATAAATATTTATGTAACTAATACACCAGCAAGGTTGGTATCTCTTGAAGTATAGTGGGAGGCCTCAGAAGTTTTCTTTATTTTCCCTTCTGTTCGCGCACAAGAAAGGTTTACTTGTGAGGATCACTAGGTGCAGCGGGCGTGAGAGAGGCCGGCAAGATGGCGTCTACAAAACGACGCCTACTGGCACAGTACACACACTGACGTCACCCACACCCCACCAACCCTAGCGGACGTGGCACGAAGCACTCCTAGGGGGCATTCAAGCGTAAAGCCTAAACTAAAGCAGAAATGTATGTAATTTACAACTGCCTAGTCCTGCACTCTCTAACTCACGCACGCGGTGCATGAAGCATTAATTAGTAGAACACACTCTTTGATAGATGTATGTTGCCGGCATTATTTCTATATACGTTAGGAATTCAATTTAAGATTGCCAAGCGTAGCGTAATTTCAACGGGGTCGCGTCGATTGTGAACTCAAATTGAGTTGGCATCCCCTTCTATCTCTGGTAAGTAGGCCTTACCCAAATAGATGCCCTACATGGACCTTGGACCAGGGACTAACTTGCAAGACGATGTAAATCCTTTTGTTCAGTTGTTTTAAGAACAAGGATTGCGCTTCTTTAGTATTCCCTTTGACGTGACAAGGTAATACGACACAACCCTGATCCCCTAAAAAGGCGGAAAGGTGATAAAGCGTAGTCAGTCAGATACGTTGTATTAGATGCAAGGTTTTTCTAAAAATGTTGCCGCGCTCAGATTCCCATTTTATAGTACTACTTGCATGGAAAGTTTTGGCTATATTAGTAGTACAGTGAAATGGGAACCTGTGCGCGGCAACGTTTTTGGACACCAAAGTTCCATTTCCCCTGCACAAGTTTCATTGCAATTCTTTAAGATCCCAAAAAAACAATAATAGAAAACATGATTGTCATCCCTATTTTGATCAAGATTCATCAAATAGCACCCTAATATGAAACCTTAGAAATGAATATGCAAAAATGACAAATCCTAACACAAAATATGTTCCAGATCGCAAACAATCTCAATGGAAATTGCATGGGCCAATGATCCTTCACGCAAAAGTGAAACACGACTCAAGTATGTGATGCATAAAACTATTACCTAGATTTAAAATATATCCTATTGATACGATAACGCCGTTTTGATATTCTTTTGGAACGTTGTTCAACATCAAGGCACGTAATTTACGTTAGAAACCCTTGCATCACGCTCGCTGACCGACGGCTCTTTTATAAAACATGAGTATTACATCAGGCAGAGTTGGCGTGACATAGGTAATTTACTGTAGAATTGATCCACCACAGGGACCTAACCGACGGGAGCATCAGTTCTAACTTTATCAATCCCAAAGTCTAACAGTATTCTCGTGTTGCTGGGCCACTGGGTTTCAGCGGGGATTAACGTTGTATAGTGGCGGTTCCCGTGTCACGTAGTCAAAGCTGGCTGTTTTAACACGCACTGTGGGGTACCCAGACACAGCGGGGGCTGATGTAGGAGTGTTATCCTCGACAACTGGCTCTAAAGCACAAGCCCCGTAAACGGGCATAATTCAATAAGTTGTATCCGTCGAGGTACACAGCCAGAGGGCTAGCATGGGAAGGCACTGTCTATGGAATGAAGGGATCAAATAACATGACGGGAACCTATACAGGTGTTGCAATATTTACTACATACATGTATTACCATCTGCGCACTACAAACGAGAGTCTCCGGCAAAGATGGTTAATATGTGACAAAATAGACAAACGGGTTTTTCTTTGTTTTCTAATCATCGAGCTATAGAAGAAATATTGAAAGTAAAACAATTTGACATCTGATGGCGTAAAACATAAAACATAGCAACTTCTTGCATGATTCACCTTATAATTGGGAATCGGCAGCTGACAATCATTATGGGCTATCAGTCTGTCATCCCACACAAAACTGCCAGCCTTCAATCTGGTTTTGTCAATGAGTACTTAATTGCTGTAATGCGTCTGATGACACCCCCTCACTTTTTACCAACACAGCATGAAGCAAATTAGCCACCAAATGTGTTAAGTAATAAATAGATCGGCAGCTGTCGAGTGTCGGTGAGCCTGGAAACAAGAGGGGAATCTGGCAAATGATAACTTAGATTTAGAAATATAAATATGGAAGCCAGTTTTTACCTTTGGTTTGCACAATCACACTTAATCGTTGACCATGGTTAAAGCTGCTTTCTACTTGCAACATGAATCTGATATTTAGATATCGTATTCTTAAATATAGAAATAATCCCCAAAGATATTTGAGTGTTTAAGCGCCGTGTGGCACCCTAAATAGATGCACAAGATTATCTTATTTCCACTGCATTGTGTGTCTGTGCATGATCTAATCATCAGCCAGCCAATAAACAAATACATGTATTCCTGGTGGCCAATTATTTCAGTGACGCAAAGTGTACCAGCTCTGGTATTTTCTATTGAACGGACCTAACTTAGAACGCAAAACAAATGATTAGTTCAAATTAACCAAAACTAAATATAGAGATTGAATCAGAAACTAGAACAAAAGACTCAGATAAATCCTGATGTGTCCAGGTGTTTTGTCTTATTCAAGACGATAAGAGGAAACAAACGCATACATTTGACAAATGTGGCGTGATTTAGAAACAATATATTCTGACAGCTTAGACGAGCAGAGTCCCAATGGAAGTTATACGATTGCGTGGTTCTTCATTCTATATGACTTCTTGCACGCGCTCGGATATAGAGATGATTAGTTTAGCACTTCTAAAATTGAATAGCATGATCTAGACCACAGTGGAACCAAGTAATACATGTTTGTATACGTAGAGCCAAAAGCGCCCAAAGATTGTATGAGGACGCTGAACCTATCATTAATTGGCTTGATGATCCTTCCTAATTTCTTAAATACTCTCCAAAATGATCCTGAATACTGTGAGTCATTTAAGAAAATTTTCAATATTGAGAAGGAGAAAATTTGTTAGCGTTTAATAATCTTTTTAATGTTTTAGATTTCCAAATACAGTCTTCCTATAATTATGTTATACCGGCAATTTGGTTGTGAACTGACTGAACTTACACCCTGCATTTGCCTTTAAACGCTTTAAATATGCCAGCCGATGGCAAGGGTATTAGTGCTCATCAAAATGCACCACAACTATAGACTTGGATCAAGTATGACTACTTCATCTGACAAGATGAAATTCTTACAATTCACGTCACAAGAATTCTGTGGTCTCTGCCAAGTTGAGGTGTTCGGTATCAGCTGATCAGGAGCGGTGTCAGGTAACTAGCGACCTTTACGACTACTGCGCCGTATCTGGGCCACCTCCTGGAGGTAGGGTTGGTCGGGGGATGAGGACCAACATGGGGGGAGGGCAGGTGGGCAGGCGGGGGTGGGGACTGTTAGAGTAGTGGGGCTGGTGGGGACGGTCCCCTCCCTGCTGTTATCAGTGACTGGCACCAGGTGGGGGTGGTGATAACCCAGGTGGGGCCCCTGTCAGGTGGGGGAGGTTAACGGGCGGCAGTGACCGGGCTCACGGTGAGGGCTGGTCAGGGGCGGTGTGGATGGGGCAGATAGGAGCGGATTAAAGGGGCTGGGGTGTTGGATAAGGAAGTCTTGAAGACAGATGGCTAAACGCCAGGTTTAAAATGACGATAAGGGGGTTTCTTTGATATTTGCTAGAGCTATGTTATATGAGACTAGCATGCGCTTTATTATCGTACGTAAAAAGTAAGTATGTTGTCATCACAATAAAGATGAAACATCTGTGGAGCATGATCATTCATTTATAACAAGAATACAGAACACTGACGCGCCTGTGTCATCGAGTTATGCGATCACTGTAATAACAGACGTTTCAGGCAAATGGGACGTATTCTCTCCCCTAAGCTCCGCACAAATATTCTCATGATCCATGCATTTGCATAACAAAGTACAAAGACACTTATAAATACGTTGTGTGGAGACATAGGCCTGATACAAAGGCATATGGACTCTTTAGCACTTAGGTTATGAAAAACGTACCAGTACTTTCCCTGGTTTGCAACCGGAATGTTCCTCTCATTGATTACTGATATCAACGGATGGACTTGTCAGTGGAAAATAGCTTGTAAAGTAAAAGGGATGATGTGAATTAAAATGCAAGCGTCAATTCATTGTACCTTTTGTGCATATCCTTTTTCTTGTCATAAATAAGGAAGTCGTTACGATGGAATATACTTATAAACTATAGATTTATTAACCTTCTCCTCACTGCTTTAGTATTCTTATCGTTCTTGTTTTCCGATGGGCATTTTTGGTAATATTCATTGTAATAAGCGTAATGTATTTGAACCATCGACTTTTGCCGACAATCGAAAAAAAGACGATTAATGAATTCATTTCACTTATTAGTTGACCTGCAGAAAGTACCTGAGCTGGATGTTTCATATTTCTAATTGCTTTATCATACGCGGACCTTTGGTTTCTGTTACGTATTCTTGAAATTGCACATATAACTGGTGAATGAAAATAAATTACGCTATCGTCTTGTGTGTCATTTCAGTGTCAAAGTAATCATTGTTACTGATAAGGATTTACATTCCAAAACTGGGATGGAAAAAACCTATGTTACTTGGATTACTTTCGGTCGCCAAGCATCCGTTTAATACAGTGATGATCCCTGACCCATATCCTGACAGAACGGACAACATATTGACTGACGAGGGCTCAACTGTTTCTCCTCCAGGGTCGTTCCCATACGCACCTGTTGAGCAGCTCCCATAATCTATAATAAGGAATGCAAGGCTACTAAATATAGAGCATGACCTAGTTTTTGAGCTACTCAGCCCGTTTGTCCAGCCGTTGGCGAGCCTGAGCGCCTCGCAGTGTGCCCACCACCCTCTCTGATCTTTCACAAGAGACCAGCTGTGGCCGTGCTCAGCCAGGCCATTTTCGTCGTCCTATGCTCGAGGGCATGTTGAATTTTAGCCATATTGTGTAGTGCCTCATACAAAGCAAAACATTCTTCCCTTTGCCGTTCTCGGCGAGATCCTGAATTATGAATCATGTTTCAAGGCTTAGAAAGTCCCCTCAGGACAAAGGGGATAAGCCATGCATCAGTCGGAGAGCAAACATCTCAATGTGCTGAGTACTGCACCGTACAGATGGATACATACACAGTCATAATGTAAAGTGCCTTTACCATGTAGATCTTATTACTCGCTGAAAGATATTAAAATGCAAGTCCCATACGCCCTCGTGTGCATTTGAATCGATCGGAAGACAGGGGCAAACATCACAATTCAAACTGTGGTTAAAAGTATGGATGTAGCTTGATGTTTGTTGAGAAAACCTACCCTCTCTGCACTTTGAACATGATGAATATTGGTAATATAGGCCTACCCACCGGATGGCGCCAAATTCAACGTAAACCTATGAATTATGGAAGGCAACAGTCACCCTTTGCGAGGCACCGGCAAACACGTTGCAATTGATTATAAACTTCGACCAAGGTGATTGTTTTATTTTGGTTCACATCACAAAAGCATTTTTGCTGCTTTCGTCATGTCATTGAATAATAAACACTATTTTTCTAACTCAATTGAAGGTCGGCAGTGCAGGCTGTCACATCTCTGAAAGGGTTGTACAGCTGTATCCGAGACAAGAAGCAAACACGAGCCACTCACTTTGTACAGGCCTCCCTACATGCCTTTGTACATTCATATGCAAACTATCCCTCTCTAGGGAAATAATCTAGGTGTTAACATGCTAACTAGAAAGCGTAGCATGCAAAAGAATTACACCTAAAATTACGTAGGTTCAGATCGTTTTGATTCCTTCATGCCTGTTGTTGTTTGACCAAACCCAAAGACAATATTATGCCATCAGTGAAACAAATACACACATAAAACAGTTACTGTAGAAACTGGCCTGGCACATAAAGTAAGATGTACAACAGAAAATATGTAAATTTAGTGGCATTATGCAAGTAACTAATTCTTCTCCATGTTTTCCATTTTTGGAGGAAAATTGTAAAAGCACTGGAAATAGAAACCTGCAATAGAATCGCAACCAACTTATAATAATTTGTGCATTACACAACTGCACAGAAACAGTATATATACTATGACCACTCCTGAGATGTAGTTCTCCATCGTCACCCACTCGACGTGCAATGAAGAGTGAACAACAAACTTGCATATTAATGACCACTGGTGGTTGACCAACAGTGGTCTTTTGATTTAGCCTCAGCATGACCCATGACCCTGCATCAGTGCATTGTATCAAAGTGGTGTGAAACCAAGGGGGTGTGATCGGCTAACGGATGGGACACCTCATGACACGGTTCGCCGTGCCACATCCCTATTCTCTATCCGAAAGGAGCCTCTATTATCGCCCACATCTTCCAGGGACCTGCTCGGGGTCTCCACCTGGTGGGCCTAACATGCTGGAGTGGCCTCCAGGTCGCGAAACGCAGTTAACCGTCCGGCTTCTTAACCTCGTGTCTCCAGCCGACACGACAAGTGTTTTAAACATTTATTAAAGGCTAATGTCGACGGCCGACCTGTAATGGCCGGGTCAGCGACGGACCCGGAAACGCCTAGCCCGCCTCACTCCCGCCGCCAGTAAGAGGAGAGGGGAATGGGGGGGGGGGGGGGGTAATGCGGGGGTGGGGGGTGACGTAAGAGCGGGAAGATGGATACCACCTAGGAACCTACCGAGTCCAATATATGGAGGTAATGTCCACCTATCTGTCAGAGTATAGTTAATATCACTTGAACAGTTTGAAGACCAAGAGAGAACATAATAGATATCCCTTTGCATGGACACTTTGGGGTCGGTTATATGCGCCGCGGACCTCGCCCATACAGAATTTCTTATACGCACCTAAATATAAGTACAAGTATAGGTGCCATGCTGTGTGAGTCAACAGAAAGCTATCGCGAGGGAGACAAGAGAGAGAAGCAAGACAAGTGAAACTGGGTGAGATTTGGATACCTTGGAATATACACCTATATCTAAGAACTGTTGGTCAAAGGATGACAGATTATTCAATGCCCAGAGGTGACAATGCTGTGCTATGAAAGAAAACTGGTGACTCGATGCAAAGGTAACAAGCCTGTTTACAATTCTACAATTTACTGTACAATAAAGTAATTGCGGTAAAATAATAAAGTGTAGACAATTCAGGAGGTGTTACAAATATGAATATCGAACCCAAGTGAAAAACCACTATAGCAAGAAACACCGATCACAACTATCTTTATGCAGTCTAAGATCTCCAAAAATAAACTTTACTTGATTTGCTGTTCGAATATTGCCCTACACATCTTGTAGAAAAGGAGTACCAAGCCGCTGCTCAGTTAGACCAACAGTGGTGGCCTATAGTAAAGAGGCGCTCCGTGTGTCGTTCACAGGGAAACCGTGTTTCTGTTGCAGCGCGGCTCCCTACCTCGGGGGTCCACTCTGGGCCCCTCCTCGGCCATCAAACCGAAAGGCCCATGCCCGGGTCGGGACCGCCGGGTCAAGCGTTCCCTTGCTAACACCCATTTAGAACCGTATGAATTCATTCCGACATCGATTTGGTGCCGGTCCTCGGCGACCCGTGTCGGTTACACGGCCACAGACGCTACTCTCCCCCCGTCTAAATCAGGGCGCCGGGCCGGCCGCGGCCAGGACGGGCCCATCGTAAAGCCATCTCCGCTTAGTCTGCCTCCTCCTATATTGCTCCGGTTCGAAGAGGTCAGTCAAGGAGAATTTTTGGCAAGATGGTTTTGGAATTGCTTTTTCAAGACGAAGAGTACCCACGAAAGGACCATTTTAGAAGACTTGTGGTATGAAATTGTGTTCAGCCGGATACTTCAACAATAGCTATTGGATCATTTACAGCTGAGAAGAGGTGGATGTATGGGTCGATGTGGATTCCGAACGCCCTCCTGGGGCTGGTTGGTGGGAAAGGGGAGGCTACGATTCTCCCCACAAGTGGCCACCCTGATGTTTGTCAAATCGATCAAGACGACGTAGTCTCCGCCGCATCTGCGCCTGTCTAAATACGAGCCCCGCCCGGCGCCAAGGTCCTCAGTACGTGGGGTCAGTGGGGTTGACAGGGAGAGGTGCTGGCGAGCCGGGAGGTGTAGGGACGTGGGGATGGCCGGCCGGACAATAAACGGCCATGGACAGACAGCCGTTTCCACAGAGCCCTACTTCACCGGCCAAAGGGAACAGGAACAATCAAACACGGGCGTTACATGGTGCGTGAATGGACCGGGCAATGAAGGAGCGCAGCCAATAGGCCTACCGCGGTGACCAGGGTGCCTATGTCAGTCTGTGAAGTCTTTATTATTAGCGGGACGTGTGCACAGGGTTCTTTGGTCGGATGTAGGAGGCAGGAGACGCCCGCCTGTATTACCAACCAATCAGCTCGTCGGCCAGAGGTGATTGCGGATATGGCGTGTTCAGAGTCTTTGTGACGCGGTCGGTGACGGTTAACGTTCTTGGAAGAGGGCGTTTGGGGCCTTCCAAAATAAACGGTAATTTGCTCAGCTTCTTCAGAGAAGATGAACCTTGATCCCTAAATAGAATCACACCTAGCAGTGGTGGCAAGGGGAGGCGAACTGTTTGAAATGAGGAGATCAAATAAGGACGGGAATGGCATCCGTTGACGGGCTGAACCACTGGCGAAAATTCCTTTTGAAAAAAGGTGGATAATCTAAGGAACAGATTGTTTCAAAATAGACCCAGTTCAGGAAACTAAATGACTCCGTTTTGATTATCACTTTGGTTTGAAAGAAGTCATAAAGTTATTTTACTCGTAGCGCACAGCACTTTAAAAAAAAGAAGATAACCTTATAGTTTTATTTGAGGTAGAAAACAAATTGCTTTTAACAAATATTCCCGAGTTTACTTTATTTGTGCCGTTCTAAATTTAGCCATCCGCATGTAGCACAAGGTAGGCTACAAGGATACTGAATTCGCCAAGACTGCAGAGTTAGAAGCAAGTTTCTGTCAAAGGTCTGGTTAGTATTTTCAGATTCTTATTATAAGGCTTTGGCAAAGTATAATGATAGAGAAAAACCACATGAGAGAAGATACATATCTCTAAGTGGATTGATTTTTATTGACAAAAAAATAATGACAGATGAAAGCATTTCTTTTTTAATTTATGCCATCTCACTTTACTAGTTATTCCGCCTGAGGTGAAGAATTTCTAATTGAAAGCATCGCACCATAAGTGTCTAAGGTGGATTGATTAACTCTAATGGACCCGGTTTGATGGAGCCATAGATCTATTGGTCTTATTTCCCAGTGTTGTCTTCAGTAGCTCAAGACGGGTCGTCAATCTTTCTCTGGTGCTGAAATGGAATATCAATATCAGTATCCCACAGCTTCCGAACGGTGCCTACCTCCCTGCTTAGCTGCTATCATAGGGAAAGCTCGGACATATCATCTGTGTTAGGGTCGTATTTCTCAGGTTGCTGGCTTCGTTTATGTAGAGCTAACCCATGCTGCTCATTTCGTCTAAATCATCAAGAGCTATGAGTATCAACATGGAAAGAATTGAATGAACCGGAAGTGTTAAGTTCTTAGAAATCCGGTCAGGGCGCCCCTGGTGGCCGGCGGGTCAGATGGAGGGCCAGCCGGTGTTATAGAATAAGACTCATGGCCCATGGCCGGGCTAAATAGAGGGGCAAATGGTCAGGAAAATTGGAGGCAACGACGGGAGCACGTGGTTGGGTGATCAATCGTCCAATCAAGCGCGGCACCCCGACCGTCTGGCCAATCGTGGAGCAGCTAACAAGTCAGGCATGGCCGGCTCGGCAAGCGCCGCACCAAATGACTTAGGTCGTGGGACAGTAATTTGACGAGTTATCCATTCATGTAACCTTAGTTTATCCCAACCGTCCCACTGAGGAAGAAAAACGTCCGCGGCTGTACCTTGTACCCTTCTCGCATAAATGAATAAGCATAGCCGTTGAACTATCTATGAAACTGTCAAAAACAAATATGAGTTATATGCTTCCGCAAGACAGAGGTTCTTAAAATCGAGATATCTCTTTCGTCTCTATTTTCTACTTCTCCTGATTTTGCTAATAAAGCAACCGAGAACCCATTGAATAGCGAACCGACTATGTAGGAAACGTCCTTGTGTGCTTTGTATACTAATTAGGATGTGAACACGACTTCGCCTAAGATGAACTATATAACCAACAAGTACCAAAGTGATGTTTTCATATACTACTCAAGCTATACTATCCACATGTCGCTCGTATTATAATACCATGTATGCGACAAGCACAAAAATGCCTATCCTTATCTAGCCATGCATAACAATAAGTTACCGAGTACACAAGTACACAATAAAGTCAATTAACGATAATATATTATATTGTTTGGTAAAATATTGAACCGTGTCTGAATCCCTGTTTCCACCAACCGATTTTACTGCCGATTTGTTGGTAATTTAATACTTTTAACTGGCCATATAGCAAAGTATTGTATATCTTACATACCATTTGAAAGAAAATTGAAAGACCTTTCTAATGATATGTAACATATCTGTGATATGCCATTATTCCCTCTCACGATTTCTGAAATGGGTAGTAAAATCGGTTGGTGGAAACAGGGCTTAAGCTACGTCACGCATATATAGACAGTGCCATGGTAGTCACATTGTGTGAATCAAACTCTCATTTCTCTATGCTACTTACGCAATCAAAACATTTCGCGTATAGCCTACAATATAATCCATTCACGCGGCATTTTTGCTAATATTATGGAGCTTATTGGCGCCACGTCGCGTATATGCCCATAGACAGTACCATTAAATAATATTCACAATACTAATATCTTAAAGAAATGAATAGACTATAAACGGTAGGTATAAGATTCGAAGCATGTTATTCACTCTTCATTTCCACAAACAAAGCGATTTAGCTATAGGCACCACCAATACTTTCAAAATCAAACCCGTATTCTTCCTGCTTTACATATGATACTAGTAAAAATGTGCGGAGAGCTAAGATTGACGATTCATACTTTGAGATGTGATGGTTCGTGTACGCTAAGATCAGAGATGTCAGTGACTCTGTAATAGGCAACAGACGTTAGATTCCATTACCCCAGACCGTAATGATGTCAGGGGAGGGAAGAAGGATCGCTGTCACAGGCCATCGTTATGTCTAATGGTCCGGAGATGCCATGTGATAGGCTTCTCTTCCCTCTCAATCCTACTCCAGATTCTCTCACACGTCCTTCTAGCTACTCTCCAAGCAAAGACAATACCCACAGACAAGGTCTTATTGATGAACGAACCTACTGCAGACATTTGCTTAAGGTTAAGTATGGAAGTCAATGTGGTAAAAATGATTAAGTAGGTACGATCTACAATGCAGGTACTACGAACTCTGCTTTGAACCATTATGATTTGGGACCTTTAATATCTATGCAATATGCATTTACCCATGTGAGGGAGCACATAGGTAACTAGGTCTTACAGGACGTTAATAGGGACCTAATCACATATATGTATCTATCCGTCCATCATGATGTTTTCACGTTCAGAGCGATGGTTTTAAATGTGGTAGAGCAGGGTATAGACATAACGTTTCAAACAAAGAGGTAAACACGACTGTTCTGCTGCACATATAACGATATATTAATTATGGCAAGGACAATTGGGAGTATGCCTAGATTGTAAAGCCGCCGTGTTCGAGCAGCGTGTACATATCTGTAAGTATAACCGATCTACCGACCCAGCAGCCATAGCACGGACTGTAACCCTGATGGGTCCCCTGACAGGGACTGATCTGATTTATGTGCAGTGTGATGATGTCCGGCGACACGTGGGTAAACTTGTCGTCCATCCCGTGCCCACTTCCCCTTCTACCCCTCCCCCACCCTGAGAGACACGTCCGGACCATACAACTCGCCCCACCTGGCGGCGCCCGGCCTCATCACAGACCCGGCCCTTTGTCAGTGAGCAAACACCGCGCGGGGCATGCTGGGAGGAGACAGAGCGCCATGCTGTCCGGCAGGGGTCGTATTGTAGGCTCTGTTTGTTTTGGGGAGGGGGTGGGGGGAGTAGGGAATAGGACACCAGGGAGAAGTGGCGGTGCACAAAGCATGCTCAACGTGGTTGGCATTTCCCATACGTGGGGGCTACACCTCATATTGGTGCTGACCCCTTATGGGAGATGCACCCTGCAGGGGGACTATTGTTCCCATTGGGTTATTGCACCATACAAATGTTTTGACCCCTAATATGAAGCTGCACCCTACAGTAATGCATGGGCCTACTGGGCATCTACATCTAACATAGGGGCTGACCCCTTATTAGAAGATGCGCCCGTGAGGGTGCTTAAAATACTTGAATTGTGCTGATCCCTGATTGGAAACTACGCCACACAGGATGCTTGACCCTACTGGGTATCTACACTTCATATATGAGCTAACCCCTTTTTGGTGCTGCATGGAGCTTTAAGGGGCTGCATCCTGAAGGGTTATGGTCCTCACAAGGGCACATTACAATACAAAGGTGTTGATGCCATGGCTTGATAATACAACACACAGGAATGCTTGACCCATCTGTGAAGCTACGTCTCGTGCAGTTGCTAACCCCTAATAGGGAGCTACACCATAAAGATTTAAGTCACTTTATACTTTGAATAATTAGTGATATATTGTTCAATGCAAATCTTAACATGATTAAAGAAAGTTTCGCCACTATACCACCATTTTAATCCTTATTATAACAGGAATAATTCACCCTACAGGTACTGACCCCTGGGGAGCTGCGTCCTACTGGGACTGAGAGAACAAAACTGATTTACCTTACCAGCTGCTCACAGGGGTTCGGGGTCAAACAGGGGTACTGAATCTAGCCAGGGCACTTTGCCTTATCGGGGTGATGCACCCTTAAAATGGCCCTAGACCCTTCAATGCAACAGGGTGATATGGGTACTTTTTTGGGGGATGAATGACATGTGATAGGGAAAGACGAATGGGAAATTGCAATTTCCATCATAAACCATCCCTCCAATCAAGGGCCCACTATAGCTGGCTCTTGAGCTACTGGTAGTTATTGATGAGCGACTCATTGTCAGGGAAACCTGCAAATTATGCCTAAAGGTTCTTCTTTCTTCTGGGTTATAATTGTTCTACCATTGCTAAACTGCAACTATGTGGAATCCCATTTGTCGTTAAACTGAGTGTGGAAGTTTCAGGAAGTGGATCCCATCAAGGAGCTGCTACGACTGCGTGACAAGTATTCTCTGACAAAACATTTCTACCTCATGGGGACCTTCTTTTGCTGAAGTGTCCTACCTGCTATTAGAGAACTGCTCCCATTGGGGGGCCGAGCTGCTCCTGCCTACTCTTCCTACCAATCCTGATTTCCTATTGCCAAGATGGGAAGCCCCCCATGACAGGCGAGGGTAGGACGTGATGTGGAGCTTCAGCTACAGAGTACATATTGACTGACAGCGGTGGGCAGTGAGGGTTTGAAGGGTGGGCAGAAGACGAGGAGAGGGGAGTGCAGACAAGTCAGGCGAGCGGGGACCATATGGCCTCGAGTAGAATGGCCCGTCAAAAGTAGCTCAGAGGCAGGTCGTAGGACTAAGCGATCCCTGCGCTTAGGTCGCATTCTGAGACCCAACTCCTAATGTCTACCTGGCGCCAAATGTTGTGTCGCACTTGCTTGAGAAAAGGGGAAATAACAATGTACATGACTTCTCATGGTCGTGACACATGGACATATTGCCTTACTAAAAAAACAAACAAATTCAGTAGCAATCAAATCATTTGCATATCGAAACATGGCGATATACTCACAGAACTTTGTAAAGGCTCCCATTAAAAACATAAATACATCCAATAGGATTCGGTGGCGTTGTCTTGAATACATTAGGATATTGTGTCAAAGAGACAGTCATTGAAGAATTCTTCAAAGATCTGTATTCATTGGGGGGATCTATATCTGAGCGGGAAATAAGCCGAGTCTAACAGAAAAAAAAGCCCTGTACGAAAACTGAAAACAGCACTGATGTAATAAGAGCATCCCTACGTCGTATACAGCTACTTTTAAAACCTTCAACCGGTACATGTGTTGCCCGGATAATACGCAAGAAACAGCCAGTTCTGACTGTACATCGACGAGAACGTGACTATCCCTTGCCCGCCGACTAATGATGTCAATGAGACATTGTCAGGAGCACAATCCTTAGAAATTCCGACTAGAGCACTTCGCAGCTATAAATGCTGTACATGAATGTTATCAACGTGCTTGTAAAGTGTGTCGGCAATGGCGGGATTATAATTCCGTTGACAATAAGATTAATGCTTGCATTAAGTAAAGTTATGCTTGAACCAATCTTCACAGGTAACTAAATCTTTGTAAGCAATTCGACATTTTTTGTAAAGGGGAATTAACTGAATAATACCTTATTGAAGAACTCTGTTTTTTTTTCTTTTATGCCAAGATGATTATGAATTCCCGCCTATTCCTTATTATTTCAGTTGTAAGGAAAGATTCTACATTATGTTGGTAAAGTTGAAAGGGATTTTAAATCATGCCGCTACAAATGATCTTTTATCTATTCCCTAGATAGAATACCGACAGCAAACATCTGAATAGATTCTGTTAAATTGTTCAAGTTGTTCAAAGTCCCCTCAAACAACAGGGGCCAATATAAATAAAGTTTAGAATGTTTCACCAAGTGTTTTTATTACTATAATTCAGCTTGGAGACAAGTGCCAGGCGATGCATCTTAAAATGACCACAGTGCTACAGTGTCAGACGATGCATCTTAAACTCCTCCTTTAGACAAATGAGGCGTATATTGCCGCTCCGGACTTTAATGATGATGGACCAATGAAGATAGATTGCAGGTAATTCGGTCTGCTCAGAGTCTCTCTACCTATGATTGCTTCTTTCCAGACAATTACGTTTCCAATGAAATAGCGAAATATCTTTTGAATCAATGGTCATTATTGCAGTGCATCTTTCGTAATAGGAATTCTTGTCTTAAGATTGACTCTCCCGTTGCGAGGAAAGAAATGTAAATACGTATTTTAACAGATTAATAAAAGCTATAGGAATCTATATATTACGAAAAAAAGCCAAACTGAGAACATAATCCTATATTGCTTAAACATTACCTTTTACAGGAAAACAATTTCAATAACATTTGGCAATACAACAGTCCAACCACATGGTTACCTTTTAGTTATATGTCAGTAAGTAATTTTAGATAGAAGTGTTAATGTGTATTAAGGAAGAATGGACTAACATGACAATTTAAGTGCAAGAATTATGTAAAGAGTCATCACCGATCTGGTCTGTGTCTTATTTTTTTACACCTAGCGTGGTACAGGTTCAGTAGTTAGGAGTTCAATGCGTCACTCTGCATAACTGATACAGGCAGGGTGATAACCAAAGTGTATTTCTGGCAGAGAAAATAGCCCCACTTATGAAGTGAGTGTAACCTTTATGAATTCACTTGAGATATTGCCAGGGTATGATAAATCCATAACCATGTAGGGAGAGGGTCCTCAGTAGCTTATCAACCCTCGGTGTCTCAGAAATATCAGCCTTCAGGCGGCCCTACAGACCCTGCCCTCAGGCTGATATCCCTGACACATGTACATCTTGGGTTGAAAACCCACCTCATATCTACTCCCAGTTGGTTATACATAGTATGCCGTGACAGTGATTTTTTTTCAGACTAACTTGTTGGGTGCCCCCCCCCCCCACGCGCGAGGAACTACATGGGAGTGATCTAAGTCTTCCTATAGAGCCGGGCCAACGGTGACATCAGACAGCAAATGCTCCTACATCCGTCTCCGAAGGAGCCCACTCAATACCGACTCACCGTGTGATTAGGAGGCACACAGGGCGCCGAGCAGAGGTAAGGGTGGCGGTAACTTTACAGTGTAAAGTTATTGGGGGGAAGGCGGGCTAGTCCAAACCCACAGCAAGGATTTAAGGCGGTCGGGGCTGCTCTTTTGGTGGTTTGGTGTGGAGCAGGGACTGTGAATGGTGAGGTGAGCCCTGACACATGGGTGGCAGGACGTCAATGAACACCTGGCTCTAACACTAACCTGTTGGAGTTGTCGCCTCTGTGGTGGCGGGGCGATCCCTCCCATCCTGGGGCCTGCGTATACCCACTCCACTGCCTCCGCCTAATATGCTCCCGGCGGTGATATAAGGCTGGGGCCGGACCCCGGGTGTAGTTTGCCGCCCCTCCCGGGCCCACCCTGGACGGTGCGGGCGGCGAGAGGGCCGCTGGGGACCCGGGCAGAGCGAGAAGACGACGAACGACCAGAGTGCGTCGCCTTATCAATCATGTCCCGTTTGTTTCAGTGAAAAGAGCAACTCGGAGCAGCTCAGTGGCGGAGGCAGGTGAGCCACTCGTAGTCCGTGAGCTAGTGATGAGTAATCTGCGGATTACAGTAGCACCGCCACTACAGAAGTCACATGTGGGCCGCTGGCCTCCTCCTGCTCGCCCCCCTCCCCCTGCTGCTCCTCCTGCTCCTGCTCCCCTCCCCCCGGTGCTGCTCGCCGGCCGACGCCTGCTCCTGCTCCTCCTCCTGCCACTCTGTCCTTACACTGAGCTACTCGCGAGTGGCTCATGTCTAGTGCTGATCGCCAGGTGTCATCTGCTCTCTGTCCCCTCCTGTCACCTCTCAAATCTGTCCCTCCCACCCTCCCTCTCAGTCAAACCAGCGGCCTATCCCCCACCTTCTCCTGCTCCAACGATCTGAGCTGTCAATCAGTCTCATCACCGCCATCGGCACTCATTCCCTTTATCCAGATCAGCTTAAAGCTGGGAAACTTGTTTCGGCAGCCGTTTGCTTTAATCCGTGTTGGCTGCGTTTGGATTATCGATATTCCTTCCTAAAATTCAATACCTCCTGCCATCCCAGGTAAACAAACTCGCGCTAACGTTGAGGGATAAGTTGCCAGAGTTGTACACGACTGCTGGTGAACTTACACGTGCACAGGGAGCGTCGAGCAGTCCCAAACAAATGTATTTTTGTGTTGGAGCTGACAGGCTGCGGTAAAGGGCGCGGATATTGTATGATGGTGTTCTATTTGAGAACAAACCCTCAGTACCACGCCAACCACTACAACATTCGCATTTACATCCAAAGGCAGTAGATGTATCCACACAATTGCATCAAACACAATAGTTGGATCTCCTGCGTATGTGTATTAAGCAGTTGAGATATATGGCAAGCTTTGTCAAAATTACTTTCAGTATTTGTGGCATGCATATTATTATTATAATTTTCAAAAGTTTCAAAATGTATCTTACTTTTCATACGTTGTATTTCTATACTGATTAAAACGAGGAGACGAGACCATTATCTACCCCATATGCACTGGTGTACATGCACTACAATTAATTTTTAATCTGCTTCAAACTCTTTTGATGTCTTATTGTAGTATTCAATTGTTCTATTTACCCGTTGACAATGTGCTGCAAATCCAGAAGGAAATGAGATACATCATAAGATTGACCTTTAGGATAACCAGGAACACATACAGATAAATTGCCAGAAGCTATCAAATCAAAATGACTGCATTCTGCATCCAATTTCATGGAGGAAACTTCTTTGTCTCGAGGCATATTAAATAGTCAGTCGCCCAAAATACCATGTCCATACAAAACCAGAAAAGTATTTGGCAATGTACAAAATCCATTCAGTTTTAGTTAGACACATGATAACTGTCACGTAGGCCTATGTTGATGGTCAGGTTTCCGATATCATTAGAGCATATTGTTTTTATTTCCTGCCTGTCTGAACTGAATAGATTTACACAAATTATTAACGGGGGACCATAACGTTGGTGAACATAAAGAAGAATTCCAACGATTCGAAAAACCGTTAACCTATTCTGTATAAAATACATGTATCCTGGGAATTTGATTTGCTTCACTGTAGGCAATCGTTGCTCTAATGTTACTGCTCCAACAATGGTTCTACCCTACTGCTATACCCACTGACAAAAAAATGTCACACGGAATGTACACGCAGACGAATACCCGCATTGAGAGTCGGATGCCTGTTAATTTGTATAACCCTTTGAGGTTTTCTCGGGCAATAATATTAGATGCACCTATCCTTCATAATCGTCCGCACTTGAGGTTAGAAATATAACGTTCCATCTTCAGTTCACTAATCCAAACTGGCATGAATGTGTACTAGTCTAGATAACAAGTTATAAGACCCAGTTGTTTTTATACGCCTTCGGTGTCTCCCCGCTATTACATAGATCTATGTGTTGCGCCCAATCTCGTAATGTCATTACTATCACAGTGTAAGCTAACTAATTTCTTTGGCTTTCGGTCTGATTGAGCATCGACCCAAACGACCTTGGGCCACTAAAATGGGTAGCGATTGGGTTAGGTATGGTCTAGGTACATTCCTAGGGCAGGCTTTAGGAAGGTCTGCATATGGGTCGGCCTTGAGAGCTCTGGGTAAATCGTTTTGTATAGATTTATGAGCTAATGAACATCTCAGTTTATGAAAGGGATAGATGTGCTCCGTATATCGCCTACTTTACCTTTAAGGCCATCTGAACTTTCCCCTCTCTTTGGGTTCTATCATGCCTTTTCTGTGACATTCTTCATACTTCTACTTTCAACAAAGACAGGTTGGTCCTGGAGTTAGAATTGATGGTTGTTATATAAAGATGAAAGAAAGTAGATTGTGTCCATAGAGTTGGTCATAAAACCTTTTTGTTCTGGAATAACAGTTCATTTTGAGAATAGTTATAGGTACTTATACTCGTTTCTTATGTCCTAATGGAATCATAAAGACAGACTAAAACGTCAACAGTAGCAATACGGCGCTACAATTGTCATTGTTACTATTCTCATTTATCAGTGCGTTTTGTAACATGAAGGGCTGTGCGTATGCACTGACTGATGCATCGTTTCCTTTTTTTATACTGATAGGATAAACACACCTTCCAAAAATAGCCAATTTCTATACAAGGAGAATGCAATAGCAACTCGTGTAATAACAATAGCATATAAAGTAAAGAGTGAGTAAAATGTATAAGTTTCTTCGTTATGCGTTGCCCTGGGTCACAAATATTTACTAGGTAGAAACTGTTTAAGCCCTGCAACTAGTTTTAATGGGAGAACGAAGACAGTTTCAGTATTACTCCAAATGATCCAACCTAGCTGCAGGTACTATATGAAATGTAGCTTACGTCTACTCGTGACCAATCTACAGCAGAACAGGTACAGCTGACAGAGGGAGAGATGAATGGGGAAGTCACAAGTTGAATTAGAGTTCAGTCTGGTTAACACCTGCTGAGTGTTGCCCTTATGAGAGATGATGCTTGAAACGATATTTGAACAATGTTGGGACAAATCAGGAACATAATTCTCGTTCAGAATGTGCTATCACAATCAAGGGAACCTTTTAGACCTTCTAGATTGGTATTTATTGTTCGGTAATTCGATGCTGACACAATTCTGATGCAAAAGGGTCCCCTCGACCACTTTTTGATGTTTACCATGTTATGGCATTCATCACATGGTTCTCCTTGTAATCATGCAGTTACATCTCGTTATCAAATGTATTTATACAAAGGCGCTGAAATCCAATACGAACATCACCGGTACCCCTAGGCAGTCGGAGTATACGATTCGGAGATTTGCGCATGTTACCAATAGGCAGCCACTTACTTGCCTTTAGAAAAGTACGCCTAATGATAAGATTTATGAAAGTATTGAAATGTGATTAAATTACTGAAGATTGTAATTCCTTTGACATGACATCGAATGTCATAATGACTATCATACAGTGAGCACAAACCCTTGCCATGGGCGATTAAATAGATCGAATTCAGCAGTAGAAATACCACTAGTTAATACTTTGTCCTTTGGTATTATCAAAATTCTATTTTTTTCTAACCTGTGTTAACCTGTAACATATCTGAGCGAAGAATGCGGCTACTTGAAGTATCATAAAGCTTTTGTTTACTATTAGAGAATCTGTTTCTATAGAGACCTCTATTGAGAACTCTATTGACCTATCCAACACCAAGGTGGCGGAGGTAGGCGATAACAGGTGGCCCCTGAGCACCCATTGTCAATGATGCAAGACGCTGCTATCAAATCACAGACAACAGTCATACACACAAAATAACCCTATATTGATATGTAGATGCATCCACAAACCTATCAAACTGACATCTCAGTTACGTACAGGTATGACAATACGCTTACAATAATTGAATAAATGACTACTGCATAACCTTTTTCTGTATGGTATGACTAATCTTACAAATCAAAAACCTGCTTATTCCCTATGTACTAGAAATGTAGCAATGTAGAATGTGGTTTACATTCTCTACCAGCGCATCCAATCACGTTCACTGACTATTAATCACACCTCAGTCATCCATTGATCACTATCGGGAGGTAGTCAAAGAATTATGGCACCTGTAATACATCCTAGAGTGCCGGTAATCTTGTGAACAAATGAGTCCCATGGTTAAACCCCTGACGTTCTTAAGCTTTAATCCGTACATCCAACCGATCATCACCTCTTGACAGACGTCAGGATGGATTTAATTAACAGTTGGCCTTTCCTGATCCGCTAAAATGAACACAACATAGCCTGACAGAATATCATGCAGTGCACAAATGCATGAGGCGTCACTAAAGGGTTATTGAATAGCTGTAGCATTAGGTACCATCCACAGATATATTAGACATAATCCAAAGCTTCATCAATTATCATTATCTCATGTATTAAGAGCCTTCCTGCATGCACGACCAACACAGATATTATTTGTTAAACTATACTCTTATAAGGGACTTCTAGCAAAACACTTGTTTATAATTATACATTTTTGTATGACGTTAATATCGGTTAGTATGACGCACAAAAGTGCACATGTCATTAGATTTTAGTCTCAAAGCATCATTTACATGGTGAAAAGTGAAGGATGCCTCAATATCGTGTAGAAAAATCAACATTGGAAACAAGAATGAAACAAAGAAAGAAAGTGAGAGTTGATCTTGCAAAAGACTGATAACTCTTGTTTTAGGTCACGCATCTGATCTTTAACGAACGGTCATGGCAATTTTTGAGCGCTTTTTTCATAATTGAAGACGAGGACATTCGACCCTTTAGGCCGCAGTTATAAAGGTTATGTAACAGCTGTGACAACCTCTCCGTTTTCTATGCTCTGTTCTACAGACTCGACCTATAACTTCATAAATAGGGACATTTGATTTTGTCTAATGTCGCTATTCAGTTGTTTAGAGTTAGAGTGGAGCACAATAGGATGCCATTGGGACACATGCATTGTCATTCGCAGCTTCTCTAAAGCTGTTTGTAGTAATATTCCAATGTAACCTTTTGGTAATCAACATAGTTTTCCATGTTAAAAAGCGTCAAAGCAATCATATTAAAGTCATTTTGAGTATGCTGGAATAGGGAAGGCGTGTGTTGACAACTCTTAAATTCCGAGTAAACTTTTGTGATGTAAAGATGGCTTAATAAAACAAATTGAAGTAATGTAATAAGATATTATTTTATCGACATTGAATGTTTCCAGAACAAAAGGTCGGTAGGTCTAGTTCTCTTCGTGGGTAAACCTCAAGCTGGTGTTGGCTAACTCTGTACCAGCATGCACTGGTTGCGTTCACATCTTGCTGTTCGCCAACTGGAAGCTATTCAACAGGTAGCTTCCTCAGTACTTCAGGTCATCCGGCTCATAATAATGTATGGCGGAACAATTTTCCATGGAGTATTCATCGAAGTTGATTGATGTCATGTGAGAAATCATTTGAGATAAAAATTATGATAGATAGTCAAAGTTCTTCCAGGAATCAGAATTCAAAGGGCAGGAGAAATAATTATAAATCAACTCTGAAAGCCGTTTAGACAAAAGGTGATATAGGCCACAACTTTATGAGATACCAATAAACAAAAAGGTTCACATTAATGACATCCTATGTCGTAGATCTTGGCGTTGTTTGGCAGTCTTTGCACGGTATGTCGGCATGCTGTCTTAGTAAGGGGAGCCACTCGTACACCTGCTCTCAGACCTGGAGTTCTCAGAACACCGAGCTACTCATTGTGACGTCAATGTCGGCAGGTCTGACCACTCAGCCCCTACAGGGCCGTCCCGGGCCTGTCATCTCAGCCTCTCAATGCCTCCCAGGTCCCTACCCCCTCCCCTCCCCTGAGAGGCAGGAGCTATTACGTGTGGGAACCTCCCAGCTGCTGGAGGAGGCGGCTAAGGGTTTGTGTATGTAAGGGAGCCAGAGCCGGCATCAAGTCTACTTACATAGAACACCTTTGATCTTCAAGTATGCATTGTACTATTTTGTTTGGAGTTTAGTGCCGACATGCTGACTTTCGCTGTATAATGCTAGAAGTCAGTCATCCTTTTCTGCAGTATTGCTGCAGTATTTGTATAACCATTATTAGGCCTTAATGTTTCTTTTGTTTTTTGTTTTAATACTATTAAGTATAATGTACGGGTCTTGTAAAATCTAAATAAACCTAATCATATTATTCTTATGAAATACCTCATGAAGAACCAACGACCTTCCTTCATAATTATAGAGAGTTATCTCGTTCCTTCATTCAACGTATATGATCCTTCCACTAGAGCTATTACCACCAAAACAAGACACATGACCACAAGACAGCCATGTGAACAACTTAATGAACAGCATTCCTGTAAGACGGATATTAGTAAAGATAAACATTCTTGTGTATATACATTGGTAGCATTGGGAGTAGACATCTGTGACAATGAAGTGTTAGTCCTCCTGGATCATCCATAATTGATCTTGTTCAACATTGGCGGCGTCCCAATGGAAGATTGCTGGTAGACCCTGAGTTTCCATTCTTTCCAATCATTGCCGTTTGTATTTAGCTTTAATTTTCTACTGGTAAATGTTCCAGTAAAAATCATAAATGTATCATCTAGCATTAGTGGTCTGGTTAAGACCTTGGTATTATGCGACACCTGTGTGGTGTAGAGAAAATGATTTGCGGATTAATATGGAAAAACAGAAACGATGTTATCTACAAGACCTGAAACAACTAAAAACTGATGTAATAACAACGTTATGGAAGCAGGTAGGCCTACATGAAACTAGTATTACATAAATGTTATGTAGATACCAACGGAAGATAGATTCTAGTAATATTATTGTTTCGTATGTTTGTTTCGTTGATATTTAATCGATGTATCTCGACATGAAAAGCGCTGTAAATTGATGATGAAAACGTCAACAAGTTTCCCACTGTGGTTTCCTTGAGTTATTTAAGGCATCATTTGAAGCCACCTATGTGGCTTCCCTCAGAGAAAGGGTTTTAACAACACTGTTACATTGCCGTTCGTTATATTTAATGGGATCTTATAAAGAAAAAGGACCTCCGCTATTCCAGTGTAGTGTCAAGGAATTCTGAAATCTTTATCTAAGTTTGTTATCTTAATGACATCATTCAAATGAGTCCACCCCTTGTTTTTTTTTCTGGAGGCTTCCTAAGTACATCACTTTAGTAACACTTACCTGAAATACGTTATAAAAACTATTCTAACTTCACACGCATCTGTTCCCTTATCAAGATATTTTAGACCAGCCGTCCACATAATTGGTGGTCTACTCTTTTTCTTTGCAGCAATTGGTATCTCAAGTGTGTTGTATCTGATGGTGATGTGATGTTATGATTGGGGTGGCAGGAGATAGGAGATCGGGGTCGGTGGCCTTTCCCCTGCCTTGTGTCTTGTGGCCTTGGGAGGGGCCGTGGGGTGGGGCCCGGCCACCCCCTGCCCACCCCGACATTCCTGCCGTATGACCACATAATCAAGTCCGGGTCCCACACGTAGTGAAGTCGCTGATTGAATCGCCGCCAATCACCAGGCCGGAATGACTTATCTCTGCGGACCGGCCCTCGCCGCCTCCACTCGCCACCCTGGGCCTTTGAAGGTCTCCGCCAGAGAGCAAAATACACAGGCGGTATATCATACTATCATTGACGTTGTCTTATAACAAACCTGAACTAAACCACACAGTTTCTACAAATCAATCGGGACCATGGCAACCGAGTAAGTTGACCTGAATTTTGCTGTCCGGTTTACATCGTCATTTTGCATATTCCTAACAACTTTCACTACTTGAAAACTGTCAAGTAAGTACATGAATATATTGTGACACTACTAGTATAGTTATTTAATCACGATGGCAGATAATACAAGAGGGAGAAACAAAAAACTAAACGAAGCGATGACCCGCGATGAAAATGACGTTGCGCCTGGTAACCATGGAGACGCGACCAAAACAAACGATCGGACGGGCGTAATCTCCGACAAAACAAGTAAGAAAACACTTGAACTCGAAGATTTATATAATCTACTACTTGAAAATCGTAAAGAAAATATAGAACTAAAAGCTGAAACTATCGGAAAATTAGGTAAAATTGAATCAGAAATCCAGCGCTGGAATTCTTCGATCGATGACGTCAAGGATGACGTAAAAATCCATGACGAACAAATCAATGTCATTGACGCACGCACGGAAGCATTAGAGGCGACAGTTAATGCTCAAAAAGGATTAATTGACAATCTAAATCATAAAATTCAACAAATTGAAAATGAAAAAAGGAAGAACAACTTGATTGTGCACGGAATTCCTGAGAATGTACTGAACAAGAATGCAGTTGAAAGCCTTTTTCAAGACACAAGATCACAACTGGATACAACTGTCATCGACAACTGTTACAGAGTAGGTCAACGTAAAAATCCAGCTAAAAATGACGCAGCAAACACCACGCCCAGACCAATTCTTATCAGTTTCATAAGATTTTCAGACAAAATTGAAATTCTACGTAACCTAAAAAATCTCAAGGAAATTCAAAAATGGAAAGGAGTAAATGTGTGCGATGATCTATCTCCGGAACAAAGCCGTCTTCGATCAAATCTGAGATCAATTGCTGCATCTGCAAAAAAACAAGGCCTGCAAGCAAGGGTTAGTGGTGATTTCCTTATTATTGATGATAAAAAATACACCTATTCTCAACTAGACAACCTACCACACAACCTAAGCCTTGCTAACTCAAAAACAATTCATTTTGAAAAAGGTATTGCCTTCCAAGGACCAGATTCTTTTTTATCAAACTTCTTTGAGACAAATTTCACCTTTGAAAACAAAATGTTTACTTCAGTGGAACAAGCATTTGCCTTCATCAAGGCATCAAGATGTAATGATCTGCAAGCTAGTGCAACCATCCTTCTCACAAAAGATCCATACAAAATCAAAGAAATCTCCAAAAAAATCAACCAAAATAAGAAGTGGTCAGAAGAAAAAGATCAAATTTTAGGTGAAATTGTTCTCTCAAAATTCGAACAAAATCCTGTGCTTGCCCAACGTCTGATAGACACCAAAAACAAAGACCTATTTGAAGCAACAAAAGATCTTCACTACGGTTGTGGCAAAACTCTTTCACAAATTCATGAGTTAAATGATGAAATTCCCGGGAAAAATATCCTTGGAAAAATCCTGCAAGAAGTACGGTCAAAACTAAAAAATTAGGAAAAATTATAAACCTGGATCCATATTTTCTGTATTAGTTATCATCGTCTACAATAATGGAAATCCTAATCATCACTGACTCAAGAGGCAAAAATCTGGACAAAATCCTTGATGATATGCAAAAAAATGATGAAACGGATTTCTCAAAATTCAATTTCACTGTTTGGATAATTCCAGGTGCAACCATTCAATCAGCATATAAAAAAGTCAAAGACCACATCGAGGAAAATAAATATCTAATGATATACTATATGCTTGGAGTGAACAATCTCTCAAAACTGAAAAATGGAAAGGCACAACCAGTATATTCAGATGTAGGGTCATTAGTAGATGATCTAACAGACTTATATACTGATGTCAAGGCCAGTTTAAACTACTATAGTTATTATGTTATTTTCCCTCAACTGATAGGAATCTTCTATGGGATCTATAACAAAGATGACAAGGACTACGAGTTTCTGCAAAACATTTGCAACGAAGCGATCCCTCATATAAATCAATCCATCATCTCCATCAATGGTGATAATGAAATGCAAACACCAATGCTGCAAGACTCGATATACTACCTAAAAAATGGAAAAAGAACCTGCAAAACCCACAAATTATATGATGGATTGCACCCAAAATATTCCACACTGCAAGAATGGGCAAAACAGATAAAAAAATCGATCAACAAAAACTATTCGCTAATAAAGTTGGTCTGAATATGATGTTTAACTACCCAAGGGGTATTATTCAGATTATTTCAGGCGAATTTTATTAAAATTTTGAATTATAAATGTTTATAATTACATGATATTAATTGTTATTACGATTTCAATTAAATTAATTAATGAATCAACCTACATTGATTCATCCATTCAATCATATCTCTTATATTATGATCACAGAGCAATCAAAATTAATCATATGCTACCAATGTGGTACATAGGGTTTCCTCTTGATCCAGCTCTTGAGAATGATATTTAAGATAATATTACCAATGTGGTACATTTATCCTACCAACATGTGACATGATTGAATTATCGTTACCAATGTGGTACTTGTAAATAAATCTTTGTGAAATGATTTTGAAATTATTTAATCATCTGATTACAGATATGACACTTGATCTTGATTTGAACAATTAGCTTAAGAATCTTTGCTATATGTTTTATTAATTTTAAGGATCATTTGTCTGAAATATCTCTTGAAAACCACAAACATAAAATTCTTTAAAAATATTAACAATAAGCAAAAACCGGTACAGTTTAAAAATTCAAAACCCGCTCTTAATTAATACTAGGATTCAGAAATGAATCATTCAAACATAAACAATTCATTCATTAAAATCATCCTAAATTCATTAATTCATGGAAAAAATTTATCCATACATTTGAAAAATTTTATGAAAAAATGTTTATTCCAAAAAACCAAAGCTAACTTTTTATATAATATTTTAACACTCATACAAACTCTTAAAAACAAAAGGTGATGATTTATCCAACAAAAACAAACCAGGTATACACTTATCTCATCTAAATATTAGAAGTCTCTATAGTAATTTAGATTTATTTAGAATTTTTGTCAAAAACAATGATTTTGCTTATCTAAGTCTGTCAGAAACCTGGCTTCATGACAAAATTTCAAATAATATGGTTAATATTCCAAATTATAATATCATTAGACTTGACAGACAAATCTCAAACAACAAAAATTTATCAACCAAAAAAGGCGGTGGGGTATGTGCATATATTAAAAATGATATAAATTATTTTACTGATGATATTCCTTGCAAAAATATCTCAAATGAAGACATTGAAATACTCTGGATATATATAAAACCTAGAAATCAGAAAAAAATTCTAATTGGAAATATTTATAGACCACCAACGGGAAATATTGATATTTTCTTAAATTACATAAAAGAAAGTTTAAATGAAATTAATTTGATAAATACTAAAACCTTCTTAATGGGTGACTTTAATCTAAACATGTTAGATAAATCAAATAAATACATCAGCAACTTAAACTATATTACAAAATCAGCAGGATTAGAATCACTAATTAATGAACCAACTCGATATTCCATAAACAACAAACCAACCCAAATTGATTATATATTTAGTAACATAGATATTATCAAATCATCTGGTACAGTTAATCTAAATATTAGTGACCATGAAATGGTCTATGCAACAATAAAAAAAAATAAAAATCAAAAAACAAGTAAATCATTTACAGGGAGATCTTATAAAAATTATAATATTAATAACTTAGAAGATTATTTAAATCAAGTAAATTGGAATGAATATTATAATTTACAAGATGTTAACAATGCTTGGCACTTCATAAAAAATAAAATCCTATATTTCTTAGATAAAAACTGTCCATTAAAAAATATGACTATTAAAAAAACTAATGAACCATGGATAACTAATGAACTACTTGAGTTAATTTATGACAAAGACAAACTACTTAAAAAAGCAAAAAATCCGGTTCAAAATTAGATTTCATCAACGCAAAAATTGCAAGAAACAAAACAAAATCTATAACAAATCAAGCCAAAAAAAACTATATTTTAAATCAACTAGAAACAAATCAAAATGATTCTAAAAAATTTTGGAGAAACTTAAATGATCTGCTACCAAATTCAGAAAAAAATAACCATATCAATATAATTGATGAAAATGGAAAGCAAATTGAACCTGAAAATGTTGCTTTATATATAAATAAATATTTCTCTTCCATTGGTCCTACTCTTGCAGAAAAACATAGTTTAGCCTGGTCTACAAATACTAATAAATGTAAATCAAATTTTCAATTTGAAAAAATATCAGAATTAGATGTACTAAAACATATTAAAAAAATTGATATTAGCAAATCATCTGCAATTGATAACATCTCATCAAAAATTATCAAAGAATCATTTATACTATTAATACCACAAATAACATATTTATTTAACCTATCTCTAACTACATGTATATTTCCAGACGAATGGAAATCAGCTAAAATATCACCAATTCCAAAACAAGGTGATTTAAATAATGTTAGTAATTACAGACCAATTTCTTTATTACCAATTCCAGGTAAAATACTAGAATCATTAATTCATGAAAATCTCTCAAACTATTTTGAAAAAAATAAATTACTTGATCCAAATCAAGGTGGTTTTAGAAAAAATAAAAGTACCACTGCAACAACATCTGAACTTTTAGATGATATTTATAACAACATATCAAATAACGAGGTAACAAAAGCTGTATTTATTGATTTTAAAAAAGCTTTTGATTCAATTAATCATAACATTATTCTTGAAAAACTAAAACTACTAGGTATTAGTATCACATCTATTGGTTGGTTTGAGAACTATCTATCAAATAGATATCAAAGAACATATGCAAATAACATTCTATCAAATTCATGTAAGGTTACTTGTGGTGTACCACAAGGCTCAATTCTAGGACCACTTTTATTTTTAGTATTTATTAATGACTTAAATTTGTCACTCAAACACTGTAAACATAAACTATATGCAGATGATGCTGTCATATATTATAGTAACAAATCATCATCACTATGTGAAGAATATCTTCAATTTGATTTTGATAATTTAATAAATTGGTGTGACAAAAATTCAATAAGCATAAATGCTGAAAAAAGCAAAACAATGATTTTTGGAACGCCACAAAAGTTAATAAATGAAGTAAAAATTAAAATTAATTTTAGAAATAATTATCTTGAACAAGTTCAACACTACAAATATCTAGGTATTTTCTTAGATGAAACGCTAAATTTTCAAAAACATATAAATTATCTTACAAGCATTATTTCATATAAATCATTTATGCTCACAAAAATTAGAAAATATATGACTACAAAAGCATCTATAATTTTATATAAAAGCATGATTCAACCATATTTTGATTACAGTGATATATTTTATATGACGGCAAATCAAACACTTGTTGAAAAACTAAATAATCTGCAAAAAAGATGTTTGAGAAATTGCCTACCATATAATAAGAAATATCAAAAAGAAGAATTACATAAACTAACCAATGTTAATACACTAGAAGACAGAACAAATGCACACCTTCTTAAAATGATGTATAAAAGATCAGAAAATGAAATTTACATTGATAATAGACCTAGAGAACTAAGATGTACAGATGGAATTTTATTACAAACAGATTTTCCAAGAATTGATTTCTGTAAAAAAAGTGTTAAATTCAGAGGATCAACTCTTTGGAATAACTTACAATCAGAAATAAGAAACATTGAAAATTTTGAATCTTTCAAATATTGGGTAAAAAAAGATTTAAAATCAAAATTATGCATGTAAATATTATAATATCATTACATCTCATTATTTTTCACAAAAAAAAAAAAAAATAAAAAATAAAACTTACCTAAATTAAATTACGTTTATTAATTGAAAATATTAAAATCAAATCATTTTCATTTAATTAAACATCAAAATATAAAAATGTTATTTAAGAATGTTAATGTTAAAACATATAGATTTTCTTTAGTTAACTAGACTTAAGAAATTTACATTTTGTACAATTTCCAACGGTTATCTTGATGTAAGCCACTCTGGCGTGAAAGGAAGATCGGGAAAACCACATATCCCGATTTGATGTCAGATTAAAAAAGCGAAATAAAAAAAAAAAAAAAAAAATTATGGCAGACATAGTTTTTATGGGTTACATATCCCTCCATAAGCAGATACGTGAGTAAATCAATGATATACTGCAAAATAGATAATTGAGTTGAGACTTTTATTTCCCCACTGAAACACTACATGGTGGTTATATGGCCGCCAGCAGGAGTTATAGGGGTTTATAACCCCCTCTCAGCCAGAGGGGGTTATAGTCACAAATATAACTCCCGCGGGAGTTATTGAAATATAACTCCCTCTGGCATTAATTTGCAAATTTCAATCATCAAAATAACACACTTAAACTTTAATTTCTCCTATTAGTGGTGAAATAAAATAAAGAACACCCTCCAGGGAGTCATTTGAGAACCAGTAACCCCCGTGAAGCCCCAGGAAGCCCTTGGCCTACGGCCGCGGGCTTCCTGGGGCTTCACGGGGGTTACTGCTTCTCAAATAACTCCCTGGCGGGTGTTCTTATTATAGTATCTGCCGGACGAACTACTTGATTATCGACCGACACAAAGCATTCATTGATAATTTTTAAAACATTGCTCAGTGTTGATTATACTCCTATGATGCCCTTTGTAGGCATTGCAACTCTCATATATACACATCTATAGAAACGACCGCCGCACCACTGACTCTTGCAGTATATGAAATTGATAAACACATCCAGATGCACAAGGAGAGTGGTAGGAGGGTGGGTACAAACGACTTGTCATTGTACATATTGTCATCCAGGAGGGCCTTGTCCCAAGCGGTGATCCCGTAAGGCGGGGATTAACGGCTGACACAGCTCTGGGCTCTAATAATCCGTCCACTAAGCCCCAAAGACGGATGTGTTTTTCTGGTGGCACCACGGAGATGGATGGGCGGTTAACACGGTCGGCGGGGGTGGCCGTATAAGTGGTGAGTAAACACCCACGGCGGGATAGAGTGGTTAGGGCCAAAGGGTCTCCGGGGTAAAGATAAATGGGGCTGGAGTCTAGGTACCACTTTCACACCATTGGTATATAAAAACTATAATTGCTGAGGTTTTATATATATACGCTTAGAACAACACCCAGACACCATGTGTCCTCAGAGGATTAAAGCTGTTATGTTAAAACAGATAATCAAAATAGACAAAGGTGTTTCGGCTATTATACAGTGTTATGTCATGTTTCTATGGGCGCTAAGACCTTCAAATACCTAAACATTGACTTCCTGAAGTAGTTCCTACAAAATACATAGAACTTCTTTAACTACCCGTCCTGTCGACTTTAAGTAGTTTTGAAGGTTCACAGCTGTCGACTGTGGACCTAAATACTCGGAGATTACTTGCAAACTGACGGGGTAGGCGAGGGGAAGTTGGTCAGTTAACGGCTCTGGGGTCCTGCCCCAGGCAAGCCACCTTTATTGACCGGCGAGATGAGATCACGGACAAGAAAGACTATTTAGCGGCCAGAGGCGGCAGGCCGCCAATGGTGAGAGGAGGTAATAAAGGTCGGGCCAAACCGATTGTGACACGTGGCTACGTCGGGAATCGGAGGCGATTTGGTGACAATACTCGGGTGGCCGGGCCCTCACGCCCGGCCGCCCTCCGCCCACCACCCCTATTTCTATCGGCCCATCGCCCCGGCCCTGCTCGTCTTTCATCTGGTCGGGCTGGTAAAGTCTGGATTCCGTCTGCCCGCGCCCTCCCGCTGATAGATTCAGTTGTCCCTTTGGTCCGTGCCCGTCACCCTGGCCCCATCCCTTTCACCTCTAAATCTGATATGCGCCACGCGGCGGCGCTCTCAATCAGCCTCGCTGTGGACACAGACGCTAGCCGACGGCGCCGCCATCTTGCCTTCGAAAGTCGGCCCCCAGGTGGCAGGACAAGGGACGCATGCGCAGTGAATTTGTCGGCAGAGACTTGATTCCTCACGCCGGATGCGTCGGCCACTTGGATGCATTGCGGCTGGCTGCCCGTCCACGTTATTGGACTCGGCTTTTTCACTTCCGAGTGACGACTTAGGTAAACTCCGAGGTAAAGACGTCACCGGGAAAAGGTGGTAGGGACTACCGTTAACTGGGCAGTTTTTAAGTTGTTGGGAAAGTAAAGATGGACCCATATTGTTCATGTTTACCTGTAAAAGCAGTGTTATAAAGTTAGGATGTAAGGGATAGCCAGTTTTTCAAACTAACAACCAGGAGTAAAATTCCAGCACTTCCCGACGACACCTGATGTGAAGTACAACCAGTTTCATCGACCAAAAAGAGCCCCAAATTAAACCCTACCGGCCCGACCCTTACTTTGCAGATACTTCCCAGGTAGTATTCCCTCAATGTTCATATTGAACAGAGTGTGTACATAATGCCCCCTGAACAATGTAAGCAACAAGATTCAAAATCACGTTTTCATATACTACTCATGCAGGCTATGGTGCACACGTCGCTTGTTTATATATTAAAATATACGCAATACCATTCATATTATTTGAATATTATGATAATTCCTAAATTGTCTTGTATAGGCTATAGTTCTTAATGTTTCGAAAATGATATCGCTAGAATAATTCACAAAGTATAAGCATATTGTATAAGCGACGTTGCGTGTGTACCTTTGCAGGCGAAAAGCTGTGAATCCCCATTTCAATACACTACTTACATCATCACAAATTGTCTGGTTTATATCTTAGTAAATTCACATGGTATTGTCACGTGAGTAGTGGAGCCTGTTGAGGCGAGGTCGCGCGTATTCATAAGCACTGCCAAATGAGCAACGTCATGTGTACACAGTGTACAATGTACGCCAAAAGCATCAAATTCCCAATGACTTATTGTATGTGCTAATCATTTCATCATAATTGTCGCGCATACAACAAACTGTATCCACCCGATCTAGTCGTGCATATAGGCCTAATGAGGCATGTGAACGCGACGTCGCGCGTATAGGCATCTTCTGCCAAAGGGCATGTTCCTGATGTAAGTTAATCCCGTGACCTGAGTCGATGTCGAGAAATTGCCACACACATCTCCTGTCGCATGCAAAGCTGCATATCGAATTGATAAAATTCTCTACAATTATAAAAATGGAAAGTGTCTAGTATAGAAATAATAATGGGGTAGCCACTTAATCATCTCCATAATTATATCGCCCCTTTGCACATCTATTAGTAGTGTGATGATGCTAATTAAAGAGAGGTATACCGCTTTTGTTGTCACTTTATAATAAATCATGTACATTTAGACCACAACACGCCTGAACCTAAGAGGCCTAAAAATCAAAAGAAGTTACCATTTTTTCCTACTACGTTTTTTAATGTTTTTCCTGTAGTACAGGAGTTGCTCTTTCAAAAAAGCCAATGTTCTCAAAAATTCGTCTGCAGATGTGGAAGGAACAGTTGGTTTCCATGGCAACCGTCAACAAAATTAGACTATTCTGAAATTAACCTTCTTTAAGTCATATCTTTCCTGATATGCAAGGTAGAAACACAAGTGAGGTGTCAAATTGACACATTCTATCAGCTCTATCAGATAATGGAATGAAATTGGTTGTCTTGGTTACTTAGTTGCCATGGTAACTGAAAATATACTCTGAATTGACCATAATTCCAGGTTACCTTCTTTTTCAGTTACCATAGCAACCACAAATATCAGTCTTTCAAAGAACAACATGCTTCACCTGAAGGGTATACATTTCTACTTTATGAAACAGGGCATTGATGTGAGAATATCTGTTGGAACATAGTGATTAGCTGGTTTCCATGGAAACCGAATGAAAATTCAGCTTTTTTGAGATAAACATCATTTTGGCCATATTTTCCTTGATAAGCAATGTAGAGACACAATTTTTATCTCAAATCAAGGCATTCATAGAGTTCTATAGTACAAAAGATTGAAATTGGTTGCCTTGGTTACCTGGTTGTCATGGTAACCAAAAATATCATAAAAATTGACCAAGAATACTGTTTTCCTCTTGTATTTGTTACCATAGCAACCATATTTAAAGGTATTACAAAATGCAACCAATCTTATCTGAAGTAAGTACATCTATACTTATCAAAATGAGGAGGCCTGATTATGGAATGAACAAAGAACATAAGAAAAATCTGGTTTCCATGGAAACCAATCAAAATTATGACATTTTGAAATCAACAGTATTTCTGGCATATCTCTGTCACTATGCGAGATAGAAAGTCAAATGACACCTCAATTTGAAGGGTTTCTAGAGTTCTGTTGGACAGTCTATTGGAATTGGTTGCTTTTGTTATCCTGTTGCCATGGTAACCATATAATCTTTTCAAAATTGACCATAATCTTAATTGTATTCAATATCTATGTTACCATAGCAACCATAAAATATTACTTAAACAAAGCAAATCCACCTGACCAGAATGTTATACCTCTGACTCGTGAAATGAGCTGGCATACTTAATGATCCAGCCCATGGAACATAACAAATAGCAGGTTTCCATAGAAACCAACTGAAAATTGTGTTTTTTTGAAATTCATGTTATTTTAATCATATCTCTCTTAATATGCAAGATAGAAATACAATTAGCACCTCAAATCGAAGCATTCTTAGAGATCTATGGGATGGGAGATTGAATTTGGTTAATTTGTTTACCTGGTTGCCATGGTTACCAAAAACATCTTCAAAATCTACCATATTTTGGATTTCTCTTCATTTATTGTTACCATAGCAACCATACTTAAAGCCATAGAAAATCACATTTTTACCTCATTTGATTATATGTATCTACACTTTATAATCAGGCAAGCTCTAGTTTGGTCCAACTTTAAATATGGTTGCTATGGTAACAAAAATGGAAGGAAATGAGAAATTTTGGTCAATTTTGGTCAAATTTCAAGAGGTTTTTCGGTTACCATGGCAACCAGATAAACAAGGTATCCAAATTCAATCTCCCATCCCATAGATGTCTAAGAAGGCTTCGATTTGAGATGTTAATTGTATTTCTAACTTGCATATCCAGAAAGATATGGCCAAAACAACGTGAATGTCAAGGTCAATTCATTTTCAATCGGTTTCCATAGAAACCAACTTTTCTCCATGTTTTGTGCCCAATCTTTTATCCGGGCATTTCATTTCATGTAATGGAGACATATATCATGTATATGAGGTAGGTGGTGTTTTTTCATAACTATATTTTCTGGTTGCTATGGTAACAGGAACAGAAAAAGTAATTGAACTTACAGTCAATTTTAATATATCATTTGGTTACCATGGTTACCAAGAAACAAAAACTACCAATTGTAATTAACTATTCTATAGAACTCTAGAAACCCTTCAAATAGAGGTGTCATTCGTCTTTCTATCTCGCATAATAAAGGAGATATGGCTAAAATTGTGTCATTTTAAAAGAAGGCATGATTTTGCTTAGTTTCCATAGAAACAGGCTGTGTACTATGTTCTATGTCCACTGTTTCAACAGAGTACCTCGTTTCATAAAGAACAATTGTTTAAGCTTCATATAAGGTAAACTGTGCTTTGTTTCACCTTTAAATATTGTTTCTATGGCAACCACAAATGAAAGAGAAGCCAGCATTTATGCTCAATTTTGTGGATGTTTTTGGTAACCATGGCAACCAGGTAAACAAATTAGCCAAATTCAATCTCCCATCCCATAGATCTCTAAGAATGCTTCGATTTGAGATGCTAATTGTATTTCTATCTTGCATATCAAGAGAGATATGACTAAAATAACATGAATTTATAAAAACACGATTTTCAGTTGGTTTCTATGGAAACCTGCTATTTGTTATGTTCCATGGGCTGGATCATTAAGTATGCCAGCTCATTTCATGAGTCAGAGGTATAACATTCTGGTCAGGTGGATTTGCTTTGTTTAAGTAATATTTTATGGTTGCTATGGTAACATAGATATAGAAAACAATTGAGATTAAGGTCAATTTTGAAAAGCGCATGTGGTTACCATGGCAGCAGGATAACAAAAACAACCAATTTCAATAGACTGTCCAATAGAACTCTAGAAACCCTTCAAATTGAGGTGTCATTTGACTTTCTATCTCGCATAGTGACAGAGATATGCCAGAAATACTGTTGATTTCAAAATGTCATAATTTTGATTGGTTTCCATGGAAACCAGATTTTTCTTATGTTCTTTGTTCATTCCATTATCAGGCCTCCTCATTTGGATAAGTATAGATGTACTTGCTTCAGTTAAGATAGGTTGCATTTTGTAACACCTTTAAATATGGTTGCTATGGTAACAAATACAAGAGAAAAACAGTATTCTTGGTCAATTTTTATGATATTTTTGGTTACCATGACAACCAGGTAACCAAGGCAACCAATTTCAATCTTTTGTACTATAGAACTCTATGAATGCCTTGATTTGAGATAAAAATTGTGTCTCTACCTTGCTTATCAAGGAAAATATGGCCAAAATGATGTTTATCTCAAAAAAGCTGAATTTTCATTCGGTTTCCATGGAAACCAGCCAATCACTATATTCCAAACAGATATTCTCACATCAATGCCCTGTTTCATAAAGTAGAAATGTATACCCTTCAGGTGAAGCTTGTTGTTTTTTGAAAGACTGATATTTGTGGTTGCTATGGTAACTGAAAAAGAAGGTAACCTGGAATTATGGTCAATTCAGAGTATATTTTCAGTTACCATGGCAACTAAGTAACCAAGACAACCAATTTCATTCCATTATCTGATAGAGCTGATAGAATGTGTCAATTTGACACCTCACTTGTGTTTCTACCTTGCATATCAGGAAAGATATGACTTAAAGAAGGTTAATTTCAGAATAGTCTAATTTTGTTGACGGTTGCCATGGAAACCAACGGTTCCTTCCACATCTGCAGACGAATTTTTGAGAACATTGGCTTTTTTGAAAGAGCAACTCCTGTACTACAGGAAAAGTATAAAAAAACGTAGTAGGAAAAAATGGTAACTTCATCGACAGTTTAGCTGCCAGTGTGTTATGGCCTAATTGTACATATCATCATGTAGCGCGTTATATATTGGCTGGCGTTATCAGCCTACAGGATCTTAAATTTGTTTTTTCTTTTTTGTTTGTAAATTCCTCCTGTATCCTTGGCTAGTATATATATATAAACGTTTAGTTGCTCGAATGCCCATGCACTGGGTGTGGTCGCACAGGACAAAGCCTAGCATTGCGCAGTGCCAGACTGCGGGCGGTACTCCAACACATTAAACATCCATGTAAACTTTAAAATTCAATTGGCTTTTATGGTATTGTCACGATTTTAATTTGGTCAAGAACAGAAATTTCTCTCCCTGTCGATATACACCATATATTCATTCCTTCTCTAAAACGTCTTTATGTGTACGGGTACCTCTGAAAGATCATTGTACACGTTCATGCATGGCTGAAACAGCTCCATGATGTGTTTACTTTCCCCTATCAGAGGTCTGATTAATACCGCTCACGGGAACACAGGACAATCATCCAATGTGAATGGGGGACAAAGGCAGTGGACAATATGCCTGCGTCGGGCTTATATCCCTGCAATAACCGGCCTGCAGAGCCGGCCCTCTGATCTGTGGGCGGGGTGGTCCCCGGGGGCACGGGGCACCAGTCGCCAGGTAGTAATGTTACCAGTTCCCCTACTAGCAGAGAAGGCGGGAGGTCATTGTAGGGTAGCAGCTACAAAGGACGACTACTACCAAATCATTGTCGGAGTATGGGGTTAGGGGATGGATGATGTTAGGTTGTGGAATATTGAAGAAAGGAGTAGTATGAAATGGAAGCGCTTTATATATTGGTTGGCGTTACCAGCCTTCAGGGTCTTAAATTTACATTTTTTCCCTTTTTTATGTAACTTGTGTCCATGGGTGGTTTATAGTGACTAATACGAAAGTTTGACTGCCAATGCTCAGCGACCATCGACAGTTTAGTTTTAGAAAGGACTCATTAAATTGAATTAAACCGTGCCAGTTAAGTGCATTTGGAAACCTAATGCTCATTCATTGTGGTCTGTATATGCTGTTGAGTGCAATGTTCGTACATTTACTAACACCAAATATGTTATACCATATAGCCCTCGCTTTTATAGTATCGACTATAGAAGCCATCCAAAAAAGAAACTTGCGTGTTGCATATTTCACTTGGGCTCCATTACGGTTGATTGAAGAGATTTGTATGCTGTACTGCACCACAGGTATCCATGTTGGTCCCACCTACTACAAGTTTCGCCTCAGAGAGCACTTGTAGTCTAGGGTTATAGAAAATTTGAGCAGCCGTGGCCTATCCCTACAAAGTCACCTGTTTCATTGAACTGGCTTCTACTTTTGGGCAATTTCGAAGCACATAACATTTTATGTATCGGTTTTGACTGCTATGTCACGGAAACATGCATACAAGGAGACAATGCTTACTGGAGCATGGAAACGGACAACCTTCAAATTGACAAAACCTAGCATGCTGAACTGGCTGTAACCCTACAAATACATCGACATAGACATACTTCTGCACGCGTATGAGCGAATATATATATATATATATGAGGGTTTTAGCACGTGTATGGTAATTGATTGACATTTCACTGTCTCTTGTAGTTAAGTCAATGAATTAAAGAGGATAATCAGGACAAACTCAACTCTCACGGAAAACATACTCCCAGACTTATATTAGTGGAGCATAAGTCATAGGCTGTAAGTCAAGTAAAATAAGTGTCAAGGGGTTATGGCTCTAGGCGGTACCTGTATGTTCGCGGGCTTTTGTCCAAGAATTCGGATGCAAACAAGGACTGGAAGGGGCGGAGGGTACTACAAACGATAGGTCACTGCGATAAATATGATAAGATAATTCGATAATTCATTATGCGGGAAAATGGGGAACTACATACCTGACTGGGATATAGAACTACTCAATAGGCCTACCTGGCCTCCGACAAGTCCCTCCCTTTTGTACCTCCTCCCTCCTCCTCCACCCCCGCCCCTCCCAAACGAGATCTAATGAAGACAAATGTGACCATGGCCCATGTAATCGTCCATTCTGTCTGAAACCCCCCTGCGTCTGGAGTATCGTTTAAATTGCCGGCAGCCAATTCTGCGAGACTTGTCTGCTTTTACTGTGACGCGGAGTACTTTAAGTGGACGACAGGGAGCAGACTGCTGTCTCCGATCACGTCAGGCTTCATCAGATAATCTGATGCGAAATTCATTGTTGTTTGTCTCTGATACGGCATGGGCCGTCAGAGGAGAGCCATGAACTTTACCGACTGAGTCGACGGGAAGTTTCCTCGGGATGACAACAAATGCACGGCCATTAATATTTGTTAAACAAGTTCGAAGTCAGGGGGAAGGAGGGTAATTAGGGCTACCTTGAAATATTCAAGGAGAGAGACATGGCAGGCGTTGCGTCAGATTTATGTAGTTTAAAGGTTTGCAAATGGAAATAGCTGCTCTCATGCGCACACGGGTGACAATATGTCAATGGATGTATAGGTAAAAGTAATTATTACGAGAAAATGTACCACAGCCTTGTCAATGTGATAAACTTGGAGAAGTTAAAAGCAGGCATACCTACACCCCTACTGACGTCTATAAATGGTGAGTTATGACTATATGACAACCCACAGAGCCCTATCCGCTATACGGCTACACGGGTGTTGCATACAAGCCGATTGAATAATACATAAACGGCAGATTTCAAAGACCCTCCACGGCGCGCCCGGAGGGGACGACGTCGGGCACCGCGCGCCTTATTTCATCAGTCTCAGCGAACAAGACGGGGCCTTCAAAGGAAACTCATACAGGGTTTGGGTAGGTAATCCCTGCTGTCTGCTTGAAGAAAGGGATTAAAGTGACTGGTCCCATCTGACTTGGGGGAGTTTGTTCAGCCTGCATACAGTATGATCGCATTAGGTGGAGGATGGAGGTTGTAGCAGCCCTGTTACAGGTATTTCACTTTAATGCGGATCGAAATAAACTTCAACGGTGTTAATCTGTTCGACTTATATCGATTCATATCACCAATTTATTTATCTCCAAAAGTTTTACATCACTTTTAGGTTGCAATACAATGATACAGCACAAAATTTTACTTTATCTTCTTTTCGATAAAATTTGATATTATATTTTCTTGTAAACACATTATTATCAGATGCTATTGATGACTACAATTCCTGTGTCTTTAGAAACATTTCTCAAAAACCTACAACACAAAAAAGATGATTAAGTAGCTAATGTCACATAGATAGGAATCTGGATTAGGTAAATCTAACCTATATACTTCTAGACAAAATTAAGGTGTTTTAAGGGTAAAACGTACGGAAAATGTACGGAAAAGATGCAAACGAATTGCTCTATAGTACCGTAAATTAGCCGACAGTTTTCAGGAACACGGCTGCCTACTTACGGAAAATCTGCACTTCTCCCGTATGTGTATCGCATATTTTTACACGTACAATTATTCTAACTTGAGTAATTCGGTAATAGACTGCAGGCCTTTCGTTGCTAGCATGCCACAAACAATGATACAGTCCTCTTGTTAGTGATTATGGAATGCCGTCTGTCTAATCAATCGCTTAGGTAAGAGTCAATCAAGGTCAGAACCCGGGCGTGGCCAATCGATCCGGGCAGATTGGTGCACAAATCTCACGTGTACATTTTATTTCTGTTATATCAATTTAAGTTAGAGCCGACTCAGACAGGACGAAGGAGGTCCGTAACGAGTTGTCAGACCATCTACTGTTCCATTTTGTGTACTTTGTTCAAAGATGTACCTATAGAACCCAATTTACAACTACAATTCAGGGTAGTTTAATTAATGCAAATACTGACAACTTTTGGTCGAATAAATTTAGACTACTTTTGGACCTCTATAGTCAAGATGATGTAGTTTTACAATGACATCACATAACAGCTTTATCCATTGAAATGGGTTCATCATACATTCTTTACTTTAAAAATGGTGATTCAAAATGGCAACCATTGCAAGAGCAATGGCAATCAAAGAAGCAGTAGCTTTATAGTAAACTGTGCTAGTTGTGAGAAACATCAAACATGCTCCAAGTGATCAACAACATTCATGTAGTTTGCATTGCCAATAAGCGGCGCAGCAACTATAATTATTGTTGTTTCATGTTATAAAGCTAGGCCACCTTAAACTCGCCTCTGTCTTCTTAGGCAAATAGTTTGTAAATTTGGTCTTACATATCATGACTTAGTAATACCAGGAAGCACTTTGATAATCCTAATATATAGGATCTTAACTCTAAGTTAGAGATATACGGAATATGACGGAGTTACACTTATGAACAATATGCTTTGCCTTCCGGAAAGACATGAACCAAACGTAAGCATACTGAAATGTATCCGAATCCTATTATATTAGACCCTTTTATCTGATGAAATGCAGATAATGTATATTCTGTGATGTAAGGATATCCTCCTCTTAATCACCGAGAAAGGCCATTGACTGATTTCCCTCTACTCTGTGCGCTTAGATCCCTCCATTCCACACTAAAAGTAGCCTTCAGTAGTGGTTGACTCTCTGTTCACGCCGTGCATACTTTGCCGTGGGTGAAAAACCACAAGAGGACAAAGAGTGGCGGCCATACAGCTGGCTTTATTTCCGTTAGCCTGCTGCCTACGCCTTTCCCAGGCATCTCACACAGCCAATTATGTCATATAGCGGATATTAAAAGTCAGAAATGAGGATCTGCTTCTGTTTCAGCAGTGGCACACTCTAAAAGTCATATTTTTAGTCCCCGTGTTTAGATGCTATCATCTCGGTAAGTTGGATTTCACGTGTTAGGAGTACATATAAGGTGTATGTAACATGTCATTATTCTCAGCCTGCAGCTGCTTTAGGTCAGGGCATTTGCGGCCGCGGACAGTAATGTAGAACTACACACGCATCCCAAAACGAGAAAACTATTGCTTTATAAGTTATAATTGAAAACTGAATTTATTATGTACATGTAGGCCTAATACTATTTTGAAAGACGAGCAAGGAAGAAATCTTTTTAGTACCCGTCAATGATTTTATTGATTTGTCGTTATCTGAGCCATTGCATAGACCCTATCTGAAGGTCAATTTGGCCTATTTATCTATAGCGGCCATATCATATATATGACGAAATGTAATTAAATTGTGTAGCGATACCTAAATCAATTTATTTATTTCGGAGAGGCGTGACATCATCGCCCCCATTTCCATCGCTACGGCGATTTGTTGTATCATCGCTATATAAATTGCCAGGCCGAAACCATTGATCATTCGCGTTCCATCCACCACACTGACCACATAGCAGCAGAATTTTAAACTTTAGATTTGATGTATGCAGGAAGGATTAAAATAAATGTTATTGATTAATGTCCAAATCAATTTACCTTGTTGTTATCCTGTTGTTAATCATCTCTAGTTAATCCAGCCGCAACGTAAATAAAAAATATTCATGAAAGCATCTACAAGTGAGTAAGTACAGAAAGAATAAAATACAATGATACATGATAAATCCTAGACCTAAGTTCAGAGGGTAGCGGTTTCATGAACGGTAGGTTGAGAGGTGGTGTGAAAGGCTGAGGCGTGGCCCCGGGAGGGGTAGCTGACGGGAGGAGGGTGACCTCACACAGTCCTCTAACAGCTTCTGAGTAGATCAACCCTGGACCTTGGCGGCACAAGGCCCGGCATGCGAGCCCCATAATAGCCGATAACCGGATATCCACTGATGGGCCCTTGAATTGAATCCCGGCCACGACCGTGCCCTTCTCCACGCCAGTATGTCTAGAGAAAGTGAGAAGGAAGGCATGTCCACGCATCTCCCATCTAGTGACATACGGGTTGGACGAAGGGTCTGAAATAACTGGCTGTAAAACAGTTCAGGGTTTGGTTGGGAGGCCAACTGAGTATGAACTGTAAATCTACTTATGTTAAAAGATACGATGATCCTCTAACCTTCCTATAAATTCTGATGTACTTAACGCAGAATCAGAACCGGGAATGTTACCAGATTAGTCACTAATGACCCTCGGCTGACCGGTGATGACCATCGGTGGCCGGAGTGTGGGCATATCGACCTAAGGGGATAACCCTCTAACCCCTTTACCCCACTCCCTATGCTGGAATGCCTGTCCTCCCCTTCTCCCAGCGAGACTGCGGCACTACCAAAAAGCCATTATGTCGGGCGGGCTGACCCCTTCGCGGCTTGCAAACCCATTTATCGCCATAGCCCCGGAAAATTGATGGATGGAGATGGTCCCCGCCCTGCCCGACCAACATATTTACCGCAATTGTTATCACTAACACGTAGGGCGCTGGGGAGAGGGAGGGTAGCTGCCTGTTGTTATCGCTCGCCGTCCTAAAACAATCAAAGAAGATGGAGGAAACCCAGGAGAATACTCAGTATACACTGACGCCCTGATGGGCCAGATAGGAGGCAACACAAAGCTTTGTGGCTGCAGAAAAAGGCCTGTGAACGCAACAGCAGTATGAACGTATGTCTCTTTTCATTTCTCGGGCGAAGAGCAAGAGAAAATAAAAAGAAATGACCGTTAATGCTTTCTTCTCTTAATGCGGACTGTTGTTAATGTATTTCAGTAAAAGGTATGTGAACGCTCGTTTTCCTATGGGGGATGAAAGACCATGAGATCATCTCTAGTATTTACGTTTTCTTCCTTAAAGCCAAAAATAGTTTTCATAATCATGGATGGCTTGGTATCAAAAGGTATATTCATCTATGTAAAACAACTACATGAAAAACTTACAATGTAAGATGTGGATCTGAATTTAAAAAAAAAGCTAAACAGAAAAGTAATGAAAACTTGGGAATGGTGAGCTCAAGTATAATACTATGCTGAAGATCAGTCGACAAAAATATCTCTATTAAAAAGTAGCTCCCTTATAAAATAACATACAAAATGTTTAGTTCTAAATATGAAAAATACCCAGCCACAGGTTAGATTAGTGAAAAGAAATTTGCTGCTGAATCATTAATCGTTAATGAAGAGATTAATTAAATGCTATTGGGGAAGATCTTCCATTAAAATAAGTGTCTCTACCACCGAAGCACAATGTTCGATAAATTGCAAATACATATAAAAGTAAATACAACTTCTCTGTGGAATCACACATCTTTTTTTATGCAATACGACGGAAAGCCATTCTTAGTAGTTGCGCTGCATGGAATAGATATAAAACACGGATATATTTAAACAAAGAACGTGTTTCCAATACCAATACTAATTAATCTCGAAGGTATTTCTCATATTCAACGTTTGCTTAGTATGGATATCATATCAATTACTCAAGGTAACTGCTTTGATTCCCTTGAAGTGTTAGGTGCCTCTCCTAATACGTTAAACCCCTCCGAGACCTACCCTTTACCACGCATCACCCCGCCATCATCCATCAGCAACGTCCTTGAAGTACTAATGAAATGCGACACAGGTCCTTAAATGTGTCCGGGAAAGGCTAAACACCTATGAATTATGGACAGCTAATAGGTCTATTGTCTGAGGAGGTGCGGCACGGCCTGCATGGTTACAGCCTTGTTTCCTAAAGGTGTCGTCCCCTACTATAATCCGATTATAGTAGAGCTGATGCCCTGGCTGATTCCTGGGTAATTTGTTTTGGAGACTTTCATATCATTTGACTTCAGTATATCATCAAAGTTCCAGTGAAATACATAACCATCCAAATGTGATCCTGGAAGGATTTCTGGTAGGAAGATCTGACGATAACATTAGTTCTTTTTTCTTTTTTTTGGATATTTTATTTATACTGGGATAAACAATTTGGCCAAATGTAGGCCATTTTTTGTTGTGCCCCAGTTACATTTAGACAAGGGGTTCTATAATTATTATATTTGAAAAGCAGCCAGATGAACAGTGATAGTATGGTATGTAATCATACAGATCAAAGTTATACAAAGAATTTGAAATAATTAAATACAGTGATCCAGTACATATTTTATGAGTTGACTAAAGTTTCAAATAACTATTTTAAGGAAGATAATTGTTTATTTTTTCGATATATGACGTTTAGAGTGCTCTGATCGTCTGCTAATTAAGCATTTAATGGAAAGAATTCAAGAGATTGTCGTCTAAAGATTCCCTCTACAGACTTGAAGCATTAAAACAAACCTAAGCCAGACACCTTACTAATTTCAAGGACGTGAATCAATAGGTAGTGGAAATAACTAAAATACTTCGAACAGATGGAAGAAGGAGGTTAACCTCATCTCAATGAGCAACTATATAAAACCGTGAGGTGAAAATGAGACCTTAGCCTTGCATACTTCCGTCTTGAGTAAGACCAATTACACTGCACGTAATTGCTTAGACTGAGATGCAAGGATGGAAAGAATCCAGTCTTACAGCTATCCGCTCTCTAACTCCTTCCGACAAAAATACCCTTTAAGGCAAGGGTAATTAGAATTAAGGGTTTTATTGCCGAAAAGGGTAGCTCAGTTGTAATAAGCCTGTTATTAGGGTTAGGACTGCCTCAAGGCTTCAGCCCTTGAGCAGCTCAGGCAGAACCTTGGAGCACCAGACGAGCAGCTCGGGGAAGGCCATTTAGCCACCGACCAGCTTCCAGAAAGATTCCCATCACTTTCTAAAATAATCCCCGAACTTGCTCCATCTGTGCGGGCTCTTTCTAGAGCTTCTAAGACTAATAACCAAGCAGTCTTCCGATGTGATCCTCCAACTTTCTATTTCAATCACTATTAACCTAAAAAGAACTGCCAGTTGCCCAGACTACAAGGTCCGGGCCGTAGCCTACATCATACAGTTACGCTGTTTGTTGCACTGTCTCTTTAGAATGATGATGTTAATAGCATGAGGGAATGTTGAATATAGCCAAAACCACTTTTATTCACAAAGAGACAAACCCTAAACCAAACTTAATTTCGAGCCCATAATAAGAACACAAACGATCAAGGTCGACTGTAAGCTCATGTCTTTTACGATACTATTTCATGCGACCTATTAATGCTATTGCAATAAAGAAAATCCAGACACGCAAAGTACATAACACACAATCTCATCTGGCCACACAAACTCTTGACGCATTCGCCACGGTATTTCCAAAGTTACGACTCGGCCTCCAGAGCTGGCGACCAGCTAGTGATTGTGAACTCTCCTGGGAAAGGTAGAGGGCTTAACGTTAGTAACAGGGACTCGCCCCTCGGTGGGCCCCCGCCATCCCCTACTAACTGGTCGGTAGTCAGAGGGACTAGCGATCAGCACATGCCATGACAGATGGCAAGACGCACAGGGATCAATCCGGGTTCTCCCGGCTTATTGACGTCACCGGTCACGTGATCACCCAATGAGTAGCCGGAAGTGTGTGGCTGGCTCATTCAGTGATACCAGACCTTATTGTCTTTTAAAATCGATCTGTGGTCCGCAAAGATGCGTCTACCTATGTCTCCAGCCTCATTAGTAGAGGTCGTAACTAAAACATCAAGGAAGTAAACTGATTAGACATATTAACACATGCATACTTTGTAATTGTAGAGAAAGGCAGGGATAGGATTTGATTATGTAACCGTAGGGTTAGATTATACGTATATGGCAAGCCGAGTGGGTAAACTTTGATAAACACTGTTTATTGCTTGATAAACACTGTTTTTCACTTGATAAACAGTGTTTATCGCCTGATAAACAGTGTTTATAAAAAATAACTGTGCTTATCGCTTGATTACAGAGATAATTTTGATAAACAGTGTTTATCGACTGATAAACAGTGTTTTTCACTTGATAAACACTGTTTATCAAAGTTTACTGTGATTTCAAGTGATAATCACAGTTAATTTTGATAAACAGTGTTTATCACTTGATAAACAGTGTTTATCATTGAGAAACACTGTTTATCAAAATAAACTTTGATATCAAGTGATGAATGAAGAAAAATGTGATAAACACTGTTTATCAGGTGATCAACACTGTTTTTCAAATTAAGAACATTTTTCAAATTTCAATTTTTACTGAGACACCATATCATTCTCCCAGCAGATATGCCAAGTAGTTATAGATTCCTGTCATAGGATTCATACCTCAACGGGTCACATATAGAATTGTTATACATCATTTGAAAAGTCTTGCAATTTTCTTTCGAATGATACATAGGATGTAAGGTTACATGCCATATTCTCAGAGGAAATCAACCAAATGCAAAATCAGCAGCATCAAAATCGGTATGTGGAAAATGGCCTTAACTTGTCTACTCAACAGTTTTTGAAGCCTGAAGGGGCACTGACACTGCCAATTGCCGTTGTAAAGGCAGGAAGTGATTGTCATGGTGATGAATATGTTTAAGTTGTAATGGGTAGCAGACAATATAATTATGACTCTCAATTTTTACCTAACTAGGAATCATACACAAATGGCTAACCAGCTTTGTAACATTGTTCCCATGATGGTATCTCAATAGTAATGTGCAACTAGATGTTTGAGCAGGAAATAATGTGATATCACATGATAAGCATAGTTTATTATGATAAACAGTGTTTATCAGTTGATAAACAGTGTTTATCAACTGATAAACAGTGCTTATTGAATGTTTATCCTGTAATCGAGAGATAAGCACAGTTAATTTTGATAAACAGTGTTTATCAATTGAAAAACACTGTTTATCAAGTGAAAAACACTGTTTATCAAGTGAAAACACCTTTTATCAAGTGAAAAACACTGTTTATCAAAATAAAGTGTGCTTATCAGCTGATTACAGAGTTAATTTTGATAAACACTGTTTATCAGTTGATAAACACTGTTTTTCAAAATTAACTCTGTAATCAGCTGATAAGCACACTTTATTTAGATAAACACTGTTTATCCAGCGATAAACACTGTTTTTCAATTGATAAACAGTGTTTATCACTTGAAAAACAGTGTTTATCAAAGTTTGCCCATTCGGCTTGCCATATACGTAGCTTTATTTTAGCTTTTAGATTTATTGGCACAGGTCTACCGCTTTTACTGTGTGTATCATTGGTCTAGGGGTTTCTTTCCATAACTTTTATATCAGAAAGTCTGAGTTTCCATAGTTCGGAACTTTGAGTTGATGTAGCCTCAGTAGCCTCCCCTTATAAGGTATTCATACATGAATCCAACCTCAAGTTAAAACCTTCATCTCCAGATAGTTAATCTGTATCTTGCTAAGTGTGTGGTAAGCCCTGAAAAGTATAATGGATAAAAGGGTTTCTTATGATGATTCTTACGAAGCACTAAAAGCTAGTAAGACGACGGGAGCCCCAATAATCGCATATTGGACCATGGGTTTAAATGCACTAAGAAGTGTCCGTGGCCCTCATCCTATGCCTCCATGGACGGGCTTAGTGCGAATTTGAACATGGGACACATTTGTTTCCTCTGCTCACTTTAGCCTAAAGCGCTACACTGTGGTTCCTACACACCATCATCCTCCAACCACCCATGCTAACATACCCGGCACAGATAGGGGACACCAGGGCGTGCTGACGACGTCTTCCTCCAGAAGGTAAACGGAAATTAGTCGTCGGGGCCGTGCCCGGAGTGGCCCACTGGAGACACATACGTCTAGCCCCGGCCCACTGCCTTCATTCCTCCCGAGGGAAAATACACTTAGAGTATACATCTCTGCATGTTTCCAACCCCACGTCATACTCTACTGATAGACCACCCGAAAACTATAATGCGTGTTTAGGTCGGCCAATGTAGCTATTTTAGGAAATATGGATATCCCACGGGACATATATACGTTACAAACAAGTCAAAGAATAATCTGTGTATGTCAAGTAACAGAAGGGGAGGAGCGGGGTTAAAATCAATCTACTTATGGAGAGTAGCAAGAATTTGAAATCATGGTTGTAATTATATTCATAAAGTACCCATCTAACCGATCCAGGGAGGCACGGTGCATTCATGCACACTCCAAAATATAAGTTCCATCGGATGATTGTAGTTAAGGTAAACAGGGATGTTTTGCAGTATGTCTTTGAGGAATAAAGAGGATTTATGTGAAGATACATTTCGCACCAATCACGCCTTTTCCTCGCCCCTTACACCTCCCCTCGGGTACACGCAACGTCCGATGAGGACAGGGGTCTGTCAGGCCGAGCTGGGGGAGGCCGAGAAAAACGTCTTCTTCAGTTTTTTGTTATTTTCCCTCCTTCTCTCTCATCATCCCTCTGTGAAAAGCCCTCTCCGTTTAGCGCCATTTTGAACTTGCCACTTTGAAGTGCATTCAAGTGTCTCTAAGGGGGCGAACCGAAATACAGGATCGGAGTACGCCCCCTCGTGAGAGAATGATAAACGTTACTGCGGGTCGTCCTGGATGATACACTGGAGAAGACAAACACCATTCAAAAACAGTTTTAAATCACACTAAATTTTATCGCGGCCATCGAGGAAGTGCAATGGTTAATCTAGAGAGGATTGTTTTGGTCCTTGCAGGAATCTACTTGATTTGTGAGGTCAGGCCTTTGAGTAAAGACTTAGTGACCATGTAGAAACGACATTTAGTCCCTCGTTTGAACCCCCAGAGGATACAGATAGGGCTTTTTAGGGGGCCCCGTAAAGTACAACTAACTCTATTTAGTCTGGGTTAAATGGGGGTAGTCTCGGAGACGGGTGGACTGGGTGAGGGTGGTTTGTCTTTTTAACAGGCCGACGGTTTGAGGTGGTAGGCTAGGGAAAGAGAGAGGGTTAGGGGAGTGCAATAAGGGGTGGGGTAGGAGGAGGAAAGGGGTAATAACACCAAGCGCACTATTCTGAACTATCCACACGGCCAACGACTGAAGGGAAGCGAGAAAAAGTCGAGACGATCGATTGGGCGTGTCATCAACGATCAGTAAATACGGCTGCGGGGTTTCAGTCTGGACGTGGCTGGTGGTCGGGCAAACAGGGGTCTGTAGGGCCCATTGTGTGGGGGCAGGGCCAGCCGGTGTCCCACTCTAACCCCAGTAGACATTTCCAGCACCCAGTGTCCCACTCTAACCCCAGCAGATAATCCAAGCACCCGGTATCCAACTCTAACCGCAGCAGACACTCCCACCACCCATTGTCCCACTCTAACCCCAACAGACACTCCCACCATCCAGTGTCCCACTCTAACCCCAGCAGACACTTCCAGTTCCTGGTGATCCACTCTAACCCCAACAGACACTCCTAACACCTAGTGGACCACTCTAAACCCAGCAGACACTCCCAGCACCCGATGTCCCACTCTAACCCCAGCAGACACTCCCAGCACCCTGTGTCCCACTCTAACCCCAGCAGACACTCCCAGCACCCTGTGTCCCACTCTAACCCCAGCAGACACTCCCAGCACCTGGTGTCCCACTGTAACCCCAGCAGACACTTCCATCACCCAGTGTCCCACTCAACCCGAAAAGACACTTCCATCACCCGATGTCCCACTCTAACCCCAACATACACTCCCACCACCTGGTGTCCCACTCTGACCCCAGCAGACACTCCCACCACTGCATGTTCCACTCTAACCCCAGCAGACACTCCCAACACCCAGTGTCCCACACTAACCCCAGCAGACACTCCCACCACCCAGTGTCCCACTCTAACCCCAGCAGACACTTCCCGCATGTGGTGTCCCACTCTAACCCCAACACCCACTCCCAGCACTTGGTGTCCACTCTAACCCCAGCAGACACTCCCAGCACCACCACTCACCCTGGAGTACAGGGGTCCTGCACGTGGCGCCTTAGTCGGCCAGTAGGGTGTCATGACGTGTGGGGCAGGAGGAAGGATAGGGTTTCTCATCACGGGCAACCCTTGTGATTAATACGAACAAGATGCACTTCAGCATGCAAGTTATTTAATGTGTCGCGAATGCAATGTTGTTGTAATTCTACATTTTAAACGGTATTTCCTTTCAATACGTCAAATGATAAATATGAGCGAATTAATAAGAACAATGAAACGAAATCTTATTGACTTAACCAAGTGACTACTTAGGGTATGAACACAGGTAGTTAATTGAGATCTAAGGAGCGGATTATGACGATTAGTCCAAGGATAAGGGTTGCTGCTGTAGGTCGGGGTCGGGGATGGGGGAGGGATACCACACGCCTGCCAATACCCTGTATGGCCACCATTGCTTCCCATATCAAAGAAAGTGGTATGAATAATACATCGGCCACCGTGCTATGATGACAAATGGGCTGTCGGCCGGTGATTGTGATAGATTGGCATAGTTTTTTTTCCGGTCAGAAATTATACAACGTCCCCATGTACACGCCATAGGGTTCTCCGGTAAATCAAATAAGCATCGACTAAGGACACAGGATAGAGACGAGTTTTTATTCAAATCGCAGGATTAGGAAAAAGTTTTAGAATAGATAATACTGTTTTGCAATGTAAGCTCTAACTCAGGAATGAATAGAAGCTAGTCATTTGCGATATGTATATTTCTGTATCCTGTAATTTTCTATCGCTAGTACTGAAACCCAATCGAAGGTTAATTCAGGCTTATGAAATAAAAAGCATGATTAGCACTTTGTTGACACATCTGCTCATTAATAGCAATAGTCCATGTGTGGATTTTTCTCGGTGAGACCTAATTCACTTGTCGATGCATATGTTCGTACCTTACATCAAGGCTTTACCCAACAATATCAGGCAACATGCTTATAGTTCTGCTATGTCTGGAAATATTAAGCATACTTTTTGTACTGCTGTACCATTTGACTTATGAAATATTCACATTTTTTTTATAGCGAGTACTAGTTGTGTACTTCACGAAGTCTATGGTTCAAGGCCAAATTCTAAGAGATGCATTGTCCTTTCGCATAGTTCTCTACCAAATCTTCAAACAGTCAACTAGAGGGCCCTACCAGTGTCGATTCTTTCGCCTCACAGTAAATCGGCAACTTGGAAGGAATGGGGCCCTTTTTCTTTTATTTGAGTACCGTAGTTTTTTTTGTTTTTTTTAGAGAATAAGCCTATTATATATGTGCAGATAAAGCCGCTGGTTGGAAACTATTTTAATAATTTTGCCTCAGTTCAAAAACCTATTCAAAAGTCAAGTTCATTCGCAATTCTTGTCATCACTTTACAATGTACATATATATGCAGAAGGCTCTCTCTTGAATGTTTGGTCTTTTTGTTTGGTCTGTATTAACCAAGTCACAACCATAGGAAAGACACATGGAAGAGATGATAGTGAAATCATATTCATCCTTCTGCGAATGCATCATAAAGTCAATACGTCAGCTGTCAACGTGATCGAAACTTTCTGAGATGTATGCATACTGATTGGAAGCTACCTATCCTCCCTAGAAAAGAGTTGACTGGATATATTCTTCTAGTAAAGAGCTTCACTTTGTTTTATTGTGTCTTTTGGTTGCGTGTTGAATATGAATATGAATGTTCTGCCGTACCAAATGGTTGGCCTAACATGATATTGTAGTCAGCGCTATAATTATAACATGCTATGAACAACAGTAACATTCACTCGAACACTCGACTTGCTAAACCTTATGTCCTACTGAATGCAGTTTGCTACGGTGTAAATATTTTTTCCCATACTCTCATATTATTGCTGATAAATTCTATTTTGATGGTATATTCCCTTGTACGCAAGAGGAGGACCATAATTCTATTTTTGATCTTGTTACAGGATAATAAAGTTAGATTGTAAGTTAAAACAAAAAACAAAAAACACGAAAGTACATGTATTGCTTGTCTTCCTATGAAATATTGATCGATTTAAGTTATTCTCGCCTGCTTTGCAGAAGGCAAATAACTTCTAATACAATACCAGTTTCGCTACCTCGTGAATGTCAGTTTGCATACTATTGTTTCGGCGGCACTATAAGCCTGACGGTCACACGATGAGCATGGCCACGTTTTAACTTTGGGGCCTTCGATTTAGTATATGTACGCAACTTTTCGAAAACCACAGACCCCCACCCTACTTGGGAAAAGCACGCATTGGATATGTAATAGAAGGTACCCACATTTTCAAAAATAATCAGAACCCCCCTTCCCCCGTTGATGCGTACGTACTTGATGGAAGGTCCCTTTTAGTATACTACTTGCCATTCTGCATTCTCTTAGCCTGCTGGAATGTCTACTTTGTGTATACTACTTTGCCGTTTTCTGTTCTAACCCGGCCACAGGTTTACGGAGATTATCGACAGGCTGTGGACGGACAGAGCACGTGTTTACACCACAGGGCGTGCTCGTGTTATAAACCAGGTATTTAGGTCAACGCTGGTCGGTTTCTTAAGGGTCGTTATTACCGTCTTTACCGTGACCCCAGAAGGTGAACACCGCCATCGACACCCAGGAGCACGCAGGAGAAGAACGACTTTGACACCTCTTCCAGCCCTTGCGATTGCGTCTTCTGGGTTACCACACAAAGGGGTATTATTTAAAAAGATCAAGTTTTTTGACCGTTGTTAATTCTCTCTGAGCTGCTCTTAAGGCCGGGAGCAGCTCCTCGGGCCAGATTTGAGCAGCTCAGGCCTGTGGCGTGTTTGTGAGAGTCGGTGTTAGTTGTGGAGGATTAGCGAAACGTAAGGATAATGAGCGCCCCCTGATCATAACTAGAGGTACCAGGTGTTCGATGGAGGTGTTTGTATGTTGAACTTACCTGGATGTTTGGCCGGTGTCGGTTAGCATGACATCCGTTTAGGCGCTGGACCAACAGGTGCTAGGACAAGGAGGTCGAGGGACGTTCCCGTCGCAGTTGACACTGTTTCACTAATGACTCCTCTGTATCCAGGGGAGATTTCGTTGTAAGGAGTTATTGCCTGAGTTTTTTGCGGCTCAGGGTTAGTCAGGTACATAAAAAACGTTGTTGTGAACTCTCGGCGGTCGCTGGTTTGTCCCCAACTTAAAGGTCGGCCGCCTCCTTATAAGGGTACTCCGGGCGACGCCACGGCAGCCGTCGACAGTGGTTAACGTTGTGCTGCCGGTGATCTGGGCAGTGCTCGTCGACAACACTGTTCTTGCCGTGCTCAGTGGAGCCCCGTGAGGTGCTCGGCGCTTTACCTCCGCCTGCTGCAGGCCGAGTTACTCGGAGTGCAGGTATCACTCGGCCGGCCAGGTGCTCTGTGCACTAAACACTGAGGAGGCCGTGCTCACCTCGCCACTAGAGCCCGGCGCGTCACGTGCGTCCTCTAAGTAGGCGCTGGGCCTTGTTACCCGGCGTCGTGGAGCGGCGGGAAACCCGGCCACTGTCCCACTACGGCCGTTTTCGGCGTCGGCGCGAGCACTGCGACTACTGGCTGCTACCCGATCGAGGCACGGCGCACCTCGCCCCTTACGTCAGTCTGGGCCGGGCCTGTGGGCAGCCCGCCACTGGCCGCCCGTCCGTCAGGTTGTCAGTGGGCGCTCACTCCCTCACCAGGCTCGTGTTAGCCGCCTGTGTCATCGCCGGGCGCTGTCCGTCTGGCGCGGCCCAGCTGGAGGCAGTAGTAGTGTGAGGTAGGCCAGGCCTCCAGTACATCTGCCCGCCGCCCCCCGCCACTCACAACAGGCGCCGGCCCAGTGTTTGAACAGGCCGCCCGTGCAGTCCCCTGACCCTCACCTCCACCCACCTTTACCTCCAGGCCCAACCCCTCCAGGTCGGCCCCGTCCAGGGTTACCGATAATAACCCCCTATACTTTACGCTCGGAAACCTATACGCATGTACACTAAAATTCTGTATTTGTGGACTAGGCTCAGGAGATGGGGTGATTCAGTGTATGGTTCTGTGTCTGACTTTGTGCAACCTCCCGGATCGACGGCCAGATATTTATAGTTGACGGTGTATGTTCCCATCCAGGGGCCGAGCGCAAGAAGTCGCAGTGGTCATGTGGCAGAACTAACAGATAATATCAAGCGTCCCCGGCGGGCCCTGACCGGCCTCCTGGGTCGGGAAGAGCGTGTGACGGGTAAATATACTGGGGAAGGGGAAGGGTATCATTGATGTAATTGCGCCAAGACAAATATCACAAGTCAAAGTATGAGCCTATTATTCGGCGGTAAAGGGCTCTACAATGAATGCCATTATATGATCAGTCGATGAACAATAAATTGGAGGGAGCCCAATGGCGTCTCCACCGTGACAAAAAAGAAGAGCAATGGGGATGTCAAAGATTGGACGGAAAGCAGCAAGGCTTTCCTGTAGCGAAGCGTCGTCAGTGCCAGTAATTAGTCAAAGAAGCGCTCGGCAGGGCGCGGAACGGCAAATCGGAAAGGGGGGGATTACTCAACGTGTTAAAAGGTTTCACTGTTGGCAAAAGGTCAGCAACTGAAGCCGCCAAAACAAATCGACGGCTGAAGCCGACTACGCTGAGCCGGGAAGCCGATAAGAGGTACTACATGTCCCCGGGTGGGGCATGTCAGCCCTCACCCCCTGGAGGGACACACCTGGAGGAGAGAGGAGGATTCTCCCTCTTGCACGTGCGACTCTTGACGTGCACCGCTGATTACTATTTAAAAAGACGACGGACGGCTTATGTCGAGGGGCCAAGTCTCATGTACAATTCATATGGGATCGGGAAAGTGGTTTTCTCTCTTGAGTCTTTTGCACAGTATAATTTTCCAAGATGTTCACCTTTCATATGGCACTAATCTTTCTTTTCCTTTTTTCTGCATACGAATGACACTTCAGTATTAATAAAATTATGATTAGTAAAACACAGTATACATTTTCTTTTCATTAAAAAAACCTACCGTAGTGCTCATAAAAAAGCTACTGTAGTGGACGTGTAACAAAAGGGTACCGGTGTTAAAATGGATGAAATTATTCACATAAACACGTGTATTTCATATAGAAAAAGAGTTAAATGTATTGATGATTGTTGCTGACATGCACATCCATGTACACGGCAATTCACTGCTAAATAATCATGTGTTTAGATTCGAAATTTGCATATACGTCGATTTGATGTGCAAGTTATATTGCAATCATGTGCAAGTAGGGTTACAAATGATCGATGCTACCCATACATTAAGCAATTAACTTGAAACCCGCGATACACGGTAGCGGTAGTCAGGCAGGGGGATGTATGCACGCAAATGATCAATGGCTATTTAGAATATGAATCTAACATGTTATTCTGAAATTCTCACTCCACTTTCAGTTCTTATGAAGCAAATAATGTTAGCCTCTAAATCCATCATTTTGCATAAACTAGTTTCTAGGCAGTTATGTTCATTTGTCGCAATTCTGCCCGTTTTTAATGTGTTAATGTCACACTACATTAGAATGCGCCTTTTCTCTTCAGAAACACAGTCTTTTTCAAACTAGGAGTGCTGACCACAGTATAATATGGTATGGCGAATCCCCCCCCCCCCCCCATTAGCTCCCAGCATACACTATGTCAATCAGTACCAGCAAAGAATAGCGACGTTAATTACGGTGGTATAAGTAGATAATCCCTGTTGATTGAGTTCTCATACGTAACGGTATCCGTGATCCATGGCCAACCTTACATGACCACATGTCGTGGATATTTATAAGCGCTACATTATAGAGCTAGCAACTTAATGTCGATGTAATTATGATGCGACCTATTGAGGGAACATTAAATAAAGTGACAGCCAGTACATTGCAGACAGTATTTGTCACTTGTCAAATATATCGAGAAAAATAGTATCATATATGCCTGTTTAATCTGAGGGGTTAAGAAAGAGTTTAATTACATGTTTGATGGTTGTCTGGGCATTAACTTGACAGGTGAAACCCCAAGAAGGAGTGATAAACCTTCGATAATCCATTATAACGTTTTTGAATTCTCTCTAAATCCCGGACTGTCGTCAGTTGTAGGTACTCACATAAAACACAAACAAGAGACTTGACATCAATCAGAAACCGGAATTAATCACCTCGCTTGTCAGATAAGTGCATGTTCCTGCATGGTAGAACAGAGCGGCCTGTGCTCCCAGTGGGCCCACTAGCTGTTTATGCCTTTAATAAGTCTCACTTCCACTTTGAGTCAGCGTTTTAGCTGTTTATCTGTTTTTCAGCAACTACAGCTTCAATGTCCCCTAAAAAGATTAATCTGAAAAAATCGTGCTAGGATCAGATTGAAAGTAAACACTTTTAAGGCTCGCAGAGTCCCGTGAAATGTTTATCTTGGTGCTACCCATGGGCTCGTTCCTGGACGCGAACCCCCTCAGGTGGTTTCTACAAGCCCTCATCGCCAGGTGAGGTATTACAGGGAAAGCTGTAAGGTTCACACTGAATGTCGCAGGTTGGAGGTGGGATCCATCGGAGTGGTATTGAAAGAGGCAGTTTTTGTGTGTGAGGAACATGAGATATTTTCCCGGCCGACCTGGGGCTCCCAGCGCCCCCTGGCTCGGTGATGAGTGCATTCACAAGGTGCACAAAAGGTGCGTCTCAATGGAAACACTCTCGACAGTGGGCTTTTCAAAGTGTATGTCACCCTGCCGCCTATCGTTGATACGTAATGAACATGCGACGCTCTAACAATGATCGAGCGACGGCTCGGAGCGGAACGAACTCCATATGGCCGACCGCGAAGTACAAGCCGATTACTTATGCTTTGTATGCTCGCTGATTAATTCCCAAAGCAGGAACACGTCTAAATCAAACGCGTTGGTTGCAACTCGCACCATGAATGTTAGTTTATTGCTTACGAACCGTGCCGCTATCATAAAAGCAGTTGCGCAGCTGTTTTCGCAAACCATCCACCATTAAATGAACATTCATTTGTCGCCGGCGTGATAAACGAGCTGGATTTATTGTCGCGGAACCAAGGGGGTGCAGAGGGGAGGGGACTGTCACTGAAATTACACAAAATGACAGTTAAAAAGACGAAACAAATTAATGGCGGCACGTGGACGGGGATAGTATTTGTGGGGTTCCGGGTGTCCTGGTGGTTGAAACTAACGCCTGTGTGCGGAGCGTGCGTTCTCTGACACAAGAGACCTTCAGTGACGTTATTTGAGAGGTCTTTTTTCATATTAATTTTTTGTTCTTTTAAAACGGTACGCGTGAACACTGCAAATATGACGCAAGGGGAGCCCCTTTAACTTGTGGCATATTTACACAAGTTAAAAATGTGACAGGTAACTATTGCCCCCATCAAACCAAGGAAAGCAAGAAGTATGCATATACCCTGTTTCACGTGTTAACTCAGGTTTATCAATTGCAATGCTGCACGAGAAAGTGTTATATTGGACAGAAACATGGCAATAGAAAGTTTTATCTTGGACAGAAGCATGGCAATTGAATATTGAAATTTTTTTTAAGATATCAATTGTCTGTCCTCAGCGCTGACTCCCATAACGGAAAACACATCTATAACCTTCCTCATCTATTTGACTTAAGGCCAGACACTAACCTAGACTGCTGAGGGAATAGATAGCTGTCTTTGACACTCCTGTGTGCTGATAGAATTGGAGATTTAAAATTTAGTCCCATTAGTTGGCCGCCACCCAGTCTGGTCCAATCGAGTCAAATGTAATAGCTCTCTCAAGGCGGTGATCCACGTTGCGACAAATATGGAACCGACAATGGACCGACATGAAAATCGGTCCGAAATCGGTTGAAAAAAGTTGTCGGTTCGATGTCGGTTCAGAATCGGTTGGAAATCGGTACGTGGATCATGTCAGCCGATTTTTTTTCTGACCGATTTCTGAACCGACAAAAAAGATAGAAATTTTTTGGAAAAGTTTTCAACCGATTTCCAACCGATTTTGGACCGACAAATTATTAAACGTGTTTAATAATTTTGGACCGATTTCAAACCGACGGGTGACCGATTGACTGACCGACAAGCTTTTTGTCGGTCTTCCAAGTGTTTATCGCAACATGGATCATGATAAATCGGGTTAATTTCGAACCGATATATTGTACCAAACCGACAAATATCTCTCAACCAATCAGATTGCAGCTACAAGTCACATGACTGTTTGTTGTCCGTACGCAACCAGCATGGGTCGGAAAGGAAAGTATGTTTGGCCTTCGGAAAAAGAGAACGAATTAATCGGACACTATGAATCAAATACCGCCTTATATAATACCAACGACAGTGACTACCATCTACCCAACATCCGCGAAAAGATTATTCGGGAAATAAGCAAAGAAATCGGTGTCGACTGTAAGTACCTCTATTATCGCCCATCATTGTTATTGATATACTATAGAATTTAGATGTGTCGGCCCATCCTACATGTATTTTGAACCTGTTTCAGCCGATTTATTTGCTTGATCATCATTATGTAGCCAATATAGTTAATCTAATTTGTCGTATTACATATATTTTTTACAGATGCTTTGTGCGATAGTCATCTTAAAAGCTTGAGGACGCAGTACGGGAAATTCCGGAATGAACTCCTGCATCGTAAGAGTGGATCTTCACCTCCACCACCCTTGAAAGGCAGAAAGAAGGTGTTGATGGACAGCCTGGCGTTCTTATCTCCATATATGAAACAACGCGAAAGCAAGTCCACCCTAGAAGAGATCAAACCCAACCAGAAGTCTACCTCAAAGAAAAAAAAAACCAAGCGATATTCGCTACGAGGAAAACCAAAGGTAAAAAAATAAATGTAATGATGAATATGAAATAAAGAATATGAGATATTTAAAAGTTATATTAATATATGACATACTTAAAATAACCAATAAGATATATGAATTGTTTTCAAAATTAAAATAAATGAAATCATAAATATAGTGGAAATGTAGGTAAACCGATTAACTTATTGAAATCGTTCCTAAATCGGCTGGTGTCATTTTTTTATTATTCAAGTAATATTTCTAAACACAGATTATTATGTTATATTACAACATAGTTTAGTAATTAATGAACTGAATGATTAAAAAATGATCTTTTTATTGAGTGTACAAAGCATATAATTTTTTTTTTGTTTCAGCTTTCCGACAGTGAACCTGACCCCCCAGCCGACGAGGAGGAAACACAAGCCGATGAAGAATCGGAGGCTGCCGCAAGCGACACATGCCCGTCTCCATCCCAACCGACAGCAACAGGTGGGGATGATCCACCTTCGCAAGATATAACCGACGATGACGACTGTGAATACAAAGTTCAACCAGAAGAACTCGATACCGATGAGGAGGAATATGAAACAACTGAAGAGGACGATAAAGAATGTGAGATCAACCTTCAAAATTCGCAAAAACTAGACCAAAGTCAAGAAAGTCAAGAACTTTTTCAATGTAGCGGTCAAAGTGAAAGCAGTTCTGTATCCAATGACCCAGTATTAATATCAAACCGATCTTCACAAGTTGTCAATGAATCAGATAAGACGGGAAGCGACGATTCCTTCTCTCAGAGTATTTTAGTCAAACAAAAACCAAAAAGTGATCTCGATGTGTATTACGAAGATTTGAGAGACATTAACGAGGGACCCGAAACCGAACTCACCACCACGGAAAAAATAATGACAACGTTAATGATGTCGGTCATTTCGCCTCTTCCGGACACCAATCTAACCGATCTAGAAGTGTTTGGGCGCGACAAATCACAAGAGTTAAGTGAAGGAAATGGTTCAAAAAGTGAAAGTCACAAATCGGTTTGTACATCGGAGGAGAATCGGTCTGACCCTAAACCTGGGATTTCCAACAACAACGAAACAGACGAGGACAAAATAACCAAAGTCGCGAAAAGAAAGAACAGTTTAGAAGGATCTTCTAAGTTAGATGATGAACTAAAGGTCAAACGCCAGAGACGGAGCGGAAACATATCCTATGAAAACCAGAAAAAAATCGATGCCGAGAAAAAAACAAAGAAGGAAGACCAAACGACACAACCATCATCGTCTTCTGGTGTGCTACAGAAACCGGTACTGCCTCAATATCCGGCAAACAATCCAGAAGAGATAATCTTACTAAACACACAGTTAGATACTCCGGATGAGTCGCCCAAAAGAAAATCAATTTTGAAAAAGCAACAAAACATCGAGGATGACGGAAAAAAGAAACAAAAGTCCACATTGAAAGTAAAAATAACTCCGCCACGTTCAAAAAAACCAAGTGAATCGGCTGGGAAAGTGAAAAAAGTCGTCCCAGTAAAAAAAAAAAAAATACATGATAGTCAAACTCCATCCTCTTCCGACACATCTGGAGGACCATCAGGTGACAGTGCTTTGAAGAAAGTATTAGGTAATACGAAAACAACACCAAAGCCTGTGGTCCTAGACGACGAAGAGGATGACAGCCAACCGACGTTTGTACATCCCAAACGCAAGCTCCCACCACCGGTTAAAATACATCCCCCTGGAGCCCCTATACCCAAGAAAGATGTCAAAGGAGGAAAGAAATCGGCTGCCGCAGAAAAGAAAAAACCATCTCAACGTCAAGTTCCAGACACCAAGGACGAAGAAGATGCCTTGGAGGTAGCCGAGATTAATCGGAATAAGATTTTCCAACAAATGGCTGATGCAATATCATTTGGGGCCATGCAAAACGTTCATAAACAACCAGCTCAACATCCCTCCAATCCTCAATTACCTCCAGCGAAACAAGATATTCTGTGCGACGAGTCAGAAGAGGCAACATGGTGTCGGCTATTACTTATAAAAGTTCGTCGGATGGGAAATGTAAGACAGAGGGACGACTTCATGTCTTATGTAACCGATTTGGCCAACGACGTCATCAGAGAAGAATGGGAAAGACCAGATCGTACTAATCAAGGAGTTGGTTTGAAAATGCCAAAAAATATCCTACCTCTTGCAGCGAACATTCATGAACTTCCAATCGAGAACATGGAGATAGCACCAACGAAAACCATTGTCCAAAAGTCCATTCAAAATGTGGAAAAATCGGCCGAGAAGGAAGCAGTACCTAAAGCTTCAAAAGCGTCGGCTACCACAGTGTCAACCGATAAATCGACCTCTGCTACACCTGCAGCAGACACCGCGATTCAACCCTTAAATCGCACCGATCATGATGGAAATGTGGCACAAAGCTCGGGTGTAAACCCTGAGAGAGGATTTAATCCAAACTTAGGAAACATCGTCAACCAGGTGGCGGACAATGTGTACCAGCGTTTTAGATCCGAAAATCAATCACCGGGTGTAATGCCGTACAGAAATGTAATGATGCGACAGCCACATCCCATGGGTCTAAACCCACAAAGCGATCCGTCGTTCCATCAAGTGCCTCTCACCTCAATGCCCGACAACATGTCGTTAAGGGAGTGGTTGGGAGGATCACCAATATCCAACATGAGACCAGCACCACCAACTGGAATTTATCCAAACGCTGGCCGATTCACTAACTACAACCCACAGAACCTAAATCAACACAACAGTCAACAGTCGCAAATGTAAATTATGGAAAGAAAGAGACCATTTTGTCTTCATCTTAAACTTTTTGTAATAATATTCTTCTTTATATTAGAAATTTTTAAAAATTATGATTGAGACTTAAACAAAACAAAAGTATTTGACAAGGAATAACCGGTACATGGTTAGAGATGTTTTATTTTTTGTTTCTTGCTAAAGTTAAGTTTAAGTTAAGAAGATGGTTCTATATAGCCGATTATCGTACGACAAGATTTCTATATTTCATCGGTTACATCAAACAAATTGTGTTGCAACACGGAAACGATTTCTATATTATGTCGTTTAAATTTTTTTTTTTTTTCTAGTTTACTTTAAGTGTTTGTTTCTGAAGAGAACATTTAACTTCTGTAGATGGCATAATCTTGCCATGGGACCGATCCAGCGTTGCTCACGAAGTACTCTTTGAGTGTGTGTCGAATCGCTTTGTGATATTTTGCTGCATTGCGGATTGAACACTTGACCACAGGCTGTAGAGGTGGATCTTTCCTCCACTCTCCTGGTTGGATCTCGTAGTTGCAGTCTTCGTGGTCCACTGTACCTGGACACATGTAGGCCTTTCCACAACGACGTCGGAGCATGTTGTGTAAAGCAGCTGCTGCGAGTACAACATAGATGATATTATCTGGATCCATGTTAATTTTTGTGTGGAAAACCCTGAATCGGTTGGCTAAGATGCCAAAGGCATTTTCCGACACCCGACGAGCTCTGCTCAAACGATAGTTAAACACTCGCTCGTCGTGCTCCATATTCCGCCTGGAGTATGGTTTCATCAGGTTTCGACCGAGAGGGAACGCATCGTCGGCTACGATGACCATCGGCGTGGACTCATCCGATCCAGGTAGATTCTGGCCTATCGGAACACCAGCTTTGTCGTCTCTGATTTTTATTCCAAGCGAACAATCGCGCCATACCCCTCCGTCTGCTACTCGGCCTTCTGTGCCGATATCGATGTACAGAAACTCGTAGTTAGCGTTCACTAAGGCCATCATAACTACTGAGAATTGGTGTTTGTAGTTATAGTACGTTGATCCTGTATTTGGTGGAGCGATAACTGTGATGTGCTTGCCGTCCAAAGCCCCCAAACAGTTTGGAAAATTCCATCGACAGTTAAATTCGTCCGCAACCTGTTGCCACTCCCAAGGTTCTCGGGGTGTCTGTAAAAAAAAAAAAATTATGTAAAAAATTCGAACGAACCGATTCATATACGATTCAGGTCCGATTTTACAGAACCAAACCGATTTATATGATCTTGGACATTTAGTAATTTTTGATTTAAATATGTGTAATAAGATGTGCACTGGATCATAATTTTAAGATATATCTCAAATGTGAATATCGGTCGATTAGTACGTTAAATAGGTTTAAGTTTAGATGGTTAAACAAATATTTGTATTTGTTTTGTAATACGATAGTTTACTTACCATCATGTATTCATCCTTAAGGACCTCGAAAATGGACCAGCACACATATGGGATGAACCGACCAATCGACTGTCTGCTCAGACGGTATTGCAGCATCAGTTCTGATTGATTGTGTCCTGAAAAACAATAATAATTTGAATTTATTTGTATTTGAGAAAGAAAGGTTATGATTCAGCTTAAACAAATGTTTATTGGTATCAGTAATATCACTTTGATAATTATGTCATTATTTGCTATATATTTTTAAGATCGACCAAAATCGGTTGGAAAAGAAGTATGTTTATTTATCAAAATAAAGATTGTTTATTTTATTTGTGCTTCTTTTGTCTTTATAATTATTTTAATATATACATACCACTTGCAAGAAATCGTAGTGTAGCAGCCAGCTTCTCAGCAGATGAATGAGCTTTTCGCATAGATGTGTTCTGTTTCTCAATCAGAGGCGACACCAACTCCAAAAGATACATGTAGGTTTCTTCATCCATTCGTAGAAGTCGTTTGAACAGAGCTTTGTCATCATCCTAATAAAATAAAATGAACAAATATAAATAATAATAATAAAGCTAATTCCATTAGTATATCGAAAAGTTTAATGTTACAAAAAGAAAAATATATCAACAATGTACATATCAGTAATCAAATATAAATTATAATAATGTAGACAAATTTGTGTCGGATGCATATGGAAAACATAAACATACTCACAAGCGATAACTCCAACTGCAATTTGTAGAACGTATTGCATTCGGGTTTACTTTTCTTCTGAAGGAAAGGAGATACCCAGAATTGGTGGACACGTTTTGGCTTTTTCACATTTCTTTTTTTACGTCCGACATAGTAGATACTATCGTCTGCTATCAGACTGGCAACAGCTGCAACCCACATCGGATCCATGTTGGCTACCTCGATTTCGATTATTTGGGGCTGCACGTTTGGACAAAAAAATGTCGGTCAAGGTCACAGGGGTTCACGTGGATCATGTACTCAAACCAATAATAAACCGATTCTCAACCGATTTCCAACCCGACATCTTTAATTACTTAACCGATTTCGGACCGACAAAAAAGTGTCGGTTCAGAAATCGGTTCGGTCACTAATTTTTTTGTCGGTTTAAAAAAAATCGCAACGTGGATCACCAGCTTGATATGGAAAGCTTGAAGATTTTGATGTTTGAAAGTCAACATCGGTTGATAAGGAAAACCCAAATTGATTGACACAAAATCTTTCCAATTCACACGAGGAGTACCGCTTTCGTTGGTCGATTGCATAACGGTTAAATATTCATCTTGTCAGTTACACCCTCTTCTGTTTGTCAATGAGATTGAACAAGTTTGTCAATAATAATGACAAACAGAAGAGGTTCTGTCTGGTATATATTATATTATATCGATATTCCACTAACTAGTAAACTGATTGTGTTGTGTATGTAGAGGGGCATTGAACAGTCGTATTTCCATTAGTTACATTAATTATGACATGTGTGGACAAAAACTGCGTGAGATTGATTGTAATTTGTTACGTAATACACACACACACGTACATTATATATATATATATATATATATATATATATATATATATATAAAATGAAAGTTACTTCAACACTTCGGTCTAAACATGTTTCAAGTATAATTTGTAATTGCCTCTGAACGACCGATATTCTACATGCTTTCTTCCTGTTTACACACCTCACCTAAAATTTGTGTTGTGGAAATTAGAATTACATATTACACGCATATACAATATTATATTAAGCCAAAATCGACCGGCAGTCAAGAGGAATATTTGAAATGATCAGAATGATAATGCTTTCGTATCCAAACGCAATAACTGACATGATGACTTCCTAGTGAAAGAATACTTTCAGTGCATGATTTAACATTTGGCGGTCCGCTAACCTTTAGTTGTTATCATAATGGACTCATTCAAAGGTTCCACTGAAAGAGTGACTTTCTTTTTTGTCAACCAAATAACAACGTTGGTCGTTGATGCATAGTGTATTGGTTACATGATCCTAATGCATATGTAATATCGATTTACTAATACCTAATGAAACGACTGAGAGATTCAGTGCAAGTAGTGCACGTCACCTGTTTTAAAACCTTATTACTCCCGAATTGTTTCTGTCACATATATAGAAAACTATTTGACTAGGATTCTCGGTAAGACCCATGTTAAAAAATGATGAAGGTACCATTCGAATTGGATGTTATAAAACTGATATTTATCGATGTACTACATAACTGTAAAGCTGTGTCAGTAGAGTATGTTGACAAATAAAGCAGCATGTCACACCTGGTCTTTACTTGTCCCCCATATAACAGGAGGAGGTGTCCTTCAGGCTTAGTTGGACCAATAGATTGCAGCCCCTGGAGGCGGGTCGCTGGAGGCGTAGGGCTGTGCATTGCCCGGTGAGACGAGCCTGTTATTGGCAGTCGGAGCAGTAAAGGAGTCGTTGAGTGAGTAGCTCGCTTCTGATGGAGTCAGTTGTCGATAGACAGCCTTCTGGTCGCTGCAATAGGGCCATGCGAGGAGAGGGGGAGCTCAGCCAGGCGGTAAAACAAGCCGGGGCCCTTATCCCCTACCCCCGGGCTTCTTTTTACGGCCCAGCCCCGTGAAATTATCCCACTAGAGACTGTGTCACTTGGCGGTTGACATTATATATGCCCGCTCCGGCCGGTGGGCGGGGCAGGTGAGGGGGTGCTCCAGGTGTAATATGAGAGCCCCGGGTGAGGCAGACATGTATGGGCTGGTCCTATAGGCCTATAAGGGCCGTCCGCCCTCACATACTCCTGCCTGGCCCTCATTAGTGGGCACTAGGCCTGTCCCGGCCTGTTGTACGAGGGTGTCTGGTGATTGGCGAGTCAGTGCCAGCCGACGAGAGGGGGATCCATTCACTTTGTGTGGGCATCATTACCACTGTGAATGAACGTGTCGGGGTTTGCCACCATCATAAAACATCAGCGCCAAATGCAGTCGCTGAATCAGAAAGGGAAAGTAAAAGCACGCTCTTAACTTGTCTTTACTCTGATAACACCTTCTGAGCATATTCAATTCTTTATTGCGCCGACTCTGTTAACATTTTGGCATGTTGTCAGTCGCTCCAACCTTCAATAAAGGTCGTCCTGAAATGAAGACCCCTTTGTTGACCAATGCCGGTCACACAGGGCGACACGAATCGTAGTGAAATGAGCCAACAGAGAGGCTCTGGACACACATAGAAAAAGCCCATGACTGTCATCCTATATCTTTGTCATCCAAGCAATCTACACGATAACCTTTCGTACAAACTGCTCGCTTATATCAGAAATAACTTGTAATACGATTTTTGTGAAGCATATGACTCAGAGGGTGTTTTACACTGGTCTTAACTATAAGATCAGATTTCCCAAATAAGATATTTGACTTTGATATTTTGGTGTTCCAGTTGAAAGCTACAATGTATAGTTTAGATTAAATAACATAAACATTGGTGTGAAACACGATTTAACTCCGGACAGCAGTTGCATTGTGACTAAACCTTTCCTAAAGATGTGATAGGGTGGTGAAGGTAGAAGGCAATATAAAGAGTATAAATGTGAGGGCAATTTCCAGAGGTAAGGTAACGCGGAAATGGGAATACCATATTGGTGAGCCTCTCAGACTCCATGGGATCTTATGATCCCAACTTTAAGTACACCATAGATCAGAGGTTTAAAGGGATACGAGACATGAAGAGGGAGGGCGTATAGGCTAAAGGTTGCATCAAATGCATTTGAGGGGGCAAATGAGATGTAAACGGGACCCTGACTGGGTATTTATGCCCTCCCTGGAGAACAGGGGGTTTGGGAGCACGTCACCACCCCGACTCCTTAATACCTCCAGGGCAGAGCAGGGCGGTCGGCCCATGACCCCCCGTGACGGTGGACCCTGCATCCAAAGGACATCGCACGAAGTAGGGGACTTTGGGTCGAGGCTAATGCATTTTACATTGACTCGCAATGACCCATGCACATGCATTTCGATCGTTATTTCGCACTTTGTTTACGAGTATAGATGGTCGTACGTTCACTGAAGATCTATGATGGGACGACAACTATAAGCTGGACGGCTTCGATCGAATTATAATTTGCACATTAATTAGCTTACCGCTTTTTATATAGAGTAAAGTATAGCAATTGCTTTTCCTAAATCATCAAAAACGATGGTGATCAGTATCCCGAGGGGATCAATTCAAAAGTACGCCTGTACATATTCACTTGATCGTTAGATATCATCATAGTCAATCAAATGAACACTTCGGTCAACCATGTAGGTATCCTACATAATCGTATGTGATGATAATGTTGAACGGATGCAGTCATAATTCCTTTAACAAAAAAGTGTCATATGAGGTCAGTGCACAGATATCAAGGTAAACCATATTGAACAGGTGTCCATAGCATTATCCGTCACTTGTTTCTCCTCTTTGTCCTCCAATACTTATTTGTCAGTGATGGCATTTCATGGGATACTAGGACCAAATTTGATGACTTTCTCGCGTGACCCAACTTTGGGGCATCCCAAAATGTGTTGGTGGGATGTCAATGGAGAAATGTGTGGGGCCTGAAAGGTTGACTCCTCCTGGTACAATTTGCAGCTTAATGCCCTTCCGGTAGAGTGGGCTGGTATGGGGAGAGGGTTCATTACACTGTGTAAAACAAACCTGCAAGACGATTAGCCTTTTTCGATGAGCCTGAGTCAGGTTGACTAATTCGTGTTCAGTGTTTTATGAGCAGGGTGCTCGTGAAAGGGAGACAAATGGTGTCGTCAACCGACCTGTCATGGCCCACACGATTGACTGTCATCTCTTCTTGGCGTAGATTTTATGCTTACCAAAGCCAACACCTTGTCATTTCGTTTCTCTGAATATCTTGTCAAAAGATGCCAATGCCAAATAAACACAGTCAGAAAGGAAAGAACAATGAAGTATACAGTAACATTTTGTTCTCTAGATGTAATGTTTACAGCTGACTACAAACCTAGCTTATAATAAATTTTGTTAAGGTTTACAATAGGTATAAATTATTATGCACAAGCGCTCGTAAAATCAGTATTATTCTTCGCGCTTTCATATACACATTTATAAACTGTTTCTACTTTTCCTATGCGGAAAGATAGAGATAGCAAAACTCTTGTTCCTACTCGCGATAAGCAAATCGAAAGCGAAATACAGGACGTATAGTAATGTAGTGTTTTAAGCAGGATAGCGCTCAGGGTGATGTAGTACTCGGAGCGGGGCATTGTCCTTTCAAGACGGCCACTTCACCTATGGTCTGCTAATGATCATTCACCTCTGTAGATGCTAACGTAACAACACTTTTATGTTCGAGGTTAATATTTACTAAAGGTAGGTGTGTCCTGGATATAAAGGTAGCAGTGCCTCTATAACCGTCAAGAGGTTATCGGGGAAGAGCCATGAAAGTGATTCACTACCTTATTAACATAAAACCGATGTACCTTTGAACCAAGTTGGGTCAGAATAAACCCCAATACCCAGAAACCCTGGACTTTGGAAGGAACAACACTTTCTATACCAGGGATCGACTGATTCCCCCAGCACTAATTGGTTAATCAAATCCCACTCAGGCCGGGGTCAGCCCTTGGTGGTCCTCACTGACCGTGTGACAGCTACAGCTGACACCTGGTGGTGACAGCATCCGCCACGCCCGTCAAGTTGTGACAGCAGTTTCATTAGGCCTCATAGAGGGCACCGTCAGTAGACCACGTAAACCCTGGGCCTCATTCCTCATGTTTCCTTTATCCCCGAGGGGTAGGTGACGAGGACGTCCGGAGCCCTGGTCGTGGGACGGACGACGGATGGCGATGTCAGAACTGCCGACGGGCCGTGCTGTGGGCCAGGACAGGTGGACACCAATTACACCTTGGGTTATCTTGGCTTTAGGGTGGGTAGACAAGGGAGTCTCCTGTCACAGGCCGAATCTAAGCAATCTATGCCAATTTATGAACTTTGTATGTCCAATTTGAGAAATACCTCATGTCATGCCGTGTATTGGTCATGCTACTAAACCTCTTATAGCGTGTCGAATGAATGTCTACCTCCTTGCAATGGGTATAATCATTTCCTCACATTAGCTTATCACTTGTGATAACTCTAATGATAGCTCACACACGTTTCATACACCTCAGGGTACTAATCTTATTAGATGTGCCATCCCCTTAGACTTATAGTCAGTACTATTGTGAGTAGCAATTATGTGTGTCTGTATTATATATATATATATATATATATATATATATATATATATATATATATAATATTTGTAATATATGCAATAAATATATATATATAAAACATGTACCTATATTTGAATAGAAATGTCAATAGGCCTATGTATTCTACATCTCTTTACTAAAACCCACAAAAACATAACTTCTAAGTTTTAAAAACCGTTACCTGGGCCCGTGATTTCCGTTACGGTTGGCATAAAAAAAACGCCATTGGATTTGACAATTATTCACAACGGCTATAAATACCAAGTTTCGTGCAGATTTCTAATTTTACAGGAGTATACATCTAATTAACCTCCTTTGTCAAATCTAATTAGTGGACTTGCTGGGCGCCGTTAGGTGGCGATGGCTGGGGCCTGCCGCCGCTTTTTAAGCCGGCCGCGTAGGCGTGGGCCCAGGAGGAGACGGCAGGGGCGAGTCGCCAGGCCGCACCACCTGGTTCTAATGGCAGGGCCAAACAGTCCCCTTAACATTTCTTTTAAATCCCCCTGACGACCTTCACTGTCACATTTGGATAATCCCAATTAAAAGTCAGTGCGTGTAATGGGTGAAACAGTGTAGTCTTATTGCGTTGTGGGTTTTGACTGTGGAACTTTAGTAATAGGCTTGATGGACCACTACCAGAAATCAGAGTTGTTAAAACTCTCTATTTTTCCAAATTTAACTAGAACGCTGAGCTAGCCGCGAGGGCCCCGTTAAGTCTGGATTTCGAATTAAAGGCAACCTAGGCCCACGATATTTTGCAATTAGCAGCTTGGTGAGTTCGAAGCCACATTAGAAGTTACGCTAGGGATAGGGGAGGCATGTTAAGATGTCAGGATTCGCATATTGTGTAGGTGATCGACGGGGGAGGATGACAGGAGGCAGATTGGGGCCTAGATATTCCAGGGGGTTTGGCAGATATTAAGAAACTCTAACAAGGACGGATACATTCCACATACAACATACTTCAGGCAACAACAAGAAAGTGAAGCCAGTGATCCACAATGCGAGACAACACGCAAATCCTTTTTTGCGTGGGAATTTGTTTGTATATTCCGATCCCAAATTCGTTATTGGGACAAATTGGTTCGACACGATTGGCCTACTCTTATCCAACCAACCTCCAAAATCGGTCCATACTCAGCCTCATTATCGCATTGTAGATAACGCACAAAAAGTGAGAAAGAAATTCAGGTGTCAGCTAAAAAAAGTTGCAGTAGTTTATGTTAAAATAATATAATTACTTGCTTTATCAAAACCATAATGGATACTTTGATTCACCATTTTAAATAGAGGGAAAGTAATAGTGGAGTTGGTTCAAGTTGGTAATTGCACATAAACTAACAAGAAAACCATGAACTGGAAGTCTTCCAACTCTAAAAGAAGAATCATTTAGTGTACACGGTTAACAAAATTAAATCAATTACGATGGACATTCCACAATTAAGAAACCTCAAAGTTGTGACTTTAAAAAGAGTAGCACACTTCTATCTATAAATGGTGATCTGAAATCTAATTGTAGAACACAACGTCATCTATGAAATATAGGTGAACGCTTAACTGAACCCATGGCATACTATATCATTGTAAACGTTTGAGCACTCTTTTAGAATAGTTAACCAACAATGAAGAAGCAGCACTCTTTATTTGTGAATTCCCATCACCCACATAATGACGCAGGACAACATATCATAAAATAAATATGATTCCCATCAATTTTATAGGGTTGTCAAATTCAACTATACTTTTTAGCAAGCTATCGATTTAGAAGGATTCTTAGCACTTGTTTCACTGTCGACGGCTGACATGCGTCCTTTCAAATTTGTATGGGTGTGGGTGCACCATGTTGGCATATATAATAATAAACATCATACTATGTGACGACAACCTATCCATAGAACTGTTGTAAAAACATGACCATTAGAAAAACGTTAAGGAGCATAAATCTATATGCGACCTGCTCAGACTCAGAGTGATGACATCCTAACAAGATTTTTGCAGTTATTTTTTTAAGTTAAGGTTTTTTTATTGTGTCCTCAGCTATTTATAAAACCAGACGGGCTTCTCTATCCTCGGAGTGGAATGCCAATCATCCAAGACATGGATTACTCATAACATTAACTGATCATCAGACGCCGATGTCTATTTCCATGCGCAGCTTTTATGGGATGAAGAGAAAAGAAGAAAATAACTCTTGATGTCAACAACTCAGACGGACAGATGGGTGGTTTAAATGGAGGTTCCTTGGCCCAGTGGCGCGTCGCAGAGCGTCCCGCCAATTTCATTTTGTAGACTAGATTAATTCAAGTCGTCACCGATTCGCAGCCTCGCTTCGCTCTTCCGACTCACACCTACGGTCAGAATTTAGCAGCCTGACTCTTTTCTAAAGACAATTTCCTGTGAGCTAGAGTTCTCTAACAGGAAGACTACTAAATGGCATCTACGACGTAAAATGTAATGTAGGTCGGCCTAATACCAATCATCTTTGGAAAGCATTGAAAAACAATCTGCAAATGGCCAGGTGAAAAGAGTATACATATATTTCATTTTCATTAGTGTTTGATGATTATGGATGTTTTCCAAATCGATCTAAATGTCTCCAACAAAATGTCCCGATAAGCTCTATACCATATAATTAAGTTTGTATTTATAGGGAAGACAAGGCACAAGGTTTAACTTACCAGCATCATCATATCGTGCGTTCATGTTTACTAGTCTCATTACATATTATGAAATTATAGCATTGTTGATTCCAGTGATTTCAATTAACGAAAGAAATTATTTGTGTATATTTGTTATAAAGTCTACACCGATGTGAAACGATAGTAAGATCCTGTGATGTAAATAAGCCCCCGGAAATAGGGGGAATGTGGGTTATATCGCGCACCTAATGCGCGATATAACAACAGCAGCAAATGCCAGAGGGCTGCATAAGCTACAAGATATATCTCTAATGAATGGGGAGAAGAAAAGAGGTAACAAAAAAAGTGATTTACTTTTGTAATGAATTAAAACCCGTATTACCACTTGCTAATTTCTATTTGGGAAGATGATAGCTATTAATTATTGATGGGTATGCATAAAAATTGTCATTTTATATTTAAAAAGAAGGACAGATTCATTAGAACCGATGGCCTGTTGTTATATCGCGCATTTAACTGTTGTATCGTGGATTTAAGACAGCTATTTTTGGTATAAGGATATGAAATAATTGAAAAGGAAATGATTGACAAAACTTCGAGATTCTGCACATATTTGTCTCTATTTTCTTGTGAAAAAAGAATGAGCTAAATCATTGAATCTATATGATCTTCTAAATGGATATTTGACAATGAACTCATTGTCTTGTTTTACAATCGAGATGAAATCTTATTTTCATGAAAGGAATGATTTTCTATAATTTATTATTTTACATAATAGATAATAATCATATTTTCCTCTGGATAATTTTGAATTATTATGAGACATAGTTCATGTTTGGCAAATGAAATGGAGAAATATTTATAGTATCAAAAAATACTTTTAATCATGAATTTACGTAGGAAAACAATGAAAATAGAATAATTAGAGTTACCTATGTATATATGGCTATCACCTGCGCGATACAACAACAGTTAATGTGCGATACAATACCACCTAAAGTAATATTTCCAATTTGAAATATACTTTAATAAAACATTCATTTCATTATTAGGAAAAAAATTCATATTTTCAGAATTTCACGGACTTTCTGATTAGATAGAGGAATAATGTCTCATCAAATTAGTTAATTTCTTGTGCTAAAATGGGTAGACTAAGAAATTAACTAAAAGTTAAAAGCAAAACAATAAAAATATCGAATAAGATACATACTGCATATGTTATTAGTTATTGCATACGAATTGTGTATCCAGCTAGTGCATAAGCTGCCGCAGACAATACTGCACATGTTCATTTTTGAATTTCAACAATGAAATTAATTTTAACATTTTTATAAGCATTTAAGTGGAGGTGCGCGATATAACACACATGCGCGATATAATACACATTCCCCCTATTGCACACACTATCCTTTATTCAGCAGACCTAGCTGATAATTTTAAGCTTATGTCGGCTTCTAAAGGTACTGCTATATGCATGACGGGCCGTCAAAAGGCGTTGTTGTTTGAGGCACAATATTGCGTGGATTGGCTTTATTACATGGGCCTACGCGTCATTTCTAAATGTTGTGAGTAGTGTATAGACATGAGATGTCAGTGGTTCTTGTGTACATCGTACATCATGTACACACAACATTTTATATTATATGAGTTACTTTGGCAATACCATGGAGGAAGCCCAGGCATTCGCCTGACGCCCCTTGTTATAAATGACACATGCACAATGATAATGTAATCTTGTTGCATATGTGGTGAGCGCATCGATCTAGGGGTCCGTTTCCTTTAAAAATGAGCATACGTTCCGGTACAAATTCTTTTTTTTTTTGCTCAAGGGGGTGGAGAGGTCTGACAGTTTGTCCACACGACGTCACCTGTATAAGGAAAACTGTATACACGGAAGAGGAGAAACGTGCGTCGCCTACAAGAAATGCACCACATACGCGACAAGAAGCAAAGTGATGTATTCATATGCTACGCAGGCTATAATATGCACATTTCGCTCGTATTATAATGCTATGTATGTGAAAAGCATAAAATACCCAGTTCTGTATACTCATGTAACGATAAGCAGTAGGGCCTACACAATGAAATCCATAGATGCGATATTGTTTGTTAGATAGCAAAGCCTTTTCTATGTAGACTCATAGGAGCGGCCTCACGTTTATGGGATGCACAATGTTCAAATTCTAATTCTCTTATTTCAAATGGGTTCAAATTCTCATTTCTCTATACTACTTAAGCCATCATGAACTGTCGAGTCTACAATGAATTCAATTCACCCGACATTGTCGCATACACATGGAGCTTATTGATGCGACGTCGCGCATATAGCACGTGCATATAGGCACTGCCGCCTCAGGCGAAGGTACGCTTCAAGGCCTGTTTGAGTGACATTTGATTCAGCCTTGAACATATACTAACTATGGAAATTTGAATGTCACAGATCTTATCTTAGAACATTTTTTGTGGTAACATGAAGAGGTTTAATAAATCACGGAAAACACATAATACAAAGTTTTATCTACGTGACATGCTGAGCCTTTAGATCGTAAATTGAGTCTTGACTCCTTATGAAATAATTATATTGAACATTATACACATCAATTTTATATTCCCTTTTCCCTACTTAATTCAAGAAGAATTTTAGATAATCTGATAAAGGGTGTAGGCAAACTGACGCAAGCAAAAGTGGCATAACAATTGGCATTTTCATTTACTTTGATAGATATTTTTTCAAACAGTGGCGCATGACATGCAAGCAATTTAAGAGGGACGTGAACAAAAGATAAATGAAAATACAGTTATTATGTGATACGGCTATACCTTCAACGCGAGACAAATAAGTTTTATATCTTCTGAAGGTGAAAATGGCAAGATTTGAATCCTATTAGACCAGCAAAATCTGCTGTAGTTGTGAAAGTTATTCCATGTACAACTTCAGAAAAGTAACTTTAGTTAAAGCTAAATGTGTAGGATATGTAGGCCGAAACTGTTGGGTTTAGGAGTGAGGGCTTCTGCTTCTCATTTCACCAGGGCCTGGCGTTATCTCATACTTATTTCTTTTATCATATACCACTGCCTGCTTATTCTGATCTGGGGGCCCTGGCTGTAAAGTAAGGCCGGGGTAATATAGAGTTGGTATCCAGCTCTGATAGGCCCAGTACATCTTACTAAGGCTGATGCGCTGCCAGCATTATACATCAGGCCCCGACCGCCCGCAAGGCCATCATGGCGCCACCTATCGGATCGCCCAAGCATTAGACGGCGCATGCGCCGAAATACGTCACATCCGGGGCGTTGGCAGTGGGGCCGTAGCCTCGTCTTGGCCGGGATTAAAGGCCGGACTATGAAGACACTCATCATACTTTAGCCACCTTGGGCAGCAAAGCACCACCTTATCGACTTGGGAAGTCTTCTCCGAGATTGAAACCCTGATTGAATTGCTCCTAACCTGTTGAAGGCGAAGATAGTTTACCCTGCATAGGTGCATACGTCTTGTACAGGCTATATATAGAAATGTAGACCTAATATGACTTATTAGACAAGTTCAGAATTGGCTATAAACGCTCTCAGCTGTTGACTGTCATCCCTGTGGTAATGCAGGGCAAGAAATCTATTATGGGGAAGGGAAAATGTCATAAGATGCTCTTTATCGATGCCCCGATAAAAGGGATGTGACCGATAAATAGGTCTGTTTGTGACTCTGTTTTGAAAGGCAGGGAAGAGATGGAAAAAGTAGGCCTACTTCTTTGAGACTGAAGGAAGGGTATTTAATTCTGTTTGTATTCTAAATGCTCGTGAGACTCAAATTACAACTACACACACAATAATAGTCCAAGGTGTTTAAAAAGATTTGAGGAGGTCTATGGGTTATGATGTAATTTTATAAGAAATTCCTATTTCCTAAGTTACTATTAAACGTATCAGCTGCTATCATGGATACTATAGACAGTCTATTTGTGCATCGTAGTATGGAATACCTTAAAATTTAAATACATCGGAACTCAAAACTTACGCTATCCCTGGAAGGGCAAACCATGATTTACTTTAGCAGTTGGTCTCACAGCTTGAAGATGCTGATAGCAAGCACTGAGAAAACAGTTCACGCCAAGTGATTTGGTAATAAGTAACACATTCAAATTCAACTTTTGGCTTCTAAACTATTCCACCAATGAAATTGCACAGCAAAGGTACTATTTGAATAGCAGTAATAATTCATTGGACAATCCACAACCCCCCAATAAGTGACTGGTTCACTCCTTCAAATAGTTTCTATTAGCAATAAAGATATTGACAGCAAAATCATAACTCCATAGATATAAAAGGTTGTGTTGGCAACCAACAACATCTTGGCTAGCGGGGTGAGACTATCGAAATTGATTGAGTTACAGGCAACAGCTGTCTTGCCATGGGAGAATATCCATTAAAAGGTATGGAGCTGGTTAAGACTTGAAAAGGAAAAGAGTAGGCATAACAAAAGCTAGGCTAGATATCTAATTCATTGTCAAATTAGCCATTTCATAGTCCCTACATGTGTTGTCATAATAGTCATTAGTATCGTTACATGTTCAGTTTAAAACGGACTTTCAAGCAGACTTCGGACCCGGTTCTCGCATGGGCAATTCTACCTTTTTTGACATGCATATCAAAAGCCTTTTCTTTAAAGAATGGAGGAATGTCAAAGATAGTTTGCACAAATTAGTCTCACTCTTTCTCATTAATCTGAAATTCAATGTTCCATACCACACTCGAGCTCCCTCATCCCCAAAATACTGCTAGGATGGTGGTTGCCTATTGCATAGGGGCTGCTAATAGCCTGGCCCTATACACGACCTATCTAATGGAGTAATAAAACGTTATTGGTCGACAAGCTTGCTTTATGTGATACATGTAAATCTGTAGTAGGTGATTGCTAAGATGATCGGCAGTAGTGGTGAGAGCAGGAAGCATCGTTTTATATGCAGGGCCATCCGCAGGTCGCTCCACCAAGACGGGCCGGTTCAAGGTGGCCACACCAAGTGCTGACCCCTGTCGGCGCTGTCATGTAGCTGGCGCGGACCACGTGATTGATGACTCGGCATCATGGCGGTGGGTCGGGGTCAGAGGTGTTGTGGAGGTCAGGACCCCCTGTCACAGTATACCCTGCCTGCCCATCTATGTCGGCTGCACACCCGATATCGAGGTATGGTTAACAGCCACGTCTCGGCTAGTCGAATGAACTCTGCGACCAAAGCAAGGTTTGGAATCTCTTACCTAATCTTGTAAACCCAAGATCTCAGAGGCGGGTCCAGGGGGTCCCCCCCCCCTCTCCCAACACACACACACCTACACTTTTGGTGCGGACTTAAACTTGCCAAAATGAGAAAAAACTAAAACATTGCATATGTGCAGGCGAATGCACGCGTTTTAGTACTTAGTCTTTATAATAAGTTGACCCCCTTTTTGAAATCCTGTATCCGCCCCTGGATCCTTATGTATATGTAGGGGCCTATATCTTTAATGTTAACCTATTAGATTTTTTCACTGTTAATCCTTTGACTGCATATTGTTGGTCATTCAAAATGTGATGGTATATTAAGGTAATAATAGATGTATTATCAACCCTTTCAAATGTAGCAATTAAGCGACGGTGGTGTTTGTGACCATATACCTCTTTGGCTGGGGTGACACTTCCGGTGTTACTTCCTAATAATTATGTCACTTACCTACTTACTATTCAGTAAATAAAGGATAAATTTGCGATCTGACTAAACAGGATGTTACCATAGGCTAAGGTTAAAAACAACCATACCATACGTATAACAGTGATAATTATTCCGATTAGTGAGGTCAAGAACAAACCTTAATGTAACACCACATGTTCATTTAAAGGTAACATTAATGGAATGTCACATGATAACATAAAAAGAATGTTTCAGTGTTGTGATTAGGTGTCATAACAGCAAGATTGCTGTGACGTCACAAGACAAAAAGAAAAAATGCATAACGTAACTGCTATATTACCGTCGCATATTATATTGCCGTCCATTTGACATTCTCCTCTCCGGCTGACAATACGTCTGTTGTTCAGGCCCGCACCTAGCTTCTGCTGTCGGGTTGGGGGGGGGGGCAGGTTCCATAAGTGGAACATTTGCCTGTTTTTTCAATAATTTGAACTTGAAAAGGGGGGTGGCGAAGTTCCAGAAGTAGAACTTTTCAATATTTTCCTACTGATTTTAGGGATTTTAACATTAAATTTTGGAAGGAAAGGTGGAACTTTTTTTGGGGAAAATCCTCATTGGGGGGTGGCTCGCCACCCACACCAACCCCCCTGGTTACGGGCCTGACTGTTGTTGTCAGTAAATTGATCTCTACATATTTCCTTTCGTCTATAAAATGCATTTCCAATGCTACGTAAAGTCGACACTGCCAGTGTAGCGTTATGCAGCCAGCTTATGGGGCCTTAAAGGACCACAGGCCGGGACCTTGACCATAGACCTGCTCGCAGGGAATCGGGGTTGTGTGATGTGTTCGTGAGATTGGTCCCCTTTTCCCTGATCTTCTGGGCAAACCAGAGACCAGGGGGTAATTGGACCTCTAGGGAATTCTAGCAAATCTCAAGAGCTCACAGGAATTATAAAGTGGTGTCAGCTCACCGTGTCTGTGGTCGCGCCATTGTGACTGCATGCTACTCTTGTATCAATTAAAATAGTCCCAACATTTTACTGTAGGCTACAGGCGTCCTACTAGTATTTTCATAAAAGTTAACCTTGAACAAAATAGTACTTCCATTGTGGTTGTTGACAAACTTTTGCTAGGGTAATCAGGGGCTCGAGGTTGTTCTGAAATGCCTTAGTACCAATAGACCACTTAAAGTTATTTTCATAATTGAACAAAAGACTAAATTTAGTTTACATAAGTCTTAATCCTGGTTGTTAAAGAAACTGACATAAATGGCCTGTTGCTAGGTAATGCCATGGTAACAGACAAAAACCAATATGGCCAATGAAATCGTTGGGGCGTATTCTGGGGGTAGGTATTATAAGATTTTCTGTACAATGAAATGCACTGAAGTAATACAGTGTTACATGGTTGCCATGTAGGCACATACAAATTGTTACCGTGTTACTTCCAGCCTCTATCACTCTTTTTCCACTCATTTGCCAAAATCGCATCATCAAGATTCATATTCCTGAAATCATCAGCTATATTTTGGTACATATGTCTTTGCTTGGTGTTTTTCGGGTTTTAACCTCAACCCCTCAAGGAAATTACAAGTTGGGTTTACCTATATAGGTGCAGACATAAGTATGCTTTATGTGGTGGACAGGTTTATCGTTGATAACCTGTCCATTCTCCACTTGACGGCGTCAGTTAAAAGCTCCAAAACCCCTCTACTTTAAACCCTTATCTCAGAGTGTGAAGGTTGATATCTATTCAGGACATAGGCCCCTTAATTATGTGGGCATGATTCCTTTAAATCCTTATCACGGGACTAGATTATTAGACATCTATCAAATTCTTTTTCCAAGTTCAATCCTTTCCTTATTCCCGTTTAATCAGGTGATGCGTCATTCATTGTTTTTTCTTATATTTCTAGGTGAGTATGAACGAATACTAAAAAATGATAAGTCGCATGTCACTCAGTCTATAATCCTGTTCTGATAAAAAGACCTAAGTGATTCGTATTGTGCCCTAACTATAGCCCCACAGGATTTGAATCCTAAAGCGAACGGTTTTTGAGTGAGACATCCCCGATGATTGATATGATACATTATTCTTAATTTGCCCCTAAGAGTTTCATCGTGAATAGCCAACCTGGCGTTTCATAATTGATGACTACAACTTTAAGTTAAATGTCATAAAAAGAGATTTCATTCAATGTCTCGTATACGAAAGGTGGTTTGATTGAAAGGGCATATCGGTTTTTGGACCAAAGGGACATATTAATCGCTTAGAGATGATATGATAAAATACTTACATCTTGTTTGGAGAAAGAAGCTACGCCTAGTTTTAAATAGAGAACATATTATATGTTATCTAACAGGCCCGTAGCCAGCTTTTCTCAGAGGGGGGTTCGTTTTTTGAGAAGCAGTTTGTTTTTTTCCAGGGGGGGTTCGTTTTTTTGAAAAAATACATATTTTAAGCATTTGATATCATATTTTACATTAAAAATTAAAGAAAATATCCTCCAAAGGGGGGTTCGTATGAACCCCCCGAACCCCCCCTGGCTACGGGCCTGTAACAACTTGTTAGAATGTAGGGGAATGTTCTCTATAGTTGATTGGTTCACCACGATAAAATAGAAAAGAATTGATGAGATCCAAACAATGAATCTCGTTATGTTGATCGTATTTTGTACCCAAAATCTAATAGTAAATATTGGTTATGTATACTTTTCAAGATTTCAAGGGCTTTTATAAAAATCAAATTGCAAAGATCATTTTGCCTTTACGATTTTGCCATCAGATAATGATTCTTCACTGTTAAAACAAGTGTTTAGAACCTAAACACTTTCCTAAACACTTCGGCGCATCCAGTTTTGGAACACTTTATTTCCCTAAACATGTTTAGAATTATTGGTGTTTAGGGTTAAGTGTTTAGAAATGTGTGATGTTTAGCTGTTTACCCATGAAGTGTTAAGGTCCTCAAGGTGTTTAGAATCAAAATGCTTATGCTTTTTTGATGTTTAGCTGTTAAGTGTTTAGAAATCTATGATGTTTAAGTGTTTATCTATGAAGCATTTAGGTCTTCAACGTGTTTAGGGTTAGGTGTTAAGTTAAACAGTAATATACCATAATAATATGTACAGTGTTCTTTCATTCTTAAGGATGAAAACCATTTTAAATCTAGCAATAATATACCGTAGTGTGTAAAAAACACACAGATTTTACTGCTATGGTACTATGCCATACAGTTTACACCAGATGTAATGTTAACAGCATTCAAAGTTTTATTTTTCCTGTAAACATACTACAGCATCATCGAGCCAATAACCAAGTATGTCCTTCCTTCTTGGTTTAGCCTTGCATGGGTTGTTTGATTGTTGAAGGTAAAACCTTCAGGGTATAGCTAATAAAGTTCTTGAACTAAAAAGGTGTCTACATGTTAATCCTACTGAAAAGGTGTTTTAAAACGTTTTGTAAATGTTTTAGGGGTGTTCTGGTTGGTTGACCGTACCTAGAATAGCAGGCCAATGAAGTGATTATCTTAATGACGCTACAAAAACTTAAAAATCTAACATTTTTAATCACAAAGTTCCAAATTCCTAAGTGTATGAAAAAACCATTTTACTAATCATGGACAAAAATATGGATGGCATGTTGCAAACCTCTAATAGTACAACTACTTCAAAGTAGTAATTTGATAACTTCAGTAGCCGAGATTTGAACCCGGGGCCCCTCACATATGAAGCCTATGCTCTACCACTGAGCTATGGAGGCCTGTAGGTAGACACAGCCCAACTTTGCTACTTAACTGAATAAGTAGGGGTATGAGAATTTTGAACTATTGTCTGTCTAATGTTGAATACCTGTATAGTAGTACAGATCCTGCTCATTGGTGCTGACTCTGCCAGTGTGCACTGCATGCAGTCCAAGTTAGCTCAGTTGGTTAGGCTTCTACCTTGAATGTAGAGAATGTGGGTTCTAATCCCAAAGTGTCCATTTTTCTTTTCCATAGTATACAATTGATATTATGTGTTTAGATTCTAAACATGTCCCATTCAAAACATGGTTAGAGGTTACAAGTGTTTAGCTTTTAAACAAAACTGATGTTATGCGTTTAGATTTTAAGCATAGTTTACCCACATGTTTAGAAGTTACAAGTGTTTAGGTTTTAAACAGATATGGTTTAATGTATTTAGATTATAAACATGTTTATACCCTAAACATATTTAAATTCTAAACACCATTTTAACAGTGTTCCTTATCCATGGAAAGCGAAAGGCAAATTCATACCAAGCCCTGCCTGGAAAATTCTGCTGTGTGACACGGGTTACAATGATGTATACGAATTGCACGGAGAAAACCAATGGAGGAAAAGAGGAGGAAGAAGGTGTGAACGAATGAATGTCGTAAAATAAAGCTTGAATGTCCTCTTTGAAAAGTGATTTTAAAAAATCAAACGTGCCTGAAAGGCTCTGAACATGTGCGAATATTCGTCAGCCATTCGAGCGATGATTTATGCTTACTATTAAGTTGTCCCGTTCTGCTGTTCTTCATACACACCTCTGATAGTTGTAGTTACCGCGATGTGTGAACCAAACAGGTTTCCATTTGTTTGACGAATTTACTTGTACGGGAGAGGAGGTGTTCATTCCATAGCCACGGACGAGCTTTTTGATTTTTGTTTATAAGCTTTGTATGGCCAGACAGGTTCCACTTTATGTAAAAGGTAGATGCGCTGTAGATGCTAATGTTGTCGGTACCGCCTCAATGAATTATACAATACTGAGGCTGCCATGCATTTTGTTTTTCCAGCAGACCCCGTCAGTAGCGCCATAGGTTCAGAAAATGAATGGAGGTTTTGTGTGCCAGAGATGGAAAATCTATAGTGAATTCAATTTACATCCGACAGGAGTATGAAGAAGTGTATTTATTTAGCTAAATCCTTTGCAGCTCATATAAAATCAGTTTGAAAAATGGATAATCCTTTACCATGTTATATAGGTCATATTTTCACGGACGAACACCCTCAGATTTTTTTTGAACTTGGTACGGCATGAAAATTCTTCAATCAGGGTGGTCCAAGCATTGAACATCGACTTTGGGAGAACGTTAATCAAGCTTTCCTGGCGTTTCAAGGTTATTCGTGGGGCAGTAATCTGGAATTTTTATATCCCAAATGGGCATCCTCTTATGTCATATTCTCTTCTCCTTAGTTTGAGGATCTGCCCTCCTTTTTCACAAATATGTATACTTCAAGATCGTAAAAGCTTACACCCAAACATGAAAATGGACAACAAAGCAAGAAATATAAAGGCAGCTTTTGCTTCGCAATGTCTATATGCTGACTGATATCAACTCTCTTCAATAAAATCAAAATATGCAATTTCTTAGCAACATATCCTTTTGGTCATTATACCTATACATTTGACTGGTGAGTACAAGTTTCGATTGAACTTCACCAAAAGTTGCTGCCTGAGGAATTGATTACCAAAAGGCACGCGATTACATGGGAGAGGCTGGATAACGTAGACAGAGAGTGAGCAACTTGGAGTAAAAGAAAAGACAGAAACAAGTATTACGTGTTTGGTCTAGACTCACATTGCCTGAGCAGTCTGAAAGACTTCGGAGCCGATCTCGTAAGTTTACATTACCACCAAAATAACCTAAGTAGGAGAGTTACGTTCAAGAGGAGATATTGGTCCACTAATCCAAAGGTGGTTGGTTCGATATCCAGCCCAATTCTGTACTGGGGCTATGGATTATAACCAGGCATGTTTCATGCACAACTATCCCCTATCACGTACAAATTCCTGCAAGATTCCTATCTAAATTAATAAAGCTAGGGGGCATGATTGGCCCGTCCCTAGAAATTCTGGTCTCATTTCTATACAATTGACGGTACCATACTATCCTCAGGACAACCTGGTCGGTCAGGTGAATGTGATGAAGATTAAATCCTCATCTCATTCGCCTGACCAACCAGTAAAGTTGATACCTTTATGTCATACTAGACGATCATGACTCATGGCAACTCTATATGACCGAAAACTTTGAATTTGAATATATACTTTTCCTTTCGTTTGGGTGCATTATCTTTTATCGGACACTAAATTCTAGTACCTGGTAAAGGATATGCATCCACAAGAGAGGAATAATGTGTTAATACTCTGATGATTATAATCATCACTCAGTTAGCCTGAATGCTTCATCCCTTCGTATTCTCTCTGTATGATACATATGATGCTATATCGCATTCAGGAGTCCTGGTCTTCGCATGCGCACACCCACTTCCTGTGGGTGGACAAGCGACTTTTCACCCAATCAGGCATCTCTATTGTCCAATATGGCGGCGCCCACTGGGCTTCTCCCGAATATGGTATATATAGCCCCTGAGAGGAGCTGGCGGCGAGCACCAGGGGTCCCCGGGGCGTTAACACTAAAGGGCCATACCCACCGATTCAGCACCGATTCAGATAAAACATGCACATTTCAATGTGCTGTACTAACAGGCCATCAAAAGAATCGGCTGATTCTCCCAGTCGCCCGTCGCTAGTCGCCGGTGAAATCGCCTAGTGGGTATGGGGCTTAAAGGCGGGTTTACACAGGCCGTCAACGGGTCCTTACGAAAATTCCCTTACGTTAACCTTAGGTTAATGGGAAAATTGGGAACAATAATTATATATGTAAATATCTTTTTAAGGCTATCGGTAAGAATTATCCTAAGGTCTTTTGTTCTAAAGGGTTTACACAGCCCGACAATATCCTTGAGATAATAAATCAATGATAATTTACAGAAGGCTTACGACAAAAAAAGTATCTAATAGATTTGTATAATGAATGGGTCCTTTGACCTAAGAAAAGGGGGTTTACACAGGCCGATAGGAGCTCTTAAGATGACAAACTTCATTATCGTGGGCTGAAATTCATTATCGTAACGCCATTATCTTAAGGTTTTTCACAAAAATTTCAAACACGTCTGAAATTTTCACTATCCTAAGAAAGTACCCCCGATAAATCATCGTATGGCTTACAACAGCCTTAAGACAATGATCCCCTACGATAAAATGGGTTTACACAGGCCGATAACATCATCGGGATTATCGTAAGGCTATCGGGATTATCGTAAGGCTATCGGGATTGTCGTAAGGTTAACCTAAGGGACCTATCGTAAGGATTTTATCGGCCTGTGTAAACCCCCCTTTAGGCACCGTACCCACTAGGCAATTTTGTCTGAGTTGGCCGACTCATTGGCCCTAAAATCGGCCGATTCTACCCTTAGAATCGGCCGACTTTAGGGCAGATTCAGATCAAACTTGCACATTTCAATATACCATACTGACAGGTGATCATAAGAATCAGCCGATTCTCCCGGTCGCCTGTCGCCCATCGCAGGTAAAATCGCTTAGTGGGTATGGGGCTTTTAAGTGACCGCTTGTCGAGGGGAGACCTTACGTCAGGTGCCGATTGGATTAGGGTTGGATTACCTCCAGGACAGATAAGGTCATAACCTGGATGCCTACATGATATGGACATATCCTATTATATGCCATAACAGAAACTCTAGGCAAGTGCAACTATCCACATAACTAGAATTCGAATATAAAAAGAAATGAGTGGAAATTGTCCCCTAGACGTTTTTGGTTTGCAGAGGTGGATCAGGATGGAATAGCAGGGCAGGACCCAAGTCGTAAAGGTTGATATTGGTCAATTTTTCATTCAGTGTAAAATTGGTAATCAGTAATGGAGCTTCTTCCTTCCAGTTTTTCACAATTCGCCCAAAATCCATGCATGGCAAACAGATTAGGAATGTAGGGCTCCTGGTTTAATTGTTTTATACTGATGCCATATATGATGTATACACATGTATATATACACATCTCAAGGACATTTTCTTTTTTCAAATTAATTTTGTCTTTATCAACCTTCAGTAATGAAGAGGCATTATCCAGACAGAACTGTATTAGCACAGGCCTGAAGAGCACTTAAATCTAAAACCAACCAGAATCTACGTATCTAGAAAAATAACGCTACAGGTGTTATCTACTTATCTTCAAGAATACCGGCATTGAAAGATAGTAATTATTATAGACCGCATCCGATTATACCCCTGTAAGAACTCCTTTCAGTACATCCCCTATCCAGAACAATTCGTACAAATTACCATTTAGATAATCACGCAATTAAAGTATTGAAAAGTAAAGATAGTAAAGACTCTTTATCCATTATCATTTTTTGTGGACTCCATCTGAAGCATTTCGGAGTTGGACTTCCACCGAACTAACTTCCATTACATCCAATTAGACTCTCAATTTACCAGTGACACTTGCGTGATAGACTTAGCAGACTCGTGGAAAGCCGGTGTTTATATCCTTTTTAAAACAAAATGAGAGAGAGCTCAGGAAGAGAACCCGCACTGGACCATGCAGGCTGTTTTCGTTTGGTCAGTTCTTTTCATAACTGTCTATGAAATAACCTTGACTGTGTCAACATAACCCCAAGTAAAGTAGCAAAATGTTTGTAGAAAAAGAATTAAGAAAGGGAAAACCGTCTAGGATACTTTGAGGAACTAATACAAGATATTCTGAATTAAAATTTCTTGTCACATCCATATTCGTCAATATTTTCAAAGTTATGTCGCAAACACTTTACTTGTTTTTCTTCAATATGCATCTGGACCTATTGAGATAATGGAAGCGAAGGTCTTTTAATTCCATCTCTGATATGTTTACGACGAGAATAAATCAATTAGGTATCTATTCAGATGAAGTGATGCTGTAAACCATTTAGTTGTAACTTCCTCATAGGAAGTAATCAAAAGGAAAATGAATTAAGATAGGTCAATTGATAATTAAAAAGGACTTTTATAATTTGACCTTATTCGTCGTTATACTATTATGTAGAAACTATAAATCCCTTACTGCACAGTAACTCTTTTAAGTAATTGTGGTCCTTCACCATGTGGCTATCAAAATTCCTGTACTAGCCTAAATACCGCCAATCCGCACTGCAGACTAATTAATTATATCCTGACACTAGTTGGTGCAACAGGACACCCCCATAATGAAATATGACTGAGTCTGAACGTCTGTATTGTGGCCGGATTTTCGGCGATCAGGTAGCCACAATGATGGAAACAGATTAGGAAATCGTAAATTCAAATGGCAGAAAGTTAATCTGATCTGAAATGCCGGTGTTAATAATCTTCAAAAGAATAGATGTATAGGATAAAAATGAAATTATCAACTTTTATGAGCTAAATCAAAGGGGAAATGTTTTGGAATTTAGCCAGAGGGAAGGCGTTGAGTTGCATCTTCACTTTTATGTAGTGGGCATAAAACTAATCAGTAGAATCTCCAATTCGAGCAGATTTGCATGGGCTAGGTATTTCGGTTGCATCTCTAAGATTGATTAAAGTAATGAATGGACACGGAACACGTCATTATCAGTTTACACCAGAATTAAAGTTTAACGTGAAATAGTATTACACTTAAAATTAAGTACAGTTGCATATAGTCAAATATGAAATTTAAACTCTAACATTAGATTTAGAAAAACTATAATATTCCTGAGATGTAGATCAACGCATAAGGTTTATGTGTATTGAAATGAGTAGCGGCCCAGCCTGTCCAGGGGGCCGGAGTGACTGTCCGCAGGGGTCACTTTTGCCTGTGTAAAGTAAAAGGCAAATAATTCCGTCACAAAATACATTTTTCGGAGCATTGCACGGCAAACTTACAGTTCTAATTGCAAGGCTGGAAGACGGTGTTTCAAAGAGGAGGCCAATGCAATGCTGACTGGGCCGACTCTAATTCGAAAGAAGCTTTCTTCGTAGCGAGCCCCATGCTTCATGGAGTTTGGTTGTCTAGATCCTATAAATAACCTAACGTCAGCCTGAGCTATACTACAGGGGCTTCTTTCACAAGCTCGTTGACATCCACATTTCGTTGCTGCAATGCAACGTTTACTTTCGTGTGTAAATTTCTAATACCCTCACCTCTTTGATGGAAAGCAAACATAGCACGCGTGCATTAGAAACCGTCAAAATGATGGGTGTTGTCTAAGCTTAAATGTCATTAAAATGGTATTAAAAACTTGCTATTTCAATTTCCTCAAAGTTAATTGACTGCATTTGGGATACTCTGAATGCACTTAATGGATGCCTCTATGACACACCATGCTGAACCTGCAAATGCAATTCAATTGGGCCCAAAATAGCTGCGGCGGTTGTTGGATATTAGCATCACAAACACCCATTGAGAGAGTGCACATTTTGAATAAGAAAAGTTGTGATACCAATTGCAAATGGCAAAAAGCCTGCCCAGATCAACTTTTCCATCAGCGTTCTGCTAATAGTAGGTGATCCATGGTTGTGAGTCGTAAATTACCAAGTGCTGCCAATGGTACAGCAGCTAGCACACTCCTTCCTGGGAACCAGTACTTCATGGATAATCACCCTGAGTGCTTTCACTATACGGGAATCACTATGCAGAGGCAGAGCTGCCGCCACCTACCTCATTCATGGGAACTATTATCAAAGTATCGGTATTCATTGTGCCACCAGAAGCACATTACTCGGGTGCCACACATAAGAAAAGTTCACTGTCCTGGGGCAATGCCAAGGAAAGGTGCCCCGGGCAGCAGAGCACGACAAAAGTATTCAGCAATAATACCGGGTGACCCACGGCAAAAAGAAGCGCTCTATTGATAGTCCTGAATACTCCCCTAGGCTGCTCTCTGATTTAATTAGCTGAGTGTAAATACCAGTAGCGTTTATCACACCGTCTAAGTGTTTCTCCCTCTATAAACCCAGCTGATTAAAGACTTTCTGAGTGAAGAAAGAAAAAAACAATGCTTTGGGTATTCCACTAGAGTGCTCGTCTTTTTGGACATAACGAAGTAAGTTATGGAACGGCATGTCCAGGGTAGCTGGACTGAGCCCATATTAACACCACCTGTATCGTACTTATCCCAAGTGAATCAGGGTCTAGATGGATATTACCTAAGGGCTAGGGTTAAGACTTCCGTGTGACTAGCACTACTGGCTCCCCGTTTATGACGGAGGTTGCGTCACCTTCTTCCCAGTTATGACGTCAATCAGCCACTGACAATATATTTATGACATTACAGCAGCATTATATGAGTATTTATAACACATAATTAATTGTGTTAGGGATATGTGGACATGATGATAAATCTGCATGAATGATTCACTGTCTACTGCAGCTGCAACGCTAAATAAATAATTATGATTGCTTCCAGAAAGTTGGTATCAGTTTAACTGTAGAGAAAATTATTGTAACATGATAACAATTTTTATATATGCAATCATTATATCATTCACTCAACAATCATTGTGTTATCCGAAGATTAGGTGGGATATGTAAAACAATTATGATTTTACGCGTTCTCAAGATAAAATCAGTGTCAAAATACCAAATACTTTTCTGAAACATTAATCTTGTTTCAAAATGCCCTTTAAACAGGGTAACGAACTTATCTCTTGTCACTAGCTAGACTTTAAACATCATTGAGACAACATTATTTCACACTTAAGAATGAAACCTTTGAATACAGCATCATCTTTTACTCAATCCTGCTGGACAAAACATGAACATAATTATTGTTATAATTATTATTTCAATAATGTATGATAAAGGGAAGGTCATCTTGCCTTAATTGCATGGACATTGCTCCGAAATAAGTGTTAATTGCTGACTGTATCCATGGTGACAAAGAAAGCCACCCATTGGGAGGATGCATGGTGAAAGAGGTTGTGGATAGACTCATCAAGTAATGGTGCCTAGGGATAATTAATGCATCCTTTCATAGGGAAAGGGTTCTTTCTAAAACCGGTTGGGAGCAATCCAGACCGTCTCACCCACGGCAATGCCTCTGTAGCAGTTCCTTCATTTATCTCGCTGTCTATAGAAGTCCTATAGTAGTAAATTAAACTAAAACTGGCTATCATTTGGGCGGACATTGTGTTTTAGTAACCTGTGACCCTGCAATATTAGCTTGGGCATATTCGTGGATAGAATCAGGGTCTACTGTCATTTTGTATAAGTAGTGATGGAAGCAGATGCCTAGATTCGGCGTTGATTTTCACTACTTCGTTTGCTGCTTATCAGTTTCTACGGACACAAGGACATTTAAATCCATTCAGTAACTTGATTTGAAAATAAAAACACGCAAACCTGAAAGTCATCTTTCCACTTATCCAAAGTGCCTCCCTAAACATTTCCACCTACAGTAAATAACAATTTTCGAGCCGACAATTTAATTAGAGCAATAGCTCAGAGGCGGCAGTGGCGAGGCAGGGGGCCTTAGCACGGAGTCAGAGCCTCGGGCAAATCGGCTCAGCCCCGGGGAATAATCAGCAGGCCCGGAGAGTCAGTAAGTAAGACAAGTGAGAAGCGGTTTACAGGATCTGTCAATACAGGTATCATGCGGCTCGTGCTAACGTCCCCCTTGTCCCATACAGACGCACAGCCTGGGCCGACTACAGCCCGAGCCCAGAACTGGCAGCGAACATTGTGAGAGGGTTTGATTTGATAGGGGACTAATCCCCTGTGTCAACCCACCAGCCCTGGAGAACAACACAGGAGGTTGGATGCAAGGATTGATCCGAGATCAAATAGTCACGGGCTGCCAGACGGCCGACCTCATTAAAAAGGGGAGCAGTAGATCGGGGGATGGGGGTTCGGTTGTGAGCGACGCAGAGAGCTCCTGAACCGTTCAGTACATCATATAGGACATAGGATATAATGGATCAGTTTTATTTTTGATAACGCTTCGTCAAATATACAATAAGGAAAAGAAAGTAAATGTCATTTTCATTAATGAGCTAATTTGTTTGCCAAATATTCAACAATGTCGACTGCCACTTTGGCATGCCTTGCTTCGTCATAGCGTATGTGTATATATGAACAGAAATAAAGACCTGTAGCCCAGAGCATCCGGCTCTGTGGCTTAGATGGCAAAGCGCCTGTCTAGTAAACAGGAGATCCTGGGTTCGAGTCCCAGCAGGGCCTCTTTTTGCAACTAAAATCATTAATGTAACTCGTTTTACAGTATTGATTGTTAAGCATGTACAGGTTAAGCCCATAAACATATCTGCAGATACAGCCCATGTGGCTCTGTGGCTTAGATGGCAAAGCGCCTGTCTAGTAAACAGGAGATCCTGGGTTCGAGTCCCAGCAGGGCCTCTTTTATATTTTCATTTCTTTGGGCTGAAACGTGGTCATCTTAACATAAGGAAATCTAATCAGAAAACGAATGTTTGAGGCCATGTGTCAATCAGATTCCATGTAAAAACTTCAGAATGCCTAATCCCCTTTGCAAACTAACCCAAGAATGCGCATTCTGTCTGTATTGAACAGTCACAATGAGCGAATTTTGATGCTAGTCTGTAAAGGGTATAATCATATAAGTGCGTCGCTTGTCGGACAGAACCAATTAACGTTGCCTATAACAATTTCATAATTATGTGTTGAGATTAGCTGTGGGATTGCAAGACTACGATAAGTGATAGCAATTAGTTTAACACAAGCATGTAGCGAGTTGTCTGGTGGTAGGATCACAACATGGTTACGCTTTCTGTGTCATAATCCTTATTATATGTATCATGAATGAGTAAGATATGACTGTATACGTCATAGAGGTATATATCATCTGTACTCGCTCCACTGGAGCAATAGAGTACAGAATCATATGGTAACGTTAACAGTACTCTCTAAATGACCGTTTTTTTGGGGTGAGGAAAAAAAATCAAATTGACCACCATTACGCTTATAAGCTAACTGTAACAATCTTAACCATTCTCTCACACGCTTGCAAAGATAATAACATTATAGGGTTATTTTCATGGCGAAAACAAGTTGGGAAGAATTCTGACTTTTCAGACACGTGTTTTGACCTGGTCAGTCTTTGGTGATCTAATGAGATGACTCACTCAAACCAAGATACGGTTTATCATATATATATGATAAACCGTATGTTCATTTCCGTATACTACTCTCCCCTACTACTTATATATAAGTGGAGTGGGGTAGAGTAGTATACGGAAATGAACATTTGACACGTATATCTTTTACCAAAATGCATAAGATTACACATGGTTAGTGCCGTGGCCGATTCCAGTCTAATGTTTTCATAGCATTTTTAGAAAGTCGATGGCCTAAAAGTACAATGTAAATATACGAGTTAGATAATGACCACATGTTTGCTCAATAATTATTCTCCGTAAGCGGTAAGGGGGTAGCATGTGATACAGTTTAGGTCATTAAGGGCATCAAAGGATATAGGCTACCTACTTCAATCTGTAGCAAAACCAGAGAAGCGTTTTATACATTTTGACATCTTATTTTCTGTAAGGTAGTGATGTGGGTTGCGCTAAATCCGGAAACGTCGGCGTCTTCACTTCCGGGAGGAAGAAAAACCGACTTTCTAACTTCATGGACAAATCTAGCATCTTGCTTTTAGACAGTCTGGGAGCTAGAGACTAAAAATGAAAGGATCTACTAAAATAACAAATAAGAAGCATTAAGAAGTCTTTTTCTCTCGGTGGACGCTTTGTGTCATTCAGGAATTAGAGATCGCACCTCCAAATAGAGGGCCTCACTATCTAGCCCACTTAACCTCGTCCGAAAATACGGCAACCTTCTTCAGCCTCTTTATCTCCATATTTTACATGTCAACAAGTCCTTTGATGGAACGATCCAATGGGTTTTAAAAAGTGAAAGAAAATCTGCCAAGGCCTAGGCATCAGTTGCGTGTGTAACATCGCTTAGTAGTTACAAAGGTTACTGAGATCGTGCCCTTAAAGCCAGTAAAATGATTGAACCAAAAATTTTTGGAGACGGGGGTGGAATCAGGATTTGGGAAGGGCGAGGGAGCTCCAAAACCTCGTCTTATCTATATGTCTTCATCCCTTCCTGACCGTCTAAATCTTTCAGACGTTCTTCTTTTTAGCTTACATACAGATTTCCAAAACAAATGTATCATTTGATAAGTTTTTAAATGATTATATATGTATGTCATACCTTGCTTTGGTGTGCCGCAATAACTAGGGCCTGTAAGTTCAGTTTAGCCGTTTGTCAACATTGCATACGTGGCCTTCATCATGTACTACTTCATGAACCAGTTCATTAATGTGCATTATGAATAAGGGGGTCCTTCATGTCAAACCTCGGGAAATCACGACGGTTGTTAGGTGGTCTATGATTTCCTGTTACGCAATATTACATATTGCTCATAAATAGTTAGGCAATTGTCAACTAGACTCGATGGACTACACTTATGTGATCACAATTAGTAACCTATTCAGTACGCGGGAGTGATAATTATACCTACTAAGGCCTTTGTGTAACGGCATCTCTGAAATGAATAATAATGATTTTTAATTCATGTGACACGATCGTAAGAGAAGGGACTATCATGAAGTAGCTTGGATGCGTTACTAGCCAAATGAATACCTGCACTTCGCTATTCACTTCGTTTCGGTGTTGCACTGACCCTGTTGCAATCTTTGAACATTGATGTCAACCTGAGACGCCCAATCCAATCTGTAAATCTGGACGGACACCTCCTAAATCATACATGAAGTCATCACTTCGTATTACCAGTGACCCGGGCCCTCCGGCAGCCATTGATTTCTGTTTGTCATCCGATTTGTCAAGATTAGGGTTCGGGGAAACCGTCGTCACTGCATAACCCTAAACGACGGAGGGAGACTTGATCAATCAGGATGAGTACCGGGGGGCGGGGCAGTGACCGGCAGGAGGGGGCAGGGAATTATTCATCAGGCCTGTGTGATACCTGCTCGGACGTGGCGGGATGCGGTGGGATGTGGCCTGATGCGGTGGGATGTGGCCTGATGCGGTGGGATGTGGCCATGGCGGCCGTTTGGTCACCTGGCACTGGACGCCGGGCAGGGGGAGGAATGTGTAATCTCCACTATAGACAGTAGATAACATTTGATTAATTGAGGAAACATTCCTGGGACGGTTCTCCTCTTAAGGCACTCTTTCAGAAAAAGTTACCAACTACATAACCTTTCAGAAGTGTTATCTAATCAGAGGCTTAGACTTAGACCCCTAAATTGACATGTTCATGGATTCACCGGGTGGTTGGGATAATCTATACCTTGCTGGAAATGTAATTTTAAAATTCAATCAAAGAGCTTCATTGATTTAGAACTTGATTTCCCGAAGATTGTGGTAGGCCAATTGAGGAACTATGATATCTGTAAAGTGGGATAAACGTAGCCGGACATCCAATGGGAAATCCCCATCATTTTCGGGAAGCGAGTTTGCCCCGATGGTCTCTATATGGTGAGAAAAAAGAATAGGGCCGAGGTCTCGCATAAAACAAGATGAAGTATCGAACCGCCTACCAGTGACAGAAAAACTAACTTCTTAGGAGAGAAAAAAGAAGTCAGGTCACGTAGGACAAACATGTGGCCAAGTAGTAGATTGAGAGCCGGAAATAACTGGAGACCGAGGAGATGAAAGAGGGAGAATCTGGACGACGAACCTTCATCAGGATTTGTCCGGGGTCAGGGTCACCGCTGCACCGCAGCACGCGTGCTCAGAGGTCTTCTGTCAGTGCAGGATGGGCATTAAACAAAGAATGCACCGACTCGGATCTATTCATTAAAATTGACGTAGAGTACTTACTGTAGTCTATACTATACATACTCCAACTAGGATTGCATTGGGATGGGGAGGGAAACTATTAAAGCTCTGGATAGCCTAGATAAAGCACTTCTAACCAAAGTTAAGTGAATAACTTCCAATCAATGTCCTTACTCGTAGGAATATTACACTTTGTTTGTTAAAATATTCAAATATGTAGACTTGTAGGCCATATGTCTCGATGATAAGACAGAGACTTATTCAGTTCTAAAAATTCATGAAACATTCTGTAAAGAGAATATTCAAATAGTACCATCATCTCTACAATGTTTCATTTCTAAATTGTCCTTGTGCAGTTTATTCACGAAGTTTAACATTGATTCTGCATTTGTATAATGTAGAATTCAGATGTCACGGACATTCCTGCCATACGGTGAACTAATGAGTCATGATCTTGTCCTCTGACACCTTACCCTAAGACCTCCAGGGGGAACCCCTCAGAAGGTACAGACCCTGGAGAAAACCCCTTTAAGCCTACATGCAGGGGACCGCGCGCAGTTCTCCAACCACAGGAAGAGGCAGGGGCCTGCCGCTGGGCAGTGGACTAATTATATCTGTGCGCACGGAATGATCTATCAGATGAAGACAAACCCCCTCTGCCCCCACCCCACGCCGTCTTTGGTAGCCCGGACAATGGCCCCAAGGGTGCCGGGTGTAAAGGGGGCGGGGCACCCCCGGGGGCCTGACCCCAAGTCCATACTAATTCACTGAGCCCTGGAGGAGCACCATACAGATACTATAGGAACTCGGTGGGCGCCTCGCGCCTCGTGCAAGGTGTCCCCACGACGGATAATACAGTCCACTTGTCTAGACATCCTGACCAATCGGATCCTGGTCTACGCGACTTGCACTTCGTCCTTTTCGTTGAACAGTCCCAACTTACTTAGAATTCCTTCGACAGATTCATTTAAATATGGGCCGTATCGATCGCCTTGAAAACGAACAATCAAAACAATGCGGTGTTTTCTGGAAAGGAGAATAGACCCAAATCGTATTTCTGCAACACAACAATATGCTAAAAGTGTAATTATATCATATGATATGATCCGTTGTTGTTAGATTGAAAACCTCTCATAATTGATTTTCATTGCCTTTAATCTTCAGTTGTCCTATTTTGTGTGCTGATAGGGCGGACAGAGATTTGCCATTAAAAAATGCCTTTATTGATTGATTAGTTGGTAAAACATGTCTTGGGGCGTCAGTGCCGACAAGAACCGGAAATAACCCAAAACGGTGACGACACCGAACACCATGTAAGCGTTTCCGCCTCAGAGGGCCGCTCCACCATGTCCAATCTCCAGTGCCCTCTGGTGGAAGAGGGGCAAAAAGGGGGAGATAAGGGGTAGGGTTAGGGGGGCTGAGCCTGCCTCGAGTCATTGAGGCTTTAATTCGACAAAGAGTCTTATCACAACATAAACACACATTTGTTTTTGTGTAGACAACTGTCTGTTCTTTAAAATACCTGCTTTTCTGTCTGTTGGGGGCAGATTTAGTTGCTCCTAGCCTTATTAATGATTCTCAGATTGTTGTTCTATAGGGCGTTTAGTTTAAGAAAGTGCATCGTACGACATCTTCTTGTATTACTTTTATTAGATGAAGATGACATGGCACACTGAGAATTCAGCAAGTGGCAATACTTTGCCTGTGTCTTCACACTCTATGTCAACGAGAGTTCCTATAAGGAGAAACTATGAAATGAAGACGCTCGGCCTTATTATTTTAGTGAAGTTGCAGATTGGCATGCAAAGGGACACGTTTATTAATTCCGGATTATGTTAACTAATCAGTCTTTGTAACTCAAAGAGTTTTGAGCAAGCTATCATAAATATTAATGGATTTCTTGCACTACTCTTAATGTCTCCATATCGTTTACTTGACGTTGATCCAAAACATTAGCTCAGACAGAGATACAACTGTAGCAAGCGATTGAAACTCAATATTGAAAATTTAAGTATTGATGAAAAGATGTTCACAAACAACCTCAATCTATCTTAAGGTAATTTTCAGCTACCCAGTCAGCTTCCGACATACAGAAACGTTCTGCGACCATACTTTTTTTAGTCAGTTTGTTACTTACTGAGATGGCATGTAACAATTACATCATTGATGGTGAGGTTGAAACCTCACCAAATTAGAACATTATCATAACATTATTTTTGGTGAGGTTAGGACAAAAACAAAATAGAACATTATAAGAACATTTTGTTTAAGTTGAAGAACATAACCAGAACATTATAATAACATTACAGTGCAACATCACAGCAGTAGGTAGCAGCGACATAATTGGGAGCCTTCAAAAGAATGTAACAAGAACCAACACAGAACGTTGCTGCAACGTTATTAAAACGTCACACCTCTGGCTGGGTATGGCTCTCATACAAGCATATATGTGTTACCTCTGAATCACTGCCCTATAAACCTGCCGCCCCCTGTATATGTATAGCCCTGCCCTCCCATCCCGATCAGTGCCGACATGGCCGGCCCCGGGCTGACGTGGGACATGGTCCTCCCGACTAGACGAGACGTCGGCCTGATGGGGAGGCATGGGGGATGGACCTAAACAGCCGACAAGCTGGGTGTCACCGGCCAGACTACTGAGAGGGTCTGGTAACACGAGGTGTGGGGCTCTGGGCCCTGTTCACACGTCTCAGCCGTCAGGAATGGTGTTGGTGTCTAGATTAGGTTAATGTTTTCTGTCGAATTAAGGTTAATTAAGCCCCGTAAATACTTAGAGAACTTTATAGCACCTGGCAATTGTCATAGCATGGATCTTTCTATATCGACGGGAAGATCGGCCCAAATTTGCCCCATAGGCCTACTATAGTCGCTTCAGACTTGGTCCAATATCGCCCTTAGAAATTCAAGCATGCTTACTTTTTTCCTGTCTCCCACTAAATCGCCCATAGAACCGCCAATAGACTCGGGATTGACCTGCGGTTCTATGGGTGATTAGATGGGCGACAAGTACCATGTCTCCAAGTAGGTATATGGCCTTCCATGCCTACCTTAAATCCCTGAATCCACTATAGGAGGATCGTGAGTCGGCCGAACGTTCTGTTCTTAGGGGTAGGCCTACTGTTTAAAAAGATTCTACAATATCTTTTTAATTTAATTTTTTATTTCGTCCCAATTTCTAGTGTAAGGTCTTTCAAACAATAGTGTAAAAGATAAATTATGACAAAACAGGGTATGATTGACGCCAACAAAAGAAGTGTCAGGCCTTATTGTTGCCCGTCCAAAAAAGCACTTTCCTTAAACCACTCACTCTTAGAAAACGCCACTCTTGATGTACTGCAGTGTTTAAAAAGTTTGGTGGCATCTCATCTCTGATCAAGCAAACCGTACGTTATACCAAAAACGGTTACACTTTTCTTACACTACTATTTCTATACGAAATGGGGAGTTTCCTTTCTTTCCTGATAATACAGAGCGCAAAACCAGCAAATCTACTGCTCCAAAAAAGAAATAGTAGCCGGGTATCCTTTTACAGAGTCCGATGCACATAGCTCCATACAGTAAACAAAGAAAATACCGTCACAAAATTTAAACTTGAGATGTCATCGCTTAAAATATTTGCCACGGAATTCGGCACCATGCAAATAATGGCACATGACAAATCAAGCAGGCCCCCTTTTCACCTGAAATACTAACGCTTTCGCACTGGTATATATACAATTTGCGTTCTTGTATTTCGTTAACTGTTGTGATGTAAATTTCACGTGCATATACAATCTAGCTTTACACAATATTTGATTGCATTTCGTTATTGTAATAAGTAAGGATGGTTATCGAAAATTGTCATACATAATTATAATGTAGTTCCCCATAGTTAGTATGAAGAGGTCACCCAATCACATGTTACAAGCTCTACCATTAACAACCCCCCCCCCCCCACACACACACCGATCATATCAGATAAGCTTCTGATTATCACGTTTGATTTTATGAATGAATTCATCAGTATTGCGTGTATAGCAGTCTGCCAGCCTAGCCTATACAGCCGATGCGTTGCAGGCAGGGGGAATGAGTTACTGATTGCTAATTACGAGATTATCAATCATAATTAATCACACCCATTGTGGTACGAAGAGGCTGGTGGTGACGAGTGCGTTTCTCGTGGTTTTTAATTGGCACTGGCATACTTCTCCAGAGCCGGCAAAGTTAATCAGATACCATTCATATCTAGTCTATCTCAGCAAGGTAATTTGCGCTTGCCAACTCCATAGGCATCTACTCATTATAAAAGTAATTACAAACCTTAATAACATGCTCTTTATGCTCGTCAAAACTAATCCCCGTTTCCCGATAGCTCGTTGTAATCAACTGCTAAGTCAGTTTCTGATTTCAGCAATTATTACTATTGGCCATAAGGATATCTATCAATTAGAAACGCTGCCAGGATTCATCTTATTTTCGCACACTGCTGCCAAGCAATTTGGTCAGACGTGGTGATGGTATGCATATGATGACCAATGAATACGCATGATGGGTAACTCACTCTAACACAAGTGACGCCCAATAATACCTGTATCCAAGCAACTAGGAGATCTGCAATCCATGAGGACTTCTTTACCTAAGAACAAGAGCAGTGTGCACTGAGATCCGACTGCAGGCTAATGGCAACTGCACACTGCAAGGTGATCCACTATCTACAGTATAATTAACACGTGGACAAGTCCATGAGGATGTTTCCGTCGGTGAGAAGGGATGGACGTTATAATTGGCCTGTCAATGGGACGTGTTCTGGAGGAGGATTCCCCAGGTCGGATTATGTCAGGCTGGGTGGGCAGGTTGAGAGTCAGTCTACAGTATTTCCCCTCAACATGTCCCTGTGTGGAGTGGGTAATACGGACTCTCCCGGTGACTGGAAGTAACACGCCTAACGGAATTACACATGGAATCTGGAATTCCCTTTATATTTCAAAATATGTCTAATTGATATAGATGTGTCTTCGAATGTACCTAACATGAAATATAACCACGTATTCAGTGAAAAAGTTTTATGATTTCAGGAATTTAATGAATTTCACAAAGAAATATTGGTTGAATAAATAAAAGAATTCTCAGATATAGATAGACACCACTCAACAAACATAATGACATATCGTCCCTCTTCTGCTCCTAGGCATCCAATACCCTGACGAATCTTGATCCTACGTCCAAACTTCCAGAATGGGAGGGGTCACTTTGTCAATTGGTATTTTGGTGGGTAAACCCTGTAAGCCGGTCCTGGCGGTTGACCCAGGCTGACAGGTGTCAGGGTAACGAGCGGGTGGCGTGTTGGTCACTCTGGGCGGCGACAGGAGGACCTGGACTGGGGCGGGGACAGGGGGCCGAGGTGTTAAGGGAAACGACCCGCCCGCGTGTGAAGCCACCGTCAGAGGGAAGGTCCCACGATTAATCCAGCTAAAGGTGGCATAAAGTACATGAGGCCAACTTTAGACTGTATTTAGTGATGTCAGTGTGCAGGGCAAAGGGCTGTGTGACAGATGTAGCACGCCCTCCTTTTAAATCTGCAATTCCACCACGGTTTAAGGAGGATTATTTGAACACAATTATTATCATTGGGGAAAAATATATCGAAATGTCGGGCGAGTGTGCTCATGTAATTTAAGCATTACTTTTACTTAGTAAAACCCAAGTCCAATAGTTTTCAACTGTTTTACAACTGAAATGTGATGTAATAAAGCGTGTACCCCGGTATATGAATTCAATTATAGACGAAATAGTATATTTTTAACTGATTTAATAACCGTATCAAAGCTTCAACTTCGCTTTATATCCAAATAATTGTAGGATGACAACGCTAGCATCTATCAAAATGATTTGTTATATTAAAAAAAAGAACCACAAATGATAGAATACTGTTGAGATATTTTATTGACGTATAACATAATTATTCACATGTTAATATAGTTACGTTTCGTAGCAGATAATACCATTCCATACACCAATTATTATTTCAAAAACAATTTTATCAGTAAATCATTGTATTTATCGCTGCCAGATAGCAATCTCAAAGACTAATACAAAGCAATTCGTCGTCGCCATTCCAAAACTAAAACTGGCATCCACTAATTCATGCACCAAACGACAAGAAAGGTGTAGTTAACCCAGAGATCGTACATTCTTTTCGAATCAAACACATAAACACGAATTGAACCTTTTGGTCGATATACAAGCATATAGCTCCCCAAGCCAAGGGGCGATCCAGCTCTTAGTATCAGCCTCACCATTTAATATACCAATTTGACTCATTTAAGTGTGTGTGTGGGGGCAAAATTTAGTTTTGCAAAGAAAAGAACTTATGAAAAAGTAGAACCAACCCAAAAATTTCACATGTCAAAACCATGCAAAGTAGTTAGATAAGTAAACAGTATTGGTTGATTTGGTTGTCTCAACTAAGTTATTTTCAGTATACATGTTTACCAAATGACCATTCACTAGGGTAATTGTTTGTATAAGATAAACAGTGTAAGCATCAGTAAAACACCCATGCCCCAAGGGCAACATGTGCCAGATCAATTGCCCCCAAGGGCATCATGTGCCAGATCAATTAACACACATGCCTTCCTAATTGTTGATAAACAGTCTGGGCCTTTGATCTACTGAAACCTGGAAATGCTAACATAAAAGCAGCAAGAACATTTAAATTCACTAACAAAAAAGGTTCATTTATCATGCTGTGAGAAAATAGTTTGTTTCAGTATGCCCAAGTTCAAACGTTGAAGTGTTTTCCAATAGTGCTTTTATGTTTTCAATAAAATTGTACAGTAAACTTTACCTCCGAATTTGGTGACAAAATGACATTACAGACAGCCAATACTATAGGAAAACCACTGTCCAAAAAGGTCTTTTGTGACATCACAACTACACTTTCTGTCTTGGGTCACTCAAGGGCTAGTAAGGGGCTCCTGGGGGATCGCCCCTTAATATATATATATATATATATATATATAAACGCAACAAATAATCTCATAACAATGTAACTCGTTTGATGTCTCTGAAACACCTAGTATATATGGCGAAAGAGGTTCTCTTGTGTCTAATTGGTCTAGTGTTATCACAATAAATAGTCTCATAAATAATGTCTGCTGTCTCTGATACACCAGGTACCTATTTTATGACCAACGAGATCATCTCTAGTCTAATTGGTGTGATATAACCACGAGTAACACGATGTACCGGTATCTCTACTGACATCCAGGGATTCATTAGGGATTTGCTTACTCAATGTATTGCCTTGAAACAAGCATAAATGCCAAACTATGAAAACCTCTATCTTGCAATTTCTTACCAAGTATTTGAAAGGAATAACGAAAATAAGGTTATTCGGATGGAAAAAAAGTGAAGAACTACAGTAGGCTTCTAATCGTAAAAAAGACCATAATAATGGTTCGTTTTGAAGAACATTTTTCTTTTAAACCGTCAATTATGCCGTCATGGATTGCGATAGCATCAAGCGGAAATGCTTGATTCTACTTTCCGACTATATCAGAAAACTTTCTTATTGTCTCGCACAGCATACGATGCTGCTGAAGACCCTACAATAACCAGTCTTACGGTACAACAACGTGTCTGGCCATGAAGTGTACCTCAGAACAAATAGATATAATTCCAATATTGCTTATTGGTTTATGATGCAATAGGGTTTGGTAAGTCAAAAAAAGATGTTCTTCCCTAATTAACAGAAAAGATCTTGGCTAAGTAACCACGCCAAGTAGTGACGCATGTAAAATCAGGAAATAGAATTTAAGAAAAGGAACACACTCGGATTCAAATTCTAAATACTGGCTGTCCTATCGTCCATTTCAATTCAAATGAAATTATTTAACTTGGAAGAATATCTGTACCAGTGTATTACAAAAATAATTCTGAAACGGCGTACACGTTGTCAAAACAATATTGATAAAAACTGTCTTTTTATATCAACAAAGAATGATTATTTCATCAGATAAATGTCCGACGTATAAGGATAAAATCTAGAACATTTATGGGAAAATCTGGGACATATCCGGAGGTCCGGCAGTCTTTGGGATGCACTGCTGTACAAAGGCATGCACCAAAATGAATTAAAAACTAGTCAGCTAACCTGTATCACAGATAACTACTGCATACACATGTTATTTTCTGAGGTCACATAATTCGTGGTTTTCTATCCCTAAAGTAAGTTCCTAAAATAGCAGTCGTCGTTGCACCAACTTTCCTACTAATATCATATAAATTGTGGGAATATAAATATTTCCGTTAAAAGATATTCGATGAATTGTGAGACATAACAAGCTTTGTGCTCAAACGAAAGCAAAAAGCTTTCCGTATTATGGAAACAATGCAATTTGTCTAGATAAATTAAAAGAAGTACCATACTAATTGTTGGCAAATACTGATAACTCTCTTGCATTACGACCAATATCACACGGTATTGAGGTGGTATCATAATCATGATTAATGGGAAAAAAATAACGGAAGAAAATATCTAGATTCCTGATGAATGAAGTTAAAAACCCGACCCGACCTCCCATGCAGAGGTGCCACCTCTGGTCAGAAGACGTGCAAGAGGTGGCGCCACCTTTCAGCACCGCCTTTTTCCATCCCCAATAAAAGGTCGTTGTACCTATCATCGGGACCTATCATTACAGCCTAATTGTGGTTCGTTCAATTCCTAATATATTCTATCTATCGGTTTCATGTATTTGTCGGCGCTGCTGAAAGCGTATCTGGAATGCAAAAAGAGGAGTAATTTGTAAGTAAAATCTAAATCAACTGGGCGGGGGGTGAAAATGAATATATCAGAATTGACTATAAAATGTTCAAAAATGGGTGCGCAAGTGATCTAAGAAATACCCTAATGCAAACTTTACTGAAGCAACAACAAAATAAAAGTAAGGAGTTTGAAGATGGCATCTCTCATTACACGAGTCTTTTATGGTAAGAAGCACGTTTTTCCAACCTTCGCTACGTTTCTGTAGTGAAGCAAGGAATCTCCATATTGGGGGGAAGGTGAAAAAAAGGATCTAGTTGAGAAAGGAAATAAGCCCCAAAATGATAGTTGTCTTCAGGTTTCTTGCCTTAGGTCAGCAAGTCGGGATATTTTGTTGATAGTTTTTCAGTTGCATTGGTAGTGTTCAAAATTAAGAACTTCCTTAAAACATATTCTGCAACGATTCCTAACATCTGTGATACATATTTTGATAATGTATAGGCATAATAGCCGATCTAATGTTCATTTGCTCATTTTAGTCTTAATTTAATGATTTTCCTCAATATTTCCTTTGAAAAAAACTTTAGAGAAAATAATAGGGCTAGTGGGTAAACTTGAAGTTACATAACTATTTGTTTTTTAATATCAACTGATATAACTATGTTATGTTTGTTACTCTAATTACCCACCCGCATCATATAATAAATCCATGACTTACTAAATTGCGGTTCGACCTTCTTGGATTTGATGTAGCAGATAATGTTGGTCCAGAGGAAGGCGGCAAAGGCCACGTAAACGGCTCTGTAGGGCGGGGGTACCAGGGCGAAGTTCACACACTGCACGGTGGGCCAGAACACACAGCCCGTCTGCGGAGAGAACAGAAAAACTGTAAGGTGTGAAAAATACAGGTAACATTTATCAAGGGTCTGTCCTTCAGTGACATGAGCTATGTAACCCGAGAGCAGTTAAAAGTAAAAATGAACGTCAAGATCCTAAGAGGAAGATCCACTAGGCGAATTATTTATGGGGGTATAGACCCCTAAAATCGACAGCGCGACATGGGCATTTCTTAAACTCGACACGGCGACACAGCCGTTTATTAAATTCGACAGGCGACAAGGCAAATAAGGGACAAATGACATTGCCCTTTTCTTAAATTTGACAGGGGACAGCAGCTTTAAAACCATAGAGACAGGGGACAGGGCCACTTTTTAAAATCGACAGGGGACATGGGTCTAAACCAAGATTTAGGGAGAGGCAACATGGCTATTTTTTAAATTCGACACGCAAAGTCAGACCCCCCCCCCCATCCATACCCCTATTTATTACATAAGGCCTTTGAAATAAACACAATCAAACAAAACTAAAACTTAAAAAGAATATGCAAAACATTATTAAGATACGGAAAATAGATATATTGCTAAATCTAAACCGATACATATTCATACTAACAATTTTCAGGTAAACTTTCCTACTAGTTATCATAATTGACTTACCATGAAGGTTTTAGGACCTTTGTTGATCGCTTCTTCGAATATATTTTCTTGACCCTCTAGAATGCTAGTAGCTGGAAAAGAAGACACTTTGATATTAAACATAGAATATGGGTATTAATAGAGCTACTTGTATTCAGCGCTATAGCCCTCAGCAAATATGTGTAAGGTTAAATCATAATTCTAGAACACAGTAGGGAGAAGGCAAGTGGGGTCCTTGAATTAGGTTGTGCATCATATATATATTACTGTATACTCCAACTCTATCCCCATCACCTCTTAATACCGGGAGTAAAGTGTACATTTATGGTTGATGTAGGGAGTGGGACGCTCATGTAAACTGACATAATTTAATACGCAAATATTTATCGGTTCCAGTTATAACCGTCTTTAGTACAGAAAAATTAACCCTGAAGTTTTTCAAAATAATTTTTAAACACAGTGGAAATTGTCCAATCAACTGTCGGTTGGCTATGTGTTATATTCCCAATAGTAGGAGAAAAGCTGGCAGTGGCATATTAAGAGTGTGTTTTTATCATATCCATTATATAATATTGTATTGAAAATGGTTCAAAATGGACAAATCTTTCCAAAAGCGCCCTCCTCCTATGCATTTAATGGAAGTGTCTATAGCATGGGTTATGGCAGTGCGTTCAGGCAAGGTGATTGTTAGAAATGAAGCATAACGACAGCTTATTTTCATATCATCAGATATGTAAGTGGGCTTATAGGAGTAAATACGTGGCATAATGTCCATGTGCAAAATAGATAACTAATCGAACACGTGGTGCTATCCCACCTTATTTCTCATGATAAGGTTTTGAAATACTAGAATATGTATATATTCAAGATAAACGGTCGACTTTCAAAATTGGATCATCCTTGAAAATGTTTGATTTTGTCTGCTTTCTCGTGATGGACGTCGGGAACAATTTCAACACTTACCCTAAATTGAAGAAGTCATGCAATTGAAAAACATAATTCTAATGTAATTTTAGCCTTCTTTATGGCCAGAATTAAAATCATTCCGTGTGTTTCTATAGTTGCCAAAGGAACTAAGAAAACTATGATTAACTAGGGTATATGGCAATTTTCCAGTCCTTGTGCCAGTTTCCTGGTATAAAATATAACTTATTATATCAAAGGAATGCCAACCAAACAACCTTAAAACCATCACTTCGGTACATAAAATAATTCTTTCCCTTTAGTACACGAGGTAATTTTACACTGAAAGGACTTGTAAAATGCTCTGAAATTTTGAATAAATACTGGTAACTATGTTACCACAACAACAAAGAGTAAATAAATTTAAGGTATAATAAAATAAAACCGTAATAAATTCTTAGAGAATAGAAGGATAAATTCTTTTTTTTCATCTACGAGTTCTCCTAGACTAGGCTAGGGGCAAAGTCCGAGAATCACCTTGCCACATAGTACTGTGCAAATTCAAATGTATTGACAGACCTATCGCAGTCTCCTTTTGGAAATATTGCTAGTAAACAAAAGACTATAATCTCTATTTGAAAAATCTATTTTCAGATACTCTAACACTGTAAAGCAAGCAATATCGGCATGTTGCACAATGTAAATTGCACAGGGTAAACATTCCAATTCTCCCAGAGTCATAACAGAGTCATAACAGTCTGACAGACCGATACCCGCAGAATAATACCATGTCGAAGCTTGCTTGCGAAGCATTTTGTTTGTTTAAAAAGCAGTTGATCGGATAAGTTATCTAATGTGATTGATCTTTGCATCTCATCACACACAGTTTTCTGTTTCCCAAGCAGTTCAATGGCCGAGACTGAGTTTTGGCCGACCACAATGTAATGCCCTAAGTGAGAAGGGCCTTTAGCATGATACAAGATGCGCTTGTGTGTAAAAGCACAGGTTCAGTAGTCCTAAGCAAAACTTTGAAAAGTACCTTACCTTTCATACATAAAAATCAGCTAAAGCAAGTACGGGAAGAAATAAAATTGTTGAGAAATCATATGATAACGATTCTATGGATTCCATTAAAATGTTATTAATTTATAAATAGTTCGTATGTCTTTAATAATATACCTTATCTTGAAGAGTACCTGGTATTGTATTCTTGACTTCAAATTAAGACATGTGGCGTCGAAGAAGGTACCTTTTTCTGCTTTTCTGATAACCCCCGTATTATCCCTTTCACCCCTGCCCTTCGTCGTTTTCTTAATGTGATACTTTTTCAAATTTTCAAAAACCACAAATGATAAGGCAATATTGTGTATAGTCTTATGATTTTCTATTTACTACAATCGAACTCACTTTGTCTTTTCTAATTGTAATTTGGTGGGTTATATATTACTTACAACCTACTTTTCTGATCTAAAAAGACGACCTACCGACATAGAAGGCGTAGATGCACCCCGCCCCGGCCACCATCTGGTCCAGCACCATCTTCTTGACCACGGCCCTGGCAGCGTTCCCAGGGACCTTGCCATCCAGGAACTTGTACCAGTAGTAGTAGAAGGGGCCGAAGAGGCCGGCCCCGACAGTGGCCACCTGCGCGGCGCTCCTCAGGCTCCGCTCAGGTCGCCGACAGATGGTCTGCTGGCTGAGGTCGCCCAGGAAGTAGAGCGACCCGTAGAGCCCCATGTTGGAGAGGACCGGGTGTCTCCTGTAGGCCCGACCCACCTGACGCAGCAGGGAGGCCATGGTGAGAGATTTCTGTAAAATAAGATAGTGGGATAGTGTTAAAAGGTATCCCAACGATCCTTTGGCAAGCAAAGATTATAATTTTCAAATTTTAAGTTACACTGTGTAGCTATACTATTTTTGATGTTGCTCAGGTTATATATGTCACTGGTGAAATAGAATAATGGTACTACTTTTATACGGACTTTGATGATTAATAATTTTTGTATTAACTGTTCGGCTTTTCTTTTTTTTTCATTTTTAACCCTTCCATAGAAAATGCTCATATTCGACTGACTTAGAATATCAATTCTAGACTAGTATATGCCTCAATTATACAACTTGATTGGTTGTTTGGCAGTTTAACGTCGTATTGACAGCTTAGATTTACAGGTCATAAATAAAACAAGTTTGTTGACAATTCTAATTTTAGGAGAAACACGCCACCATGTAGGACCACTACTCTTTCTGAAGGATGGTAAGGGGCCGCCTTTTATGTGCAAAGCCTCGTATACATCTCGACAGGGCATTATTAAAACCCAAGCCTTTAATATCCCTCTGTGAGGTACAGGGGGTGGGGAGGGGATATAAAGACTACCTTGTCATAGCTGGGACTTGGTCCCAAAATCTACAGATCAGGAGGCGAGGGATGTACCTCAGCCCCACGCTGCTACCCTACAATGATAGATTGGCTTCTATTGGATTCTATTTCCACAGATGCCATCCCACCGCCCACAATGTCATAATTATGTATGTACAGGTAATAACGCGTAGACTATACATGGACTGTCAAGTTTGGTTTTGGCATAGGCCCTATATAGGCTATTTCAGCTTGAAAATTGGCCAGACCCATGCATGAATGGGACCCTAGACCCTTAATTCGACACGGCGACATGGCCATTTCTTAAAATCGACATGCGATATCAGGCCTAGCAACATGAAAGGGAAAAAAAACATAACATGTTTCTCAAATTTGACATGCGACATTTGCATATTTGGGGCGCCATCTGAAATGGGGGGGGGGGGGGGGGGGATGACAGGCGACGTTGCCATTTCTTTAGTTCGACATGTGACATACACGGGGGTGTAGATGGGGGGGTCCTATGTCGCCCTGTCGAATTTAAGAATTGATCATGTCGCCCTGTCGAATTTAAGAAATGATCATGTCGCCCTGTCGAATTTAAGAAATGATCATGTCGCCCTGTCGAATTTAAGGAAATGATCATGTCGCATGTCACTAAGCCCAAAAAAGGCCGTGTCGCCCTGTCGATTTTAGGGGTCTACACCCATATACACAGAGCCCTTTTTGGTCCAGGGGGGGGGGGGGGGGGGGGGGGGCAAATGCCCCTTTTTGCCCCCCCCCCCCCCCCTTGATCATTGTTGATCATGCATGGACATCGTTCAATTGAAGTCACGAATACAGATGGTGACGTATGGGAAAAACAAACTGTTATTAGGCCAAGCCATGTCAATCTAGATTAAAAGTTATCTAATCTATGCACCTGTTTGTGTAAACATGAGGGCTCGGTCCATGCTTGGCGTTATCTCACTTCTCAGTATCTGGCCCTACATAATGTCTAGATCTACAGAATATTACTATAGGTCTAGAGGCTAGAGTTGGGGTTACTGCCGGGGTTACTGAAAATGAAATAACCAAGAATTATATTTTTCGATATCCCCAAGTCCTGCCTACAGCCTACAGTAGCTGAGTAGTCTACTATAGACATACATACATAACAATAACATTAATTTTATGTATATCTATGCCTATGGGCCTGGCCCATAGACATAGGCATACTGAGTATGGCTATGCTATGTAGTATGGAGTAGATCTCTATGTTACTATAAAAAAAATATAGTAACATAGATCTGCACATAATAGAGGTCATTAGTTATGGTTACTCACTTGAAACGTAGCCAAAACTGTTGTAGATCTTTCGTAAGGTGAGGGATAGATCTATTGCCTGATCTAACCTCTCATTTCCATTCTTTCTGTCCTAGCTTCTGGCTCATTAGTCGCTTGAGTTGCAGCCCGCACGTGCCTCAAAATGTGCCGACTGAGGTGAACGAGTAGAACACGCGTGTTGTGTTTACTCCGGAGATACCCGTTTCAACGCTTCACGCACCTGCACAGAGGTGGCGCCACTGAGCTGATTGAGACACGCGTAGGGTACGAATTTGGCGCCCTCTGTAGTGGCAGCCTATACTGAATTAGATGAATGAAGGAGGAAGATTATGTTCCAGAAGTGGCCCAGGGCCTTATGCAAATGCCTATTATTTTGGTCAACTCGGATTCGCATAGTCGCATAGGCCATAGGCCCTAGTTCTAAAAAATCTGTAGATCTACGTTTCCATAGGGCTAGTCTCTCCTATTTAGACTCTACAGAAAAAACATCCAACTTTGGTAGATCTATCCCCGGGGATCTATCAAATTATAAAAAGTGATGTGGCCATGGGAATATAATTTATGTGGAGGTTCATGTTATATTTTTAAAAAGGCTGAAATTTACAGATTGTTAATGAAATTTGAATTCTAATAGGCCCTAAGGCGTTCTTTGGTGACCACTAACTCAAACCAAAGATGAAAATGATAATTAGACATAGGCCTAGGTATGATCACATAACAGTTCTTTGGTAATCAGCTCCGTGCCAATAAAAATACTTTGTCATCTAACCATAGATGATTTGAATTCAAATATTCTGACAATCAATTTCTTTGGTATAAACTCAATTTTGTTGAATTGTACACACAAAAAAAAAGGGTTTACTGAAATAATTTGACTATTTTTCACAAATCAAGGCATACTCATATCTAATGCATACATTTTTAGTTATATTGTTACTTACTAAGACAGGGGCGGACCCAGGAATTTGTAGAGGGGGGGGGGGGGGCCCAAAAAACATGAATGTACAGGGGGGTGGGCCCCCCATCAAACATGATTTAACAGGGCAAGGGGGGGGGGGGGGGGGCCAAGGCCCGTCCGGCCCCCCCCCCCCCCCCTGGATCCGCCCCTGCTAAGATGGCATGTAACGTTCAATATGATCACATTATTGATGGTGAGGTTGACACCTCACCAAATCAGAATGTTACTAGGCCTAACACAATATTTTTTGGGAAGGTCAGGACGAAACCAAAACAGAACATTAATATCATAAGAACATTCTGTTTGGTTTGAAGAACATAACTAGAATGTTGTAATAATGTCACGCTGCAATGTCACAGCGGTATGTTGCAGCGCTAGCGACGAAATTTGGAGTCAGCAAAAGAATGTAACATACATAACCGACCAGAATGTTGCTCCAACGTTATAGCCTAATAACGTCGCATCCTTGGCTGGGTTATGTCCCTGCTGACAACATTCAGTGACCATTCCTTTTCACCTGTTCCATAAATAAATACATCCTATCACTCGATCACAAGCAATTCTATTAATAAATCATAAACTATAAACAATATGCTAGTAGTATAGGTTTTGAGGGAGTTCACGTCATCGACCATTTTTAGTGAGGGAGTTCACGTCATCGATAATTTTTAGGGGGATAGTTCACGTCAAACAATTGCAAATTGCAAATTTTAGAACTGGAAATAGAAATATTCTTGTGATTAATGTTGAAAATATTTTTATATGTTATTATTGATAATAAGCTTAAGAAAATGTCAGCTGAAAAATTGGTTATTGCTGATGAAGTATTGCAGTCTATTGCAGATTTGCTTTATTGTGATTGGGAAAGTTTGGCAATATATTTAGAATTAGAGAGCAAAGATTTGCATAGAATTCGAGGTAAAGATAAAAGTACTGTGTTACAGTCTAATATATTACAAATGTTAAATTTATGGTGGGATCGAGTGGATAAAAATGATTATTTGAACGAGTTAATTACAGCTTTATCAAGTTTGTATCGTTATGATTTGATTGAAATTGTTTTAAGTTTTATACCCAAAAATGATAAAAATATATCTGATAATATTATTCAAGTTTTATTTTTACAGTTGGCTGAGCGTTTAGTGATGGATTGGAGAAATTTAGGAATTTATTTGTCTATTTCTTTAACTGAAATAGATAATATTTTTTATGGTTTATATGAACCAAAAGTTCATCGTGCTTATGAAGTTTTAAAGGTTTTTCAATTACAATATGGTTATTTAAATTTAGATAAATTATTTAAAGTTTTGAGGCAAATGAGGAGATTAGATGTGATTGAATTTATTACTAGACATATTAGGCATTAACTTATTTGTTACATTTGGTTTCCCTCTGGTGGGAAGTTATTGTATATTGTGTCTCTCTCTAGTGGGAACGAATTGAACCTTGATGATTTATAGTGTTTGCAGACATGGTACATGACCTCCATATTGGATTGTCGTAACTTTTGAAAGTTTGTTTACATTTTTAGTCTTGATATTTACAACTCCTATTTCTTAGATACTTTACGAGGCTATTGCTTGACGCCTAATTATGAAATAAACACAGGTTAAGAATTTTGCATTTTACAATTATTTAATTTGGTACGATATCGTGGTATGAAAACCGGTTGTGCGTATCTACATGCAGAATGCTGTCTTTTTGCAAGTTTGTTGTAAGAGTGTTGTGTTGCAGAGTGGTCGTTGAGCTAATCTTGAAATTTTTCGACTTTTGGAGAATGAACATAGTTTTTGAGATTAGCTTAGCGGTCATGACGTGGTTTTAGGTGATTCTAGTGTTAATGTACCCCGGTTAAAAGCCTCGGTATGGAGTAAACGCGCACTTCAGAGCAGACCCTTTTCGCGTTGTAACGGTGTGTGCGTATGCAACAGCACACTAATTTGGACATTTTGTCTATGTACGTAGGACGCTCTGGTAGAGAACGCCGAGCGGACACACTTTGTACCGGCTTACTTGATTTACAGCGACGCAGGGCGCTCCGGTAGATAACGCCGCGCTGTCTGCGAGGAATCTAGACCTCCGTGCCTGGTCTAACAATACTCGCTCTCCCGCGAGTGGGCTGGCTACCAGGCTAGTGTTAATGTAGTTTTGTGCGGAGTGACGCGAGGGTTGAGACGTACATTAACCTAGGTGATTCTAGTGTTAATGTAGCTTTGTGCGTTTATGAATATGAAATAATTTTTTTAAGTTACATTAAAGTATTTGTTTCAGTGTTTATTATAGCTTTAGCTTATTTTACTTTTGATTAGTGTGATATAGCTGTAAATCTAGTAATAGTGTTCTTTCACAAGTTTTATGAAATCAAGCTGTAAATCTAGTAATAAATCTAGTAATAGTGTTCTTTCACAAGTCTTATGAAATCAGTATGTTGGTCTAGGAAATTGATATTTATGGTTTGGGCACAGATCCAGGTAATCTTTTTTGTGTCAGTATGTGTATTGGTTAGAGTAATTTATATAATATTGGTGACGCAGTTGGGGCGTACGTATAGCTTGGAAGAATAAACATAATCGACTTGCTTGATTATATTGGTTTATTTGCAGAGAAGATAAGAAAGCGTTAAGATATATATATACAGTTTTGTAGCATATTAAAGCGCAAGTGTAATAATTGACAAGGTTTAATTTGGGCTATAGCACTTGTCAGTTATTATATTTGACTTTAGTGAAAACAACCACTTTATAATGCATTAATAATTGAAAGCATTTGGCTAAGAATTGTATAAACATATTAAGAATGGTTAGTACATGTACATTAAGGTTCATTTTTAAAGGTAAATAAACAGCAAACTTGAATAAATGTAAATACATTTTGCTTAAACAATAAAGTGTTGTGAACACATTAAAATTGTAGCTTTTATATAAATTGGTTAGCTGAATATTGTAAATACATTGAACTAAACAAAGTGATGCGAATATACTAAAATTGTAGCTTGGATATATAAATTTGGGTAGCTGATAAGCTGTGAACATACTAAAATTGTAGCTTGGATATATATATAAATTTGGGTAGCTGATAAGCTGTTGAGGTCTAATGGTAAGTCTAAATATGATAGTTAATTATTTCTTCTTGTGTGGTAACATACCTTCTTGGTAGAGGTACGAGGAGGGGTTTTGAGATATATATGTATGTATGTTTATTGATTTTTAAGAGTTTGCTAAGACATTTTTGAAATATTTTAAAATGAAAGTTTGTTTTATAATAAATATGCTTCAATGTTTAAAGTTTAAATGATTATATTAAATTAAGAGTGAGAGAAAGTTTATGTATTCCCTTTCAGTACCTTACATGGAAGGTTCTGGATGTTGTGTCTCGTTTCCATGTGGGTATTTTTGCTTTGTACGAGGAGGTACTGAAGGGATAAAAGTTTGAAACGACTTTATAAATTAGCAAATTATTAGATATTCAATTTTATATATTTTCGTTTTGTTTATATAAATGTAGTGAGAAAAGATAGTTTAAGTTAATGCGCACGTTTTATAATATAAACGTATACTATTTTGGTTTATTATTAAAAATGAAAACCTATAAGCACCTTAAATACTTTCACAATCATAACATAATGTTATTGTCTTGTGATTGGCTGAGACTAATAAAGAGGGTATAAAAGCTTTGTGTTGATCTTTTGCGCGCATTTCTTTGGTGTGGTTAATTGTAGTGTGGTAAAGAGCGCCGTTGGGCCCGCGTTGGGCGCAAGTGCGTGCTTTGTTAGGCGTAAGTGCAAGTTTGTGGAGATTGATATTTTCGGAGGTGGTTGTGGAGATTGACGTTTCTAGAGGTGGTTGGAAATTGCTTTCTTGGTTTGGAGATTGACGTTTTTAGAGGTGGCTGGAAATTGCTTTCTTGGTTTGTGGAGATTGACGTTTTGATTTTAGCTAGCGTTAAGCGCTAGTTGAAATTATTTTTGGTCTGTTTTACTTAAGATAATTTTAGTTAGGTGATTGTTGGTTGTTGCTTTTGCTTTTGTTGAAATTTCAGCTTTATAGTTTTGCGACTTAGAGCTTCAAGATCAAGCTTGGCGTCATTCATCACAGGCACATTATAAACAGGTAAGTGTACTTATTTATTTATTTGTGAGAAATATTGAATTGTATTGTATTTAGTGTGGTACCGAACAGGTAAGTGTATTTTTAGAAATATGAAACAATACGTGTATTGTGATATAATATGTTCTGAAAGTTCAAATTTTAAAAATGTTTCTGAAAGTTCAAATTTTAAAAATGTTTCAGTTAATTCTCAATATTTAGCTTATTATGATTTTTTTGTCAGGTCTAAGTATTTTCAGGTGCAAAGTATAGAAAGGGATAATAATTTGAAACCTATTCGAGTTTGTATATGTATTTTTCAGAATAGTTTGAATAAGTCTGTGGTGTTAAAGGAGCATAATTAAGATGTCGCATGATAAGGTTTATGTTGTTAGGCTTTCTGAAAAGGCTAATCTTCCAAAGAGAAGTTCATTATTTTCAGCAGGATTAGATTTGTATAGTGCTTATGATTATATTTTACCAGCAGGAAAAAAACTTGAAATTAAAACAGATTTACAGTTTGAGTTTCCTGAAAAATGTTATGGAAGAATAGCATCTAGATCTAGTCTTTCTAAATATTATTCTATTGAAGTTGGAGCAGGAGTTATTGATGAAGATTATAGAGGAAATGTTAGTATTATTTTGTATAACTTTGGAAATTTAGATTTTCTTATTAAGGCTGGTGATAGGATTGCTCAAATTATTTTAGAGCGTTATTCAAATGCCAGTGTTTATGAAGTACAAGAGTTAAGCAAAACTGATCGTGGTTGTAAGGGGTTTGGTTCTAGTGGATATTGTTAAAGTGCTAAGGGTTTTATTTTACAAGTTAATAGGAGGTGAGGGAGTAGGAGAAGGTGAGGGAGGAGAAGGTGAGGGAGAAGAAAAAGTTTTAAAAGTAGTCATTTCAATTTCTTCTTGTACTACGCTAATAGATTCAAAGCTTTCAGAGTTTAGAGAATTGAAACTGCTAGTGTATTCAGAAGGTGCTTGTGCTTCATTAACATTAACATTAATATTAAATCGAGATCTCATATGAAGTGTGGTTCGCTGAATAGATCGAATTCTATATTGTTCAAATTTGTTTTGCCAAGTTTTTCTGAAAAGTTTATAAAGAATAAAAGATGTTAATATAATACCAAAAAGAACTAAGAAAGATAAGATTCCTGCTATAATATCAGCTACTGGTACGATATTTTTTGGAGTTGATTTGTCAATAGGTTTAGGTGTAGATGCGAAAGATGCGTTAGGTGTTTTTGGTTCATTTGAAAATGTTGTATTTATAGGTATAGTGACTTGTGGTTGGCTTGAACTGATAAATGTAGAGGTTTGCGCTAGACTTGTAGGATGCGGTTGGCTTGAAGTACTGATAGAGGTTTGCGACAAACTTAAAGTACTGATAGGTGTGGAGGTAGTAGAGGTTTGCGGTAGACTTGAAGTACTGATAGGTGTGGAGGTAGTAGAAGTTTGTAGCCGATTTGAAGTAATAGGTGTGGAGGCTTGCGATAGACTTGAAGTTTTGGGTGAGCTGAAAGTATAAAGTATTTTGCAAATAATAAATTACATACAGATTAATATTTTATAAAACTTTTGTTAGAAGTTAGGTTGGATATGATGCTAGATTTGTTGTTAAAGATATTAGTAGTTTTATAAATCTCTTGAAATTAGTGGACTTAGAGTTTGTTTGAGTTACTTGTGTTGTAGAAATGTTCTTCAGATGAATAAGTCTAATAGTTGACTAGTTTCAGAGCATTCATGAGACTTAGAGGACTTAGAAAATTTCTTAGTTTATAGATATTGCATTGAGATTACCAGACTTATAGATTGGTGACTGGTAAAGTTTCTGAGTTGGGTGACTTTTCACAGAATTCCTTTCTAGTATCTTTGACTTATTTTCTTGTGAGAAGGGCTCTAGAATTTTACTACAGAAAATATGAAAAGGTTTAACCATCCACGGTGGAATTAAATCTCTTAAGATTAGTGGACTTAGAGTTTGTTTTAGTTACTTGTGTTGTAGAAATGTTCTTTAGATGAATAAGTTTGATAGTTGAATAGTTTCAGAGCAATTGTGAGATTTGGACTTAGAAAATTTCTCAGTTTGTAGATATTGTATTGAGATTACCAGACTAATAGATTGGTGACTGGTATTAAATTGTGATAGGCTGAATAGGGATTATAAATATTAGTTTAGATAAAGCTATTAAAACATATGTTGCTAGATTTGTTGTTAAAGATATTAGTAGTTTTAAATTATGATAGGCTGAATAGGGATTATAAATTATATATTTACATGGACCAACTTGAAGTACGTGGCTGGCTTGAAGTAATAGGTGTAGAGGCTTGTGACAGACTTGTTGAAGTTTTGGGTGAGCTGAAAGTATAAAGTATTTTTTAAATAATAAATTACATATAGATTAATATTTTTGTTAGAAGTTAGGATGGATATAATGCTAGATTTGTTGTTAAAGATATTAGTAGTTTTAAATGAAACTTAAGCAGTTAGCATGAGTGACTTTTACGTAACTATGATGTTTGTTGCTTTGTTTAATATTAAAAGGTTCAACTTAGTTTACCATATAGGAATGTTAGGAGGAAGCATGCTGTTTTATTTTTAGGTTTAGAGTGCATTTTAAGACCAATAACTTACATGGTATTTGGAAATGAAGATGCTGGTTTCATAGATGTAGTGGTTGTACTTAAATCATTAGTTTGAGTCTTTAATGCGTCAGTGAAATCGTGAGTTGTTTTTGTTTCAGTTAAATCAAATAGGGCATTAGTTGTCTTCAAGGCATCAGTTGTTTCAATTGCTGAGCTAAATAAAAAAATTACGATTAGTTTGGTTAATATAGTTAGGACGGTGCAAAGTGAATATTGTTTAAGGTAGAAGTTAGATGTCGCCACTGCTTTTGCAGTTAGCATGATGTTTAATATTAAAAGGAGGTTTAACTTACGTTTGTCATATAGGAATGTTAGGAGGAAGCATGCAGTTTATTTTTTTTAGGTTTAGAGTGCATTTAAGACTAATAACTTACATGGTATTTGGAAATGAAGATGCTGGTTTCATAGATGTAGTGGTTGAACTTAAATCATTAGTTTGAGTCGTCAATGCGTCAGTTGTAGTTAAATCAAATAGGGCAAAAGTTGTCTTCAAGGCATCAGTTGGTTCAATTGCTGAGCTAAATAAAAATTACGATTAGTTAGGTTAATATGGTTAGGTTGGTGTAAAGTGAATATTGTTTAAGGTAGAAGTTAGACGACGTTACTGCTTTTACAGTTAGCATGAGTGACTTTTACGTAACTATGATGTTTAACTTAGTTTGTCATATAGGAATGTTAGGAGGAAGCATGCTGTTTTATTTTTAGGTTTAGAGTGCACTTAAGACTAATAACTTACATGGTATTTGGAAATGAAGATGTTGGTTTCATAGAAGTTGGTTTTTCTGTTGCTTTTAATCTGAATAAAAATTAATGTTTAGAATTTATTCTTAAATTCAAAAGATTAGAAAACTTTGGATATGAAAGGTATTTATATAATGTTCAGAATTTAAGAAACTTGTTAAGCTAAAATTTAAGAAACTTAGAAGGTATTATATTTGAATAATTTTATACTGTTAATATTAAGTGAGTTAAGCCTATACTTACATGCATTTTCCTGCTTCGCATTGAAATGTAATTCCACTTGTTTTGATAACTGCAAGGAATGGGAAGACATCTATGTCGTATTTGATGAATTGTTGCTGTGATGTGGCGGGGGAAATTAGAAAGATTTGCGTAGTTCTTAGCGTTATGTGTGTGAAAGTTGTCGGTAAACAGTAGCAGATAAGCGTGTCCAAGTTGTCGGTTAAGGAGCAGTCGTTTCTGACAGAACAACCTAGAGTTTTCGTCAAAATGGTTAGGAAGAGAAGCAGGAATACTAGTTTGGTCGACATGATGGTTCTGCGCATTTGATTTACTTTAGAGATGAAGTGAGTGTTGGTCGGCGTGTTCTAGATTTAGATTTATCAATAAGTTTAAGGGCATTAATGTAAGAAATAGTTTCCATTGATTACGGGCTGTAACTTAGTCCACACTTATCAAGTATTTTTATGTAGGCTTGGCTTGGAGTAGATAAACTTGTCTGAGGTTCACTTGGTACTAAATAATTTGTGTTGAGAGGTTCCCTCTGGTGGCTAGGCATCAACTATAGACATGTGCTGGAAGGTTCCCTCTGGTGGCTAAGCATTAACTGTAGACAGAATAGAGACTTAGCTTTTACGCTGATTAGCTTTTACGCTGGGCGTTATTTGATTAATGTTTTGACTAGATTTGAGACATACTAGGGTGGGGTCTTTTTTATGCTTGAATTTATAGATTTTTCATTAAGTACCTTCTCGCCTGTGTTTGGTGTTAACCAATTTAGATTATATTGGTTTTTTGCCTAAGTTTAGACAGATGTCTAAAGACGCTGTTAACACCTGTAGTAGAGATGAACAGTGTGACGTTAGGCCTTTAGGCTTAGTTTGGGTAATGTAGTGAGGGTTCCCCAGTGAATGACAACACTGCTCATGTCTTATTACAATAGGTAGCTAATGCCCTCTGGTGGATTGATGTTTAGACGCTTAGATAACTTAGGTATTGTCGTATCGCGTTATTTGTTTTCTGACCGCTTACGCACTTCATATATGTGACCGCAGGCGTCGCCACCTACGTTTTTATAGGCAATACGTTAGGTGGCGCAGCGGCGCTGTTTATCGGTGGATTTTAATGACAGGATCGGAAAGAAGAGATTTTGCCGCTTAGTCAAGCAATGCTTCTAAAAAGGGCAAGTTGCGCAAAATTACCTTATCTCAGCATAGCTACAGTGTTGTGGTGATGGAGCATTGTGCATCAATTGCACTGTGATAATTCTGGTACTTTAGAGAAACAGCCTTGGCAAAATGTGTCATAGATATGTTCAAGTAGTATATTGTGGTTAAGTTATGATATGGGTTAAATTTATATATTTGTGTTAATGTTTATTTTTAAGATATATAAGGCGTTTAAGGTAAGTTTATTTGAATATGCATGAAGCTTTGTGCTTAAATAAGCTTATGATTGTTATATTTGGTGTTTGCTTTTGCTTAGGAGGTAGGTGTACAGAGGATTAAAGATTGTTTTTAAGGCTTAAGGTTAGTTTACAAATGATTGTTATACATTTTGAGAAAAGTGTTTATGAGCCTTATTGTTCTTGTTACTTTTGTTTAGTTATAAATAAAGTATTAAAGGAAGGTGAAAATATAGGTAAGCTTATTGCTGCATGTCCTAATGGTACATTAATAGATTTTTCTAAAATAGAACAAATCACAGAATTAGTACAGGAATTGAATAGATTTCTTTTTAAATTAAGTTTAAAAAGATTAGTTTTGACATTTATTTTGAATAAATTTCCTAAATTAACACCAGAAGATGTAGATCAGTTAGAGATTCCTGGTATTTTGAAAAAAGATATTACTAATTTTGAGGAAGAGGAATCTAGGCAATTTGATGAAGTTGCAAATACAACAACGTTTGTTTTGTTGATTCGGCATCATGTTGGTTTTCGTGTTAAAATAGAACAAGTATTAGAAATTTTTGATTTTTGAACTTATATACATTGGTAGGTATGAGACGTGTGTTTTATTTTTATAGATATAGGTACGATACAATTAATAAGAAATTTTGTAAATTAGTTTGTTCATGTATAGATTGTCAGTTAATATTGGTTAATTTTCGATACAAGAAAGCATATAAACTGTTTTTTAATTTAAATCAAATTATTACAAGACATGAAATTCATAATTTAAGTGCTAAAATTTGCGAGTATTGCAAAGCTAAACCAGATTTTTATTTAACAATGTCTTCTGATTTTTTATTGGGTTATTCAGAATTTTTAATAAATATAGCTCAGATTTATCTTATTGTAATGAAACATGCCTCCTTTAGATTGGGTTACAAGTATCGATAGTATATATTAATGCAAGTAGATTATAGTGTAAACTTGGTTATTTTTGGTTTAAATTTTACTCCAAATATTCATTTTGATATTCCGTATATTTATAAAAGTATAAAGAATAGTTTTTTATATAGAGGATCATTAACTTGTAAAAATAAATTGTATACTTTGAAGATTACACGTAATGGATTTTGTTCAATTTATTTAAGAAGAAATTTTTCAAGTTTATTACCAAATATTAAGATAATAGCTTTAGAAGTTTATGAGTATATTAGGGACTTTTGTGAACAGGAAATAGTTAGTGTAAATATAACTCCAAAGAACATTCAAATTACCTTTCAACTTGTATTTAAAACAACACCGGATTTTAAGGTTTTTTGTATAAAAATTGCAGATTGTTTTGAAAAAGAATATGAATTTGAAATTAAAGAATCTAATTCTAGTGAATCTATATGGTTGCCTTATGTAAATAATAGTTCATATTTTTCAAGTTTACGTATCAAAATTAAAGGTAAAAGTAAATGTATTTTCACGTTTTTATATTCTTATAAAGGAAGTTGTTTAACTGATAATGTTTTAGATTTTAAAAGAGTTTGTGATAGTTTGAGATTGTGTTATTTAAATAATTTACATTTATGGCCGCCGGAGTGTTAGATAGGTTACTTTTGTTAATTATAGAATTTCTTTTAAGACATAATGAAGAAAATAAATTATTTTGGAATAAAGTTCGGACAGATAATTCACATTTTTTTAGTTTTTGTTTTCAACTTTTAACAGAATGTGAGAATGAAAGGAAAAAAATAAATATTCTTAAAGAAGAATTAAAGGTTGAACTTTTGTCTGCTTTAAGAAATCAAGATATAACGAGAAATTTAGCCTTTAGAATTTTATCTAGTGAAGATGAAACTATTAAGCTGGACTTGCGTTCTTCACAAAGTTCAATTATTCAGTGTCTTGTTGATATTCTTAGAATAAATATAACTGTTTATCGAAGTGATTCTCGATCATTTAATTTTACATGTTGTACAGAATTGTTTCGTATAGGTTCACCTTTTGTTATTCAATGGAGTAAAGTAGAAAATGCTTTTATAGAAGTAGCTTTAGATTATCATATGTCAAAATATAATTCATTAATTGAGTTTCCAAAACATAAAGTGAAAAGCAAAAAGCATAAGCATGAATATAAAAGTGCTGAGTTTTTATCTTCTACTTCAGATTCAGATTCAGATTGTAAAAAACAAATACATGGTCAAAAAAGTACTTGTACGAAATCTTTAGGTTTTCATACTAAGAAAAAAGCAAGAGTTGAAAATTTTGAGAAAGCTGTAACTAAAGAAAAGGTTAATGATAGTGATTCATCTTTGGCTCGAGATTTGTCACTATCAGAAAGTGAAAATGATGATTATGATGATAAAGCTAAGAAATTGGAATCAGAATTAGAGCTTGAAAAAAGAGATGATTTTATGGGCGAACTAAACAAATTACAGCAATCTAATAATGATATGAAATTTCATAAGAAATCTCAGAAAAAAGATGTTATGGTAAATGTTTCAGAAACAGGAAAACATTTACAGGATTTTTCACCATATTCTGATTTGTATTCTGATAATTTTAATAAGATAGAATGTAATATAGATAAGTTTGTAGAAATAACTGAAAGGTTGAAAAAACACGCCTTAGTTCTTCAAAATAACTTACTGCCAGGAAATATTGAGAATTGCTTGTGTTGTCCTGTTCATTGTGCTCAAGCTTTAGTTAAGGCTACAAAAGATAAGCGAGGACCAAAAAAAAAAAATTAGAATGTTCATATTGTAAGAAAGAGTTTATATCTTTAAGTTTATTGCGTTTACATATTTTGGTTAAGCATTCTAATTATGATCCTAAGAATCATATATTTACACCAGTTCCTTTGAGATCTTCTTTAGTAATATTAAAAAAGTATCATCCTGATTAAATTTATTATATATTTATTTAGGAATTTCAAGTTGATAAAAGTAAGTATTTGAAATGGATACTGCTTGTTCAAAAAGTTTTGCTCGCTTGATGAAAAGGAGCTTGTATTTTTGTGCTTTAGTGTCATTTTATTTTGGTAAGTTAAATTTACCTTTGTTAATTGAAATTCCTAGCCAAGAATTTTTATCTGAAGATGAGTGTTTACAATTAATAGAAATATTAAGTGAAGAACTTACAGATGATGCATGTTTTTTAAAGTTGAAATATTTTTCTTGCGCGAGTCTTTTATTTTTTTCATCGTATTTTCAATGTGATATTGTTTTAGATTTTATTTATTTATCCATGTGGGAAAATGATAAAAAAATAATTGAAGTTTTAAGAAAGTCAATTTATTTTTATGGTTTAAAAGATTGTTTCACAAAGGTAGTTTTGGATTCAGTAGCATCGTATTTGTATATGTCAGTAGATGATGTGATTGATTTAGGACATTTATGGGAAATTAATAATAATAGTAGTCCTAATTGTTCAATGAGGTTGTTAGCTAAAAAGTTAAGAGATACTAGGCGGTGTCGTAGGTTACTTTTTTCTTTTTTTACATTACCTTGTGCTCAATGCCATTCACGAATTATTTTTAATTATAAAGGTTCAGATAATACAGTTTTTTTAAAGTGTTGTAAAAGACCTATTCATATTTCAAGATGTTATGAACATTTTATTTCTTCTAGTTTTGATTTGCAGGTTTATTGTCCCTGCTGTAGAACTCCTTGGCGAAATGCATTACCCCAAATAGAAACAGCTTCGAGGAAAAGGTGTTTAGAAGATTTTCTTATGCATATGAGAGATTATCCTAAACACATAAGAACATATTCTTCTTCAAAATTAATGCGAAATGTGAAAGTTCAAAAGGAAGACTGATGAGGCAAAGTGATTAAATTGTGATGTGATTAGGATTGATATTAGATTTTATAGATTTGTTTTAATAAATATTTAAAATGTTGCAGAACGAAGAACTAGAATCATTCAATTATACAGTAGTTTCAAATGTACCACATTCAGTAAGAGAAAATAAGACAAGTCATTTTTATACTGAAATACCAGCTACACGTGAATGTAAAGGTTACTGGGAAGTAGCCTTATTGGAGATTGATTTTTTGAAATCGTGGTATAATGTACCAGAGCATCCAGAGCAATCTAGAACTTATGTAATTGTGCGAGATATTTTTGATTTAAAAGACCAAACAGTAGAACAAATTAATTCATTAGATGAAGTTGTTCCTAATTCTATAAAAAAAGTAAATAAGGTATTTGCTTTAAAGTTTGGAAATTATGAAATTAAGGATATGATAAGTGAAATGAATGAAAAATTTGCTAAATTAAAAATGGAAGTAAATGAAGCTCAACCTACTTATAAAAATTATAAAAGATATACTAAACTTTATATTGATAATCAAAATTTAATTTGTACTTTATATGTAGGTACAGGAGATGTAGTTATTTTGTCTGAATATATTGCTACGGTTTTACGCTTAAATAATTGTGAAGGAATTAAAAAGTATACTTCAAGAGTTACTGTTAATGGTGAGAAAACATTTACAAATTTTATTGAGTTTAGAGGACCACCTTTATTGAAAAAGCCACCTTCTACTGAAAATGAATTAGATTCTGAAGGAAATCCAATAAGGGATGAAGAAATTTTAATAAAAGGTTTTAATGATGTAATATCTCTTAATAGGAAGGGACCATATAATGAGCTTTTTCAACCACAATATGGAAAAGATTATGTAGGAAATGGAGTTCCAGTTTTTCCAACAGACACTTCAAATATATACATTTATTCTAATATTGTTGATTATGAGTATGTAGGTAACATTCAAACAAAATTACTTAGAACTGTTAGGGCTAGTGGAGTATTTGGTGAACATATTAAGCACACTTATTCCCATCCATTGTATAAGAAATTAGCTTATGATAGGTTGCAGGATATAGAAATACAAATTAAAACTGATGATGGACAGCTTGTTAAATTTGAATATGGAATTGCTGAGTTAATTTTGCGTTTTAGAAGATTAAATAGATAAAAAAATAAAATGAATGAAATAAAGAAAAGAAAAGCTTTTGGTAAACTGTTAAGAAGTTATGATATAGTTCCTTTTCAGCGTGCTATAGATATAGAATTATTTTTTCAACGCAAGTTTAAAGTTTTACTAGAAAAAATTAAGAAAGGTTTATTGAGGCATGGTGGCATAAAATTTCAAATTAGTCTTAATGTTGTATTAGGTAAATATAAATTGGATACATCAAGGTATTATGAAATTAAACCTTGGTTTCAAAGCAATATGACTCAAGTTTTAACATTTTTATCTGTAAAAGAAAAAATGATACAAGCTATAAGAATACTTTTAGCATTTTTTGATGGGTTTATTCAGATGGGTTCAGGTTGGTTTTTAAAACAAATTAATGTTTTACGTTTATCAGTTTATAAATGTAATCCTTTTGGAGGGTGTGCATCTGTTTCATTACCAATTCCTAATAAACATTCTATTCTTAATATACGATGTTCTGATGACAAGTGCTTTTTGTATTCTGTGTTAGCTGCTTTTAAAAAGTGTGTAAATCCTAATAGATTTACATCTTATTTAGGTTTAGTAAGTTCTTTAAATTTAAAGGGTCTTTCTTTTCCAACTAAAATAAGTGAGATTCCAAATTTTGAGAAAAATAATAATTTAACGATAAATGTTTTTGGGTTATTTAGTCAAAATGAAATGGGATTTGTAAATAATAATAAATATTTACCGTATCCAATGTATATTTCAACAAGCTTTGATGATAAACATCGCAAACATATTAATTTACTTTTGTACAAAAATCATTATATGTTAATTCGAAATATTAATTCATTCATAACACCATTTTATTGGAAAAAAACAAGGTATTTTTGTAATAAATGTTTAATTTCATTTAGAGATAAAGTTGGTTTACAACTTCATAGTAAAGCAAATTGTACAAATAAAGTTTATACTGGACAAACTTATAAGCTTCCTTTAATAGGTGAAAAAGAAATGTTTCGAAATCTTTCACGACAAATAAAAAATCATTTTATTATTTATGCTGATTTTGAAACATTAAATAAAAATGTAAATAAGTTAAAAGGTAAGTCTATTATGAAAACAAGACATGAATTAAATGCAGTAGGTATTTTATTTTTATCAAAGTATAGTAAGTATTCTAAACCACCTTTTCTTTATATTGGTCCTAATGTTCTTAAAAACTTTTTTGGATATATTTATCAAGTGCGTGCAGAGATATCTTGTATTTTTGAAAATGATAGAAAACCTTTAACTTTAAATTCACAGGATATTTTACATCTCGCTAAGCAAAAAGCTTGTTATCTTTGCGGAGTTTCTTTTGCTAATTTAGGAATTAAAAGAGTTGTAGATCATGAGCATTTAGGTAGGGAAGGAAAAGGTAGAGATGTTAATTATGCTTGTAATAGATGTAATTTAGTATGTAGTGCATTGAAATTTACAAATTTTAAAATTCCTATTGTTATGCATAATGCTATGAACTATGATTTACATTTTATTGTTAAAAATATGTACAAGTATTTAAAACAACTTAATGTTCAAGTTATTCCGCGTTCATCAGAAAAGTTTTTAGCTATGTTTTTAGATAATTTTGTTTTTATTGATTCTTTTCAGTTTCTTCCAAATTCATTATCTAATCTTGCTGAATTATTAGTTAAAAAAGATACATTAGATTTAAAAGAAACTAAAAAGCATTTTAAGGAAAAGATGTTACCATATGTTATAAGAAAGGGAGTTATGTGCTATGACTATATAGATTCGTGGGAAAGGCTGGATGAGAAGGAATTACCTTGTCGTGAGGCATTTTTTAATAGTTTAACTAATCAAAGTATTTCTTCTTTAGATTATGATCATGCAATTAAAATGTTTAAAATTTTAAAGTGTAAGAATATAAAAGATTATTTAAGACAATATTTAAAAATAGATGTATTACTATTAGCTGATGTTTTTGAATCATTTAGGGAAAAGTCATTAGATTTTTATGGATTAGATCCAGCTAAATATTTAACAGCTCCATCTTTGAGTTATGATGCTATGATGAAGTTTACAAAGGTTAAGTTTGATTTAATTAATGATATTGACATGTTTAATTTTTTTGAAGATGGTATTCGAGGAGGTATGACAAATGTAGTTCAAAGATTTGCAAAAGTGAGAAAAGAAACTGAGCATATAGTTTATTATGATTGTAATAATTTATATGGATTTGCTATGGTACAACCTTTACCTTACAAAAATTTTGCTTGGGTTGATCCGAGTAAATATGATAGTTTTGATGTAACTAAAGTTCTTGATGATGCTCCTATAGGATATATTTTAGAGGTAACTTTAGAGTATCCTGATTATTTACATGATTTTCATAATATGCTTCCTTTGGCTCCTGAAAAGCTTGCAGTGAATTTTTTTCAATTGTCACCATATGCTAAAAATATTTTGGAAGGTTTAGGTAAACGCTATACTAAAAGCTGTATGAAATTAATTTCAACTTTATGTCAAAAGGAAAAGTACATTATACATTATAGGAATTTAAAATTGTATTTAAGTTTAGGTTTAAAAATTTCTAAAATTTTTAGGATAGTATCCTTTTCTCAGTCATGTTGGATGAAACCATATATTGATTTTAATAACCAAAAGCGGAAAGAGGCTACTTCAGATTTTGATAGGGAATTTTTTAAACTTATGAATAACTCTACGTTTGGCAAATGTATGGAAAATGTAAAAAGAAGAATTAAAATGGTATTAACAACAAATCAAAAGTCATGTGCCTCTATGATTAAAAAGCCTCTTTTTCATTCTTTACATATTTTTAATTCAAATTTTGTTGGGATACAGTATAAGAAAAATATAGTAGAATTGAATAAACCTATTTATATTGGTTTTACAATATTAGATTTATCGAAAATGCATATGTTCAATTTTCATTATAATGTCATTTTAAAAACATTTGGTTTAAAATCTGTTCAGCTTCTTTATACTGATACTGATTCACTAATATATTATATAGATCATAAACATTTTTATAGATTACTTTATGATATTAGGGATTATTTTGATTTTTCAAATTTAGAAACAAATAATTTATTATATTCTTTAGAAAATAGAAAAGTGTTAGGTAAATTTAAAGATGAAACAGCTGGAGTAGAAATTAAGGAATTTGTTGGTTTAAGACCTAAAATGTATTCTTTTCTGTTAAATTCAGGAAAGAATATAAAAAGAGTTAAAGGAATTAGAAGGAGTTGTGTAGACAAGCTTTTACATTCAGAATTTAAACAAGTTTTAAAAGAAGCATCTGAATCTTTTGCGACCTTTCACTGTATACGCAGTTATAAGCACGATGTGTTTACTTTAAAAGAAACAAAGTTAGCTTTATCGCCTTTTGAAGATAAACGTTGGCTTTGTTCAGATGGAGTGCACTCTTTAGCATATGGAAATTATAAATTAAGGTCTAAAAAAAGAGTAAAAGAAGAGGAAGATAAAACAATATGTAAAGTTCAAAGGAAAGCATAGGAAATATTCCTGTGATTAGTGATTTTATAGTAGGTAAATAGTAATTTTATAGTAGTTATTAGTTTGTTTATTAAATATAGAATTAATTATGGCTTCAAAGGAGGAAACAATATCACGTTATGTTTTGTCTTTTGGAAGAAAGAAAAGACTAGATTTAACAATATTTAAAGCAGAAGTATATGTTCATTTCAGTGATTTGTTGAAAGATAATAAAAGTTTTACAGTAACTAAGGACGAGTTAGGTGAGTTGTTTGGGTTAAAGAGGAAAATAGCTAGAAGACTAAAGAAATTAGATCATGAGGCAAGAAAGCAGAAGAAACAGAAAAAATTAAATGATTTTTCAACTGATGAGGACAGTGAAATAGAGGAAAAGAAGAAAAGTAAGAAACAAGCTAAAAAACAGAATACAGAGTTGGAAAAAATTGGAGTTTCTAGCGAAGAAGATATGCAAAGTATAAGTTTTTAAATGATTAGGTAGATATATATTAAGCTTAATAGAATAGTATTGCAGCAAAACTAGCTTGTGATTAGCTAAATTTTTGGGATTTAAGCAAGCCTAAAGGTGAGCATTAATGTAAGTTTACATTTTATAAATATTTAAACAGAAATTTTTAAGATGGAGGTGTGTTTTTATTGTGGTAGTGAGGAATCTTTGGTTCAGGGTAAGAAGTACTGTATTTCTTGTGAAGATAGTCTTTTTAAGGAGTGCATAAGATGTCATAAGCCTTATGACCATCCTAGATATTTTCAATTAGACTTAAATAGATGCAATTCGTGCCAAAAGAAATATATAAAGGAAAAGGAAAAAAATTTAATAAAACAGAGTGAAAAGAAGTCTTTAAATGAAGAAAGTGATCAAGAAAGTGATGCAACAGTGCAACTGTTTTCAAAGTTTGATGAAAGTGAAGAAGATATAACTAAGAAAGTTGATGAAGATATTTCAAAAAAGGCTAAGAGAAAGTTTAAGAAGAAGGAAATTCAAAATAATGAGGTTGATGAAGAAAGTGAAGAAGATATAACTAAGAAAGTTGAAGACATTTCAAAAAAAGCTAAGAGAAAGTATAAGAAAAAGGAAATTCAAAATCAAAATGAGGTAAATCAGGATGAGGAAACTGTAGCTAAGAATAATGAAAATGGAGAAACTGTAGCAAAGAAAAAGAAGGTTACAGGAGGTAGAGCTAAAAAAAATATTGAAAATGCTTCTAATATGAAGAATGAAGAAACTACATTTGTGAAGCAAAAAAATTTAAATGCTAAAAATCAACAAAATAAGGATGCAATGGTATATGGATTAATTCCATTAATGGTTATAAGAAATGACAAAAAAGGAAAGAATTTTTTTAATATAATTCAATAAGTAGTTATATTATATTATTATATTATATATTATAATGAATGCACATGAAATAAATGTTTCATGTTCGTTTTTTGTGGAGGTGTTTTGCTTCTTGGATAACCGAAGCAAAGTGTAAATATGTATAATACATGTCAATATTTATCTTTTTTTATGGCGTTTATTGTATTGCTTGTGCATATGTTTGGAGTCCCGACTTTGCACAGCTTAGAAGATAGACGTTGTAATTTAGGGTAAATGACAGTTGAATAGTATAAATTAGTTAAGCTTAATGAATAGTATAAATTAGTTTAGCTTGAAAATAAACAATGTAATATTATAAATAATTTTGCTTAAGATAAGATTAGAATGTAAAGGTAGATGTGTATTTAAAATGGCAATGAATCAAAGAGATAAGTTAAATGTACTTATATCTATTTATTTTAATTCTAGGCATCCTTCTTCATTTTCTTCTATTAATAAGTTATATAAAGCTGCAAAACGTGTTAATGAAAATATAACTTTAAATGATGTTAAAACTTTTTTACAAAATACAAGAACTTATACTTCTTTTAAACCAATTATAAAAAATTTTTTAAGAAGAAAAATAATAGTAAAAGGTAAAAATGATCAATGGCAATTAGATCTAATAGTTCTTCCAAAGTTGAAACAATACAATGATGGAAACATTTATATATTAGTTGCAATAGATTGTTTTTCGAGATTTGCTTATGTAGAACCAATGAAATTAAAGACTTCTAGCACAACTAAATTAGCATTTGAAAAAATATTAAAAAGAGCTAAAGTGAAACCTAGAATAGTTCAAACAGATTTAGGTTCTGAGTTTAAGGGAATTTTTAGTCGCTTTTTAAAGCAAAATAAAATACATCAATTTTCTACTTTTCAAGATCCCAAATGTGCCATAGTGGAAAGATTTATAAGAACTTATAAAAATAAATTATTTAGATTTTTAAAAGCAAATAAAACTAAAAGATATCTTAAGGCTTTACAACCTATTGTTTCAAGTTACAATTGTACAAAACATCGAACTTTAGGTATAAGTCCTATTGAAGTTAATAAAAATAATCAGCATGACTTATGGTTAAAACAATATAAAGATCATCTTTATTCTAAAAGAATAGATTTAAACTTAAAAATTGGAGATAAAGTAAGATTAAGTAAATATAGAAGGACTTTTAATAGAGGATTTTTATCAAATTGGAGAAAAGAAATATTTAAAATAGCTTTTATATTAAATACAAAACCTGTAACTTATGTTTTACAGGATAGAAATAATGAATTATTACAAGGAGGAGTATATAAAGAAGAAATGTCTAAAGTAAAAGGTTGAATATTAATTCGTGTAAGATTACAAGGAGGAGAGGAGTATATAAAGAAGAAATGTCTAAAGTAAAAGGTTGAATATTAATTCGTGTAAGATTAAGGAAATATTTACAAAATTTAATCCGTGTACAATGGCGTTTGAAGGTCAATTTACTATTTTTGATGCTAGATTAAAAACACCATTTTCATTAATAATAGCTGGACCAAGTAATTGTGGAAAAACTACTTTTGTTATTGATTTGTTAAAAAATGATTCAAGGATAGTTGATAATGAATTTGATTATATTCTATGGTTTTATGGAGAAACTTTTCCACGTGATCCATATTTACAATTAAGAAATGTTCAATTTTATAACGGATTACCGGAGTCTTTTAATAGTTTAATAGATTCTAATAAAAGAGGACTAGCAATTTTTGATGATTTAATGGCTGAATGTGGAAATAATAAGTTAGTTTCAGAATTTTTTACCAAGCGAACACATCATGAAAATGTAAGTGTTATTTTTATTTCGCAAAATTTATTTCATGATGGTAAGGAAAGAAAAAATTTAACTAAAAATGCTACCTATTTATGTATTTTCAATTCGCCATTAGACCAAACTATAGCTTATTCTCTTGCTAGAAAATTAATGCCTAAGAATCAACGCTGCTTTGTTAATATATTTACACATGCTGTTGATAGACCGCACGGCTATTTATTTATAGATGGCCATCAACAATCACCTAAAAATGCTATGTTTCGTACAAATATGTTTGGAGATGTTCAACATTGTTTTACTTTGAATAGAAGTTAAATAACAAATACCATTAAGATTATGTACTTGTTGAATAGAAGTTTAATAACAAATACCATTAAGATTATGTACTTGAAAGAAGACAAAAAAAGAAAGCAATTTTATTGTTTGTTTGACAAAGGTATAAAACAAAATTGAAATATTTATTTATTTGTATTATTATTATTAGTTTACATTGAGTCACGATTAATTTTACACACTAAAGAAATGTCTTTAAGATTATGTACATAATAAACTTAAATTATTTAAAGTAAAATGGGTAGGTTAAAAAAGACAAAGAAAGAAAGCTATGCTCATAAGCATAGACATTTTCTTGTTTTAGTATGTGAGGCACATAGCAAAAAGAAGAGAAATAGAATTCTTGATTCAGCTGATGCTGAAGATATTTATGCAATTTGTGATTGTGTCTATAATGTTTTGAAAGGAAATATACCTATAAAGAAGTCACATTATCATAAGTTAAAGAAATTTAAAAAAGTTTTAAGAGAAGTGGTAAAACAAAAAATGCCTTTTAAGAAACGTAAAGAAGTTTTAAAACAGAAAGGAGGATTTTTACCACTTTTACTTCCAATTATAGCTGCATCTGTTGCAGCAGGTATAAGTAATGCATAATATTGATTAATTTTTGTATGATTAACAAGAATTAACTTGAAATTAAAATTACCAAAATGGCTACTTTTAAAGAAAGTATAATAATTCCTTATGCAATGTTTAAAAGCTGTACCTTTAGTGAAGAAGTACCTAGTCATAATGAACTTTATACTTTAAAAAGACAAAAAGATTTAATGCAGGAGCGTATGTTTAATAAAAAGCCTTATTCTGTTCATACAACATATATACCACCTCCTGTAAAACCAGCTTTAACTAAGGATTTAAATTTAGAGGGAAGAAGAACTGAAGATGATAAAAATAATTTAAAGCCAAGTACTTTTAAAATATTAAAAGGAATTTCAGTGTCACAAAGACCAAATGCACAAAGTATTTTAGATAAAATTTTGGAAAATAATGGAACATGGAATGCTGAGGGAGAAATAAATTTACAGGGCAAAGTTATTAAAGGTTCAAATATTTGAAATATAATGAAATTTTTTTCAAAAACAAAACAATTCGAAAAGGAACCTCGAGGCGTTGATCAACTTTGGGAATTTTTACAAACAGTAAAAGTACCAAAATCTTGGTTTAAAAATAAACCTGAAAGTTTTCGAAAAAATAAAGATGATGAATTTCTTACTCCTGCTAAATATCCTCTTGAAGAAACTGAAAGAGAAAAAATTATGGAAACTATTAATAAATCTTTAAGTCAAGATGAAGAGGATAAATTAGATTTTGCTGGTCTTCCAGATCAAGATGATTTTTATACGCCTATTTCAAAAAACCGTGCTAACATTGATATTGGTGAAATAGAAGAAAAGTTACCTTCGCCTACATTTGATCAACCAGAGGTTGACATTTTTGATTCTTTAAAAAAGAAAAAGAAAAAGAAATCTATGAACAAACCATATCAAGACAGGATTTTTTCAGGCAGTAAGAAAACAAAAGATAGTGCAGAGGAAAGATCAAGGTTTGGAAGAAGAATTAAACATACTTCAAAATGGGATGCATGGAAACCAGCTGAAAAGTAAATTACTTTAAGATTAATCTTAAATCTTAAATGAATCAAATGTTAGCGTTTTTAATGTTTATAAAGTTAAAAGTATATAATAATTAAAATGCAAAAATATTGTGGAGAAAATCATGCTTGTGACTATAAGCATTTTTTTGATGAAAATAATTCTCGATTTTTACAAGAGGGTTATGGATATGGAGGATATTCTTTTATTCCTCCATTTATTGGAGTTCAGAATCAAAAAGGATATGGTATAGGAAGTATTTTTTCAGCAATAGCGAAGTCAGTTTTGCGTTTAGCTAAACCTGCAGCTAAATTAATTAAACCAGCTTTAAGAATGGCAAAGCCAGCTTTAAAGAATGTTGCCAAAACAGCTAAGCGTGAAATTATTAAGAGAGGGAAAAAAGCTGGAATGACTGCTGTTAAGAAAATTATTCAGGGTCAAAGTGCTAAAGAAGTTTTGAAAAAAGAGGCAAAGAAACAGTTGGAAGAATTAACAAAAGATTCTGTGGACTATATTTCTGACAAAATAAAGGAAAAAATATCAAATAAACAAAAAAGAAAAAATCAGTCTAGTTTTAAAGAAAATAAAAGAAAAAAGAGGAGAGTAACTTATGATTCTGAAGAAGAAGATATATTTAGCTAAATCTTCTTAAGATAAGATCTAAATCTTCTTAAGATAAGATCTAAAACTAGTTTGATAATTTAATGTATAATTTAAAAAATGGCTATGCATAAAGATTCTTGTCTGTGTGTTGATTCAAGTTATGATTATTTTAATATTCCACCAACAGATGCAACATCTAGAACAAGTTTTTATTCAAAATTATATTCAATTAGTAATGTAAGTCAAGGTGGCCCTTTAGAGTTTGCATTTAAATCAAATAAAGCTGATTTTATAGACTTGTCTCAAACATTTTTACATCTTACTTTAAAAATACTAAAACCAGATGGAACTGCACCTGCAAGACCTCCAGCACAAGGAGCTCATGCAGGTGAAATTCCAAATCCATCAAAAGTATTTCCTGTTAATTATTTGTCTGGAGCCTTATTTAAAGATGTGGAAATTTATATAAGTAATAAGTTAATAACTAGTAGTGATACTCATTATGCATACAAGGCTTATATAGAATATCTTTTAGGTTATAAACGTTCTGTTCTTGAATCTTTTGGAGAACTTTCTGGGTTTTTTTTAGATGATAAAGATTTTAATGAAGTTGAAGATTTTGATGATACTCATAATACTGGTGCAAAGAAAAGATTTCTTACAACACAATATGGTAAAAGTTTTCAACTTATTTGCAAAATTCATAATGATCTTTTTAATCAACCTAAAAAATTTCCAGGTGATGTAGATATGAAAATAAGATTGATTAGAAATGAGGAAAATTTTGCATTAATGGCACAAAGCGCTACAAGGCAATATAAAATAGAAATAGAAGATGCTGTTTTATTTGTTAAAAGAGTTACTTTAGATGATGTTTTTTAAATGAATTAGATATGGCACGAGAAAAAAATAAACTTATGAAATTTCCATTTAGAAGAGTTGAGTTAAAGTATTCAACTCAAGGTCCAAATAGATCGATATTGCAAGAAAATAGAATGATTTCAAATGGTGAACTTCCTAAAAGAATAATTGTGGGATTAGTTGATTCACGTGCATGGGATGGGAGTTTAACTCACAATCCATTTAATTTTCAAAATTTTGGGGTTACAGATATTGTTTTGCAAAGGGGGAAAGATATTTCACCTTTTTGTGAAATGTCAAAATTAGATTTCGATGAAGATAATTTCCATGAAGCATACACAGCAATGATGTATGCAACAGGGAGATTATTTTCAAATAACCCTGTGAGTATAACGCCAGATGAATTTAAGAATGGTAATACTTTGTTTTGTTTTGATTTATCTAAAACCGCACCAAATGCAAATAGTTTTGAGTTGACTGAAAGTGGTACAATTAATGTAATTGCAACATTAAAAAATCCTGTTGCTCATGGAATAGTTATGATATTTTATAATGAATATGATAGCATGCTTGCTTTAGGTCCTGCAAATCAGCCTGAAGTAATTTCAAGTTTACTTTAATGTAAAAATGTACGGATATGAAATTGAAAATATTTTGAAAAGTAATTGTGTAACTTCCAGTATTTTTAAAGGTGTGTATTCATCAAATCGATTACCATGTTTAAAAGGTATCAAATATCCTGCAGCATATATTGTTAATACTGATGAAGATTATAAAGCTGGTGAACATTGGGTAGCATTTTTCTTAAAGTCACGCAAAGCCTTACCAGAATACTTTGATTCATATGGGTTAAAACCTTTAAAAAGATATTTTAGAATGTTTATTAAGCAAATAAATAAAACGTATAGGTATAATACACAGGCTTTGCAATCTATATTATCTAAGGTCTGTGGTGAATATACTGTATATTATGTTTTTCATAAAAGTAAGGGAAAAACTTTAAAAGAAATACTTAAAAAATTTTCTGATAATAGATTAAAAAATGATTTACTTGTAAAGCGTTTTGTAAAAAGGCTGCAAAGAAAAAAAGTAGAAGGAAAAAATCAATGTAAAGCTGGTTATTTATGTTCTAAACATATGCAGAAAGTGTTGAAAAAAATAGTAGTCTCATTATGAGGCAATACATAAGGTTATAAATTTTATTAAGATTAATGATTTATTGCATTATATATATATATATATATGTATTGAAATGGAAGCTTTATCCAAAATGGATTTAAAACCTACTCCAACAAAGCTTGGTTTTGGAGGGTTAACTTTAACACTAGTAGTTAGTTTGATTGTTATAGGTTTAGAGTTAAAGAAACCAATATTGCAACCTGAATATGTATTTTTGGATTGTATGATGCTGTCACAAAAAATGAAGGGTAAAATAATTGAAAAATTATTTTTAAGGTGTGAAAATAAAAAACTTATTCAACCTCTATTAGATAAACCGACTGCAAGGAAATATATGTCAAACAAATTAGATACAAATATTTCTACCGTTTGAACATGTATGCAAATATTTTTATGTTTAAAAACTAGCTAAGGTTACAAGAATTTATATAAATTTGCTAAAGACAAGCTTTATATATTCAAATGTAAATAAAAGAAAGTTTACAGGTTAATATTAGTATTAGTAATTTATTTTGTTATAATAAAATAATAATTTGTTATAAGTATGCTCGGCTTGAATTTAAGAAATGTTTTTAATATTATTATTTGATTTAAGTTTTAAATTTTTATATTATTTAAAAATTGTTTGTCTTCAACCTTTTAAAATTTTAACATGTATTATAATTTTAAATTTGTGTAGTCAACCTGTGATAGTTGACTAAAGTGTAACCTAAACTGTGTGACTAATGAAGTTGTATGTAAAGGTTATCACGATGGAAAGAAGTCTTCCAGCGCGGTTGCCATAAGCTTACAACTGGACTGATCAGTAGATGAAAGAAGTAACCTTGACTGGTGGTACCTTGACTGGTGGTCCTGGGGTTGCTATGAGAAGTGACTGGACCTTGGCTCACCAGTAGATGAAAGAAGTAACCTTGACTGGTGGTCCTGGGGTTGCTACGAGAAGTGACTGGACCTTGGCTCGCCGTGAATGAAGTTCGCTTAAAGGTTATTACGATGGTTAGCAGAAGTGCCTTCCAGCGCGATTGCCTTGAGCTCAAGTTTTGGCGACTACAGATGTATGGTTACTTAAACTGAACTAATAAGGACTTAATTGTTTGAAGGATGAAGCCTTGAAACAAATGCCATTATAGTCTTTGGTTAAGTACATTTAAATCTACTGAGTATAAATAAGGTCACATTAAGTTTGGTTACTGATGTTGGAATATTAAATGATGAAATAAAAACTGCTAAGAGTGATTACTGATGTTAAAATATTAAAAACTGTTAAGAGTGGTTCGTTACTGATGTTGATTTGTTATTGATGTTGAAATATTAAAACTGTTAGAATGTAAGTAGATTCAAGCCGAGTTACCTATAACATTTATAAACCTATAACATTTATAAAATAATTAAATTGAATAAATAAACCTGTAAAGTTTCTATAATTTACTTAAAGGTAGATGCGCTTTTTAATAAAAAAGGTTATTACAACAAAAAGGTTATGTTTGTAATACAAAAGAACTTACAACATGTATTGTACTTACAACATGTATTGTACTTATGAAATCCATGGAGATGTGATACTTGTGATGAAATCCAAGGAGATGCAATACTTGTGAAAATCCAACGAGATGTGAATGTACAAAAATGAAATTAAGTACTTATGAAATCCAAGGAGATGCAATCAATACTTGTGAAAATCCAAGGAGATGTAAACCAAGGAGATGTGAATGTACAAAAATGAATTAAATATGAACATAACCACAATTTATGATTTATGTTTTTTGTTATTATATAGAAACACCATTTTTAATATACGTTTAATTTCGATATTGAAATAAACTTATATGATATTTAGTAAATACAAGCAAATCTTAACGATTAGATATTTAGTAAATACAAGCAAATTTTAACGATTTAGTAAATACAAGCAAATCTTAACGAGATTAAGACTACACGAAAAGCGATGACGTTTTCTCGTCAACATGAGAGGCTATACAAGCAGGGTTAACAAATTTATTGATTTAGAAGATTTATAAATTAATATAGTATATTTCAATTTATTTTCGATATTGAAATAAACTTATATGATATTTAGTAAATAAGGCTATGCCCTAGATTAAAATAATTTTTCCTTAGCCGTGAGTAGTAAACCCCAAGGTCGAGTTCAACTCGTTGGCGCGAAATGCGCGCATAAATGAGCCCTAGCTAGAGCCGATAAACCCTGCGCATTTCGCGCCACGAGTTGAACTCGACCTTGGGGTTTACTACTTATGCTCTCATAACCCACATGTATGTGGGCCGATGCATCATGTGGCCTCCGCCTCAGTGCACCTTTACAATGATCAGGGGGAGGGGGTTGGGGTGGGGGGGGGGGGGGCAAGGCCCGTCCCCTCCCCCCTGGGTCCGCCGCTGATGATCACAGCTGTTTAGGTCAAAACTAGGGTTCGGAAGGTCATTGACCGTCCGCCTCTATAGCTCAGTGGCTAGAGCACTGGTCTTGTAAACCAGGGGTCGTGAGTTCAATCCTCACTGGAGGCTACATACTTTTTCAAACTGCTTGACCAGAAACGTATGATGTTAAGGAAGTTTTGCTTTAACCATAAAGACCAAATACATACGCCACATTACGTAGCACAGAAAAGTACTTAATTCGTGCTTTGTATACAAAATTTTAGGTGCATTTCAAGGTGAAATAGCTGATCAAATCATAGAAGACATGAGTTTGAACAAACTTAGGCCTACGTAGCTACAGAACAATTGCAAATGACGATTATCAGATGGAATGTCTTTGAAATTCTTTAAAGTTCTACCCTAATTCAAATAATAAATGTTGTTTACCATTATCTGATTATTATTACAATTGCCTCGATGTTTCTTCCCAAAATGAAGTTAGATCGAGTGCAATGAATTCACTGTGCAAAATTATACCTTTAATGACTGTTAATTTTGTAAATGGAGCCATTGAGGTTCTTTAAAGGCATAGGATATGTCACCTTTCCAATACATTTGCAAGATCTTTGATGAATTTTCAAGGGTCACCTAAAAAAGTTTTGGAAAGGTCTTGTAAAGATGACCTTTCCATTACCTTTAGCACACATCAATGGCTTTATTTACAGAAACTTAAAGGTCTTTTTTCGTGCAGTGAAGTATTTTTCTGTGTGTATCATTAAGCTTTAAATTGTCAACCCTGCAGAATTGTATAAATATATATAATTGCCTCGCCCATATGAATTAGACGACACTATAATTATCGTTGATTGCATAATCCATTCAACTCAAGATTTATTCAGAAACAGTGTTTTGGTGATGTATTTTGTTCTATTTCCTTTTGCCTGTGCGGGAGAGTCTTATCGTAAATTTGCCAAGTTTAGTTTATGACTAGACAATAGAAAGTTAGAATGGAAATGTAACAATTAGTTTCATATCATAACAAAGATCCTTACTATGATTTTAACACCAAGAAGTCACATAAACTGAACTTAGGGAAATATTCTAAGGGAAAGCCACAAGGATTTGCTAGGGAGACATAACATATGAAATGATCCACACAGTATGTCATTCACAATGTCATTAGCCCACCAGGACCAACATTAATTTGCCTCACGGCTCTCCTCTCACATGTTTCTTATTATATGCGTTAGTGTTATATCATCGTTATGCTTTATCTATGTGCAAGTATAACTATAAGACCAACCTTCTCGATACATGCTGGACAAACCGTTTTTCTGGCTTACACATTGCAAAGGCGAGCCATCAGTCATAAGATTGTTTCGCAGCGATAACCATTACAAATGACGAGACATGATGTTATAAGTTCCATGGGAAATCCAAGCTTATCTATACCTTCAATAAGTTTTGATTTCTTATGGAGTATTATGAAATAACGCCTTTCATCAACGCCATATAGATGCAGTGCAAGATACCCATTCTCTCTTAACATATTGGATAAACGTCATTAAATTGCCATTGAAAGATACTTGTCACCCTAATGATGTTGCAACGAATTAACTGAAGTGGGGACCATGATCTACTTATGTCTAATTTGATGTTTGATATAGAAAGACGATATGGCTTGAAATGATATACGCCCTCAAGTTTATTATTATATTAGGATGTTGAATAGAATAATCAATGTCAAGAAACGGTAAGATTCCATTTTTGAAACCGGTATATGGCTTAATTGTTTCCGTATGCAATTAGCAAAATGATACATTGAATATATTATATATTACCTTATTTCCTACGATCAAGTTACATCATCGCCAATATAGGGGAATAATCCAATCTTGATAGGCCTACAATTAAAACCTGCTATATACTTATTGACTGGCCTTAGGTTCTCTGAGGTAGGACAGTGACCCGACAAAACGAAACCGCATTCCCCTATATAGATGAATTAAACATAATAGTTATCATTAATTTCATCAGAAGAGTACAGACTTTTGAGGTCATAGTAAAGTCAAGATCATAACGGCAAAATGTAGGGAGTAACAGGTAACGAATTCGATTCCCTCTTCACTGAAAACACAGAGTTGTCAAAAGTGGTGCCAAAAACGACAACCCAAGGTTGTCACAGGCTGTGTCTGTGTCTGTTAGACAAAAAATCTTATTTATGAATATTTTCATGTTGTAGATATCACAGTCATTATAATGGCATCCTATTATGTTATTACTAGTTATTAGGTGTGGCCATTACACATAGGAGGCCTATGAGTTGTATGGTTTTGACACCATTCACTTACAACACTGGGTTGATATAGACAGAGGCCATGACAACCCTGGGCTGTCACTTTAGGCACCATTCACCTACAACCCTAGGGTAGTCAGGCAGGACTTTTGACTTCTCATTTTCTTCTGTGACAACCCTATGACAACCCATTCTTCATTTTTGCTTCTCTGACGACCTTTTTGGCCCAAAGTAGTCGGGAGAAAATGACTACCTTTGGGTTGTTATCCAGCCTCAGAATTCACAATGACAACCCTCTGACCACCAGAAAGTTGTCAAAGGATTGTCACAAGGTAGTCACACAGCATTGATGGCCTGAAATGAGCCCTGTGATGACCCAAAAGTCACCTATGAGAGCCCAAAAGTGACCTGTGACAACCCTTTGACAACCTTGCAGTGGCTCTCTGACGACCTTGTGTTTTCAGTGTTGGTGTGATGGTGTACTTATCGCAATAGACGTATTAAAGATAACAATATTGATATAGGCCTATCTATCGCAATAGTTAGTAGGCATACTTCCCAAAGACATACCTATTTATCCCCGAATAATACCAACCAACAATAGTTCAGTTGGTTTAGACTATTTTAGAGGTTGATCGTTTGCAATAAAGTTAGCTGCATATTTATACGTGCAATATTGCATCAACAGGCTCAATTGTTTGCGCGACAAGATCGCATGGATAGATTTTCCTGTATGCATGACAATATGTTTATATACTGTGAGTAGTATAAGGAAATGGGTGTTCGATAATTGCCACATACATTGAAAATGGTATACTCGTTACCTAGATATTTCTAGAATATGAACGACGTTGTGAAGGTAGTGTTTCCAATATAAGTAATACCATAAAAATGTCAATTTGTCTCTCTAAACATGATAACAGTTCCAAGATTGTAGATACCGATACCGAAGATACCGATTTAGTTGCGGATCTAGCTTTCTTAAAAAGGTTAGAGGATACACTGAAAACACAAGGTCGTCAGGAAGGCAGTTTAAAGTTGTCAGAGGGTTGTCATAGGTGACTTTTGGGTAGTCATAGGTGACTTTTGGGTTCTCGCAAGGCTCATTTCAGACCACTGATGATGTGTGACAACCCTCTGACAACCCTGTTACAACTTTGTGGGTGGTCAGAGGGTCGTCATTGTGAATTTTGAGGCTGGATGACAACCCAAAGGTTGTCATTTTCTCCTGACGACCTTAGGCCAAAAAGGTTGTCAGGGAAGCAAAAGTGAAAATCAGGTTGTCACAAGGTTGTCCGGAAAGAAAATGAGACTCAAAAGTTCTGCCAGACAACTCTAGGGTTGTCAGTGAGTGGTGCCAAAAACGACAACCCTAGGTTGTCATGGCCTCTGTCTGTGACAACCCTAGTATTGTAAGTAATTAGTGCCAAAAACGATATAACTCCTTATACCTAATACAACTTAGGCCTCCTAATTGTAATGGGCATACATAATAACTAGTAATATTACATAATAGGAACCCAGCAAACATAAATACATTGTTAAATTTACTAACCTTACTGAATACCCTGTGACAACCCTGAGTTGTTCCAGTAGATCAAACAACCCTGGAGATTTGTTTGACAACCCATGGCTGTGTTTTTTTTGGCACTATTGACTTAAAACCCTGAGGTCATCACAGATATCTACATGATCTCATATAAAGTGGTCACAAAGTTGTCAGTATCTCATTCAAAGTTGTCAGAAGTTCGTCATAGGGTTGTTGATTTTGACACCAAGATTGCCAGAAGGTTGTCATAGGGTTGTTAATTTTGACATCAATTTTCCAGAAGGTTGTCATAGGGTTGTTGATTTTGGCACCACTTTTGACAACCTTGTGTTTTCAGTGTAGCATTAGTAGTATATGGAAATAGGACTTTGGAAGCTGTCGCATAAACAATTTATTATGCACATGCAACATCTTTTATGAAACAGTTAGGGCCTACAATACGAATGACGTCGCAATCATGACGTTACATATATAGACAGTGAGGGAGGGAGGCCCGTATCCCCCATTTTGCTGGACACTAAAACTTAACTAAAATTTATGCACTAATAGCCTACTAATAAAAGTTCTAGTACGTGTACTTATGACAAAATATTAAAGTCTCAATGAGGATCCATGCTTTTCCAAATCCTGGATCTTCTCTTCGGTTGTTGTTTAAGTATCAGGAAATTGACCTAATTGCATGGTGACCTTACCACTAGACATATTTCCTCGGCATGTCAGACAACATCGGGCTGCTCGTCTTGCCAAGATTCAAACAGCGGCCATCTTGACATCAGAAGACCAACCTTCATCCGCTTTTAGTCTGACAGAAGGCGTCTCAGCTTTGGCGTGATTATCCTGCCCCCTGGCGGAGATAATTGGCATTTCCCCTTCGGCAATTGATTTTAAATCCCCCGCTCGGCCTTTGGTCCCCCCGCCGTCTTGGTCTCCCTGTCCAAGCTCCCTGCCCGCCGGATAAGGCTCTCTGTCACCCCGCCCGCCCGTGACAGCACAATTTGCCAGGGGAAATCCAAGATTTGCTTTGACATTTGAGAAGCGGCCGGAGCACTCGGCTACAGCCGCCGTCATGTGCCCCATAAATATACGGTGGCCTAGAAATACAAATACTGAAATAGCGTCGTTTGACCAATTCAGGTGGGGCATGTGTCTAAAATAAGTATGACGTGTCTCTAAAATAACCTCGTGTGTCATCAAAAAGAGTGGCGTGTCTCTAAAACCTACCCCCATGTCCCTGAACGTAGCTTGTCTCTCATCAAACAGTATGGCATGTCTCTAAAACCTACCCTCATCTCATATAAACAAGTATAGCATGTCTCTAAAACCTACCCTCATCTCACATCAAAAAGTATGGTATGTCTCTAAAACCTACCCTCCTCTCCCATCAAAAAGTATGGCATGTCTCTGAAATACGCTCATCCCCCATCTGAATGTAGCTCATCTCATCAAACTTGTATGGCGTCGTCTCACTGATTCAGCTAGGGCATGTGCCTAAAAATACTGTCATCCCTGTCACAAGTGTGGGGTGTCTCTGAATGTAGTTGTCTCTCATCAAAAAGTATGGCGTGTCTCTAAAACCTACCCTCCTCTCTGATTAAAAAGTATGGCATGTCTTTAAAATATACCTTCATTGGTCATCAAAAAGTATGGCGTGTCTCTAAAACATAACCTCGTTTGTCATCAAAAAAAGTATGGCTGTCTCTAAAACATACCCTTATGTCTCATCTGAATGTACCTCTTGTCATCAAAAAGTCGGGCATGTGTCTAAAACCCTCATCTGCCATCAAACAGGTAATGCGTGTGTCTAAAACTCATGTCTCTAAAAGTGGGTCTTCTCATAAAAAAGGAGGGCGTCTGTCTAAAAGACTTCATCATCACCCATCTACATGTATCTCTTCTATCATGAAATAGTAGGGCGTCTGTCTAAAATGTTCCCTCTTCTACCATCAAATACCCTCATGTCTCATCAAACAGGTAGGGCGTGTGTCTAAACTTACCATCATCTTCCATCTGACCCCCCGCCCCCGCCCCGCCCCCCGCCCCCTCGGTTCGTCCGGTACCGTGGGAACTTCCTCCATGCCCGACCCTCACCCCCCCTCACCGTGACTCTCTCCCCCAGGTCAGAGATGAGCATATATGTTTTAGACAGACGACCTACTGATAAGAGAAAAGCTGCATTCAGATGAGAGATGACGGTACTTTTAGACAGATGCCCAGGCTGAATTAGTGAGATGACGCTATTTGTATCTATACACAAGCCTTACCTTTTTAATGACAAGAGGTACATTCAGATGAGACATGAGGGTAAGTTTCAGACAGATGCCATACTGTTTGATGAGAGACGAGTTATATTCAGATGGGTGATGACGGTTTTAGACACATGCCAGGGTTGAATGGGTCAGACGATGCTATTTATTTGATTTTGTATTTCTCGGCCACCGTATTAATAGGCCTTCTTGGTCGGCTTTTTGTTATATCTGACCTCAGGGACGACCTCAGAAGCCGTGCGCTTGGCATGAGGGGACCGAGGAGTTTCTACAGGTCACACCGCCATATTGTATGCAGACGAGACGCTATTTATCTCAGAGTTCCCATGCTTGACCTTTGTGTCACTTTTACATTTCCCTGCGAGCTGATAAGAACTGAGTTGCATGGGTCTCAAGATGCATTCACTTGCCTGCATTGCATTTCTTTATTGCATCTTTTTGAGGGCGGCACACACTTGCGATTACCTTTAGATGAGCAATGAGATCTTTTTTGAAATCAGTATAATTAGTTCCACTTAAAGAACTTTAAAAAAGGAACAAGGCATTCTGCTGCTGTCTGCCTCATGATTAAGCGTTCCACTCAATCTCGTTTTATGTTTGAAGATGTTCTAGTCACCTCGGTTCATGAAACTTGGAACTTTACTGGTGAATTGACTGTATAGAATTATTAGTTATGCTAATTGTTATTAGGCCTATATTCCTTGCATCATCAATGTTTATGTGGAAATCAATCAGATCTCTTACTATAGATAAAGTTTCAGAAGGATTACGCTAAGAGGTAACAAAAGGATGTATTATAATACAGTACTATTGTGTTGACTGGTTATTGTTCGAAAGTATATAGCTTACAGGGACGAGGTGGCTATTACAATTCGAATCTTCAGAGTATACTACATGTATCTTCTAATATGTCTTCCTTTCATTATTGATCTTCTAGCAAATATAATTTTGCAGTCCACTTCTTTCCGTTGTTCTTTAAAAAGAAGTTCAGCTTGAATAACTACAGAGAAACTTGTCTATAAGAGGATCGTAAGTTTATAAATGCTACAATGTCCAAACCTGCACATCCTGACAATGCCTAAGCTCTTATTCCTTCAAAGTAAACTGTAAACTAAGGTCCCGATTAACCTCTAAGTGCCAATGCAGGGTACCACATTGTCGGATCAATTAGCAGCTACTCTTACCATGCAATGGTTACATAGCATTTGGTATAATTTGGTTTTTATTAGGTTCATGTGTTGCACTTCCCTGCGATGCACTACTCTATCAGAATAATAGTTTGCCTGCTTACGATAATAACATATCTACCGGACATGCAACTGTAACATTCGCATGTGTAATTAATATTAATATCTAACTTGACGAAAAAGATTCACGCATATTATGTGCCGATCCAAAATTACGTAAGATCTATCTCAGATCACAACTCTTTGTTTCTGAGCCGATGATCCATGATAAGATAACATTCAAATAGATTCTCTTAACATACACAGTTTGTCTGTTTGGAAATAGTGTCCAATTTCCATTTATTGAAGACCAGCCATGTGGAATACCATAATCAATTACATACTTTGCGTGAGTATACAACTTTTTCCCAAACCGATTTCGGAGATAGATCCACAATCGGTCCATAGGCAAATCGCGTTGTGGATCACCCCCTTAACCCAGTTTTATCTAAGTGAAAACTGACACGTAAATTAGTGGTCATATGCCTCAGGACTGGAGTACCCATGTCACAGCTTCAAAGCCAGCTTGTAACCGCTAGTCACACCACAAGGTGACTTTGAAGGTAAACTGTCAGACGCCGAGAAAAATACAGGCAGTGATCACTCCCTGGGCCTGTCGATGTCAAAGCCTAGGTTTTTAAGTTCTACTTTGGTTTAGGCTTGATTAGTGAAGAATCAGAATCCCCTACAGACCTAAAAAGGACATTAAAATATACATTGATCAAAGGCTTTTGTAGTCTGAGTGTGAGCGACGCGCGGCCCCTTGAGGGGCGGTAGGGGGAGGGGATTGGCTGTAGAGATAAGCTAATCCGTCTTGTCTCAGACATTGATTAATCACCGATATGTGTGACTGACACTATGGAGATGAAGGAAGAAACCGATGGATGGACTAGAGCCCCACTTCTCCTTTTGCAAAAGTACACGATCTTAGACGTCAGAGACTTTAAGGGTAGTATTTACTTGTGTTATTACGTATAGTTTTGTCATTTTCTTCACCATATTTTTGGAAGCTATATGAGGGCTTAATTTATTATGAAAGCATATATGATTTTATTCGTCATCTGATATTTATCTTATTTTATCATATATTTGTTATTTACTGATTTGTCTGAAGGTTTCCTGTTTCCACCAAAAGATGAAAGCAAGAATTGTGTAGAAAAATTAAGCAACAAGCCAAAATCATCCAAAATATTTCGCATGTCAAATGATTCGTCTGTCGTCTGCGGAGCATTTTAGTCATCAGACAAGGTCAAAAATCGTCTGTTGAGATCAGGCTTTCGAACGATTTTGTTTCCACCAAACAATTACTTGGATGATTTAAAAATCGGGACCATTTTTAGAGTGTTTTTGGAATCGTTCAAAGAAAAATCAGTTGGTGGAAACAGGGCAATAAGGTGTCTCTTAATAGTGAGCATTTTGTTTATATTCGATTAATATCTTTTCAGATGAAAATACTAACTTGGATAGAATCATTAGGAAAAGTACCCACTCGCTGGCTGTCTTTTACAATTATGTGTCGCATGTCTACTAACGACCCACATTATTATTACTTATCTCTTTTCATAATTATAGGAAAGGTGATCCTCAATGCATTATGTGTAGGTCAGACAGAGCTCGTCCGCTTTTCTGACCCCAATTAGACTCTTAGCCCCTCCGGACTGGGGGTCCGGCTATAGTGAGGGCGTGGAGGTGGTGGGCCAGCTCCTTGTCCGGTACATACCGGTCTTGGGGCGGAGGTTGGTGTCGGGCGAAGGGCATCTGTGGAATGGGGGCGATGGAGCATTAGTGGGGGCGACTGGGGGAGTCATACTCACAGAAGTTGGCGCCGACCTCAGGTGGGTCGAGAAGGCGGTGAATGAAATGTCCATTACCGTCAAATGAGGCCAGGTTTATTCTTTTGTTTTCTGTGCGTGGAGTTATGTTAATATTATCTACTTACGTTTGGGAGGGAGGCGTGGGCGTACATTATATTGAATTAGACATTAATGTTCCCTATACTAGTATCCTCATCCATAATAATTCCATACATCAAACGACAGTCAGAGAAACAAAGAACACAATAAAAAGCGAAGATGACTTGCGGTGATCAGAAGCATATCAGAAAAAACACAATGAATTTGTTATGATGATATTAAGAATATAATTATATATATGCATTTTGAAATTACTTTGTTATTGCGATAGCATCAGCTGAGAGAACTCTGCACGTTAACCTTATTTCCTAGAAATATATATTTTGATTAATAAAGCATTCTAAAAGAATCTCAAAAGTAAAGGCAACAATGAGAAAATCTGAGCATCCACAGTCACGTGGTGGTGCAGTTGTTAGCACAGTGGTCTCACTTGCGGGCGGCCGGTGTTCAACTCCTGCATCACTCTGCATCCCCCCCCCCGTGACAACGACAGACAGGGATATCAAAGGCCTTGTGCTACTGGCTGTTGTGTGTCGGTTCCTGCACTGTTAAAAAAAACCCGTCAAATTTACGGTAAAGTACTGGCAACTATGTTGCCGAACTTTTACCGTAAATTTAACGGCTGACCGTAATTCTCTCTGACCGTATTTTTTACAGGTGAACACCGTTTAAGTTAAACAGTAATATACCGTAAAATGTACAGTGGACTTTCATTTTTAAGGATCAAAACCGTTTAAGTTCAACAGTAATATACTGTAATACATACAGTGGACTTTTATTCTTACGGATTAAAACCGTTTTAAGTTCAACAACAATAATAATATTATACTGTTATACATACTATGGTACTATACAATGGAGTTTACACTGGATGTAATGTAAACAACATTGAAAGTTTTATTTTTCCTGCAATCACACTAGAGGATAATGGAGCCAATAACCAAGTACATCCTTCCTTCTTGGTTTAGCCTTGCATGGGTTGTTTGATTGATGTAGGTAAAACCTACAGGGGTATAGGTGATAAAGTTCTTGTACTAAAAAGGTGTCTACATATCAATCCTACTGAAAAGGTGTTTTAAAACATCTTGTAAATGTTTTAGGGGTGTTCTGGTTGGTTAGGCATACCAAAAATAGCAGGCCAATAAGGTGATTATCTTAATAACGCTAGAATAACTTAAAGATCTACATTTTTAATCACAAATTCCAAATTCCTAAATGTGTGAAAAAGATATTCTACTAATCATGGCCAAAAATTCAGAGGACATGCTGCAAAGCACTAATACTAATAGTACCACTACTGCATAGTAGTAATTTTGATGAAATGACTTGCCGAGGATTGAACCCGGGATCTCTCACATGTGAAGCCTATGCTCTGCCACTGAGCCATGGAGGCCTGTAGGTAGACAGTGCCTGGCTTTACTACTTAACTGAATAAGTAGGGGTATGAGAGTACTGACCTAATGTCTGTGCAATGTTGAACACCTGTATAGAAGTACTGATCCTACTCATTGGTACTGACTATGAGAGTGTGCACTGCATGCAGTCCAAGTTAGCTCGGTTGGTTAGGCTTCTGCCTTGAATGTGGAGAATGTGGGTTCTAATCCCAAAGTGTCCATTTTTCTTTTCCATACCAATATACAATTCCCAAATACGGTATATTACTGTGAGCCTAATTTCCGTAATAAATACAGTGCTATACTGTAAATTTCAATGATATTATGGTAGATAGCCGTAAAATAAAATATGGTATTATACTGTTGAGGTTTACAGTATATTACTGTCAAACTTACAGTTTTTTTTAACAGTGTGACTCTGGGACCAGGCACAATGACATAAAAGAACATCTGCCTCAGTAAATATGTAGGGGTATGGTATCTACCTTCTCATAGATTCATTCCATAGATTCGATCATCACAAGACAGGATTGTCAAACCGTGTTCTTGCCATGATATGACCTTAGATGTTGCTATGGCATTAAACCCCAATAAACAACCTATTCTGAGAATGGTTCACCATACCTATGATCGACCTTTCGAAGAAGTCACTTAAACCTCTGACGTTTTTTCTAAAAACACTTTTTGTCTTCACGAAGGTATGCTGCGTGTGAAATGTGCGGCATTTCCACCCCTGGAGTGGTGGTCAATTGGTAGTACATGTATCGTGCTTCCTGCCTGAAGCAATCGGTGGTCAGCAACAGGGGCCGGCTGTGCCATGAATATACAGAGAAAGGCGTGGGAGTAAAGAGGTGAGGTCGTCAAAGACATCTCCGGAAAAAGAAGCATCAACATGACAACCCCGTTATGGTCAAGCTTGTAGGCTAATCAGTTAATGAAGGCGGCTTTTTCCATTAGCCATGTAAAGCTAGGGTTTTGAACATAAACAAAATAGCCTGCATCTATCAAAATCAGAAATGTTTCAGCAGAAATTACATAGTCATTTCATAGGGTTTCATAGCCACCCTGTATTTCTTACCATTCGAATAACATTATGTCCATCGCACACCACAAAGTGGAAAATCACCTGTCTTAAGGTATCACTGCCGCTAAAGAGCCATCAAAGAAGAAAACGTTATTGTTGCACTGCTGTCCAACACCAGAAAGGTATTCCTTGATGTTCAACACATAATTATGTTGCGTGAAAGTAATGTAAAGTGTGCATGGAAAATCCATATTTGCCTTGGAAGACTATCACGTGATTGCTAAAAACGATTATAATGAAAACTTAATGTTTCTAATTTCTCCAAATGATTGATAGTATTTCCCAGCAGGAATAAGACATTTCTATTCGTGAAAACTGTATTTGACCACTTTTTATTACATTTTGTTTATTTTTAAATTTCACCCTGCTGCGCACTCCCCCTTTTCCCCTGTATAGTTCAAGGTAATTTGAAGATCAATATCAATACCTGTAAATAACTTGTCATTGATCTTTTAAACATTAGAGATCTTCAGGAAGCAATTGCTGTAAACAAACTCTTTTGATATGACATTGATTTAATACCATAAAAACATGCCGTCGGGTGGCAAGTTGTGAAAGATAGCCATAGTTTACTGCCTATGTCATTCCTGAAACGGTTTGGAAGAACATAGGACGAAACGTTGCTCCAAACTAAAGCTTTTGGGCCGACAGATCTGACCGCTTAGTGTTGCTGTGATTCGCTAGATGGCCGGGCTTCCTCTCACACTGGTGACCGCTGGAGCCCCATTGTCGTTGTATCAGGTAACTTGTGAAGATTGCTGATAAAGTAGGTCGTGCAAGGGTTGAGGTTCTGTCATGGGTCGAACAACCCTTTCTGTGTAACTCGAAGCTTCATACGAGAGAACACAGATTCAAACCAAACCAAGCACATGTCAAATAACTCCTTGTGGTTCTCATATTTCGAATGCTCTTCTCTTTGTATTTGCAGATTTACATGGAGTAAAACGCTATAAGTATACACTTGCCACATATATATACTACTCAGAAGTCTTTAGATCAGACTTCTAACGTAGCCTATAGTTGTGATAAAAAGCAAGAAACTTATGGTGCTTTCAGTAATTTGAACGGCCGTTTCGACATGAAGATTAGCCTCCATGAGCAATGTTAGTAAAACGATCTCTATCAGTATGTGTTGCGAATATTAATAGTAATTGCCAACTAGCCCTAAGGCTAAGTTACATTAACGTTGCAGTGATGCTGTTCTTCATTCTAATTGTTGTGTTCTCATTGTATGCTTATTTTTGAAGGCTCCGAAAAACGCCACTGCGGACAAACGCCTGACAGTTAAGTTCTTGTGGCGTGAATATCTGGCGTCACATATACCAGGCATCTATGTTACATTTTTGAATGTATAGCCTCACCCTCACCTAATAACATAATGATAGCATTCTCTTTTGGATTTGTTTATGCCCTGACCGAATGCCAAATGCAACAATGATGTTCTTTTCAGGTTAGAATATTAACCTTCTAATTATGAAGGTAACTATAGCAATACAATTTGGTTTTAAAAGTCTTAACCTCATCTAGATCTGCTCCAAATATAATCATAACCATTTGTTGAGGTCTGTTCTCTTACTCTCCTATAAAGAATCTAAACATAATATTATCTAAGTATTTAGACCCCATCAATAATTACCTACTTTTCGGTAACATTATAGTGAGGAACAGACCAACCAAACAACATGCTCGCAGAAGGTCACCGGTAAATTACATCTTGGTTGGGTTGTAAGTCTTGATAGACCCCTCACCTGCAGCTGATTAACTAATGCATATTAACCAACCTAAGATGAAGGGGGGGGGGAGCGAACAGCACTCTTTCAGCTGCAGATTAATTATTGGCCTCTGGTGGGTAACAGCATCTAATCTAATAAATCATTAAATCAGGTGATAATGACAAAATGATATACTGATAAGCATTAATAAATGTGATTACCCTGGGTGCACCAAATCCTCATTTCTTGGGCAGAAAGAACTGCAGCTGGCAGAGTTTAGGGCTAAAGAGCAACATGTTTATCATTTGCTCTGCTCAAAGTCCCTTTGGTACAATGACTTGGCAATCGTCTATTTTACCTATTTACAATGGCAATTGACAGGTACCTGATTGAAAACGATTGCATGGCTTTAATGTTGAAATAACATGTACTTTAATATGTTTTGGGTAACACAATCATAATCATATTCATTCCTCTGAAATACAGATATTTGGATCTTAGTAGTTATCTAGTAGTTAGATAGCTAGACCTAGAAATAAATAAATGGGGGATTTGACTATAATTATAGCATATATATGGGAATATTGTTTCCTTACCTTAAGTCGTGCTATTCAACTTATAAAACCAAAATTACATATCCATATTAAACAAACTGTATTGATCTCAAAAAGGTGGCTCAAAATTAACAGAGAATTATTTTAATTCTAAACTAGATTCCGGGCAATCTCTCTTTATTAACACTTTAATATAAAAATCCATACAGCCCAATGAGATCAATGGCTAATAGTATCATTTTATAAATTCAGATTGCACGTTAAACCATGCATAGAACTGTACGTTTATATATACCTAAACGCAATGAGCAGCACCAAATGATTATGAATATTGTATTGATAGACCATGATAACACGGACATATTTATCAGCTTACGTATCATATGAAAATATAGACAAATATGTGAAAAATGCATGAGAAGAAAATCGGTCGGTCCAAAATCGCAACGTGGATCATGGCCTTAAAGGCGGTGATCCACGTTGCGACAAAATTGAACCGATTTCCAACCGATCCAAAATCGGCTGGAAATCGGCTGGAAATCGGCTGGAAATCGGCTGGAAATCGGTTCACTTTGGAAAATATCGCAACGTGGATCATGTCAGCCGATTTTTTCCAGCCGATTTCCAACCGACACAAGTCAGACTAAATTATTCCAGCCGATTTCCAGCCGATTTCCAGCCGATTTTGGTACGACGAAATTATTAAACCTGTTTAATAATTTGGAACCGATTCTGGGCCGATTCTGAACCGATTTGATTATGCCTATGTATTCCTCATATTATTTCAATCATTTTTGAGTATATTAGAACGAAAATGTTACCAATATGTATAAAAATGAATATTCTTTCGTGGGATATTTTTTTTAATGCTGTAAGATGAGTATTTTACTTTTTTACTTACTATCAATCAAAAAGATTAAATAATATATATATGTGATCCTCCTGACCATATTTAGTCATAAAGTATTAAAATATTTCCAAAATATTCATAATTTAATGAACCGATTTTTTTTCCACTGTTTTCCTATCAATTTGTGATCCAGGATTCAAGGAAATTGCCAATTTTCATCTCCACTGTGGATCATGGGTGTAGGACCGATTCTGGACCGATTCTGGACCGATTTCAGGACCGACAGGTTAATTGGCAAACCGATTCAGGACCGACAAAAAAAAATCGGTCCTAAAATCGGTTGGCTATTTCTTTTTTTCATCGGTTCAGGAAATGTCGCAACGTGGATCACCAGCTTCAGTCAAACAAGGTGCATGTGGTGACCACCGATGTTCAAAACCTCACTTTTTTTTATGGACGTTTCCACAGACCGACGAATTGAGCATTTCTGCGGCCGATTAGAATGGCGGGTAACAAACTAGCCATAGTTTGACATTGTTGTTTAAACTATGCCTTCCAAATTCGACACTTTTAACAAGGTTTACCACCCACAAGTAACATCTCCACTAAAATCAGGCTCTCAGGATTAAAAGATCATAGTCTCCTGATGTCGCTGGCGGTTGGTTGGTGAGAGCATCTCAATACAGTCACCAAACATAGTGATTCCTCAGAAGACACATCAGTCGGCCGCTGTATAACACTTGTCGGTGTTGTTTGTCTGCCAATTGGGGATTTGGCTTTTTGGTTGACCCCTAAACCAGTAAACCACAAACACAGGAAAAATGCCGCACACGTGCATGCGAATGCACGCCGTTTTAGTTCTTATTAGAATTATTATGATGACCCTTCCTTTTGGAAATCGTGGGGAAATCGTGTGTAATATCCACCCCTGTGCTCAAAGGCACCCTTCTCCTCTCCTCTTTAAATTGCTTCGTTTCATTTCACTTACAGTAAGTGCTCTTCTTAGAGGATTATAAATGAAAAATTATAATGTTATATTCTATGGTGTTATCATATTACACACATCCAATCAAAAATTGCTGCTTATTTACACTCATGTTCACCTTAACATCAAAGAAAAATACATTCGCAAATATTCCACACCTTTTGTGTTAATAGTCATTTTTCGTATTGGCTTAACTAATTTCGAATCAATCAATTTTCTTATTTTCAAAATATCCTGAAATATAATACATGCTTATAAACGAACGATACACTGTAAAATAAAGGGGGGGGGGGAAATGTTAACCAAATAAAGTAATCATTTCCGCCTTACAAAGTCTAGGGAGACTGTATTTCTTGTTTCAATTATCACGAAGACAGGTCCTATATCACTAAATCAGTTTAAAAAAAAGTAGTTCTTGAACCCTTATGTAGGCCTACTACATAAAAAAAACTTTCATGTTCCAAATACAATTATATTTTTCATTAATGAGTGTTTCCTGTGCTTTCACCCGTCAACCTCCGTCACACTGTAGATGTAGTCAACCGTCACATTTCGACAACCGAACAATACAAACCCTATCACGTATTTGCCTTTTAATCCATTTCAAACTTAACCAAGTGTTTGCTCTAAGCTGGGAGCGTTCAAAGAACACCCCGCCGTCAATTGCAGCGGCCTCAAGTTAGTCGGAGGGGGGTGGAAGGGGATGGAAACAAAGAAAAACATTATCATGGACGTCAAAACCACTTATGTGTGATTCCATAACGCTGAGGAGGTCCAATTACAAGTAGAGAACGCCTACAAGGTCCTTTTGTGCTATTCCGCCTTGATGAAAAGAAACACATTTTTATGTGGTTTACAAACAGACATGTTTGCCTATGACTATATCTTAAGTGAGGAGACCACAAACATACACGTCAGTTAATTCTGTTTTCCTCGAATCCTCGCTTTAATTTGGGGCCGTGTTTATCGTGCTGAGTCCCACCCTCCAGAAGCCACGTCAGACACATTTAATACATGTGTTGACTGCGAAGAAAGTTTGTTAAGTCTGAATTATTGAGAAGAGGTAGCTGAGCCCTAGGTACCTCGCTCCGACCAGACAGACAGGACGACGGAATTGCAACCCCCGTCTATGGTTACCCCGCCAAAGAAGCCCGCCTCAATCATTAATGAGACCTAAGATTGGCAACTTGTGGTTAGTTCATTAAGGAAAACATCTGGTGGTTTCAAATTAGACACTACTGCTATCAGTTACATAGGTCGGGTTTTATATGACACAAACTGAATAATTATAGGGCCTAAAGATAATATTGCTCACACTATCCCACTCATCTGATATGATAAAGTAATTCAGTATGAATACAAAATACACAAGTTCTTCACAAGACTGCGGGGCAATGGGTACAATAGCGGGGCAATGGGTATAATTCCTGTTGTGGTCCTAAGGGTACTTTTAGCTGCACCGCCTGGTCCCAACGGGACAGTTTCCATAAGAGTTTCGGTTAGAAGGGGTCAGGTAAGGTCCAGCTTAGGGTCAGTATCCATGCACCTCTCATTCCCCCCGGACCACCCCGTCCACACAATGCCAAATTAAAGTCCGGATTGGCCGATTACTAAACCTCTTCTGGTAACTAGCACTGACCAGACCGCCCCCGTGCGGGTCTCACTGGACCGTTTAGGTATAATCCGTGGGAGGCTGACCAGTTTACTTTTTCATAGTGTTGACCAGTTCAACTAAGGCTTCCTGCATTCTCTAGGTATACAGTTACTTTGTTTGCTTGATAGATTCGTATAAATAATAATCATTAGTTGTATGACAGTGCTGTTTATTTCAATTAAAATTAAACCTTCTTGTGGGTTTGTATTTTGTTGTGAAATAGTGTTATTTTATCATAGAAAATATGTGCATCAAAAATTGATGCATTTTAAACAAATAATAAGCCAATTGCAACATTTAGGTGATTTGACGCAATTTTTACACTGTGAGTACCATAAAACATAGATTTCACACAGTTTAGCTTTCCATCCTATGATGGACGAATGGAAATTGCGGGTTTATGATATTGCCATTATTCAGTACATCCCGCTCATAATACGCTAATATTCCTACTACATAAATGAAACATCAACCAGAGTCATTTTGTCTTATCCCAACATATTCATATTAATTGCTTCCTGGATCCATATATTGCTAACACACCACATACTACCTGGCTGTCCCCGCCAGTAATAGGAACATCGCACTAGCTTTCTAACTGCTTTCTGAATACCCAATGCCAGCACCTAGGACTTAGTACGTCCGATGTAGGCCTACAAGCGCTTGCTTTAATTTCAAACACCCCGACCCCTATACAGGGCCTCCAAAGCAAGAAGCAGTAGGTGGCCATACATCCTACAATCTTCTCCTGTCTTAAGGGGGACGCCAGTCGTACACAGGAAATGTACAACCCCCTGCCGAGTCGGGGGAAAGACAAAATAAAGCAATCATCTCAGCTAAACAGGTGGCACTACACTGTAAAAATGACGTTTAGAATTTAAACATGTTTAGGGCATAAACATTAATTATTTAGAATCTAGATAAACACATAAACTCTCACGTATTTAAAACCTAAACTCTTGTAACTTTTAAACATGTATAAAATACATATGTCTAGTATATAAACACAAGAAATCACATGTGTTAAAAACCTAAATGCTTGTAACCTCAAAACATGTATTGCTCTAAAATCTAAACACATGAAATTGCAAGTGTTTAGAACCTAAACACTTGCTACTTCTAAACATAAAACCACAGATATGAAACACTGCAAACTAGACACTGTTTTCATAAATAAAAGCTAATGGTGCTCTAAATAAAGTTTGGTTTAAAAGTCAAAGGGGGATGCATTGATCTGAGGAGGGGAAATACACCTTTAGGTCCTGAATATGGCTGGCGAACTGCATGGCCAGAGCCACCTTCATTTACCATGTCTGTAGTTAATCTGTTCTCCACCAGGTGCCACTATGACAATGCTCTGTAGTTCTTAGAGATTTTTTCTAAATAAATTCATTATAAAATCCGAGGGTGACTGTATGACCCATAGGGGATCGTCACATACTGAGGGTGAAGTTCGAGGTTCATACAATCCACATGGGTCATACAGCCACCCCAGGACGACCTCTAAGGTGCTTCTTTATTTTATCACCCAAAAAATATTTATCAAATTCTTGAGAAAATAGAGGCTTAACTCCAGGCTTGGATTCTACCTTTTTGTTATCAACTCAGGCCAGGAAATATGTTTTCCTCTCTGAATTGCAGGTGCATAATATTTAAAAATGCTTTCTGAGAAAATTACCTAAGAAAATGGTTTCATTGACTTAGGTGTCATATAGTCTAAATACTTTTTCAAAGCTAAAGATTATTTGCCAAACATCAAATAAATCCTAAGCCTTTTAGACTATAAACACATATAGGAACTAAACACTTTGAGGGTAAACACCTTAACAGCACACATTTCTAAATATTAAACCCTAAACACCAAGAGTTTCAAAACTGGATGCAACACAATGTTTAAGAAGGTGCTTAGATTCTAAAATAATTGTTTTAACAGCGCATGTGTGAGCTCTTCCGCTCTGAATGCTGGACAACTCAAGAGAATGTTTATATATATAAACCTTAATCTATATTCTGCTATTGACATGGGGTTTACTGCAAATACAGTTCGGCTATATAAAGAGGAAACGGTTTACTCTGTCTAGACTGTTTCATTGGCACATGTTGATCTTAGTATGCTCACAGTGAAAATTGGTGAGTGCAAGAAAGCCAACATGTCTTCTTATTGGATTGTGACTCTTTGAGACGCATAATTAGTAGAACTATTAAAACAGGATTCCGTTGTCTCGTGATAGTTTCCATTATTATTTCCTCTTCTCCCTTGCTCTTTTCGAGTGTATTGAAGCATTCCTTGGCAGCTGATCCAATAGGCCCAAAGACGAAGAACTCATTATCTCTGAAAAGAATGAAAACAAACACAGTTGTGCGTTCAGTAAATACACTCCGAATCTGAGCACACTTGTTAAGGCAAAAAAGGCGACGGGCGGATTACAATTTGTTTAGCACCAATTTTCAATGTTTACTCAGCTTTAACTGCTTTGCCTTGCAGATTTTCGGTCACTGAAGAGTTGACAGCTCATTTATAGAGAAAGGATTAGAGGTCAGTAAATTAGATTATACTGCTCAGGACTTCATCAAGTTACACCAGTCAATATTATCATAGGGACCTAAGGGTGAGGCGACATAAGAGACCTATGGATTTATACGGGGATGTGAATCAATTTATAAATTACTGTTCCACTACATTGATCCGAAACTGGTGTATTAATCGAATGGCCATGTTAATTATCGTTCGATAGAATGTTGACGGCCTAAGTGAATTCCAGTAGCACGTACTATTAATATTGAACTAAACAAGTGAAAGAAAAAACACCAGCTCCTTACCTTTCTACCTATATTCTAAGCCCTAACCCTCTCTGTCCCCCAAGTAGCCCCCCTCATTAACCTCCCTCTAATGGTGGCCTGTGTAATAACCGACGTACGGAGGGGTTTCCACGTGAAGCGTGCCTCACCGGCATCTGCACAATGCACACCTGACAACCCCCTGACCAAAACGTGCTGCCCGCAATGGGAAGCACTACAATAAGGATAAGGATGTCCTAGAGATATAATAAAGTAAGTTGGGCATATTGAGTAGTGAGAATAGACAAAGAATACAGTTGTAGATATTACCATTGTATCATTATGGCAGTTTTAAGAAATCCTTATCTGAAAACTCTCGGGAAAAAATGGGCGAGAAACAAGCTTCTAGAAATGTACTAAAGGAAATAAATTCGCTCTCTAATTATAGTCAATTTTCGAGTAAACTCTTAAGTGTTTCAACCGAATGATTCTTAGAAAATTAGACGCAATAAAGGATGCTCCTGGAATGAAAGAAGCACGACTCCTTTATATGTAGTGTCGTATTTCATTTGAACGCACATTCCTCATCTACGCTCTCTCCTCACGTGTAAATCAACATGAGGCCGAACAATTTGCCTACATTTTTTAAAACGGAAATAAGATTTAAATTGCCTCGCCTTCCTCCTCGTGGCCACAGGTGACATAAGCATGTGGATGTAACACGGTCCTTTAATATAACACAGGTAGAAGGCACGTTATTGGAAACATATTTGCGCCACCTGTTGTCCGCGCTGGTCATCATGGCCTGAGTTTGGCATCTCGGCACCTGGTACCTGTGCACCTCCCCTTTCCCCGCCAAGTTTCAACTGGAGGCACGCAACAGGACTCTGGGCAGGCTGGTGTATATATCGACGCGAACAGGTCGCACCAGGCATGCGTGCATCAAAGTTCCTGAAGTAACTGCAGCTTCCTGACGGCACACCCTAGACGATCCCAGGCCGCCTGAAGGTTGGTCCGACTGCTGGACGGACGTGAGAACCACTCACAGGTAGGCCGAGTCAAACTGATTGAAGGTGCTCAGGTGTGGGAGGTTAAGACACGAGCTAGACACAATGTCTCCTTGAAGACGGGGAAAAGCTTAGTTTCTTAGCTATAAATTTAAGATTCCGTGTCCTGAAATATACAAAGACAAAATCAGTAGAGGATTTTTTTTGTATATTTGTACATTCTCAAGAGGGTAAGCAGTTTAGGAGCAATAATTGATAAAAACAATAATGGATGAACTGTTAGCTCCAGCAAAACAGTATATGGACAACAACGTTTATGATAAGGTCATATTGATATTCTTATTGTAGGTTTTATCAGATTATTTTCAAGAATATGTAAAAAAAAAAAACCGGATTTTGCGGAACTCAAAGAGGTAATGGAAACATGTCATTAGTATTCTCCGTTGCTTATGAAATTGAAACTACAGCTGCTTTGCATATCATTCCTAGCAACCAATCCATTTCATGAAGAGCACAGGTTCTGAAATGATTCTCACTTGACCTGTAAACAATTTCTGGCTTGTAATTGAAACCCAAGCAACGAGAACACCATCTTAATTGGTTTTGGCTATATAGTAATAGGTCACAGTCATTGTATTCTGATTAGCACCAACCATCGTAAAAGTAAGGCAGGCAGCGTGTTAATAGGCCAACGTCAGGACATGGCATTTGTTGGTTACCTACTAGGTTTGCAACATGGCAACCAAATGGCACAATAACGAGTAGATCGATTAAAGTTTAGGTAAATTGTTTGAGTATTGGTGGATATTGACCTTGTTTTGAAATTAGTTCTAGAGATGCTAATCACACCAAATTCAATCCGAAATTGCATAGATTATAACAGAATATTCTGCATTAAAAACTGAAGATATGGATAAGTAATTTCCCATGGCAGACTAGATTTCCGAGATTATAGCAATATGACAAATGCAGGATGCTTCAAAAAAGGAGTTTTAAAAAAAGGTTCATATATACACTTGATGTAAGGTATGAATGCTAGATAATTATGCATACCATTATTATACAAAATAAGGTTTGCAATCACCAGTCATCCTAATAGCCGCTATAAAAGGTAGCAGGTCTCCGTGGTGGAATTTTCTTATGTATGATAAGGGAACGTCCTCAGAAGCAAAGTCTTTGATAGGTCTGTCAGAAAACATTATCGCTGAGAACGCTGATTAAATAGATTAACCAGAGGGAGCCTGGACAGTGGCACCCTAATCTGGACAGGTAACAGCATTGTCACCTCTAGTGGTAATTTGTACACTATTAAGGTGGCCTGACTCTAAATGTAAGTGACAGACAGGCGACCTGACCTTTAACCTCCCCCCATTGGAAACAGATGACCACTGAGCAATGTTACAATGTGTGTCTCAAGGGATCCGATACAGTAGCTTGGAAATAAGTTTCAATGAGTGCTCAGGACTTTTACAACTGTACACAGAACAAAGGATACTCTCAAGTGAACATTAAGCTTGCTTGTCATTTATAGCAACATAGTAACACTTTGCATATCAAACATCCTGATGTTATCAACATTGAACTAACCAGATTTTGTCACGGACAAAAATTTTGAATTCCCCTTGAATATTGAAAGATTAATCCAGTCATATCTCGCTTTATTGGACAGATAAAAGTTAAAACATTCGTGTTAGACATCTTTCATACACACAGAGACATGTCTCACTTTGGATATCATAATCTGTCATAATATAAAATTGTAGTTAATGAATTTCGCCAAACATTAGGCCTATACCACATGATATTATTATTGTTCTTTTTCCTTAATATTATTTATTCTGATTAAGCATCAGCTGCCAATGTCTTTCATTGTATCATCACAGGGCTATGTCTAAGTTGAAAATATAGGAACATGATTGACAGTCATCATGCGATAGCTAATCGCCAATAGTAAACATAGGTATGCTATCAGAATACAAGAGCTGCAATATAGTACATGCGCTGGGTCTTAAATCTACATACAAAATGGTAAAAGGCAAAGATACGGATAGCTTGTACATAAGTAACTAAGATAGACAAAAAATAAGACAACCATTGTGCCTAATTTTCAAGAATACATGTGTACATAGGCTAGCTTTCATGATACAAATGCTACAACAGGACATAATAATAATTATGTTCCATCGTAGACTATAGACCTTTAAGAAATTGGTATGATCATAGCAAGATCATATACTCAACATTTTCTGGCATAAGCCATTGTATGCGGAATTTTGACTTTGAAAATTGCAGATCTTGTATGCACAGGAGCATCATCTGAAATAGAAGAGCTTTCTTACTCCTAGTATACCTGAAGTTTCTAAGGTGAAAAATGCACCTATTTAATTAGATGAGGAGATTTTGGATTTATGTGAACTACATCAATATTTGTCGTTCTATTGACACCAGTGCAAATTTTGAGACAGCTAGCTGGTTTGTGCTCTTTGCAATTTGTTAAGAGCCATGGTATTGGACCCATGAAAAATAATGTCTGCATAGTCATAGTATGGAAGAATCATAAACTTGAAAATGTTGACTGCTACATTAACTGCAGCAGTCCAAATTTTCAAGTCCATAATTTTTGTTTCACAAAACTTCTGATTGTGCTGAAGCACATGCTGTTTTTTTGGTTTGATTTTTGTAACTTTTAAAAAATAAAAATCAATAGAAAAATAATGCAACGATAGAATCTGAAAATGCAATGATCATTTTGATGCATAAGATGTGTTCTTTTATTACATATCATTTTTGAATTCAGCAACCTCCTTATTTTCTGAGCATTTTTTTTATGCAAATATATTAATTGTAAAATTCTTATTTATGTAATTATCAAAATGGAAAATGTTATGTCATTACCCCACCCTGGACAAAAGAAGTGACGGCAGGCTTGGGGATAAATTTTTATTTTGTTTAATTTGAATAATAAATTTATGGAGGTTAAAAGATATATGGTAAGAATAATAATAATAAAAGTGAATATGTAAATAATGAAATGATAATGATTGTAAATGGGTAATGGGTGGGTGGGTGATAATAAAAAGGAGATTTGGTAATGGAGGTTTTGTAATATGGAGGTTGAGAGTAGATTTGATTATGGAAGAAGGGGATTGTGGGTAATGTATATGGTAGTTGGTTAATTTGAATGTAGGGGGAGTGGTGTGAGTGAAGGTTGTGGAGATTGTCCCTAGGAGGTAGCAATGATATTGCATGTAACCTAAGTTCAATGCAAATACCATTACCCCACCCTGGACAAAAGAAGTGACGGCAGGCTTGGGGATAAATTTTTATTTTGTTTAATTTGAATAATAAATTTATGGAGGTTAAAAGATATATGGTAAGAATAATAATAATAAAAGTGCCAAACCTGCCGAGGATATGAAATGATGAAAAGGGATGGGTGGTGAGGGTGATGAAATGATATAATTGTTAAGATTTAAGCGACCGTGATAATGCCGCCACCACAGATTTGTTGTCTGTCTTTATATAGTGCCGGTATGCACTGGACCTCCACCCCCCGTGCCTCTGAATGTCTAGTTCGTTGCATCCCGCCGCAAATGCCTGGGTAGCTGCTGATTTGCGGATGCTGTGGAGGGAGAAGGCTGCATCGTCCACGCCGGCCTTCACCAAGGCTGCCTGCCACACCTTCTTTATGCGTGATACAGGCAGGGGGCGGCGGTCGGATGGGAACATCAAGAGAGGGTCTGAATGCGAGGCTGTGGGGGTGTGGGCGAAAACTGAGTTCATTGTAAGGATGGGACACAGGAGAGGGTTGTCTGCTCTCGTTAATGAGACTGTTTTGGTCTGTCCTATCCTCTGCATGTTTTTGCCCCCTTTTATCAGTAAGGACGCCTGCTCCCCCGTCACCATGTAGTCTCCCCTCGTCGGGTGCCTGAAGGGATCGAAAGCACGGACGGTACGTGGGGCAATTTCTGATTGGCGCAGTGCCCCGTGAAACAACAGAAGGATCGCGGCCCTTACCACGCATCCCTCCGGGTTTATTGGCAACATCATTATGGCCTTGCGTAGTATATCCATGGGAAGGGGGGCCTTGACCCTGGGGACATATGATTTGGTCCTCTCGAAAGCCTCCAGGGCCAATTTCACCCTTGGATGGTCTGTGCCTGATGTATCCCCAGTAGTGAGGCGGAGAAACTGTCTTATGTGTGACACATTGTTCTTGATTGTGGTCGGGGCTGGGATGTGCTTTGCCAGATACTCTAGAAATGCGCACATTACCTGGTACGTTGGATCCAAAGGATTGTGTTTCACCTCTCTCATGAAGGCGATATAGGTCGCTACGGCCGACGCCCTGTTGGCGAGTGTACCTGGTGCCCTGGCCCTAGTTTGACGTGTAGCAGCCAGGTTCATCAGGTGCTGCAGTCGTGGGTCTGTGGAAGAGATCGTGAAGCATAAGATCAAGGGCATATGTAGCGGGATCAACACATGTGAGATGGTAGTAATCAACACAGAATGCAGCCTTATTTGCAGAATCTGCACCCAGGTGTGCTCGACTAAGACTATCTGCTACATCATTTTCAGCCCCTGGTATGTGATTGTAAGTGATACGTACATCCAACATTGCCTGGGCCATCCACAACAGGCGGGCACACTCCAAAAGTACTTTGGACAACTTCCATGGCTGACAGGGAGCACCTTACATCCAATTTTTGCTTGACTGTGTGAACACCCTCCCTGTGAACATACATGTAAGGCTTTGGCATTATATTTGATGAATGAATGTCAGTAGCCACCTGGGCCTTACCCTCCACATATGGTAGTTGCAGTGTGTCACGCTCCAGGATGCGATCCACGAAGCCGTCCTTGTTGGCCACCTCCCGCAGTGTCCGTGGGGGTGGTAATGGGTCCAGGGCCATCCCACGACGCACCTCTCGGCCATCCCTCATGTGGCGGTCAGGTTCTGTTTTGTGGGATAAATTGGTGCTTACCAGCAGGTCCAGTTTTTGACTTATATCCAGCATTTGGGCCTTTAGTCCATGCACTTCAGATTCGATGACTGTGACCCGGTGCCCCTCTGCGGACGAGCGTACTGGTGTCGAGGTGCCACTGTAGGCAGCACTCATGTCCAGCCGGGACTCAATTGTATGTATTTCCGTGGATGTGGTACTACTCTCACCCGAATACCTAGGATGAAATTGGATCTCATCTTCGTCCTCCACCTCCTGTCTCATTCTTAAATTTGCCTGCACCTTTGCAGCTCGGGCCCGTGCCCTCGTGTGCGGCATGGCGACGGCGGTAACACAAAGTTTTTGAGCACAAAATGATTACTACCTCTCGTCGTGCGCAGAAATAGTCCACCATATATATATGTGGTGCAGTGAGGGTATCTGTTGCGTCCTTAAAGGCGACGATGGGCAGGTATAAAGGATACCTGAGATGATAATAAAAAGGAGATTTGGTAATGGAGGTTTTGTAATATGGAGGTTGAGAGTAGATTTGATTATGGAAGAAGGGGATTGTGGGTAATGTATATGGTAGTTGGTTAATTTGAATGTAGGGGGAGTGGTGTGAGTGAAGGTTGTGGAGATTGTCCCTAGGGGGTAGCAATGATATTGCATGTAACCTAAGTTCAATGCAAATACAATTCATGACAAATGCAGAATTTCATATTCTGTTTTGTTTTGCACATAAAGAAGTATTATATCATGTTTATCTTTTGTACTATTCATGTATAATTTCATCTGCAATAGTTAGATAACATACTTTTTCAAAATTGCCTGTTATTACAGGACGTCCCGATTTTACAGGACGTCCTGTTTTCCTGTGGTGTCCCTCACCTGTATAATATTCTTTAGAGTTAGAATTAGATATTGTAATCTCTCTCAAGTTTGAAAAGAGTACATTGTGAATTGGTAAAGCTGGTGTAGTAGCAAAACGCCGAGCAGCACTCTTGTCTTTGGCTAGTTATAAGTATAGGGTTATTGTAGATGGTGGCGCCCCCACGTGGAGATAATAGCGACTGAGTTAGTTCAATCCTAGACAGGTACGCACAGGTACAAATGGGACATAGGTGCAATCAAGAAGACTGCTTGGGAACATTATGATCATGATATATGAAGAATCCAGCTTAGGAGGGCATCATGAGATTAAGGGCTTTACCATTTGTGATAGCTTTAGTCTAGAATTGGGGTATAGGATTATTTCAGTATAAGTAAGAGTGGGAAGTATGTAAGATTAAGTGAGGGGGAATCTGATGAGTATTAGGATACCTGCATATGGCGCCAAGCATGTGGCTGGCACTATATAAGCAGTATGAGACTTAGGGTAGGTGAACAGACCAACATAGACTTTGAGAAAGAACACATGGGAGCAATAGTCTAACAAGTCGGATCAGACGGGTAGTGCTAAGACAGTGACAAGTGATAGTAAGGATCGGAATAGCTTAGGCTCAGCCTTATGGACGGAGTACTGGATGCAACAGAGACTCTCCCGATGGTCTCCGGTGTTGGTAGACGGGAGGTGACGCACCCAATAGCCGTTGGGTATCATAGACCTTAAAAGGGGAAGCTTAACCATAGCTATGCCTGGTTGGAATGTTACTGATGTTGTTCACTTAGGAGATGGATGGCATGTATTGTATGTGTGACGTTCCTCGGTAGCTCGGGGTTTCCGGTTTCTACCGCCGAGGGACGTGGGGGTTATTTTGGTTCTTAGCTGGGCACGGAGGCCGAGCAAGAAGCCGAGGCGTGAGATCAAGAGTCGTGCCTCGCGCACGAGGGGGGCTGAGTGGGTCAGTCGGGGATCGGTCTTCATTGAAGGGGGGAGGGTGTGTTGGTCAAGTCGGGCCGAGGGGTTGCAGCCATCAAGCGTGGAGGACGGCGGAGGGCAGAATTGTTGTTGTGGTAGGGGTCCAGGCCGTTTCTCTTATACCTCTCTCAGGCCAGAACTAGGGAAGCTCTACTCCTTCGTTCCCTGACCGGGAGTCTCGGGCCAACGGTCGCCTATGTTTTGGTAGCGTGGGGCCGAGCCGGTTGCACCTTAATGCCTCCGGTCAGGGGGTTGCCGCTGGCTATTTCGGGCTTCTTCATCTGGCCGGTCTTCCTTCCTCGTGCCGTCGGTCAGGCAGTTTCGGGCCTTCGGGCCATGATTTCCGGTCCTTCGGGCCTTCGGACTCCGCTCTATTTTAAGCCTTAGTTTTCTACAACTTTAACAATATTACGTCTATTTCCTATTTATCTAGTCCATATTAGATCATCTTATCTCCTAAGGAGTCATCAGAGGAAGAAGACACGTGTGAACACCAGGAGTACTATGAAGGAACTCTTTATTTTCGGGCCTCACCGCCCCTTTTATACCTTAGCGGTCAGCTCTGATTGGCTATTTCATATCACGTGATCATAGTGACATCCCGCAGTCATACTGACGTCATTTCCGATTTACACTATTTCTCGGGTTTCGGGTTTCGGGTTTCGGGTTTCGTTCCCTTTACATAACAATATACTTAAAGATCTACCGCATTGTTTTACATTCACATTCTTGCTTTGACACCTGATGAATACCCATTCATCACATATGGATGGAATGACTATTTACTTGTATCTTCGGAATGTCTCAATGGATATAATAAAATTACCTCTTGCCAAGCGCATGTTCTTTGTATAGGAATGAGTCCCTTTACTTAGAATCTCTACCACTGATGAATAGTACGATCATTCGAAATAAGACCTAAATGGATTAACAACGAAGAGCTAACTCATAACATGAGCAATAACGAAGAACTCCCCTAATTTCTTTCATACTGTCTTTATTAATTATCACCAAGTTGCAAGCGAGTAGACGACTTGCTATTAACACCATGCAGTCTAACGAAACATTGGATATATCCCCATTAGATGCAAACGAGACTAAGAACCATATCAATTAAATAACATATAATCATCAAAGTATATATAACATTAATCATAGCTCATGATTTGACTGAGGAGATCGGGTTTGTGAGAAAATAATAGTTTTTGATATGACTGGTGTAAGACACAATAGAATCAAGTGTAACTCCAAGATATGTGGTAGATAAAGCACAAGTGAGTTGGGTTACGCGAAATAACCCATGAGGCGTCAGCCGAGTGTGTTATTTCAAGTAGCCCAACTCACGAGGGCTTTATCTGACATAAACCACGGGATCATTTTTAGGATTCTTTCTCAAAACCTTTGAGATTTCATTGTATCACCAATCTGAATGCAAGTCAATGTAGCTTAGAAACGTGGGAATTTGTCTCACGTATCAAATATATGATTTCTAGAGAGTTTTGATTTTTTATCATTTAATGAAAATTATAAGTGAATCCTTCCCATAGGCCAGTGTCTGTACAAGCTGTGTATCAGACAAGGGAGGGGAACCAAACAATTGATAACAGTTTTCAAAAGAAGCCTGATCAATTGTATTTTTACTTTGTCAATTTTTATCTATATCATGAGCTATTAACTAAAGAAATTGTGCATGTAGGGAATAAGTATTAGCTGAGATATTATGGTTAGAAAATGAAGAGTTTTAACATGGGATCCTATGGAGAGAAAATACTTTTTGTTTTAATCAAATCATTAAAAAATGAAAATATCTGAATTTTGAAAATCTGGAACCAGGGTACGATGCACAAGATTCAGAGGTACATTCTATTTGCCACTATTCAGGGATTTGATGGATATTAAAAAAATTATAAGCAGAAATGTAAAAAACAAACCAACACAACAGCTACAGTGGAAGCAAGGTGTGCGTCGTGAGATTATATGGTTCCGCTTCACTGGGCCCAATACGTGATATAATCACGGCCTAGTTCCTTTGTTCTCCCCGTCTACCGTGGTTTATTTATACAAAGGAACTAGCCGTAGTTTCTCATTATCAACATGAAGAGTAGTATTCATAACTTTCTTGACTTTTGACCTGGAACCGAAGGCCATCATCCTATTATCATCATTATTACCACATAACATTGTGCGATGCGTAACTAAAATTACAATAGTTTTCAATAATTGTTCTGAGCAACCTACTGATTTTCATCCAAAAATCATGGAAGATAAACATGACTTAGCTCTCCTGGGGCAGTGTCGGCGTGTTTCAGCTGGCCTCGACCTGCTGGAGAACAAGAGCTGTGGGGAGGTCGTGCGTGGGTGCCACCCCTGGTATCAGAGTCAACATGGGGCCTTGGCACCTGGAGGAACTCGACCCCCCCAACCCCCACGACGCCATATTGGACAGGGTGCCTTCTGCTGGTCAAGGTGGAAGGCTGGTACCAATGAAGTTTCCGACCCTTCACATCTTGCAGGAAAAGGGTGCAACCCATATCCCCATTAGGAACCGTGGACAAGCAAAGGATATTCTCACCACAATATTATGCAAGTGAAATAGCCAGGCGCCCTCTCTACCATTTCCTCGTCACAGTTATTACTTGTATTTGGTGCCTATCAAATCTGACCTGACATGGAAATAGTCTTGTAAACACTTACGAAAAAAGCAAAGCACACAAATGTCTCATATTTCGGAAAATCGATTTCCTGCTTTTCAAATGATAGAACGCAAGAGTTTGGGCAATGTAGGCCTATATACAAACGTCGTAGCTCTGCAAAAACGTGATTATGTTTCCCGCTCATGATGATGATTATGCTCTAAAATGATATTTTTACCGGTACTTATTTAAAGGATGACTTTTGAGGTAATAGATGGGTCCTATGAATCAGTCTTTAAGATTGTAGAAACAACTTAACACTATGAAAGTACACATGCTATTCAAATTAAATCATGTCGATTTCTGTTACAGCTAGCCTCAAAACAATACACTAAAAACGGAACCTGACATGATCGTTTGATTTCTGCGACAGTGAATCCTCTATTTTACTTCTTGCCCAACCGCGTCACCTATTTTGGGAGTAGTATTTGGAAACTGATTCCGCAATAGGTTGAACTGTTTGTTTTAACTTCTGACAAAACACGGGAGGCCCGGCGATAAGTGGTGGGTGTGCGGCAGGCCCAGTGAAGTGGACCAGTCCATCAACAAGACGCACTGGGGGGTAAAGAGGGGGCAGCCAGAGGGAAGAGGTGCTTTGGGAAAAAGGCCAGGGTGAGGGCGAGATAGAGAAACGGGGGCGAGGCAGAAACCACAGAAAATTTGCCAGTTCTGTTCCGATGCAAATGATAAAACTATCGATAAAAAGTAATTATCACTATGAGACTAATTGAGATGGTTGGACAATCAGAAAGTGGATCATAGACTATCAATTTCAGAAGAATACATGTCATAGAGGGGATATTGTGTGGGCTCAATCATATCGAGACATTATCTGGTAGAACATTATGTCTATAAAGTGACAGGGAGCATATGAATCATATTTTGGACATCCCCACTCTCTCCCCTTACAGAATCCAAAATGGTCTCTTTAGCCTCACATAGCATTCAGGAACCCATATACCTTCACTTTAGCAAAACTAATTTTAAGCAGCCTCTAACGCAGCTCTTACTGTGATTCTTTTCTGAAATGCGCCCAAAATATGATGTATCATCTACTAATATATCAGATGTACTTATTTTGATAAAAGAACTATATAAAGAAGTATTATTTTGCTCTATTGTTGCATTTTGAGTAGGACATTATTCTTAGCATGTTTTTGTGCACCTCCAAGAATTTAAAAAAAACAGTACCGGCCTGTAATTTGGTACTGAATGTAACTATCAATGGATATCATGTGAAATAACTGTATTGTAACAATATTAAAAAAACTATATCTTGAATCGGGAATGGTAGATTAGCGGGCACATCATGATTCCTTTGTTATGTTGTTATCGTTTTGAGAAAAAATGCCCAGAGCCCATCTTGTTACATATCTAATAACTCACTAATTACATTGTGTGCTATCTGGGGTTATATTGTAATATAACTTAGGTATTAGGGGTATGGCTCAAATAAACGAGAATGACCCAAAATTGGATGCAGATGCCTAAATACCAAAATGCGTGGACTGAGAAACGTCTGTGACTCCCGGATGTCCCCAAACTCTAGTTTCTGGCATCCTAGACCCACTGCTGTTTCCGCCCCAACTCAGCAGATGTCAGTCTGGGATCAGTCTAAAGGCGACTGGTGATGGATGTGGATGAATATTTCAGACCAATGAGGTATGTTCTCAAGTTGATAGGGCCATGCCGTGCTGCTCGCCATACTTCCTGAGTCTCTGAGTGAGGGCTTCCTATACCCTGATGACCAACGGGAGTCACACTCCACAGCGCTTCGGAATGTCATTTGTTAGCATCTGTCACCAATGTGCTTCAGAAAAAAAAGACATAATTATTACGTGATTACTGAAACAACCAACATTAGTTCTCTCTTTGTTTCAAATTAAGACATCTATGGCAGTTGAAGAGTGAAAAGACACATGTTATGTAATAATATTGTCTTGAATTAAGGCTAATCAAATTTGGTGTTATGAAGGCAGTCGCACCAGAAGCTTACGTGAAGTATGTTACATCCGCCGAGCCCAAGAAAACGCTTGAAGTGGCTTCTTTCAGCACGATTAAATCTCGGTTATAGGTCAGAGGCCATCGCTACGTGCTTGGAAATTTTGATTGATATAATCAGAGATTATGAAACCATCTCCAAGGACGATAGATTTTCCTCTTACATGAGCGTGATTGGTATTCGCGATAGTGATATTCTTAGCTTCCAATGTCAGATCGTGATAAGCAAGGGGTCTTTTGTAATAGCTCAAACGATTCCACTTCAACATAATATGCGCACGAGGAATTATTCATTGTTTTATGAAATGTTCGTTATTATGCGGTACCATTTTATCATGGTTAGATGGATGATAAATAATAAAGTATTCCGCATGATAGATATAAATACATACATTATTGTGTTCCTTACCAGAGAGGTGTTGTTCAATGAACTATTTACAAAGTTAGGGGTCTGTTGTCATTTTAGAACTAAAGTAAGTTCTGGTGTTAGTCAGTATTGCAGTACAAACGGTGCAGAAGGTTTTCAGTAGCTGAGCCATGTAAAAGTAATAGAAAATTGTACATAATTACCGAGTTTGGTGGAGATCATACATCATACATATTGCATTGCCTTCCCGTCTTGTTACATGGTACGTGTTGATTTGATGAAGGGCTGTGAATCCTACTTTCAGAAAATAGTCTCCTTCTTCAGGGCTGTTTTCTTCACCAACAAACCCTCACTTGGGGGCGATAGTTCCAGCAACTGCTGCTTGGCGTCGCCCCAATGGGCCATTGACACCCTTTTACATCCCTCTAGTCTGTCCCGTGTTAAGGCGGGTCCCCACGTGGCGACTAAACCCCGGCGATTAAGGTTAGTCGGCCACCGATTAAGGATTTTTTAAGTCGGCCGACGAATAGTTAGTCGCTCTTGGAATTTTTTTTTAATCGCCGCGTTGGGACGCGCCCGCCGACTAACTGTAGACGACTAGTGGAGTTTGTCGGCGGGCGATTAGTTTGGAAACTTGCCTCCGCTTGGTCGCCGGCGGCGTTCTCCGCCGACTAAAAAAGTCCGACATGTTGAATATTTCGCCCGAAAAACAGGGCGATTAATCAACTGGTCGCCGGTGAGAGCGAGTAACTTTAATCGGTTGCAAGCTTTTGCAATGCATGTCGTCACGTTGGGACGCACTTGACACCGTTCTTAGTCGTCGGCCGATGAACTAAAGTGCAATATTTGTGTGGACCAATCAGGAACGAATATGAAATCATGTGATCTTTGTTTGGTCGTACGCAAGGATATAAACTGAGAAGTGACCGGCCGCCACAACTTTCGTCCGAATTACAATTAATTTAAAGATATACCCCGTTATTGAACAAAGACAACCAACTCATTCATGATGATTGTCACTAGGATGGTCGTATTATCTGGATACAAACACCGTCGGTACACCCACCGGAGAATTAAACTGGAAACAGAAGTCAGGTACGCCTTTTATCGCCCAACCTGGCAGTGCTATGTTGATAGTCAAACGAATTTCTCTTTACACTTAGACAAATCTTAGTCAGTCGGATTAAAACTTGCTCATACACAGTCACAAAGTTTAATGATCTTAAAACCTTTTACGTTAAATTAAATACATCGTCCGACGATTAAGAAAATTTATATATTTTACACTTCAGAAAAGAATCTACAGGAGTGCTGGTGTACTCGTCTATCATCAAAGGAAGCATATACAACGTCCAAAACTCGGATAACCGCATTATGACTTTTGCTTAATTAATCGTCGGGCGAACAAATAGTACGGGTTCGCCCTTTTGAAACCATGGGTCTCAAAAACGGTCATGTGACCAGTATTTGTCCGTACGAAGATGTTCAGATGAAGCAAGATGGCGTCACCTAGCTCGCAACCCGGCAGCCGAACTGACACTCCATCGTTTGCTCCTCGCGCAGCTAAAGAAGGATCCCATTCGTGGACTATAGAGGAAGAGTTGACTTTAATCGACTGGTTCAAGAATAACAAGTTCTTCTACGATACGGATCACAAGCACTATCAAAACACTAGCAAGAAGGGACGCCTCCTTGCCCGACTCGCCAAACAGATGTCCATTGATGGTAAGTACAAGAACCATGGCCAACATTATGGAAAGGAACTTCGTCGTACTTTCAAATTGATGATATCTATTACGAATATAATCTCAATATATCATAATTTATAAAGAAAATGTAACCGCACACCTCACATCTATATTTTCCTGGTTGTTTGTTCTCCAATGAAAAAGCATAGCGAACCTTCAACTCGTCTCAATAATGTTCATCGACAGCTTGTTGTTGTGATACGTAAGCACTCGTCCATCCATAAATTAGAGTTAGCTTCACCCTTTATTGGGCTCATAAAAAGTTACGGACTTCTTAAGGTTTCGAGGGTAATATGGGAATAAAAAAATTAATTTACGGCCTCAATAATAACTAATATAAAGTTATTCTTTGAACGACCAACAAGTGTATTAATTATGAATGAGGACGCTATTCATAAAACTGTAGCCTATAATAATTATTTCATTTGATTATATTTCAGCCGAGGTCATTCTAACACGATGGCAGGGCTACCGATCCAGATACACCAAATTTCTGCGTTGGCCAGCAGAACTAGGACCTCAAAAGATCACGAAAAGACAGGAGTGGTTATTTGGGCACCTGGACTTCCTAGAACCATTCTCGAAAGGGCGTCCAGTGGGAAAGCAAGCCGTACGTATAAAAAAAAAAAATTGTATTCAAATTAAAGGAAGACAAAAGTATTATTTTTCTCTAAATATTTATAGTTTAATGTAAAAATTTTTATGTATAATGAAAGAGTCACAATCTCTGAAACCGGAGTACATCAACATATCATTAGCATAGAAAGAAATACATTTTTCAGTTCATTATGTAAAAAAGGAGGGAAATATTCCAAATTTTATTAGATAATCAGCTTCATAATGTAATCAAGATCAATCCTTCTACACACATCAAGAATTAATGGAATAGTAATTCATCTTTGCAATTTTAACTTATTGTTTTAAATTATCTGCATTACAGTGTCATAAAAGTTCTTCGCCCGCCGACGGGACACGCTCCAAATCCGTGGGAAAGTCGTCCACAGATCATGCTACAAGTGGTACTTCCACTTCATCCTGTGGCGAGCCATCAAGTTGTGCTCAGACTGCTGGTTCCGCCAACGAAGAACCACTCAATCTGACGTCATCAACGGATTCAAGTGGTTCTAATATCAACTGCCCCATCGAAATTCACAGTGCATCGGGCGATGACGATGCAGAGATCGTGCAAGCAGCCTACAACCACGCAGCAGAGGAACAGTTGGCCCGGGCGGCAGAGCTCGTGTATAAAGAAGACATTGCCGATATTTCACACACCCCACAGGGCTTAGCCGCACTAAAAGATGTGCTTGAAATGGAACAAATGCATGAGTTCGGCGACGTATCAACTCCAAAACTAAAGGCATCATCCAAGAACCCCTCAAAAAGAAGAAGTGAAAGATTCCATGTCATTGATGTGGAACCCATAGCAAGTACGAGTAGTGCGTCCGATGACCAACAACTTCCAAAGGATGGCAACAGCACCATAGTCGATGTAGAGGTCCACGGACAACAAAATGCAGATAAAGAGGTTACAGAAGCAGACCACAGTGTAGTGATCCTGGGAGACCAACAGCAGTTTGAAGACGCCTCCTCAGACACAGACTGCCATGCATTCAAAGCGCCTCTCATTAGCCCGCCGGCAGCTAAAAAAGCCGTCCTAAAACTGAGAAAACAAATTCAGCTCTACAAAATTGACACTTTACAAAAAATTTTTGACAATGCGCCAGGAGTCGAAGTAAGTGACACTTCATCGTCCTTGGAAGGTGTGGGAGAGCGTGAACTCAAGTCTGCCGCATTATCACCTTCTCAGGTTCCCTCACCAAACAGTAACACGGCGGACGCTGTTCCAGAGGATGACGACACGGCACAAGTCGAAGTAAGGGAAACTTCATCGTCCTTGGAAGGTGTGGTACAGGGTGAACTCAAGTCTGCCGCATTATCATATTCTCAGGTTCCCTCACCAAACAGTAACACGGCGGACGCTGTTCCAGAGGATGACGACGCGGCACAAGTCGAAGTAAGGGAAACTTCATCGTCCTTGGAAGGTGTGGTAGAGGGTGAACACACGTCTGGCGCATTATCACATTATCAGCTTCCCTCACCAAACAAAAACACGGCGGACGCTGTTCCAGAGGATTTCGACGCCAGTAAACCTGAGTGTTTATTAACAGGTGATGACCAACAACAGACCACATTTCAAGATGACGTTTGTGTCCCAGAAACTCTCATCCAACAAGTTTCTTCTATGCAGACTGTTAATCTACCGGAAATGAAACTTCTTGATCAGACCATACAACTTCGGGTGATACCGTCGGCCCAGACAGACTACCCTGTAAATCAGTGTTCGTCCAAAGACGAAATGATTACTAACCGAGATCAGGCAACTTGGTCGGATGACACTGACAAAAAAGACGTCATTAAATCAACGGAGAATGAACCTTACACCAAGGAAAAAATTATTACACATTCGCCTTCGACCGAACAAACAGAAGATCAAGAACAGGAAGGAGAATCAGAAGAAGAAGAAGAAGACAAACAAACTGATGGTGAAGGATTAAGGAACCCACATCTTTCTCAAACATACACTGCTTTGAAGTCTTCGCAATCTGTGGATGAGTACCATGAGACACCAGGGACATCATTGACAGTCACACACTCATCACAAACTGGAAAACCTCAAGTGAATCCTAAAGAACAGCAGCATCAGCCTACAACAGGACTGACGAGAGGCAAAAAAAGAAAACGTCCAAATAAGGGGTTTAAGGAAGAACCAGAATGGGAGGAGGAGGAGGAGGACGACGACTACATTAGTCTTTGGGGGAAGTATGTCGTTAAGAAAATGCGCACACTACACGACATGGATCCAGACGTTGCAGAGGACACACAGGAGGTCATCCGTGTTGTTATGCGCGAAACTGTGCGAGGGAACTGGGTGCCGCCCAGAGAGTTTGGACTTAGGCAACTGAAAAAAACAAGTGATACATCCGTCCCATCCGAATCAATGCCAACTGTTTGTAAATCGAGCGCGGTTGGAGGACCACACAGGCATACAGTCGAAGGAGTTCATGACGAAGCTTCGTCATCCACCAAAGTCTCCTTGAAAAGTTCACCAGCTCCTGCCCCGGTGCAGCAGAACTTTTACCTGAATACCTATCATCAGTACGCGTCTGACCCCAAAGAAAAAGAATAGTTAAAAGTCGGCGGACCTTAAAAGAACTTACTAAACATGAGTGCAACTTGCAAGTTTAACATATTTTACATTGTAATATTTGGTATGGGGTACATGCATATTTCTGATCGTTAACGCAATATCTAGTAATGTTTTTCTTAATTTTCATTGGTTTTCCAGTCTTCTTTGCTAGAGACTTTAGCGTTGTAAACTTTTACTTGTTTAGCTTGAAAGAAATAGTATTACAGACAAGTAAACGTTATTGTTGACACATTATTTTTACCTTACATTTAATATTTCTTGGAAAAAATTACTAAAGGTATAACATTAGAGATACTGTTATTAATAATGTAAATCATTTTACAAATATTAACATTTGATTCTTTACTGTTTAAATATTTATCCAAGTGACATTCAGGACGGATGAAACATTGTCTGTTTTAGGTTGTGGTAGTATGGCACAACAATATCATACCTTGAACTTTTAAATAATGCTAACTTTAGGAAAAGGATCAACGCAAGCAGATCAATTAGTGATAGAAACTAGAGGTGTTCGTTAATAGGAACTACTGCACTGTTTATTGTGTCTGGAAAAGCAAGTTTTTTTTTTTATAAATAACTTATATAGTTGTTCCTTTGGAGATTTAGTTAAAACATTTGCATGTGTGTTTAAGAAAAAAATATTTGGATGGCTTAAAATAATTTATTACAGGGTATTCTTTAATAATTTATATTACAAGATAAGTAGTACTTTTCAAAAATAAAAAAAAAATACGTCCGTCAAGGATATTTTAAAAACAAACAATATTATTTGGTAAAAATTATCTCAAATATTATTAAGTGTTATCATGAAAACATGATGGATGGGAAGAATCAGTGTTTTTGTCGTCATTTAGATATACTGTATACTTTTGAAACTTTATTTTTGCAACGAACAAGAAAAGGACATGTTTGTGCATGCTTTAACATGTTTCATAATAAAGAAGATTGGTTTTCGTTCACTTCAGTTTTCCAATTTTACTTCTTAATAAAATAACAATTGTAATAATTAGGTTAATCGTTAACGTATAATGACTTTACCATAATTGGCTATTTCTCAAGGAAATCAATATTGAGGATTTTTTTATTTGGACAACATGATGACATTAATTTCATTTCAGAAATATAATTAATTATATTCTTATATTTTAATAACGTAATCCAAAAAGAAATCTATAAGCCATGCTCTTAGGACACCCTAAACTTTTAATAAAAATTGTCTATACAAGATTCAACGATTAAAGTATTTAACTCTAGTTTGTCGGCCAACGACCAATCAAACGATAGTAAACGGTCACATGACCCGATGAGTGTCGTAAAAAATAGGACCGTTTCAAAGATGGCGCCGACAAAGAAGAAAACAAAAAAGACGAAACAGAAACCTAAAAAGAATCCTGATGATATCACGCCGAGAGCTGGAAAGGAAGGGTCTCATGATTGGACGAATGAAGAGGAGGAAACTATAATAAATTGGTTTGAGTCGCGGAGATTCTATTGGGATACTGACGACGAACACTACAAGAACACGAAAATGAAGGATCGTCTGCTTGGAAAGCTTGCTGAAAAAATGGGCGTGTCGGGTGAGTTCATCTTCTGAAGTTTAACCATGTTAACTGTTTGTTGGCCCAATAATTACATACTTTATGAAAGTCATCCACATTTTTATATGGTGGTTAGTATAAACGGAATACTGCATTGTTATTTGGCGGCCGACTTAAACATTGTCATGTGATTTAATTATGCCTCATCTTCATATGAATGAATATCATTGGACTGTCCAATAATATTTAAATAAATGATCATTCTTAAAGAGTATTTAATCTTTAATGTTACAGTGGCAGAAATAAAGAACCATTGGAGAGGATTCCGAACACAGCTCACCAAACACCTGAAGCTGCCACCTAGTGGGAGTGGAGCAACTAAAGTGTCAGCGCGCAAACTATGGATATTTAAACGGCTGACGTTCCTTTATCCGTATTCCAAGGGTCGGAAAACAGTGTCGAACTTTAAGGTTATTATTAAAAAATTATTGTTTCCCATAATAAGCTATATTAAGAAAGTAATCTAGGGACATTATAATATTTGTCTGTTTTATACACATCAGTAATGACAATTCGTGCGAGGTACATGGTTAATTAATTGGTCACAGAATTTGTGTCATATTTCTTTTTGGACGCTAGGTTAAAAATTATTTATATTGCATCATTTAAATGTTAACAGTAGAGTGAATTCAGATAAATATAATAATCTATATAATGATAAATGTTTTATTTTTGTTGGAAAAAAATGAAAAAAATTTAACTTTCCAAGGAGTGTATAATTAGCTACTGAAAACGTACATATCATTAATTGTAACCACAACGACAATTTATAATATTTAGTAAATGTTTATGGCGACAATAATTTCTATTTTGCAGTCCAAACGTCAAGCCAGAGAAACAACACCAGCCAGCCGCACAAGGTCACGAGAAAGTCGTCATGAGGAGGACGACGAAGAAGACGAAGGAGAAGAAGAAGATCAAGAAGATTCAGAGCAAGAACGAGGAGGAGAAGAAGAAGACGATGAAGAAGAAGTAGAAGAAGAACAAGAAGAAGAACAAGAAGAAGAAGAAGAGGAGGCGGAAGAACAAAATGAAGAAGAATACGGAGAAGAAGCCGACGTCACCGCAGAATTAGAACAGGATCAAGAAAAACAGCACGCAATGGATGATGATGACGAGGAACGTGGTGGTGGAGATCGAGTATGTCATGATGAGGATGCTGCATCGTCGGAGAACGAACAAGAGGCAGAAGTCCATGACGACGACTATGTGGAAGAACCAAAAGTGTCCATCGATAGAGAGAAAAAAAAAGAAAAAGTAAATACAAATGAATCAAGACAGAGTAAAACCACCAAAAAAAATGAAGTTCACAACAACATCGACAAAGATTACGAATCAGATGATAGGCCGAGCGACGACGACAATGATGATGATGTTGATGAGTTTGACGGCCCAAGAATTAAGATGGAGAGGGTTAAGAAGGCCAACTACAAAAATGATAAGGAAACGTCGGAGGATGACGAACCAATTCAATGTGAGCAAGTTAGTCGTGAGCCTTTGAAGGTAAGAAAGGGACAAAAAAAAGAAACGGTCCAGGATGTTGAAAGTTACACCGACTCAGAAAAAAGTAGTCCAATTGGTGTTGGTCCAGCAAAATTGATAGCTGCTATGAAAGTGTATGAGGACGACATCAGGGATATAGAAGCTTATGAGGAAAGTAAGAAAATGAGGGACAGTGTAGAAGAAGAAGCCGATGAGATGGTCTCTTATTTGTGGCCTGAGTTTGATGACAAAACTACACCAAAAAACAAAAGTTCAAACAAATGTGTGCCTAAAAGTTCTAGAAAAAAGATGAAAGATGTAGTGAAAGTAAGTCCACCTTCACCGACTCCACCACAGGGGGGATGTAAGTCGTCCACCGATTTCCAAGACGGAACTGACAATAAAACTTCCTCGGAAACCAAAATAGACTCTTCTAGTAAACGCACTCACACAAAGTCTGAATCTCACATGTCAAAGAACAAAGATGAAGGTCCACGAAAACTCTACAGTAGTACAGTTTCACATGGGAAATATGATTTCTTTGCAACACCTCCAGATGTAATTGAAAATGACACGGATAGTGTGGAGATCAACGAGAAAGAAAGTGTGGGTGCTAAGAAAAATAATACCATCCGCAGCTCGCAGAAGAAAAATGTTTCCAAAGTTCAAAGTTCAATTAAACCAAGTGTATTGGGTACGTCCAAGTCCGCAAAGTCACTGTCGCAACCCACTACAAATAAAGAAAAGACAAAGGTTGTTGCAAATACATGTAAGTCGTCTGTGTCAGTACCCAAAACAAATAACAATTCTCCATCAACCAGAATTCGAAAGTTCTTGGAGGACTATGATGACCGAAATGGGGCTGGAACATCAAAGGATGATGTAGGTACTGGTAAATTACAAAAGGTTGAATCAATATCCAAGGTGACTACTTCAGTTCCCAAATCAAATCCAGTGAAGTCGAAGAATGTTGTGCCGCTGTCAGTTTCGACGGCCAAGAAAAGGAATGCAGAATCCAAGTCTTCTTACCCACCTAAAAAAAAAAACACTGGCACCACCAAACAAACAAGTACAGGAACCTATGAGGAACAGAAACTGCAAATATTACAGTCTATGGGTGAGAAAAACCATCAACCTCAATTCTTCATTAACCCTACGTGCCCTCACCACGACTTACCTTCGCAGACTAAAAAAGCCAAAGTTTTGGAGGTGGAGGACGAAGAAGATGACATTAACATGTGGGGCCGGCATTGCATGTCCAAAATGCGGAAACTTGACGATAAAGACCACGAACTGGCAGAAGACACTCAGGACTTTATACGTCAAGTCCTGAAGGAAACCGTCAGGGGTACCTGGAAGCCGCCCAAACTGATGTCACTATGTCAATACTTTAAAAGTACAAATTTGGCAACGACCAACAGTAAAGAGAAGACGGACAACGAACAATCAGAACCTCATGTACGTCGGTCAACGAATAAGAAGGATATTCCGCCTAAAGCTATGAGTTCGAATTTGGATCACACAAACAAAGATGTAACCAACACAGCACAGTCAGGCAATGCAAGACCAAAGACTGCAAGTGAGTCTGTGATGCGACAAACAAACCAACAAAATGAACAGTTGACAAGAATGGACGACATGGTTGCACCAATGTACAACCCACACCAGGCAACGTTTGTTTCAAGTAACATGCCATCATTTACAGCACAACTAAACAACCCCATGCCTGAATTCAACTATCCGTACAATAATGTAAGCCTTGTGGGTGGTCCGGCGGTGGGTGGTATAAGATATCAAGGTGCCTATCAAAGATACCCATGCGACACCAACATGGTACAACCTTCGACGAACAACACAAGCTACCACAACACCACCACCATCACCACCACCACCACCACCACCACCAACCCCACATACAGTCAACTGAATTAGAACTGTTCATTGAGTTTAAATACTGCTGCATTTGATGGGATGTATGTGACTGAGGTACTACAAATGTTAAATAGCTATTGCCATGATTATAAATCTGTCTATTTTTATTTATATATAGTAATAGGACGACAACATACCATGCAATGCTCTTATAGCAGTATATTAAAAAAAAATTGTCCATGGCAATTGTGAGACTTTCTAATGTTATGCTGGATTATTCTTCCATAGATTTGGAGGAACGTTTACCTGTGGATATTTTGAAAGTAAATTGTCTTCGACCGAAATAATTAAAATGTATAAACGCTGGAAAGAAAAGAAAGTTGAACGTTCAAAGTTGAATTTATTGATATTGAAAGGTTTCATTGTACATATCAATATCTCCTAATGAAATTGGATATATGTTTCATATCCTTCAAGAATTGAAAAATTAGATTGTAGAAGCAAAATAAAAAAAATTCACGTAGTTTAAATTCAAAGTTATTCAAAGAATTTCTTTTTGATTGTCTGACTGCACTAGATATCCTCAATTGCCCTTTCCTGCCAAGGCACTGAACCCTCCAGGGAGGCGAAGTAGTTCTTCAGACGGATGCGTTGCTTCTTTGAGAAAATGGTGGCATTGTGACGTTTGGTAGGTTCCAATGGAACTAGTTGGGGCTCTTTCCTCCAAGCTCCAGGGACTAAATTCATGTCGCAGTCCTCCCCATCTATCGACCCTGGAACTAGGTAAGACTTGCCACATCGACGTCTCAGGAGATTGTGTAAGCAGCAACTGGCTAGCACTATGTTGGTTACCCGGTCAGGTGAGGCGTGTATCTCTGTCTGGAAGATTCGGAATCGGCTGCACATAATTCCAAACGCGTTCTCAGCAACTCGACGTGCACGTGATAGTCGGTAGTTGAATAACCGTTCTTCCTTGGTCAGCGCCCGATGACCGAACGGCTTGACAAGATGTGGGGATAATGAAAACGCATCATCCCCAACGATTACCATTTCTGTGCTAATCTGTGAACCTGGAAGTTTTCTTGGTCCAGGCAATCCGGCATCTCCATCCTCAATTCCTTCCATGAGCGAGCAATTAGACCATATTCCGCCATCAGATTGTCGACCCTCGGCCCCCACGTCCACGAACATAAACTCGTAATTCGCATCGACAAGTGCCATCAGGACAATGCTATGGAATGATTTGTAGTTCCAATACGTGGATCCCGAGTTGTTTGGTTTTCTGATACGGATGTGTTTACCGTCCAAAGCGCCGATGCAGTTTGGGAAATTCCATCTATGATGGAATACCTTCACCACATCGTTCCACTCGTTTGCTGTTGACGGAGTCTGGAAAAAGCAAATTATGAGAAAACATCACTTCAATTTGGTATGACGTCGGAGAACTAATCAATGTTTTTTTTCTTTGTCACGTTGAGAACATTTAAAATATAACTTAGTAAATATTGAACCGAATTACTACATTTATGTCTATTTCTTTTTAAATATTAAATTCTTATTTTTTTATAACTTCTACTCACGAGATAACTATTACATGAAGGGGAATTATTTTTTTTAGTGAAAACAGATAAAAATTTAATTGTTAACGTATTAATTATACCGAAGATTAAGTTTGTGATTTAATATTCTTTAATGACGAACATACCTTAAGGAAATCTTCACCAAGTGCTGAGACTATTGCTGCTACGGTTTCATCGATAATTCGGTGAACGGAAGATTTGCAAACGATGAATTGGTGGACTAGCGAAGGACAGTTGTGGCCTATAAAGAATAAGTCAATGAGTATTTAAATTGAGTATAAAATATTAATTACAATAATATAATCTATATATTTTAGAATTTTCAAAATATTACAAAAAAATAAAAAATTATTCTTTAGGCCAACATTATAAAGTATAAATTTTAATTAATGTTTTTTTGCTACCATTGCTTACCATGGGCCAAATATCGAAGAGTCACTGACAGCCGAGCACCAGGTGAAATTGCAAAGCGCATACAGGTATCTTGTTTGCGGATGTAGGAGTCAACTCGATCTAGTAAGAAGTCGTAGGTCGCCTCGTCCATTCTCATCATTCGACGAAATTCAGCTGTATCCTCCAACTGCAAAAAAATATGATGGTTTGAATAGGACTTGATGATCCATGATAGACTAAATAACGTGTTCATTAGTCTGTTAACTATGAATATTGCCCTAGATTTTTTTAATAATTCATAATAAGATTCATTACATACTAGAAAAACATAATAAAATAAAGTGGATGTCATAATCCAAGAGTGACGAATTTGATTTTTAAAATTAATTACACTGCATGCATCAAACAGAAATTATCTATTACGTCTTACAAGGATTATATGTATATGTGATCGTTGAACGAATAATTTTACCTCTCGCAATAGCTTCATCAGAGTGTAGACGTTCTCGCATGCTGGATCAATGCGCCTCGACAGCCACGGTCTTTCCCAAACCACGGGCGATTTGCGTTTCTTTTTGGGTGGTTCTTCCTTTCCCTCGTCATCTTCCAAAAACCAAAAGAATGCAACAAATTGAGAGCACATGGCTGACATCTTCGTTCACGGAACAACAACTTACAAAGAACGGGGTTCGACTGAGAGAAATCAGGGCCAAAATTGAATTGCAACCGAGAGGTCTAGTCGGCGGCATGGTTATTTTTGGGTTTTTTATAATTTTAGTCGCTCACGTTGGGACGCGAAATATACATCCTTTCCTTCGTCGTCGGCCGACGAGTGACCTCTAGTCGCCCGACCGCGAGGCGTCTCCGATAATTGGCCGCCGCCGACTAAAGTAAGTCGTCGGACGATTAACTTCAACTTAGTCGCCGCCGATTAGACAAGATTTAATCGCCACGTGGGGACCAGGCTTTACACTTGACCTGCTCATGGGAATTAACCCTCATAAAGGATCTAGTAATTCAGCAGTTGACGACCTGTTGACATCCAGATATACCAAATGGACATCCCATACTTTAGGCAGAGGCTGCCTTTCATTGATAAAGTATATTATCAGATTATATTCCTTCTCCCTGACAAATAGCGTAAACCCGACAACGTGGGATAATTTCTGCCAGATGCCCAGTAATTCCGACTACCTGTATAGCTTAGTATTATGAGACAGAATGACACATACAATTACCCTGGTTGTATTAAATAGGGTGACCCTAGAATATCGTGGTCAGGTCACTGTTATGCAAGTTGTCTTTGTAACACAATGGGTTTACTTAGAACTCATCAGAGAAAGGGCGTGTCACGTGCTTTGACTCTCTACCTGTCTACTTATCCGCACCGAAGAAGAGTGTTTCATGTTTACCTGTTCCATTCTATTATCTATTCATCAACTACAATTACCTGCTGCATTGCACTTAGGTTAATTCAGATTGTTGTTTTAAGTGTGCTGTCATTCGACAAGTAGAAACATATGTATGATCTTCTCGCCTTTACAAGATGGCTGCTTATCATCTTGTCTAATCCACTGACCAAGAAACATGAGTTGGAAATACCGGTAGCTATGGGAGCGTTCTTTATATAACGTCATGATATAGTTCAATTAATTTTCGATGGCATAACAACTGATCGGTTACTGACAAGCTGGCGGTAAGAAAGGCAATGTAAGTGGGCCCCTGGGACTGCTAATGACCCATCAGGGCGGCCGGAGGGGTGGTATAGGGTGGGTGGGGCATGGGCAGGAGCTGCTCCTGACTGTAGCGAGCTGCTCAGCCTGTTACTCTCACATGCAGGGACGAGCAGGAAAATATTGGTGCATGCTCCCCTGTGTCCAGCTACGTAAGAGTGGGGCCTGCCCTGCCTGATAACCATCCATTGAAAGCTTATCTGATTTCCCTATGATCCACGGCACCTACGTCATCCTCTGGGTGCCCTGTAGATGAGGTTCCCATAGAATCTGCTCAGTCGATAAGTGCCAGCTGGGGAGCTGGGCTGGCTACAGGGTTAGCCCATCAATGCCTTGATTAGAATCAAGGATAATATATTTACGTCTATGCATGGGTACTGCATGATCTAACCGTTCTTAAACAAGATGAACCTGTTCATCTAAAAAATATTTGACATACATAAAAGAAAGTATATCACAATCTTATATGCTAATTTTTATAGTGACTTTCCGGTGCCATTATAACATATTAATCTTGATATGCATATGGGCACAAAGAAAGGAATGGATAGCTTAGACATTGGGATGCAACATAAAAAGGAATTCTAATCACTTCATCTCAGGAAGATGTTAGGGCCTATAAGTTTCCAGACTTTTTGTAGATGTTATTAGGGTCTATAAGTTTCCATAATTTCTGTGGGAGTTTAGAGTTTCACATGATCTATACAGTGGTGACGGTCAAGATTTTCTTGATGGTGATGGTCAGGATTTCTTGGATTAAACGAATCATATTCTTTTTGTTGCAGTATCGTCAGAAGAATGTTACGTGTACTGTACATAAATAGCCGAGTTTGGGAGTGTGCATTAGTTGTTTTGTTCAATCTTTCATTATTAGAATCTAAATATATCAATCATCCCTTCATCATATTGCCTGCTTACATACAATGGGTAATGTAGTTTTGATTCTATTGTGTGAAGGTGGGATATCGTGTGCAATTGATTTTTTAATTAAGGATGAAGTTACTTTTCCCCATAATTATAACCAACAGTAGGCCTATATAGCATTGAGTCTAGAAATGAATTCGAAACCACACTGCAAACCCAACCTTGACTCGCCAACTCTAGATTCTTCAACCCTCCTTGCCGATGACGTTGAGAATGGGGTTGCTCGGAGCGGCCCCTGAATGGGCGGCGCGGCGGGACCGACGTCACATTAGGACGTCCTGGTCCCCCCGTCTCTGGCCTCCACTCCACTCCACTCACAGCGAACAATCGCACTCCCAAATGGAATTTATTTCCAGCTAACATAATTATCCAATCATCAGCAGTGTTGCCATGGACAGAGTCCCGGGAGCTTGACCGACGCCACTGCCGGCGGCGCGCGCTCTCCATGGCAACCCTTGGCGACTGGCGGTCGGCCGGAGTCCTCCTCCTCGTATTAAAACTTGACAGCTGTCCCCGACCGCCCCGCCGTCCTGGGCCATTTCACCCATGGGGACAACTGGCACAAAAGGATGCGAGCCATCCACTTTGCGGCTCAGGCAGGAACTACCCAAACCGATGAGTGAACCTCAAACCTATTCTTCTGAGCTTTGCCTCTCTATTCAATTACTGACCCATTTACGACACGAGCAGCTCGCCGGGCGGCGCTAACCGCATAACCCGAGACGGGCCGGGCCGCTGCCGCCCGCTCTCTTGACACCCACTCCCCCTCCTCCACGGGGGAGATCCATTTTAGGCCAACCCGAATAAGGTCTATGTGAATCACTTTGACGCGGGTTTATCCAATAACTCGATCGATAGGTACACATCAATAAGTGCCCGTTCCGAAGGGTGAGCTTTTTGTATCATCTTTCGCCCTGAATATAACATGACAGTCCAGATACCTTTAAAGATGACTGCTGGTATTTTGGGGCAGTGAATACAACAGACTGTGCAGTATACTTTGGTATATTGGTGGTAATAGTATATGTCATTATTTATGACATAATATGCCTAACGTTTCATATAACAAGAATGCTCCGATGGTACAAACCTCTTTACCATCGCCCATTTGTTAGAAGAGCTGTAGATTCCACAACTGAAATATTAACTAATTAACTAAATGATCATGACTCAAGATACGCGTGTCTTTTTCGATTTTCGTAATTATTTCTGTGTTGTGCAAAGAACGGAATTCTACAGGTAGACTTTATATATTCGGATCTTAATCTAAACTTGAACATTAATTGGTCGATCAGTCCTGGGATAGCACTATATATGATCTGTGTAAAGATAGAATGATACACAAATGCTCCTTTAGCAAGTCGTGGCAACCCCAGGTGCAAGACGCATGGTTGGTTATGTGTCATTGGGGTATCGGTGTCTTCTCCCTTCCACATAAAAGAAGCTGTATACATAAGTTTCCCTCTTATACTGACATGCATGCAATAAGACGGGCAATAAGCACCAAAATCAAATTGGGCATACCCTTTATATACTTACCTCCCTCAATTGAATTAGGCCTACTTAATTCAACTCACGAGGAAGGCCTCTTTAACAATGTTTTAAACAAAAGACGTTCCGTAGGGGTTATCAAAAAAGTATACTGTTATGCTGATCAATTAGGAGTGTACTGCTCCACTAAAAATGTCCTTACGTCCGCATAGAAAGTATTTATATGTTTTTTTTAGATCGGTCAAAAATTTGGGAAATAGATTATTCTCAACCTGAATTAATACAATTATTCCCCGGATGTATCCTAAGATGTTTCAAACACTCTGAGAAAAGTTTACTTGTAGGGTTCTTATTTGAAGTTAAACAGGTTGGGAATAAACAAAATGCAAATTGAGTAATTATTATGTTAAATTTCCAGCAAGCTCTGTGGTTGATCAGAAGTGGTGAATCCCTGCTTTTTTTCAATTGCTAATCGCAAGGAAATTGATAACTAGGAAAAGCATATTTTGTCAGAGCAATAACTTATCATCGACTAGACTAAATGTAAGCGTCATTAAAGAGCTGTAATTATAACTGTCCATTGTATAATCAACTTGTTAGTTTTGTCTGAGCATGGTCCAGTTCATATTTCCCGTATTGTACCTATAGACTTAATTAACACGCATTCTAGGAAATAAGTTCATAACAAATGACATTTCTTTCTGGCATGACTTCTAATTGTTCTGGGCATATGAATTGTTAAGGTGTCATTTCCTACACAGCTGTTTATACCTTATATCATGTAATTATGTCAGTTTCAATGTACTGCCATTATAGATCCCAAAGAACGAGTCATTATGTAGTACAAGTTATTATGCAATAAGAAATAGGTGGCGAATATATCAAACTCAACGACAACTTTGTAATCAATTATTATACAGCACGAGTCATTATACAAGCATATTTTTCAACTGTTCTGCTTGTGATGCCACACACCAGAGAGATTAAAGTTAAAGTTAAAGTTTTATTTTAATCTCCATGCACACACAGATAATGCTCTGTGCACCTTGAGGTAATAAGACACAGGGTCTTAACCCCACAGGTTAGACCTAGAACAAAGGCCTGGTCAGCCTTATACCCCAGTTTAACCACTAGTAACGCCAATATGCCTGATTCCTCTGCAGTTTCCCTATTGATCATATATATGCTTAAGTATAACATTAGGGACAATAGATGTCACAGCATACAAGGAAGTCAGAGATCCGCGGCATAGAGAATTATTTGCCTTCATTCATGGGACATCAGATACTTTATCAGGTATACTGGTGTCTGTATGGACTATACTGACGGAGTATATGCAACCTATGGTTCTTATATCTCACTGTGCAGAGTTGACTAAAATCAGCATGCAACGTTCCATAGCCTTTTGTGATTAGACTACTGAACCGGTCCATATAATTATATACGGGGGCTGTACATGGTTTTAGTGACTTAAAACATCAAATAATAGCTTGTCTCTTTGAACTACATGTATATCTTTTTATGAACGAAGCAATTAGGAAATACCATAAAACGCTGGCAGCATTGGCACAGCACCTGGAGCTTAAAATAGGCACGAAAGGCTTGCTGAGCATTTCACCCATATGTTTAAGGAATATACACGCGCTCCGGGCAATCTGCTTAACAAGGGGAAGAAAACATTGTCTGTATGCGCAGCGACTGAGGCTAAAGGAGGCGGCGATGAAAATGTTCGCTTTCATGTGACAACTACCCAGTTTGTCCTGTCAACCCTGTCTGTCCTATGGAAGGAGGTTGGGGACAATCATCGGGCCCCAAACTGGGGAGGTGATTCACATCCCCAGCCTCTGAAGTCGCCGGTCAAAAGGCTTCCTCCTGGTTTCGTATTTGCCCTGATAATAAAGAAGCAGATACATAGAAGGGAAAACAGGATTCAGCAGGGTTGGTAAAAGGGGCAAGGTTTCTGTTTCCGTCAGATACCTTCTTCAATATTTTCATATCACCCATGCCCAGTTCTTGGGCGGTTTGTTTTGTTGTTAGCTCAATTGATTTACGTCATAGCAACCCATGCTTCCTTTTCTTGTTCATATAATCCTGTGTGTACTCATTTTCTGTGCTGTGTTATTTTCATTTAAGGAATTAGCCAACATGTTGATGTCCTCTTCTGTAATAAATAGATCAATCCATCTAAACCCTCCCTGTGGTTGCTCGCCCACCTCCTTCGTCATGTTCTGACCCTTCTCCCTCCTATCCTCCTCTGAGCTACCCAGATACCTGGCCGGCATTTGAATAAGGAATAAGGTCAGAGAATGTCCCGGTTAATCTGCCTTACGCCCGGCCATGCGGCTGGGGCCTGCATCTGCCATCTGCTGTGTTCTGCTCATAAGGGATGATACATTGCTTTCTGAGCTGCTCACCACCAGTCGGTCCGAGCAGTGCAGCGGGCACCCACCGCCGGTAATTACAAACTTATAATCCAGCGCATAAATCATGGCCGTGTGACAGGAATACGCCTAGTTTATGGGCCCCACTTCTCCCCTGCCATGCCGAATGGTCCACGGCAGATTCTCAGAGCTTACCAACGATGACTGTGTCTTGATTTGTCCTTAGTAGCGTAGAGGGGTATGTCTTCAATTAGGAAACGTTAGGTATCAGTTTATGGAACCGTTTTGGGCATATATTATTATTGGTCTGCCAGCACCCGCACGCTCATAGCTATACAATATACATAGGCCTGCTACAAAGTGATATCTTGAAGCAGGGTGTGGTTTAGGCATTTCCATTGATCTTTCAAGGGTATGTAAAAGCACATGCATATGATACTTAATATTTGGGCCTAATGGTGATATTAACATACACAATAATTATGTTATCTATGTTTTCATTTTTTTGTTCCCACTTATGTTTCATTGCATTATTGTTGCTAAGTCGGATCGATCTTACCACATCTCTTCTGGTTTGGTTGCTGCCATTCACTATTTTTATTCTCAGCGTGAATTACACTTGTCTTGGAACCGCCATTTGGAACTTTTTTTAATTGCAGGGGAAACTGGGCGACAGGCGTTTCCGTGCCGATAGAAGGTCGGTTCGCGGCAGTAACGGTCAGATAAAAACGGTTTTATTTTTGGGCTAAACGGTCGCCACCGGCCGCTGCCTCCCAAAAGCTTGAGCGCGCGCGACGTCGCCCAAATCGGCACTTCCTGCGTTCAGCGCGGCCGTCGGTAATGCTCGCTGCTTCAGCCATTTGCCACCAGGGGGCAGACATAACGGCGCTGGTAACCAGCCGTACGACCAGCGCGACCCTGGGCCTACACGTAAACAGGACATCTTGTCTTGTACTTACACCCCCGGGCCAAGTAGTAGACTCCATTGTGGCCCACTGCTTTCGGTTTGCTGCATAATGACATCTCATGCTTTCCCTTTTGGCTTGAAACTCAATATGCCACTGTTCATGGCGTGTGCTTGCTAGTGGACAGCATCAACTGATTTTGTCTTTTTTTTCTTATGGTTTCGTTATTTGAACTGTTCCCTTTGTGAAAATATTTGATGCACTTCTAGCTATCAGATCATAATTAGAAGAGTTAGAAATCAACTAATATTCGATTAAGGCTTGCTTTCTTAGTCCATAATACGAATCGCCAGGAGCCTTTTGCATTAGCTCTTACTATTGGCTCACAAAGTACATGCCAGGCATGTGTGTTTTGAGAAGTGTGCGACATTTCCCGTTGTTACGTGTGAATTTGTATTGCGAAAAATGTGTGCCATATTGGTCGAATTTCAACCTAGATTTCACATTGTTTGCACGTTTGCATGATTATTGTTGGCTTTTTGTTGTGTAGATTTAAGAGGTCTACGTTGATCTATTAGCAATTTTCCTCCCTTGTTTATCAGTTTTCTTCTGCTTTTTACAATGTGCAGTTCTATTTCATAACAACGTTTTATGTGTACTGAGGTCTATTTTTCACTCCTTATTTATAATGCAATAGGCCCAAGAAGATTTATTCAGTGATTCCGACAAACAAACATATTTAATTGGATCATAGCAAGGGTGCGGAGGAATGGGCTGTTAATCATTAGAGCTAATTTGGGATAAAAACAATTCATATAACGTAGGGGGTCTTGGCTATATTAGGAAAATAAACCGTTGTACATAATAATTATAAAGAGGCCTTGATCCAGCATTTTAAAGATTATGATCTTGCATTTCAGCAAAATGTCTTGCAATGATACGGATTAGTCTATTTAGGATAACAATTATACATATACAATAACGATTGTATGACGTAATGTTCTGATATCTTTTGCGATAGAGTGAATTATGACAAAATAATAGCCATACAGATATTCAGCTACAACTACTTTATTAGAAACTTGCAAACCTTGATTTATCAAAATCAATCATGTGTGGTACGATTACTTGCTAAAGGCATTAGTCAGTATCATCCGTTAAGGACATCCTTCCAAGAACCTTAGACCGATGGAAAGCTTTTCTATCTATATCTCTTTCAACACAATATGCATGCTCTGCAAATATCATAATGAAATAAGGAATTAGACACAGAGACGTAGGAGGAGATGGCTATGAAAAAAGAGGATAAAGAACAGAGTGCACAAACTGTATGGAACAAGAAAGATCGTAAACTATCAAAAACAACCCCGAGGCCAGTCCGAACTGAAAAACCGTAATGTGGCCCGAGGAAGTTCTCTGCCTGATAGGCTTCGTTAATGGTTGAAAGGAAGTGCATTTTGTAGGGTTTCTTGTATGTAGTAATTATCTCATATGGCAGGTATCATGACTGTAGTATTTCACTATATGGTCTTACCAATGCTTGGGGACCTTTTTATTTCCCATGTGTTTTTATAATTCATAGAAACCAAACGATTGTTTGATCTCTTATCTTACAACAGCCTACAGCATCGTTACCCAATACAAACGGGATTTACAATGAGACTGATGTACGTTGTTAATGAATCAAACAAACTTGGTAGTCTCCTTGTAAACCATGAATAAACCCCGTTTATTTCAACCAGCTGATATTCGCATTGTGTAAATAGAAAAAAAGACCGTCAGATTTGCTCACCTCAGCAGATTCCTTACCAATCAACTTCATTCATGGGAGTGCTGTGTAGCTCATAAGACGGCAATGACAAGAATGTGGAATGACTCACATAGAGGACAGTAGAAATTGCCTAGTTAACATACATTATGAAATTGATTTCCTTCAATATCCTCAAACGTCTTATGCCACACTCGAAAAAATCATCGATCTCAACATGTGAACATTGGTGTGTCATAGGTATAACCATACTCTATAAGACCCTTTTCTTAGAGGACTTTATATGATGTACATTAAAGCAGTCTGAAAAAGACAATGGTGATTGTTCGCTCTTCCCCGAACACCTCCCAATCCTCCTCCTCCCCCTCCTCCGCCCCCTCCCCCTCCTCCAGGGCCGGGGGCAGTGACCCCCCTACACGGGCCTGTTATCAGCTCATCGCATGCGCCGCCCGCCACCACTCACGGCCCGCACGCAGTTAGCACGTGAACGGTCACGTCACGTTACGTTAGGGCCAGATCACCAGGTTATCAAACTTGAAAGGAATTGATAAGAAAGAGGTGCGTGTAGTGTTGTGCTTGTTTTTTTAACGGAAAATTAACATTAGAACGACATTACGAGATGTCTATGCTATGATGCGATAGCGTTTCGTTAAAGATGAATGCATATATATTCATTAGATATGCGAGGCCGAATAGCCGACATGACTTTTTTTTTTCATTTTCCTTTTCTATTTCCATCAGATGTTCCACACGTGAAATCGGTATCAAAATACCACAATGAGTGTTAGGTGTTGTGACGGAGGCAGAAATAGACGGACAGTACGAGTGTATGCCTTTGACTTTATAAATGTCAATGGAGTTAAGGCTGGTGTCTGGTGTCTGGTAGCCCATTCCTCGTGATAATTACAACATGCGCTACTTCCCTGGTGCCATTGCTTGATAATGAGATTACTTTTTAATTCCAGGTATAAACACGACCTTGTATGTCTCTTAGCTAAGCCTCAGGCCCAGTCAAGTGACTCCTCCTGCACCTCCCTATCCCACCCCCCGCTGTATACTTGACCAGCTGTGACCTCAGGGCTGGAGGTAGGCTGCCTCCAGATCCTAACAAGGGCCATTGGAGGTCGATTGCTTCAACCAAGAAGCAATGAAAACATAGAGAGGTCGGGTCGAAAAATGGCATGTCCGTGCGAGGCATCCAGCTTCTGAGGCTTTGTAGATTAAAACACGCTCCCGTTTTTGGACCCCAGTGCCAATAAGGCTCACGCCCCCGCCCCGCCCTTACCCCCACCCCCACCTGGACACCCCCAAAACCCCTCACTCAACGAGAAAAAGAAGAGATAAAATACGGCACGACATGAGTGGGCCTTTGGGCCATTGATCTCCGGACGTCCGCCGAAATGGACATTTTCTCCACAAGAACGCCTGCAGTTGACTAAAAACAGCGTTCGTTTTGTGAAGCTGAGAAGACTAGGTGGTGAAAGAGAGAGGGGGATGCCCTGCCTGGATGTGGGGGTCGGATAGGAGTGGGGTCGTTTAGGGTTGGGTTGGGTCGTCGTGGGTTGGGGCTTAGTGGGAGTCGGATGGGAGTGGGTCGTCTGGAGGTAAGAGTTGCTCGTCCTGGGGTGGCCTTAGTTGTCGTGGGGGTGGGAGTGGGTCGTCGTGGGGTGGGAGTGGGTCGTCGTGGGGTGTGGTCGTCCTTGGATTGGTCAGGTCGTGCTGGGGTGGTTGTGGGTCGTGCTGGGATATGACTGAGTGATCCTGGGGACAGAGTGGTTCGTTCTCGGGTGGGGGTGATGTGGTGGTGGTATAAGAGTCAGTATGCGCTGAGCCCCCCACCAGCCATGTCATACATACCAAAGCTCGCCGGCCCGTCTGGAGGAGGCCACCACTAGAAATTCCATGCAATACATCACACGCTTTTTTATTATTCAATTTGAATCTTTCATGAGAGGTATGTTTTACCAGGTTTACAAGCGATCGGTCACTCCTTCCACTTCTCGCCTTTTTCACCCCAAATGTCTAACGAATAGGCCTGCTTCTTATACCAGGTTCGTCAATAAAACAGGATACCTATCCTGCACTAATGTCTTTGACACATCTTAATGTGGAAGATGTGCCAATGAAGTCTCCATCTTGGTTTAAAACTCGATCGTCTAAATACGAATAACGGAGTAGAATATGAATAATCCGTTAGGAGTGCAGTAAAAGTGTGGTGCCACACGTCCACAACTCCACCCCTGGACCAGAGGCATGACCCTTTGCCTCCACCAAGTAGTTACATACGTAACCGTACTCCTGAGTCACGTTTCGGAGAATCAGTGAAAATAGCAACCGGTGAATCAGCATCAATGCATTAAGGTACTCAGGAGGGGATTGCATAACTTACCGGTACATTAAGCGGATGTGTAACGAAGCCACACTGTTGCAAAATAGATAGCTGGTACCCAGGGGTTGCAAAATCCGTTTAAAATTTCCTTAAAAGAAGAATTTTAACGGATTTTCCGCTAAATACATCCGCTAGGACCATAGGAAACACATAAGATATCATTTAACGGAATCATTAATTAACGGATTTTCAAATAACGAAATATGCAACATAGAGCATCTCCGTTCGTTGTGCCAAAATAACAAAAAATGATAGCGAAGAATATTAACGGAAAGTCATGCAACTCCCCCCTCCCCCCCGGCTGTTTATTAAGTTTCAAGATTGTCCAGACCATAAATGTTTACAAATTTAACCAGCCTTGTTCAGGGATTGTGATGACAACTAAGCATCTCACTTCTGAAGTAGCCCCCATATACAAATTCCTACTTTCCATTATAGGAGCAGGGGCAACCCTTAAGACTTTGGTCTTGTGTCTCTGGAATGAATAGGGGTATACTTTCCAGATAGTATGGAGAAGAATCTGAAAATCATTTGAATAAAATGATTGAATATTGGGCAAACTTCACACATCTTGCGATAGCCACAGCTGGAGGCACTACCATTTTCCACCAACTACTCACCTCTATCCTACAGTCACCATGTAGACCTTCATCCTGACCACACTGGCTGAACTGTACCCTCCAGAGTTACCTATTCTGTATTTTTTGTGTACATGGCCGGTGGCCTCAAGAGCGATGTGAGTGGCTCCCTCCGTCTGGGCGAGCTGCTCGTCGGTGTGGGAGAGCTGCTCATAAGTCGCTCGCCAGCTGGTCCGACAAGGACCCTTGTCAGGTCAGGACAGATGATTTGCAAGCCTAGACCGCCCCAGCCGTATGCACCAATTTTCTGGAAAATTCAATAAACCGTCGCTGATGGCCAGGGCGCTTATGGTAACGGACCCTTGACATCGGAATGCGGCGATATTTTTTGGTCATTAAATCAGAGTCGAAGGCTGGAGAGGTGGGGGATACCTTGGCCGGGGGGCTATCTGAGAGGACCCAGCGGTGGGAGCCATGAGGGATCACTGATGGAGGCCCGAGGATCAAAGTGTGGTCTGGTCAGGGGCAGGTCTCATGGGGTCCACTGGGCGGTATAGGTGGGTGGTGGGTCGGGGAGACAGTCAACAGGAGGGGGGGGGGCGTACTACGGAAAACCGTGGATCCTTGACTTTGGTAATACCTGACTGCTGCACAATATACATCTACACATTATAGTGATGTACCTGTATACATAGACCTATCAATTCATTTTTCTCTTGCACGGTTTTAGTTTTAGCAGTGTTGTTTCCGCTGATTATTCGTAGGTTGGAGAGTATATGTCCATTTCATTCAAAGATTAACCGACACACTTACGTCATTTACCTTTGAAAATATCCCCGTATGGGATGCTGCTAAATTAGTTTACATTAGACTGCTACCGAACAGAAGCACATGAATAGGTATTTACTGAATTGCCCTCCGCTAAGCCTACTCTTTGTATACTACTTACAACTAGCAGGCTGCAGTCATGCCATACGCCCTATTCATCAGGTAAAAGCATACGCACAGTTTTAGCCTGTTCCATCTGAGAGAGGGCTACAGCAGCATAGTGTACACTATAGGGGAACGTGTGTATCGGTGCATACCGCTATTTGGATGCGTTTGTTTGATTTTGCCTATGTTGGCCCAAGGCTCACCCCACCTCTACTCCCCACCCCCCGTACTCAGCAGATGCCAGGCTCCCAGCGGGGCTCCCAGTCGTTCTTGCCGTCATACCTGGGAGCTCCTTCTGTATATAGTGACTAGTTGCCTCCTCCTGTTCGTGGCACTGTTGCCCCCCTCCTACGGCTGACGCCGGCCTCCCACTGCTGCCTCCCCACGCTGCTCGCCGGAGACTATCCCCACCCACAAGGCGCGCCACTACTAACCCCCGTGTCTCCTGTAGGAGGACGAGAGAGCCATGGAAAGACGCGCACGGAGAGAACGCTGCCAGGCCTCAGCTCCTCCAGGCCAGGTGCCCCTCCTCCTCCTCCTGCTGGCCCCCCTCCCGCCCACAGTAGGAGAGGGGCAATGAATGGAGACAATGTAAGTGAGTGAGTTAGTAAGTGACAACAAGCAGCTCGGGGCAAAGCCCACCCCAGGCAGCGCGCTAAACTGCGGCGAGGAGTTGGTCCTAGTCATCAGGTGGTCGCTGCACACCCGTCCACCCCCTGCTGGCCACTTGCTCCTCCAGGGTCGCGTCAATATTGAACCATATCATTCTGATCGGGGGGTGTCGGATGAACTCGGGTCGGCGCGGTGACGACAGGAGCAACAGCTAGCGGAGGTGGTGACGTGATTGGTGTTGGAGGCGGGCGGGCAAAAAGACGACCTGTGGAGCCTGGGGCGACGGCAGTGACGGCCCAGGAGGCTAGACCGGGATACCCCATTACCTCCAGGATACATTAACGTAAACTCTGAGGCGGCACATATACCTGTCCTGTTGTCTAAGGGTCATGCAAACCGCTCCCAGTGTTTAAAATTCCTCAATTGATATTGCCCCAGGAGAAGCTAATATTTATTTGTGACTGCCTGCATGTATACAGAAGAGACGGCATAAGGTTAAGGTTAGTGTACACCATGCTTTGCTTGTATAATCCCTGCACGTTCACGTGCACGTACGCACTTACACAGACGCACAGGCACACTCACACACAGGCACACGCTTATAAAGGCCCATTATTATTATTGTAGTCTGTGCTATTTGATATTAATAAAGTCCGTGAGGTTATATTAGAAATAGTATGTGTATAAAGTATTTGCAAAACAATCGATAGGTTGACTTAACGCATGGGTAGCCAACTTATTATTTTCCAATGTTTTCTATTCTATGTACGCTGATCGATTGTTCATTGAAAAATAATTATATGGCATTATTTAAAATTGTGGAAGAAACTACCACAATACTGCCCGTTTCCTGCAGAGGCAGCTACTTCTTGTTTTTTTCCAAGACCAACTTCGGTCAAGCCGTGATATTTTATAATACAGTTCAGGTGTCCCACGTCGTAACTGGTCACCACAAAAATTATTGGCTTGAGTTTTTCAATCAATTGCAATTGGGTGTCCCTGACAATAACCATCTTCATACACGTTTTTTATTCATGTCTTCAGCGGTTAAGTGGAACTTGAGAAAAGTCTCCTTTTTAACTATACCATATTTAATGAGATATTACAAGCAATTGCAACCGACTAACATGCAGATGAATGGTTTTAACTTAAGTAGTTGATCATCAGTAGTACTAAAACGTTTATATATATACGAACTCAGTTAAGGATTGTGTTCTGTATAACTCACTCTCAATTAAACATGTAAGTAAAGACACCATGAATGTCTATGTTGAGTGATTACGTTAATTGAAGTACCCATCGTAAAACTTTAATAGCTTGCTGCGTACTTATAGTGGACTTTTGCAAGCTCTGTGTTTGGGATCGAGCACATACCTAGGAGATATGTTGGCCGGACCAAAAAGATTAGCCCTTGATCGAGTAGATAATGAGGTAATTAGGGCTCGGTAATCAGGACGATAAGAGGGTTCTCTCTTTGGGTGAAGGAAACCATTAGGTGGAGCAGAGGAGTGGACCGTTTTATGAGTATACTGATGACTGTCCTACCCCCTTTCGTCGAAACACCTGTGTCATCTCCCAATCCTGATCATCAAAGGATATTGTGCTTGCTGATTATAACAGAATCCGTGTCGTTTTTCATGTATATATTCCATTTAGGGCAAATATCAAGGGTTATCATTATGGAATGAATTCGATGAAGATGTACAAAAATCGAAAAATATTAAAGTATTTAAAAATTATTTGTATGTGAAATATGTAGGGATTGTATAAAGTCATGACATCTTATATTAACTCCCAAAATGCCTCTTTGGCCGCAGTACTATTAGGCTTGTATAATGTTTCATCTATGTTCATCATTATCATCATGTATCACGGCATCGGAAAAACTTCATGTATTTTGGAGAGATGATCAATATAGAAGGGGAAAAAAGATATGTTATAGGGCCAACAGAAGGTATGGGAAAAACGGAACTTTTTAAGCAAAGGTGTTTGTTTTGAAGCATGGCCTAGACTTCTTAACCGATGTAGCTTTTAGTGACGCAACTCTTTTAGGGGCCGCTATCTATTTAGTAGGGGTGTTGCTATATAGTATAGAAAGTCTGTGGAGTATAAAGGCCGCAGCAGGGTCTATTTAGAGGGAAGCACCAGAACATCATTGATGTGAAGCGTCAGCCAAGATCTGTTGGTTATAATGTTAAAAAAGCGATGCTTAACGAGAAAACTTAAATTGTTTAGTAACATCACGTACAGCCTCTCATTTTTCTCCCATTAAATCCCCAGAGAAGGACCACGTTCGTGGCAAATGAACATAAACTATATTGCAATAATTTTACTTTATTCGTTTAAACTAGTAACCGTGCAATAACGAGTTCAACAATAAGTAGTCATTAGGGCTTTCCTAGTATCATATTATGTCAAGGGTGGGATTAGCTAAAGTATGGTTGTCATGAAAACAATGAAGAATAGAACTACGCATATGGCAGCCTGCTCTGGTAATAGTTACTTGTAATCTAGAACATAACACTAATAACAATATCGCGTGTCATTTACATGGCTTCAAATGTAAAAGGCTACACTCGACTACCTTGTTAATAGTCCAGCTGTTTGAGTATCCCCCTAGACATCCTGATCGCCTCTATTGCTCCATGGCGGGGCAAAAGAGTCAAATAAAATCTCTCATACTTCGAAATATTGATATTTCTTGTTTAACCATATATGACAAATCTGTGTCCTGTAACGCATGACGTGTAAACTTGATAACTATGATTCAGCAGGCTTGTTTTCAGCCATAGCTATATTGGAATAATGTCTTCTGGCATTCGCATTAACCCAAATGGTGTCCAGGGGAAGCTCTAAGCGGCCGGCATGGTGTGTTGTCATGGTTACAGTGCTTGGGAACACCAGGGGCTGGCCGCTGTCAGGAAGCCATGGTCGGGCGGCCCGCCGGGGCGCTGGGCCGACCAGCTGGTCCAGCGGGCCGGACCGCCGCCCATCAGTTAGTGCCCAGGATGCCCGTCTGATGGCGCCATCTCGGTGGAATGCAGCGCCCCCTGGACCGGCCTGAAAAGTGCCACCACCAGGGGGCAGCAGTATTAACGACCACCAGAGGGCGTCAGGCTAATGTGGGCGCTGCCAAAAGGCGTCGTGTGTCGGGGCAGGGGGTCGGTGTCTTTGTGAATATGACAGGGTTTAGGATTCTTCTTTTGCTGACGACTTTGTTACCATGTCAAGCCTTTGTAATTTCCAAAAGAACCCATCCATACTTGAGCAACAAACTAAAATACAACTATCTCTGCAATATTCTGGTCAAAGCCGTATAGCTGTAATTTTATATTCCCATCTACATAAACTGTCTTCTTTTGTTGCTCGAACCTTTTAAGGGTAGGCACTACAATGTTTTGAAAAGAGAGGAAAGACGTCGTCGGCATGCAATACCAAGTATTAACATACAGTGTACCGAAAGTCCTAAATCAATTCCTCTCTGTAAATCAGCTATCTCTGGAAGGGAGAATTGTTTGCAAGTTCTGCCTAAATACATTAAACAGTTTTACTGGGACGAGTTAATGCACTTTATCGCTCTACTAAACCTAGATCGAATCATAAAACAAGACAGGTGTGACCAGTTAACATAAACTCCCGCGGCATTACCTTCACGGCAACCAAGGACGCGCCATATCCCGTCATTTGGGGGGCTGCATTCAACCTGATTCCATTGCCTGCCACCCCACCACCATCACCAATCCAGGTGGTCGGCCTTAGGCGGGTTATATACAATAGATCCCAGGAGGGACAGCCGCATAATACCCTCGTTTCCCCAGGCCCCTGATTACCCATTGCAATCTGCTAAAACGTGTGTAAAGAAGACGGCGTGATGACGATAAGCCGGGGTTCAATCAGTGCTAGAGCGACTCGAGCTGACCTTTGAGCATATCACGGATAGGAGCTGCTCGCAAATGAGGTGAAGCCTACCCCGGGCACTGTATAGGGTTATGCTGTAGAGACCGTACGGCGAACAATATGCGCTAGGCCCCGCCCATTGTGTATTGTTCATGTCTAAGAGCATTAACTGCGTCCGGGAAAATATCCCTCCTTCTCACCTACTTTTCAGCCAGTTCCACGTATGTCTCCGCACGGATATGTCCCACTATTGCAACCCTAAGCTGTGCAATAATTGCCGATCCCACGGAGGAGACCTTGGGTGGCAGGAGCAGTGGTCAGGGGGCCGTGGGTATAGGGTCGGCGGACAATGCCAGGTGAATGCAGATGTTGGGCCGGGTCTTGACCCCACGCAGCAAGGCCGATTTCATTGTGCTTGTTAGCTGGATAATAGCACGGCTTCCTTCTTCTCCAGGGGTCACCATTAGGCCGACCCTGGACCTGCCCACCGGGGTCAGGCAGCCGCGCCATGGAGGAGGCTGGAGGTCGTCCGTGCTGCAGCCTTCATAGGAGAGGCTTTGAGTGGACAGGGAGGGGGCGGAGGTTGGTGAAATTTGCAACAGCCTGGTTATGAATATGCATACATATCTTACAAATTATTGTTTAACAGGGGTTCTTACAGATCTTATAGCATTTCGAAACTATGAAATCCCTCTATCACACTTCATTAAATATTGCCCACATCTAAAATCTAACGTTCTTCTCTTGCAAATAAACATTGGATAGATTCTGCATTTGGAAAGACAAGTCAAGGACAGATGGTTGCCAAATAGAAATTCAAGACGGACGCCTCTCTGTAAAACATCGGGCTTAAAAGGGGTCATCTTACACAGGCTCGTTGCTATAGTTACCTTCTGTTTTCATTTGGCCATGAATCATGTTCCATGACAGTGACTGTATCTTTGATATATCACCCAGGGGACATATCCTAGAGGATATATGTAGCCTATGTTATATTTTATATGCATAGAATGTGTTAAAACGATGGGAAACGTGTCACACCTCTTTGTTTTTGTCGGAAACAACAAGTTTGTCCTTCCCTCGTCTTTTGGGCATGGGGTTCAAGTATAGCAATTGATACCTTAATGTTTTACCTATACTTCTGTAATCATAAGGAATGACCTCAATGATGTCTCTTATTCTTACAAAAGATACTTGACGCTTTTTTTTAAACTGAGCTGAGAGAGTACCAATGGTTCAAGGTTGCTGGGGCCGAGGCCAGTCGTCAAGCTTCAGGTCGAATTGAATTTCTTTTTCCTGGTAGGGTGGGCTGGTCTGAGTGGACACTCGAGCCGCCGAGCCCCTCAATGGCCTTGCATTTCCTCTAGAGAGGGAGCAACTCAGTGATCGCCCAGCCGGGGAAAGATCCTTGGGCAAAACGAATATGCGGGGCGCGGCCACCCAATTTCCATCTCTTTAAACACACCGCCGGGTGCGACGGCGGTGCGACCGGGCCGCGACACGCCGCCAAATTAATGCGTTTCATTTTGGTGATTGCGGTCCGCCGGATGTTAAGGCGCAATCTATTTATAACTTGGCGAAAACGAGGCCGATGTATCCATCCGCTCGGCGCTGACTATTTGCAGTGCGCCTGCGCGGTGACCCAGATTGATGTATTCCTTCCCATACAGATATCACATGCGACCTTTGCTGAATAATATCATATTTGGAACTGAATGCATATTAGGCATGGACTGAACTGGGATTATATAGAATGATAGGAGTTTTCTGGTTTCCTGGAAAGGTCACAATTACTGGTGGTATAATATCCTAAACTATTCCATCACAGTAAAAATGAGAGCATGTCCCATATATAGGCCTATGGTATGTAATTGAGGTTGAAGAAAATACAGCATGCAGAATCAACCAATTCTCTTCTATACTAAAATAATATGGGTAGGACGATCATATAGTATCCCGTATCTTCAAATGTTTGTTAACCAAGTTCACTTTTTAAATCAAGATAATCGAATGATTTACAATGTGAGTCAATCAAAAGACCATTTTTAGAACGACTATTAAACGCTAGTACATTATGATCGGAGTTGACAGGCTTCAGTAAACAGGATTTTATTTTGGCGAGGTTTTACTAATACATTAATTGTGGTTTATTTTCTCAACAAAATTACCCATACTTCATTTCATTAACATAACTTGATTTAGGGAAAATAGGATTAAAAAAAGTTTAACAAAATAGGACCGCTATTCCATTATAAATCTATATTTTAATGTCAACTGGGTTTGTTGAGTCCTTATGAACAGAATATAGCCTATGTTATATCTAAACGAAACTCCAAGACTGATAGAGGAAAGTGGTGTGACCTAAGTGAAACCACAGAACTGAGAGACTAATAATTATGATAATAACACAATTTTTATTGTATCTAAAATGACTCCAAGACTGGCAGAGAAAAGTAGTGTGACCTAAATGAAATGACAGAACTGAAAGACTAATATGATAATGCTATGCCTGCTTGAAAAAAAGATCGCATCGGTGACGGGCAGTGCTACAGCGCGGTAGTTCAATTTCCCGGAGGCAGATAACATTAACCCCGAGAGAAGTGGCTCCTCTCCCTCCAGAGGTACCAGGCCCTGGGCTCGCCTGATTACATTTTGACATCCTTTGACGCAAACGTAATCAGTTTTTATTCTAATCAGCCATGTAGGTTTGCGCCGTATTCGCCGAGCGTGGAGGGACAGGCTGTCGTTGGTGGAGTAGGTCGAAGAGTGGGATGATGGCCGTGATAAATGGCCCATCATTAGATGGATCACAGCCTGTCTGACTCTAATTACCCCCTCCCAGCATCCCAATTGCATCATTATCACGTCTCCTGGCCTAGACCTTGTTGGCCCTTCAGTGGAGGGCACTTCAGCCAGTCGTCGCCGACATCGTCCCTGCCACCACTCCCTGATGGAGCATTTCCCTGTCAACATCATGACCACCTGTTGAGAGCAGAGCATCCAATCATCCTGTTTGGATGAACATTTAAACAAGTATAGATTTTCTGAGCGCAGCATGATTTTATTTGGATATACATATTCCTGAAATGTTGCCGACAGGAAATGTGCAATTTCGATATTTTCTAACCTCAAGGAATTCCCGTGGGGCTGCCACTTGGCCAAAGTTTAAAAAATCATTTGAGACGTTATCCAGCTTTGTCATGAAGTTAAAACCGAGACTTAAATCTGTCGTTACCATATGAACTTGAAATAAGTCGAGGTTTTGGGGAATGTTTGCGGAATGTCCTGGCTTGAAAGCCTGATCGAATAAACTACTTTGATCAATAAAAGCCTCTGTGCTAGGTTTGTCATTACATGGATGAAGAGTATTCAGAAACTACCCATTCTAGGCCAGTTCCTACTGGCCTTTTCAGCCTTTTCTCATACGGAAAACAGCGTTATCTTACTTCAGATACAGACGTAGACGAGGACAAACTTGCCTTCTTCCGAAATCCAATCTGTCGCATAACTCGGTTTGGGTCTGCTTTGGCCGCGACCAATCACCAGGGGGAGCACGGACAGGCCGATAATAATCTCAAATCGTAAAAGCTTCGCAGACAGTTTACCAGCAACAGAGAGGGGAATGTACTAAAGAGATGGTCGCTCAACGCAAATCAATGCTAGCACTAGATGGACTAGACTACGCGGCCGGTCGGCAGGCCTTACCATGTCGATACTGTCAATACGAGCAGGGTCATTACGACAATAGGAACTTCTGACCAGGGCAACCCTCCGCTCACCGCCACAATCCATCACCAACGCCCCGGAGACATCCAATGTATAATAAGTCAAGTGGACTTTATTGTTCCTAACATAAATATTTGCCTGTTCGCTAGCTTATGTAGATTTAATCACATGAAAAATTCCCTATGACGTGTGTTTCAATAACAAACATAGGCCTACATGCTTTATCGTGGAAAAAAAATCCATGCTCCTTGCCATTTTTATGAGAGGATGGGGCAAAACTGATAAATATGTTTTTAGGTTTTCATGTTGACCATGTGAATGAAGCACGTAACTGGAATGATTTGCAATTCGAAATGATTAGTATTTGTGTTTACTGGAATGCGATTGAATTGTTTGCGTCATAATCGAACTAACCGTCGAATGACAACATTAATGGCGCTTTCTAGTTATTATGTGGGTGATTAGCACAGTCCTGTGTGGCCGTTCCTGCCTACCTCACCCCTTCCCACCCCCACCCACCCACCACCATCCTCACCCGCCGCGGCCCCTTCATGCAGCCATGGTCGTGGTCCAATAGGAGTTGACACGGGTATTATACGCTCCATTAGAAAGCCCAATCTCTCCAGCGGCCCCCGCCAAACAGGAAATGTCGGCGGAAGTAGTCCGTCTTATCTGGTCTTATCAGCCCGCTACATGCGCCGTCTAACGGTATAGATTGCCACCCGTTACCACGTTCAGACTATAGCGGGGCGACATGCTGGTTACGCCGCCCTTTTCCCGGGCACATGTTTCCGGTTGGAGCACGCCGACCAAAAGCTGATGATATGCTCGGAACTATTGTAGCTTAAGAGCAGTTGCAACGTGACTAGGAGGGTTTTATTTGAAATATCTGTCAGGACTAGGTCGAGTTATGAGCAGCTCAGGGGAGGCTTCTTACCGAGCAGAACGTCATAAAGCCCGGTAACAGGTAAAGCTGCTCCCCGGGGGGCTGTGAGCACGTGGCCAGGCTCCATGGTTGGGGCAAGGTATCAACAGATTTGTCAACGCTTTATGGATATCTGTCCTCATACATATACATGGCACAGCTAAGAACAGGCAAGGTTGTTATTTATTCATCAACGACCTATTATACGTACTCTTGATTGAATTAGTTACTGGCAGGGGGCGAGCTAGCAATATCGCCTGACCCGGACACAACAACTAACTGTATCCTGTCAGAATTTAGACTTTGGTAATGATAATCTCATCACGCAAGGTATGATTGGATGCCACAATGAATTGATAGAATTTCTATGCAGCGTTTATTGCCCTATAAGTCTCACTCTGCTCTTGTTGATAATGATGATTAAGTAGATCACGAATAGAAATGTTTTGTACGGTATGCAGATGTGGAGTATATCATGTCAAAAAAAACACACTTAATGGTTCTATCTATGTTCATGCATTGCTGGTCCATATAGCAACTTCCAAGTGGAATCTTGCAATAAAACCGCTATTCCATCATGTCTTCGTTTCGAGACATATTTGTATCGAGTTTATACGCAGGTAATTCTTGTTGCAAAAACAACTCGATTCGCAGAATTTTCAAATCAACCTACCTCATGTTAGAGAACTCTGCTCATGATGAATAATACATACTATAGAAAGTAAGTAAACAATGTGAATAGGGTCAGTACACAGAATCATAATTGTCAAACGCCAAACACCACTATATTGTTCAATATTGATGGAACATATTACATCACTTCAGAAACACGATTACAATGTACAGACTGTATATGTTTAGCCAATAGTACAGTTATCTGCTCCATTAGTTGCAATTGTCCGGTGCTATATAAGATAAGAATAGAAGGCAGGCACAGTTAATATGTTTCTATATTACATTACCATCATTATTATGTATAGAACCATTGCACGTGAGCTGTTTGGTCAGAACACTGGGATTTGTTTCTAGATATATTTGTCAGAAGCAGCGTACAGCGGATAGAAGTACTAGTACAATAGCTGGAAGTGTGTATCTGAATCATATTGGCATTATCAATAATACTTTAAGAAATCGGAGAGAGAAGACGAGAAGCAGGGGTTCGGCTGTGGCGATGGGGGAACCTAATAGAATTCGATTTATTGTGTGGATGATGATATATTGATCATTATAGTATTACATAATTATTTTGGAAGATCAAATTTACACTGACGTCCTGATGCTCATATTTTGTTTGTTTTCCAGGCATTGTATAGTTTTGATTCAATTTGTCTCTCCTTGTCTTTACCTGGTGAGACAATACCATTATCTACCTGTCCCATTATTAATAGACGCCCTATACCAGACGCAATCCCCACCCCTGGATCGTTGTTATACAGGCCTTCCAAGTTGTTAAGTCCAGTCTGGCTATACCGTCTGATGAGGAGTTCGGACGAGGTCCTGATTAAGACCCCAACGATTCGCATGTCAGATGTCTATGTGGCAGGACCTGCACGAGGGAGGAGTCAATACACCAGCCACCTCTTATTGCCCGTGTCCCGCGCCAAGAGAAGGAGCAGCTCTATAGCAACCTTTAACACATTGTCCCTATGCAACAGCTCAGCAGCAAAAGGTGGCCCCTAACCCGGGTATGCCAGATCCTTCTCCTGCAGCATACCCACGTGTCTTGCGAATGCTCTCTACCGAAAGAGATGGTCTCCCTTGAAAAGGGTAATTAATAAGGGGCACGCCAAAGAGTGATTTGGCCCAATTCTCACCTCTAGTCGGTGGGAGGTATGGTACAGATGGCGGACTTGGCGAGCTGCTCGGACTCATCCAATAAGGTCCGCTGTCGGCCGGACCGCCTGCCAACGACGCCATAATTAGTTGAGTTTGGTTGGAGGGCGGGGGTGGTCAATGCTGGGGTAAGGGCCACCTACCTCTCAAATCGGCCTCAAGAAACTGCGCAGTCACATGGAGACAGTCCTAAGTGGAGACAAAATAGAATAGCTTACGTTGTATATCATACATGTGTAATTGTATACGCCTCCTGTGTTTTTATACATGCGGAATGTATAGGAGACACAGGGCAAAGGAAAATGAGTTGTAATGTATTGTAACGTAAAGGTTGTGCTCCGGAATGTTGACAGAAAAACAAGACTGGTTAATATACGTTGGTGAAATCTTTCAGCATTATATCATAGCAGGCATATTATAGAGTAAAAACCATCGGTCTAGTCTCTCTAGGCTGACGCCATTAGGATGTTTGATATACTGACATATCTCTGGTTCTAGATGTGGCTCTTTATATACTCTAGCTGCTGGGATCATTACCGAGGGCATCCTTCTCGAGAAATAAATGACTTTGTTGATGAGCATTTAGAACTTACGCCTTATCAACGGTTTATATGGAGTGACAAATTGCCGAAAACTATGTGGGATGGAATCAGGTTATTAGAAAACATCAGATAGCTGGTTTATGGGACAGAAAAAAAAAGAAGTATATCACGATATAACCAAATAAACGAGATAATAAAGGGACTGCACGTTTACAGTTGGCAAAAGTTAGAGCCATGCACATGGATTTGAATTGCTATAGATTTTGTACCACACATTCTTGAATAAAAATGAACGAGTAGCTTAGCAGTTGTTCTCAACTCCAGATTATAACACTCCACCCTCCAAGTTTGACCATTACCTATTAAGTCTCATGTCACTATATTTATGAAGGAATTAAAAAAGAACAATTGGTGCTTGTATGAACAGCCAGTCGGGCCTAATACCTTAAAGCAGGATTAGAAGTATATTATTTCTCTAATTTCTGTTGGACCTAAATTCATTAGTATTTTTAACATTTTTATTCACTTTTCTTAAGGAATATTTCTGAAACACCCTGTCGGTGGTTTTCAAGTCCCTCTTTGGAGTCATGCAAAATTTGCTATTCTATCGCATCATGCAAAAATCCCCGCCGTCTTTATGTCTTGTGCACAGTTTTTCCTTTATTGGTCTGGTCCGTGCTCAATTCTCTTTAACTTGGGGAAATGGCGTTTTGACGGCGACGCACTCTACCACCATGTTTTCGGTGACTATGAAATGTGATCTGGGCAGTAAAGAGAGCGCATTTACACGTTGTAACATAAATGCTCATTTGCAATTTGCAAGAACCAAAATACTCAAATTTTTGACGAAATTCCTATTCTTTGTGGTAAGGATACCTCCTAAAACAATCGTTTCAAATTGCAGGGGGCTTGTCATAATATTATAGTGCGAGTGCTATTTACGCGAGAATAGGATCACTCTCTGGACCAAGAAATAAATAATGTTATTGGACGATTTTCGCAGCTCCTTGCAACACTCCAATGCGTCCTAAGACAAGAAGCAAAATAGCTACAAAGTTGCATGCACTGCCATACAACTAGTACTGAGTGACCGATCACTCACCCACCTGGAACTGCCCACCTGCAGGTGAGAGTGGTGGTCCTAATTTGAAGGGATGAGGGCTATTTAGCTCAGGCATTGGTTATGTAACTGGTTAGGTATCATGGCCTACTTTTTATATACTACTCACGGGCTTAATCTGTCAGATGTACCCAATCTATCACCCGTAGAAACTTCTTCTAAAAAAACTGTATTTTATTGAATCGGCGTTTTTATCATGATAATACTATGCTGATATTCTCATATTGTTAAACAGTTCAAACCAACTACTAATTGATTGTACAGCATCTTGTCGCATAACTTTAACTATAAATTTAATGTAAAGTGGCAAACTAGTGACAGTGGGCAGGGGATAGTCGGGACCAGAAGAATTGGTCCATTTGGTAACATAAAATAATATTGTCGTTGTATGTTATCATGTAAATCCGTGAGTCATAGTTGAGAGCGTGACATGTACTGGCAAGGTCATTCTGTACTTTCACATTTGACATGGTTTTTGAATAACGAAAGATCTTTTTTTATATATATAAAACAAGAATTTCTTATTATTTGAATATGCATTTCAATGTGGCATGTTGAAACAGAACAACCAAACATGTCCGAGTAAACTTTTCTACACCTTGGCCAGCTAGTCAGACTAGAAATAAAGAAATGTCATGGTTCAAATTCAGTTAGCTCAGTGGAAGAGCACTCATCTGCTAATCCAAAAGTCTAGGGATTGCCCTAGCTCTAGAAACCCGGCTCACGGGTTATTATGAGGCATGTTACATGCATCTAACTCTAAGAAAAGATGCTAAACTTAGCTCAAAGGCCTCCTGTTTTGAGGATTCTGTCGCCAATACATACAAAGACCATGGATTCCTATTCATAAAAATAAGAGCGGGGGGTTGACCCCGGGATACCTGGTCTTTTGTCTTTTCAATAGATAGTAGTATACTACACAAGGGCAATGTTGAAGAGCAGCAGAATGAACATTGCCTGCACTGTAAAAGGATAGATAAAAAAAAAATACATAATATGTTTCGAGTTTATTGTCTAGAACATGGTATGCTAAGACTATTTTAGCACAGATTACTCATAGATGCAAGGGACAGGGGACCACGGGCTCCATCTGAGCTAAACATGCATGCATAGATCTCTGATGGTTGCATGGTATTCTGTAGTTATATACAGCACGTGGAAATGTTATAGATGCGTGGGTCTGGCCCAGTACATCGACATGCGCCTAAAATAGGGCGAGACAGTGACGCTGCGTGCACGCCTTACATGTCACTATAGGACAACATAACCAGCAAGCTCGTGTATAAATGAAGTATAGAGAATGAAGAAATGTTTCTTTCATTTTTGTTTTTTGTATCTAAGTTAAATGTGCGCAAAAACACTCTCTTTGTGCGTGTAAGCCACAAATAAAAGTGTATCAGCGCTGCTTTTAATACCTATTTATTCCAATGATGAGTGGAACTCTGGCTTGACATTTTTATTACGTCAGGAATGTGACACGAAACGATCATTTCCTTGAACTTCTCGAATAAAACAAATCATTATAAGTTAGAAATATTCAAGTTTGTATTTTTGTGCTATCGTGCTACGGGACCATGTTCTATTTCCATATTTTCTGCAGGTAATTTGTGTTCTTGGAAATAGCATATGAAATGCCTCCTGCATATTTCTCCAACTGTACGTGAACATTCTTGCCTAAAATACAAGACTTTTCATAACAAGGCCTCTTTTCAAACCTTCACCACCTTCCTATCGGACTCTTCCCTAAAGACCTACACTTTATTCTGCCTTTTACTGACGCCCTGACGAAGCCCAGGCTGACAACGTCAATGGTTGCGCCCCGCCGGCCAACTTAGCGCCACCAAAGTGGTTTAGAACAATAGTAGGTAGGATGTCGGCGCCCTCTTCATACAGGGCTGATTGTATTAGTGCCATGTAAAGGCCACTCACTCTGGTCACCTCCAGTCAACGCCTACAACCAACGAATGGCCATTCTCTGTGACCTGCAAATAGAGAACCAACTTTGAGTGGTGTTGTTGCTTCTTTTACTTTTGATATATTATTAACGCTATGTACAAAATTTGAATGTAATACTTGCCCCCATACACGATAGTTACCTAAAGTACAAAGGTATGTACAATAGAAAAGCGCAATAGCTGCAAAGTTGTTACCCATGAACGGGGGAACATGTGAGGCATGTGAGTATTGAGGTAGACATGAATCGAAACTTTATGATTTGTAGAAAGTGGTACAAATACCAGGCTGTATATTCATATAAACGTGCCTCATACTCAATGGCAAACAACTGGGGCAATACAATCGCTGCCTGTATGAGTCATACCATTTTCCCACATCAAGGGAGCGTTCTGAGAACGCAGATTGCTCGGTAAATCAAGTCATCCAGCCAATCTAGAGCTAACCCTGGGGCCAAGGTATACGCATACTTAGACCATCATCGCAGATACTATTCAAGAATTCATAAATCTGAATTCGTAAATATGATACGATTATACACATAGTTGTAATTTTAATATAAATCTATGTTTGTGTGTATATTTTATGTATGTATGTAACTATGTACATGTGAAAAAGTCCACTACGCAGAACTTTGTCCGGTAGTATGAAGTACAGACTGTGAAATTAAATTCATGTATACATCTGCCACTCTACTTATTAATTCCAATTCTAGAAAATGAAGACCCTTAATTGATTCCAATGTATCATGTTCACTGCACATTGTTACCAGAATGCTATAGTTTTGTATAAATTATTTGAGATTTGGCTCCAAAGTCAGTTCCGATTGGTACAGTGCCCACCGGAAGTCATTCGTCGTGGGCGCACATGATTACTAAATGATCTCCGAGCGGTGTCGCGTTGCCACCACTCTGCAAGCGCCGGCCTTCTATCGATTCCTGTCTCCTCTACACGCCACAATAGTTATTATTTTGTAGATGTACAGGTCAGATCATTTCATCTGGCTATCATCAACTTGGGCTCTGACGCCAGGGAGGGGAGAGAGAAAAAAAGTCCCGGATTCGTATGTCGCCCATGGCCGTCCGGTCTGCGATCGATATGCTATAAAATATGATCTGGGAGTGCCTCACTACTTTAATCATCACATTCTTCAAGGGATGGTTGGTCGGATTACGGCTAGCGAGCAGACATGTAAGGGGAAAGAGTGTTCTACTGGGATATATGTCTTCCAAGAAGAATGTTTAATAATGTCAACGGTAGTATCAACATATTGAAAGAAATAATTCATTGCTTCATTGTCAATTAATTTAGGTCCAGTATAAACCATTTGATTATGAGCATTATTGAATAGACAAAATCTATTTCAATCTATTTCTTTATTAGTCATTTTAAGTGCATTATTCAACATTTGATATTGACATTACTGAATAGAAAAACAAATCTCAATCATGGTTGAAATAGACAGTAAAGGCCAGTGCGTATAATTTATTTACAGGGTTTGTGTAAGGTGACATTGTGTACACTCCAAAACAAATCAACCAGGGCATTATAAAAAAGGATGAACAGAAACTACGAAACGTTGGGCATTGTACTGGAATTAGCTATGGCAATGCAGGTAGACTGTTCACATGCTTATCCTTTTTAAATTGGCAACTATCTTGCAACCTTGTCGTTCGTCATAGATAATTATTCCTATTAAAGAATTAGATAGCACTTAGATCTTTCATACAATCTTACCCTTTCTGTAATCAAATAATGTCTGCTATCTTGTCCATCTGAATCTGTTTTAAATCCACCTTGCTTGTACTTTTAGCCTGGCAGGTCCAAGATGGTCGAGTAGACCTGTGACCTCATTAATGCAATTCATAAAGTTAGCTGGAAATGTGTAGAGTCGCAGCATAATTTTATCAATTAAATGATATGCAATTCAGTCCTGGAATGTTTAAAAACTGGCCAATTGCGTTTTTACATTACACTGTTTATTTACAACTGCAAACGATTACAGCATGATCCAAATCAAGTTAAGCTGGCTATTATGATCTGCTTTTGAAATTCATGGTTATAAGAACGGATGTAAATGCTCTCATTATGAGCTTTACAGGGGCGTGAACCAGTGATCCAGCTCCCTGGAGGGGGAGGGGGAGGTCTGGGTGACTAATTAGAAGCAGGTGACAATGGCACCAATAATAATTATTATTGTTGAAATCAGATAAATTCTTTCGAACAAATTAAAGTTGTGGTGAACGTGGGTGGTGAGAGGGCCAACGGTCACAACTACAACTTTGTGGATCAGTTATCCCAGGCACCCGTCACAGAATCCACATCAAAGATGTGTGAAGCCAAGGGCTCGTGTTACATTAAAACACAAAAACAACTCTGTTGTTGCGCTGATCTTCTGGTTGGCCATTTATTTCCCCTCCTATGTTACAACATGTGACTGCCTTGCATGATTGGCTGATAACATAAAAATGCAGTATACTAGTATTTGATATAAGGATATAAACCCACGGTACAAGAGGCAAACTAGGCAATCCGATTCTTATCGTTGGCCAGTACCCGAAGAATACATAATATAGTTTTGTTTACTGTTCAGTGTATAATTAACAATTTAGTGTATCATCTTTTATTAAACATGAAGATCAGAACTTGCCCTGTATATTGATTGTATTTAATTTATGAAAACTCACATTGTTTATACAGATTTTAGGAAATTTTACAAAAGTCAGGAAAGTGCCTGTATTCTCCGGGAATGCCATTGGTAGACAAGTATCTAGGAAGTGGATGTATTTTTTCTATTAGTATGAGGTATGTTTGGGTGAGTTCAAATCGTTTTGTCACTTTTTCTAGATATTGGAATAAAAAATCAATATCTAATGGATTCGGTAATACAAGTATTTATGAAGCTGGTATATTTTTCCATTAGCACGGTTTATGTATCGGATGAGTTCGAATCGTCTTGTCACTTTTTCAGAAATTGAATGTTAAATGGATTTTATATATACAAGTATTCAGGGAGTTGGCATACTTTCAACAGTATTACGTTTATTTCAGCAATCAAAACCGTTTTGTTATTCTACTCCGGAAATTGAATGAAGGCAAAATTAGATAAAATTTACATATATCATTTATATCATCGTGCAATATAAAAGGCCACAATATAAAAGAAGGTATTTGCCTCCATTTACCCCACAACTATTCTGCTCGTGAATAGCGCCCATCTGGTTTGATTACAACACACATGACTCGCCCAGAATTGCGGCATACAGTTGGTGAAAACCACTTTCATTGTCATTCCCCCGGCTCGTCACAGGCTGGTGCCAATGATTGGTGTCGGTCCATATACACAGGGAGGCCAGGCCCGGACATAAACCTAACGTCTCACCTGAATACCCAAACTACCCTACTTACCTGACCAGACAGGTGTCTACCCCCACCTGGCAACGTCAAGTCTAGAAATAGCCTCAACTACATGTATATTGGTTTTGATACCGGCGCGCATTATGCGATGCTTTTAGTAACAATTTGCCTGAATTTAGTGTCCCTTTTGATAGGATAAAAGCCACAAATGGATCATTCTCAACAATTCGCGTGAAGAATATGGACGCGTTATATGTGGTTCTGTTTATTATTTTACACATGATAGTGGCAAAAATGGCTTGGAACCAATCACAGGGTTGTAATGCAATAACGTGTGAAAAAACATACGTAATCACAACGTATCATTTATTCCCTTCTTATTTATCAAGCAGCCTCGAATCTCTGATCTCTTCATGCGTTTGGTCAAAACAACAATAGGGCTCTTCGTTGCCAGTAAATGTGACAGAGTGTGTGAACGTATTTGACATTTTACTACATCTATTTTGTCGGTTATTGTTCAGTCATTCTTTCTCAGTTCCCCTTGTTGTCTGCATAACAGGCCGCAAAATCAAGACACATAATCGACATATATATGCGTAAAGCTTGAGACTGGAACTCAGGTACAAATACCTTCAGATCAAGATATTGAAATAATATCAGAATTCGTCATTTCAGTAATTCGACGAGGTTAGTAATTTTATGGGAGGTATGAAATACAATGACATTAGCTGTACAATGACCCGAAATAAATATAGTAATAGCATATGCATGAAAGGATAGGAAAAGGTGCTCATTTGTATTAGCTGTAGCAAAAGTTATGATATACTAACCGTACAATTTTGAATCGTGTGAATCATGGGGCCGAGGTCCTGAACCTCATCAAGATAATTATAATCAAAATAATGATGATCATCTCGCCTTTGTCAAGCAATTGTAAGAAAATTATGCACATTATGAAAGTAAGATCAACTAATTGTACGTAATTAGTCATGTCAGTAGATCTAGTTAGCCAACCTGAGAGATTGTTGATCACCCTGAGGTTTTCCTGGCATCTACTCGTGATTCGTTAAATACATCGGTAGAAGGCTTGCAAACTGACCTACCCATGCCTACACGGTTGGTGCTTTTTATAGTCTCTGCGTGAAATGAACGTCCATTGTGCTGAACAGTACGCACGGGGACTTTTATCTTCAATCGAGCGGTCAACTAGTTCGGATTATGGCCAAGGTATGCACCTTCCGATCATATCTAATGCTTCTATTGAGTTACTAATTTTAGCTGGTATATTAATATTAGATTTAATTAGACATATCGGAATTCAGTATCTTGGCTACGTTACTTTCAGATCAGAAGGAGGTAATGGACTCGTCCTTCAGTGGTGATAAAGGTTTTACAAAATACCAAACCACAGTCGTAGGAATCCTGGTGTCAGAACTAGATAATTAGGAGCAGTGAGAATAGTATTTTATGAATCCGTCGGCACTTGGATATTTCCAAGTTGCGCTTGCCCCTGATCAAAAGTTGCCAAGTGTATGTCCTTTGGTTCATGTACCCATTCATATATAGATATATTCATGTAAGTAAATACCCCAGGTGGGTGCCACAAATCAGGTCATGTCATACCCTATTCCTCTGGCACCCTTTCCACCTAACCCGCTCTGTATGCCGCCCACGCCCCACCCCCCGCAGAGATACCTGGGCCTGTCGGACTGAGGGGGAGGGGCCGCAGGTGACACTGAACATGACAGGAATACATGTGGTAGAACACAGGTGAAGGTAGGCATACATTGCCCCACTTCTGTCGTTTGAGAAGATACCAATGCCTCAGTTACCATGTTAGCGGGCCTTCTCCCGTTCATCCTGATTGTTCCTATCGATTTCCACCTTGTTCGTTTTTTCTTTCTTCCTCATTGTTTAAAGCATTTCCTTTTGACCCATATCTATTTCTGCCTTTGAGGTGTCTTTTTGTTTTGGCACTCTTTATCTACATTACATCTGCGTATCCACATAACAGCTGTGTAGTACAACCTTTTCATATCGTCTCATTCCACTTTCGACGTGGAATTGAATAATAATGAAAGAGACATTGAGTTATCTTGTGTTCTAGGCCGGGCAAGTGGCAGTTGAATATTTAAACTATTTATAAAGGAGAAGCCTCTGAGTGCTTCAGTAGAAAATATCCCTTGTCTTTGATTTTCTTATATTTCGAGTTATATAATCCCTTTGATGTGGTATCACGGTTCATACCTAGTCATATATATCTTAGAACTTCTCTACGCTGCGCCCAAGAACAAGAAAGCCGGAACAGCGTGCCTGATTCTATTAGGGCTTTTTAAGGCCATGAAAAATAGATGTCCTGTAATTTGATGGAAGGTGTCGAGCATCGGGCTCTGGCCTCAACCCCGTTACCATGATCGTAAGAAAACGAGTTAAGGTAAACATGGCTAATCCCCAGAACAAGGAAGCTTTGCGACCGACGCCTGGGGATTAATTCCTGAACACTATTTTTGACAATTTTAAAAATAATTCAAAGATTAGAATTATTGAACAATAAAAGTCTCTATAGATACCACAGCTACCTTATACTACGTATAAATCTATTAACAGAGCATTTGTATGTGCACATAGAAAAATGTCATCATCCTGATGGCAATTGATATGTAATGTAGATCATTTATAAAAAGGCATTAATTTTGTTCTATTATATCTTTATTGAGTAAAGAATAAAGTCAATTAATTAACCATCTCACTAGTCTTCGATGAGGAAACATGACTTGATTGCGATGACGACAAGTTTAGACTAATGTTGGGCCAAGTCAACATCCATAAATTAGAGTCCTCCTATCTAGTCCTTTCAAACTTATTTTCAGTCTCATCACTAGTCATAGCAGTCAACTGTCTCCTTAGATTGACTACAGATCATTCTTTTTATGTGGCGTGGGCGGTCACAATCGAACATTTAGATAGTTAATGTGTATTTGTTTAGAATAAAGTGATAGGCAGAGGCTTATTGGCGGATCCACCTGTATTGCCTCTAAGTACCCGATACGCCAGCGCCGCCAGCCAGTCAGGACTTTCTTGGACTGTTACCGCCGCCTGCACTGTCTGAGATTGATTGTCTGTCTGCTTAAGCCCGATTTGCCTTTGCCTGGAACATCAGCGATTTGGCTTTTATTGTAGGCCCCCCGCCCGCCTAACTTCCTCAATATCCGGCACCTAATTTCCCTCCCAGATGTCACAAACAGCGGCCTTTATACGGACACCGACCAATCACGGCCCACCTCAGGAGAAACGCAAACTTGCGCATACTTTCTTACGGCCCTTTGCCTTCTTCCGCTCATCTGGCGCTGACATGCGCGGTCACATGCCGACATTAAGGTGAAATGGCCGAGTCACCTTTCTATTAGAGAGTGTTGTGCTCTTGCCAACCCGCCAACGACACGTAGGTAGGGGCAACAACCAGTTCATGATCCAGCCCGGAGGGGCCGGCATACACTGGGTATGCGCGTTCCCCTCGTGGCGGCGCCGATTCGGGTGGGTCCTGGAGCAGTATCCGGCGAGGCTATAATCACGGCATCGGGGTGAGGGCTCTGCCAACTACGCTTGTTATTCAGTGAACTAGGGCACAGACCACTTAGACACGAAGCTTTCTCTTGGGGCCAGGCTCAACCAGCGACTCTACAGTGATTGGATATACCAGGGGATGGGTGTGCAAGCTGGCACTCAACCCAGCCTTCTGAACAATGCATTAGGGTGATTCTGAATTAGAACAGGCTGACATTCTAAGCCAATGCCCGTTTCTATCTGTAGGGGCAACGTGATACAATACAGATGCACTTTGGGTGTTAACATAATCGGAGCCTCGGAGAGAGCGTCTCTCTTCCTTGTCATTTTTCTAACAGATAACCTTTAAAAGGGAGTAATCAAAATCAGCAGAAGTCAAAATATCTATTTTGAATCACATTTTAGTGAAAGGTGTATGAAATATTGTGTCGATGAGCCAGTTCCAGACTCGGTTCCACATTGGTATATATTGGACGCATCACATCGTATATCACTACCAAATCTCCACAACTAAAGTAATATGAACATGCCATAATTAATTTATTCTGTTCCATCAAGTTCTGCTAAAACATACTGACTTGATATATTTAACCAAGCAATAACGTTATAGCTTGTCTAGCCAATCAAAATACTGTATTACAGGAAAATGAAGGGTCGGTCACAGCAAGTCAAGCTAAGCTAAGCAAATTTCTGCAAGCAATGATGTTGTAGCTTTTCTAGCCAATCAAAATAATGTATTACAGGAAAATGAAGGGCCGGTTAGACGTCTGGGAAATAGGTCATTGCGCTTATTGGAATTTTAGCATAAGCAATACTTCACTTGTATCAAAGTCACAGAGCTCGGAGACAAGATGTAACGATATCTTATCCTGGAACTTCGTTTCGAGGGAAACGGAGATGCGCTTGATATTGGTCGGCGAAAGAAAACCTGGTAAGATTATGCACCCATGCTTAAACATTGATATGGGTCTCATTCCATCCACCAGCCAACGCGTAAGGTGGCGACTGACATTCAGCATGTTGCTATAGGCAGCAGAGTCTGTTTGGATGCTGTAAGTAGTACATGCAGTTGGGAGTTGTGTGCGGGCTAAGCGGTAGGCAGCAGGCCGGGATGGCGTGTGTGGAATGACTCCTGCAATTACTTCTCTCCCTAGCTGCTAACGAGAATCTTGCAGGATACAAACAAAGCACGCCATTGTGAGCTAATACGTCCACACTTCATATCAACATCACAGAAATTAATTAGTCATCCCCCACAACAGAACTGCGTTCACTTTAGCAAGCTAAGGCATGGCTGTTGAGGTCTCAGTCTACCTCTTTTGACAAGCAAAAGGTTCGGAGAAGGTTAAACGTTATGCAACTGGTGAGCAGCCTTATGCAACCGATGAGTTTACTGGTTCTGGCACTTAATCATGTTTTGAATGTACGGACAGTATACACTTTTTTCGTTTAGGTAGCAACGTGATGGAAGAGTCATTGTAAACTTATAGGTAACACCATCTCATCTCATCTCATTAAAGTACAGAATATAGGGGAATTGACATACGGGGAGGCATGTTTATGTAATTAATCTGGCCCACGGTATAGTTGGGATATGGTAAAAACTGAGGAGCGCTTACTTAGCTCCAATCATAATGTATAATGTAATTTGTTTATATTGATTTGTTAATTGCATAGATGACACCGATGGACCAAAAATGTAAAATATTAAGGCTGGATAGGGGGGCAGACAAGGAAAATCTCCTTACCCCTACCAGGATAAATAAACTGATTTAAAAAAAAAAAACAACGTGATATTTACAAAAGCAGTAGGAAATGTAATTATTAATGTATAACCTGCGGTATGAATCTACGTCAGTAATGATATCATTAGTGACGTCAATGAATAGTAGTCTAGCCAAGCTCCAAAACTTATCTACTTTGCCTATGCGATCCCCAACTATGTATGTTCCTGTGATACACGGCGGTGGTTTGTCGGTTTAATTTCGAAATCCGAGTTTCTATTTATTCTAAGGCCTACATACATATCACTGCACGCGAGAAGAAAAAGCAGCCTCGAAAATGGACACCCCCTTCCCTTTCTTACCGATCATTTCCAGGTCACATGTTTCTTTGATCATGCTCCGAAAGGCCTGCAGGCTTTTAGTGCTGGGTTCATCTTCACTGGGCCAGAATGCAGCCCAGGGCCTGACGTAACCAAGTTCTCTTCAAACTTGCATGAGCCCCACTCCCTCAGAACCTCCCTCTCTCATATAGGCCTCCTTAAACTGAGAGTCCAACTAGAGTTACAGCTCACTTTTATAGCGCTGTGCGGAATCATAAACCGATTTCCCTCAGTGGTTCTAAATTGACGTTAGTCGATGAAGTTCCATTATGTGCATAATTGATCTTGTTGCCTTTATAGTCTAGTCGGATTTCTATGAAAAATAGGTGGCATCTTTGAGTAAACGTTGGGAACAAACCATTTCAGACAATTTGGACCTGCAGAATCTGCTGAATTTTGCATTTTTCACTCAGTTTCCATGGTTACCATGGAATTTATACAAATTGTGAGGGTAAATTACTTAATTGTTGATAACTTGAAAGGTTTTTATCACATTAGTACCAAATTTTGATGATACATGCACATGGGTGGTGGACATATTGTGATTATGAAATTTTTACCTTGCCCCAAGGTCAAGGTCACTGTTTTGTAGAAATATGAAACAGAGACAGAGTACCCCAAGAAAGCCTTAGTTACACATACATATCCTTAAGTCATATATTATTCTAAGATGTTAAAAACGTGTGTAGGCCTATTATATCATGGGGCAGATTCAGGATTTCTGAAAGGAAGGGGGTCGGCGTAATTAATGAAAAGGGGTGCATTTGCATGCATGCACGCAGTATTCCCCCCTCTTTTTGTAGTTTAGAGGTCTACCAAATAAGGGGGTCCGGACCCCCTGGACCCCATCTGGATCCTCCCCTGTAAAAATTATATAATATACCGGTACATATATGATCTAACCTCTTTATTTCATCTATCACACTGTCACTAACGACATGCCATAATCTAATTTCTTATCACTCATTTCACTAATTCACTAATAGACCTTGTTTGAAATACACAGGACATTTCCTACCATATGGACGAGGATTCAGTCTTGCTATGAAATATATCTTGCTTCAATATAAACTGAATTGGTAGAACTAAGAAATGGATAAAAGCGTGGCTTCATAATAACCAAACCCCAGCAAAACATAGATGAATCAAACAGGAAATAGGTAGTTTGTAAACTAGCCTATAGACTGTCACTCCCCATCTGTCCCGGTAATCACCCCCAACCCCGTAGCCCTGGACGCATCCCCTATACCGGGCATTGTTGGTGTTGGCTGGCACTAAGGTCGTACCTTTAATTATTCAGGTAGGCCGGCGGACGGGGAAACTCTCCGGAGGCGTGCTCAGGGAACGAGCAAGGAGGGGAACACAAGGAGGAGGGGAAGGGAGCAGGAGGAGGCGGGAGACACGAGCCCGGCCGCCTACACAGGACGTCCTGGTGGGGCGACTGCCTGCTGGTCAACTGTCAACTGTCAACTTCATGGATTAAACTGGTCCCATTAAGGTAAGCCTACACTATTATATCAAGTACCACTTGTATTGCAATTCCCTGGCACCCCACGCAGTAGTTTGTTGCCTGGGCAGGTTGTTGGGTACGGAGGGTGTTTTGTGTAGGAGAGGGGCCCTTGATTACTCGGATTAGATGTGACACGGGGATGCTCAGGGCCAAAAGGCGCCCGTCTCAGGGCCTGGATATCGGACTCATCGCAGCCCCCACGGGGGTGGTCAAACCATTGATCGAGTAGGCCCGCTGATCGATTGGCTATTGCTAATAATACGTCTTAGAGGTGTTCCTGTATGATTAGCGGTCTAAATCGCAGCCTAAGCCGGATTGCTTAAGGGAAGGGTTAAATCTGGATTTACCTTGGAGGTCGAGCAGAGTTTCTAGAAGAATCTAAAGGGGGTTTTAGCAAAGAAACCAGGAAGAGGGGTCTTGGTGTCAATGTGCCGTGACTGCCACCTGATTTAATCACCTTAACTAAGCGCTTTTCTGAGTAGTCATCGTTTTTTAATTAATCTTCACTGATTGCACGGGAGTGGCATATGGAGTCTGGGTCCCCCGCTGGGAGGGCTTAACGGGGTGCCTCCCTGCACACCCCTCTCTCCGGGCCACACGATGGGCTTTTAAAGAGCCGTGTTCTAACATGCCACCAGGACCAGGGGAACCAGAACTTAGACGGGAATCTAGGGCAGGCTTATCAAACTGATAAAAGATGATAACAGGAAAGGTCTTAAAGTAGCGCATTAAATTAGCTTTGTGAATAACAAAAGAAGGTGTGAGGTGGCTTGGTACAGGTACTGAATACTTCCTATGGGAAGATTAAAGGGCGTGCAAAAGTTTCACCTATCAAAGGGGACAAAATGTGATGAATTATCTGTATAAGACACGTCTGCTCCAGGGGCCTGGATAGTCCAGATAGAGTACGTTCGAACAGGAAATTTCCGGTGTCTAAGAGTGTCCTTGCTGTATAGATCTAGTGTAATAGTTATTATACTTTATCAAAAGCTTCAGGAAATCCATCTCATTTATTTGGTACAACTTTCCTAGAAAGCCACAAAAGTAATCATTAAGCTCTTGGAAAGCAGTCTTTCTAAGGATGATTCGTATGTATACTCAAGCTCATCGACCAGTGATTTGGCTGCCCTTATAACGGCGAGGGGCGCTGTGGTACATAGGATTCTACCCCACTCCTCTGTCCGCGCCAGACACAAACACACTGCCCTGCCAGCCGTATCATTCAGCCAATTCGCCTACATAGAATACGTCATGCAAGGCTCGACCCCTACCTAAGTACAACGCTGATGTTAACGTGTTCCACGGTCAGCCCCTCTGTCCGTATACTACTTAACTTTGCTGGATCTGACACTTGTATTTCGACACCCAGGATCTAAAGCATAATACACATTTGCCTCAAACTAACCATTGAGTGCCCAGAACAATTGTTTGAGTGTACTTCACATCCTCCAATTACATGTGTCATAACACATCTGTGGTGTACGCTTTTCTGGGAATGTCATAACAGGAGTTGTATGAAACATAGCGGTCCACCACTACTTCACATTGACCGATTTTAGTATTATGTTACAAGGCCAATACCCTGCTGCCATCCCCCTCATCTTCCGTCGGCACTCGCCGGTAAATATAACATCAAAAGGTGGATCCATCCCCGCCTCGGATACAGACTAACAACTGTTGGCCGGCCTTCTCCGGTGCCATCCGGACTGATGAGTTCTTGCTGCAGTCCGCTTCTCTATCTATTGGATTCGCCGTCCTCCTGGCGGGCGGGCAGCTTAGTGTTGGCAGGTGGGCGGCAGGCTTTTGGCCCCGCCTGAGTAGGGGGAGTAATATCCCTGATGAAACGACTGCTGGAGTCACCTGGAGGAGCCGGAAACGACCACGTCGTCGTCAGATTGGCCTCCCTGCCTGCTTCCAGATTAAACGTGCCCGTAAACAAGTGAAAAGCACATACATAAAAATGTACACGTTTTAGAAATTATTGTGTATGGAGAGATACTTGGTGGCCAGATTATATCAACTGGCACCTTGATAGATTAGGACGTTGTCAAGTAGAATCTCCGCCTCATCAATGTGGGCTGCCTTCATTTTGTGTATTGAAATAAGTGTGCTTGGTGCTTTTCCAGGCAGTTTGGTGCAAAAGAAAGAAAAGTGCAAAATATATATTGATTGCAATTGGCTCCCTAATTTCATGAAAGAGAAAGTCAATTTACATAATGGATACCAATTACAAAACAACTTGTTCTGAAATAAACTTAATCCTTGCATATTTAAAAGGGAGTGTTACCGTCACTGTACATTGGAGAATCAGTGTCACCAATGGGTTAGACGGGTTGGACAAGACGTGACTGGGGTACTTCTCGGAGGTAAACAATACCGCTGCAGGGTGCCTTTAAAGGTCAGTACCAAACTCTGTGTCGGTCCATTCTACCTGGGTACAGAGAGGGTAGGGCAGGCCTGGGGAGCGTGACAGCAGTGCCTTAGCGTGACTGGACACTGTCCAGTCAAATCAGGCCAGACTAATGAAATTATCTGCCGATTGCAGCAGTTTCGCGCTCTTCATTAGGCCAGGCACGAGATAACGCTGTCATTTATCGTTAATCAGTCCAGATGGGAGCACGGAGTGGATACCAATAGAGGTGGGCGGGCTGGCTACCCCTCCCCTATCGCCAACCCTCAAGCCCCTCGGCATGCCCGGCCCGGCCTTAATACAGGCCCCCCCTCCCCCATCCCACCCCCAAAACCTGGGCCCAGGCCCCAGTCCCAACACCCCGGTCGCTTATCAGATCAATAAAGTGAATGATCAATTACATGCGAACCTTCCTTGTTCCACTGGGATGGACCACTGCCTCTTTGCCCTTCCCAAAAGAAAACTTGCCCTACTCTTCATCCCCTCTCTTTATCTCCCTTCCTCAAACCCAGAAACCCAAAGCAGAGACCAAGAACAGACACACCATACACTCCATCAGTTATTGCGCCAGCAGTATGCGACATCAGAGGAAACGTTCCTGTTTTAGAAGGAACCTGTTGGAACACCTCTCCCCTGTGACGCCAGGCGGGTCGTTTTTATGCCGTTTTTATTCACCCTTTCCCATCCAGTGACTGCCCCAGTAATCGCCACTGCGCCACCTCTTGGGCCTTTTCTACACTAGACGAACTCATTATGGAAAGTTCAACGCTGGTTGAGGGGTCTGGTGCAAACACAATTCCCGGAAGGCCCACACATCGTGAACCAGTGGGAATTTTAGTCGCGGCCTCGTTGTGGGGGGAGATCATGGTGTTTCCGGTATTATCGCCCCCTGTCGGCCTGTGCTATCGACTGGCTGCTTGTCCCCTAGCGGGCGGGCGGGCGGGTAGGCGTCGTATACTATGGTGTTGGCCCTGCTCGAACATACATCCTTCACATTTATACTTGTAGGTGTGTGGGTGGCAAAGTTATCATAAGCGGACCTCTGTATGAACAATTGAAAAGGCAAAGTTTCCCTTTAGCACCGGTATTAATGTTGATTATGTTTCTATGAGACGTAGCATATATGTATAGTCTAGGATATCAACATAATACTTTCTCAATAATATAGCCCCGTCTCAGAGACATGTCTTGCAAGACTAGTTATGCCTATCGATTTCACAGGGAAAAAAAGCCTGTACAAGACCTTGAAGCAGGCTTGAAAACTACCGGGAAGCTTTTTACATAGTAAAAAGATCATAGCGCCTCTTTTTCCCAAATCGAGGGTTCCCTCGAGGTTTCTCGCAGTCCTGTCCACGGGAAGGGGAGATGGGTTCTCGCCTCCCGCGACCTTTCCTCCCGCTGCTCTCACCTCCATCCATCTTACCCCCTCCGCCTCCTCCTGTCCTTTCCGCTGTCGCTTGGGCGCCGATTTGCGCGCGGAGCGGTCGCAGGTCACGTGTCTGGCAAGGGCCACGATTAGCGTAGATCAGGCCAGCGCCACCTTCAGTGAACTGGCCGCACTAGTATGTCCCTCTGCTGGCCGCTGGCAGTGCTAACAGAGAGACGTTTACCCCCTAAGCCCCAACACTGACCGCTGCCAGCCGAGGCGCGATGGGTTAATTTGAGATTCTTTATTTCCCACACATCGAGGGCTTGGGGTCTAACGTTAGACATACTGCGTGATGGGCATGTAGTGAAAACTGGAGCTTTGAACCCTGCGAGGGCTATACCGTTGGTGTCGTCTGGGCTTTATGATAATTGATGTTGTTTATGTCCGGTGGGGCCAGCCTGGTTGGTATCTGGCCACAGTGGCTAACCGATAGCTGTAGGCAGCTTACAATCAAATTGACTTGATTCACTCGCTGAGCGATGACTTATTTCCTGGAAAGGCCTACATGTTTCCCATGAAGACCTGTCCTACTGTCGTCGAGATGGCCACCTGCAAGCAATTAATATTAATATTGATACAACCAGACCGCTTGTCCACAACGAAAGTGACACTTTCACAGTGCCTAATGGCTTATTATCTGTTTGCATGACCACATTCAGCGTGAATATCGCCGTTTATAAGGTCTATATCATATCGCAGGACGTTGTTTTCCAACTGAAATATCAGCCGGGCGATTTTCTCTCTCTTCATATACGCCCTAATTATGCGAATAGATACATTCTTGAATACGCTCATAAGACATGGCTGAGCATCACTGTGTTTTGTTTTATAGGGCCCTAGATTTAGTGCTGTGTTTTTCCCTGTATTTGGTGTTCCATGGCGCACCAACTTCCACTGAATGATTTCTGCTAATAGGCTGTAAAGTGTCCCAAAACACTGCGGGAAATTTGAAATATAAATATACCAAGCCAAGGAAAATGTAAACACGGAAATTGGACGCTAAACCTATCCGTAGGCAGAAGTGGGTGACTTAAACAATAATGATATATTATGATAAAACCACTTGAAAAACATAACCTGGAAGGATTGTCAATAGGCAGAAATGGCTCAAAATAATCCGATGTGTTGCTGCACTGCTCGTCTCCAAAACCATGGTAATTGCTGTTGCACACTGTTTCATTTGCAGTTATACCTAGCTATAACATTCTGACTATTTGAATAGCCTATGTCCGCTTGTTAAGGACTTTAAGGTAAGGTTGTATTGCAGTTCACCTTGCATGTCTCAGGTTGAGGTGCGAACTATTGGCTATAGGCGTCTCCCTACTGCAGGCTTACCTTGAAGTTGAGTAGATTGTCAGGGACAGACTAGGCCCCAGAGACCCCTGTCTCACCGATCCATTTACTCAACCCGTCCACAAAAGCTAATCTTTCGGGTCAGTCTATTCCAATAAAAGGCTTCTCCCGGCACAACAGATTGGATTGTGCATGTGTTGTACCATTGTTCGTTCCTTAAATGTGCAGATTTGTTTGCAATATTTCTAAAACTGGGTAAACATTATTCTATAGCAAAGCCATTGAAATATGCAACAGGGACGGATAGAATGAACGCAGTTAATTTGCTATTTTTAGTAAATGCATTAAGCTTATAAGCCTATTATGATTATTCTAACCCTTGTTCAAAATGTCACATCCCCAAGTGATGAACAATAAACTGCTATGCAGATATCCGATCCTCACAAAAAGAACCACATGATATTGAAGAGACGCTCTCGGTGGGTTATTGTTGTCAATGGAAGGGGATACAATGCCTTTTTATATCTGATCATGTTTGTCATTGAACTGAAATATCAGTGCATAGTTGTCAATGATAAAACCGAAGCATAACTCCTGTCTGAAGTATAATGTAAAAGTGATAACAATGTAGATGAACATAAAATACGAAGGTTGAAAAGAAAACACTGGGTAACGTGCATAAAGAAAAATATCCAGTATAGAATTACGACTGAATTGTATTCGCGTCTATGCTGATATCATGCACTGTAGATTACAAAAGTTGTCAATCTGAGCCCGAGGTCCGTGGGGACCACCCTTGAGTCATGTACCCCTGTTATGCTTCTTTTTTTTAAGCAAATGTAGTAATGTAAACAATCTCTGTAAAGGAATCTGGACTTTCCTCTTCCACTTTCCTCTTCCAAGGGAAGCACCCACAGGTAAAAATAGAAGTGATGGCTATGGGCTGACAAGGCATCTGGGTCCGTCGGCCGTAAAGCCACTCTAATAACCCAGCAAACGGCCGACACCCCCCTACACCACCTGTGACTACCTGAACCAGGTCCTGCATAGGGGCTTCTCCAGGGGGGTCAGACGGCGTGGTATGTAGAACATTATTACAACATGTGAACGTATAGGGTACTTGTTGTAGCACACGACGAGGACACCATTGCTATGAAAGGTGGTTCTATATCTTTAAAAAAAAACGATAAATGTTACCATAGAACACGAAAAAATGAAAACTCATAACTTCTCCCTGATTGATATGTAATATTAAAAGGTATGTGGTGGAGGGTTCATCCTTCGTGTTCTTTTTCTATGCGACTGTCTACAGTATATGACAAGTATGACGTCATATCAATGACATCAGTCATAAAACTGACTAACACGGCTAGTCCCCATCCTTCCTGCCTTACCCAAGCGTATATTGGTGCTACTAGCCGCAGGGAACCAGTTTCATTAGTCGAGGTAAAAGGCGGGAAGCCACTTCCGCCGGAGCCACTTCCGCTGAAGCCACATCCGGGGACTGTTCCTTTGTCACCCATAGCGAGGCTGACACAGAGAGAGACCAAAAAGGCTGGTACCTGGCGTCTAGTACAGAGTACATTCCGGTAGGACAGCGACCAGCAAAGGTAACTCACCTTTGGAGTTGCAATTGCGGAATTATGAATTGAAGCCATCACATGATACCCTTTAATAAGCATTACAAAATAAAACAATATATATATAGAAAGAATGAGCAGATGATGAAAGTATTAGCAGATGATGTAATTAACATAAGAGGCGCGATAGCAAATGGCACATGAAATATTTGATAATTCGGTAATTCATAATATAAACACATGAAAGTTCATACACCACACCCATAAACAGCCCATGTATCTGTCCATATATATTACTGTCGATTGGAATGTGAATGTGTCCAGTCCATCCATCCATACAGTAGGTGCAGTTTGAGGACATCCTCCCCCCTCCGTCTCCTTGCCCAATACACACACACACACTGAAAAAAAACATATCTGATTTGAACGAAATCATGAAAGGCATTCCAATGGGTAGGAGGTTGGAGGCGGGGTGGGGGTAATACAATGTGCAACCACCAAATCTCTATAAGCGAACGAAGACAACAGCGTGTTCAAGAAACCAAGGGTCTACTTTAGGGTTGGTATGGAAACCGAGGTTTGTTCTATTTGCCATTCAGGACTCACAACACAGTTTCCACCTGATCTTCATTTATCTTAGGCGAGTGCTCTTTGCGAATACAATGACACATGGAATAGTAATAAGAGAGTACAGACTCAACTCGAGGATTAGAAAACAGTGAAGGTTTCATGTCCAAGGCAGCACATCAACCAACCGTCTACTGTTCCCCTCATCTTTCTAATGTTCCTCATGTAATCCTTTGGCAGTTTGTATTCTTTCAAGATATTCACCTTCAGGCTAACATTAAATGCTTTCTTAAAATACGTTCTTGTTTCGCCGTAGCAAGAACAAATCAAAGTGCCATTGCCACAGCAATTGACATTGCTACACACTATTACTCTTATCGGGTTATATCACAACCCCCATCCCCCCTAGTCCGCCCCAGTGGACCCCTGACCACAGCAGTGGGATGCTCGCATTGTTGGCCCGCCAATATAGAGGACAATGACTTCTGGTAATGGCCCATCGGCGGTCGAGGGCCCGGTCTCCAGGGTGACTCAGGAGGACCTGGGCGTCTCTCCAGGCTCTTCTGCTGACCCTTTGCATGGCGTCGCCCAACTTCCGCCCCAGTGCCCTGCGGTGCAATAAACCTGGATGTGGGTAGTATGGGTTGGTGAGTGGTAGAGGTGGGCAGTATGGGTTGGGGAGTGGTGGAGGTGGGCAACATGGGTTTGGGAGTGGTGGAGGTGGGCAGTATGGGTTGGGGAGTGGTGGAAGTTGACAGGGTGGGTTGAGGAGTGGTGGAGGTGGGAGTGGACAGTGTGGGTTGGGGAGTGGTGGAGGTGGACAGTGTGGGTTGGGGAGTGGTGGAGGTGGGCAGTGTGGGTTGGGGAGTGGTGGAGGTGGGCAGTGTTGGTTGGGGAGTGGTGGAGGTGGGCAGTGTGGTTTGGGGAGTGGTGGAGGTGGGCAGTGTGGGTTGGGGAGTGGTGGAGGTGGGCAGTGTGGTTTGGGGAGTGGTGGAGGTGGGCAGTGTGGGTTGGGGAGTGGTGGAGGTGGACAATGTGGTTTGGGGTGTGGAAGTGGGCAGTGTGGTTTGGGGAGTGGTGGAGGCGGGCAGTGTGGGTTGGGGTGTGGGAGGTGGGCAGTGCAGGATGGGGAATGGTTGGAGGTGGGCATTGTGGGTAGGGAGTTGTGGAGGTGGACAATGTGGGTTGGGGAGTGGTGGAGGTGGACAGTGTGGGTTGGGGAGTGGTGGAGGTGGGCAGTGCGGGTTGGGGAGATGTGGAGGTGGACAATGTGGGTTGGGGAGTGGTGAAGGTGGGCAGTGTGGGTTGCGGAGCGGTGGAGGTGGGCAGTGTGCATTGGGGAGTGGTGGAAGTGGGCAGTGTGGGTTGGGGAGTGGTGCAGGTGGGCAGCGTGGGTTGGGGAGTGGTGGAGGTGGATAGTGTGCGTTGGGGAGTGGTGGAGGTGGGCAGTGTGCATTGGGGAGTGGGGGAAGTGGGCAGTGTGGGTTGGGGAGTGGTGGAGGTGGGCAGTGTGGGTTGGGGAGTGGTGGAGGTGGGCAGTGTGCATTGGGGAGTGGGGGAAGTGGGCAGTGTGGGTTGGGGAGTGGTGGAGGCGGGCAGTGTGGGTTGGGGTGTGGGAGGTGGGCAGTGCAGGATGGGGAATGGTTGGAGGTGGGCAGTGTTTGTTGGGAAGTCGGGGAGGTGGCGGTGTGGGTTGGGGAGTGGTGGAGGTTGGCAGTGTGGGTTGGGGAGTGGTGAAGGTGGGTAGTGCGGGTTGGGAGTGTTGGAGGTGGACAGTGTGGGCTGGGGAGTGGTAGTAGGTGGGTATTGTGAGTCAGGGGGTGGTGGGAGGCGTACTGCAGCACGACAAACCAGCCCTGTCAGGTGCAAACGTGTTAAACGCAGGCCAGAGAGCGTAGGCCATGTCTGTTATGTGCCATCTGTTGGTCGGTGTGGGTCAACTACACCTGCTTGGCTAGGAAACACGGGAATACACATTATGGGAAACAGCGTATTGACATTACCGCTGTTACCTTAAGCTTGTTTAAGGAGTGTTTGATGTTGTTTTTCCCTTTAGAATCTGCCGATGAAATGCCTATTATCCTACAAACAGGTAGTTTGCAATACCAAAATTACTATTCAGAATACATTGTAAGGGTTTAGTTAAGAATTTCAGCTGGTCAGGACCACAGTTATAATAGTGTCTTATTTGTTGAATGTGTGCAACAACCAACAGCCCTGTCTAATTTTGACCTCAGTTATTGTAATTCCTACTATACCCAAAGGTCAGTCTGATGATATAAAATAGAGATGTTTCTTGATAATTATTGTCTGTTTCAATTTCTGACATATTTACAACGTTGATTTTATTTCCAAATTTGTGTTAAAGTATCTTCAGTTCAGAAATGTAGAAAAGCCTGTCATAGGTCTATAGGGTTGGAGCTGCCGGGAATTAACATGGTTTGTTTTCAATTACCTTTTCCAAGAATATATTTCAGTTCCAATAACTATGCCTCCTATGACTAATGTAAGCGGTTGGTTTTCTCATTTTGGAAATATCGGTATGGCCCAATCACGCCATCACTAACCAAGGTCTATTCCAATGGAGCTTCTTTATTTAACATTTAATCCACCCCTTGCCTGGACCTCCTTCTCCTGTCGCCGCCAACAGTGTAATGACTAATTAATAAACACAGGAGAGATGATTAATTGCGGTGGATCTTATCTGGGGCAGAAGTACCAGAGGCAGTAGCCATACGCTCGGGACGTTTGCATAGAGGCTTCCACTCTAAAGGAAACCTAGAAGGCGCTGTTCCAGTTTCCTTATCTCTAGGCCCTTGGGAGGAAGCTATTCTTGTTTGATTGAATGGTTGAATTAAGTGTGCGTTTTTATGTAGGAAATATTAATAGAATATTTGTGTTTTATAAACTTACAGTATTGTCAACAGCTCCAAATTCGTTATCAATAAATCTAAGGGAAAATGTGACATCATGGTTAGGTCATGGTTGCATTAAGTCGAAGTGAATAATCTTTCTTTTCTCTGAAAGCATTACATGTATATTGCTTTCAAACCGACAGTTAGGTCATCGGTGTTTCCTACTTTACAAATGAAATACATTTGAGATCCCCCAAAGGTTAGATGCGTGAAAACAGCCGAGGGACATCTGATGAATGTAAATACAAGTGGAAATAGAATTCCAATCGAATCCACAGATTCTATATTCGTCTGTAGTTCCACCTGATAGTGGCATTTAAAACGATCACTCTGGGGATCGCATCCAATCTCTCTCTAAGTGTCTGCTGTCTGTACATCTAGAGAAGTGTGGGCGTCCTTGAGCACAAAGCCACCCTCTATATTCCCTTGAAAATGTTGAGTTCAGGTTCCAGATGGAATTTAAAAAAGAACCTCCCTTATCAAGTGCATCAAACTGAATTTGTGGCCCTGAATAACTTGGAAAGCTGCCAGTTAAGGGCTCTGTGTTTGGGGGTGATTGTTGGAGGTGGTGTGCGTATCTACTTTTGAATCAGTTCCAGAAACAGACTTGCACTCTGCTTGAATGCTGCTTCCCATACATTTTAGGGAAGGAATGTCCATGTTATGTCATTACCTTTTTTCTCAGTTTGATTTTTATGGTGATTATTTAGTCTAAAAAACACACTAAAAATTCCTTTTTTAGATCAAGAGTAGAAGTTTGGTGTGGGCAGCAAGATAACATCAGATGTTTTCGGAGAGATAGCACACACGTCAGGAGTGTTGGCAAAGTAGAGATAGCGTAAGGACTGCTGTTGGTAAGCTTTGATGGGATCAAACGACGTTTCTGACTTTTCTGACATTGGCAATTGGTCCTGATAGCTGGAGACCAGGGTTCAAACGCCACGAGTCTGTGACAGTTGTAGACCGGGTTCAACCGGCCCACGACCCACTCTCAACCGGCGCCGTTCGCCTTTTAGGTCACTTAGCCCTGCCTAATTCCTTTTTTGAGTGAGGTGAGAGGGTAAAGTCTTTGTCCTGTAGCTTTAACCTACCATCAGCTTTAAACTAGTAAGGAGAAAAGAATATCTGAAAATAGTTTTAAATACGGTTAAAGAGGGTGCTACTTTGCTCCAGGGCTTGACGCGGGCGCACCGAGTTAATCAGCCGGCTGCTTTCGGTTTCGTTTAGGAATACCTCCTGGTAGCGATTTGAAAATAGATCTGTCAGCCCCGTGCTTTGATGTCCACCTCCCCGGTGCCCGGTATGCCTGTCGCCGTCCGGGGCTGCTTCTCTTTGCCCGTCTCTACAGGCAGCGAGCCCTCAGTCCTCTATAAAACGACGAACACTGCAAAAACCGTATCACACGTGCAGGCTGCCCTTCGTTGGCATGCCATAACCCTTTCTGATGTTATTTATATCCATGAACATAGTTATCATATCGAATTTCATATTGTAATCGAGCCCGTAGTTTTATACTGCATAAAAGCCATTGATCACACATGCAGGAAAAACGATAATGTGACATTTATTATTGGATCTCAAAGGAAACACATCAGTTCCTCCCCAAGTGAACCAATGATTTGTCGATATTATAAGTTTCAATTCAACCTTGTATTACTTTTGAGTCCATGTGATACAAATCCAACATAACATTTCACATTCAGATATCTGGCTTCTGCTGTAGGCCTAACCCATCTAGTTTAGGGGAGATCCTATTCAAAAACAAGAGCAAGCCAACATTGATCTGAAAGGAAAACACGAGTAGGCTTGTCCTTCTGCGGGGATCGGGGCTGGATTTCGTCCAAGTTAAGTAGCATGTTCCCCTGACGACGACGCTGTGCTGATCGGCCCCCAGTACTAGCCCCTGCCGAGTGGCTGTCGGCCGCTTTTGTCAGAGACTTCAAAACAACTTCATCCCTGAAAAATGGCGTCGGTTCTACTGTCCCCCGCGCCTCCTTTTGTCTTAGCTGCCCTCCATCTCCAGTCTGCATCGATCGCCCTAGCCTCACCTCACTCCAAACAGATGCTATCAACTCCTTCTGGGAGGAGCACACTTGAAATACGAGCAGAACATGATAGTTGTGAATGCGCCGCCCTCACCCTCTGGTCCCCAGTGAGGTGCTCGCGTCCTAGATAATCCGGTCCTGGCTTTAACAACGCTGTCATGTTAGGATATTGAATAGGTGCACTTGGGACGCGCTTATTTTTGTTGGAAATTCAAATCACGATGTCTGCAAAGCAATTTTCTGCCATGTGATTTGTGATAATGAAATATAAAAATGACATTGACAATGATGCAGTGCAGTTTGATCGTTGTCATATGTCCAATGAGTGTCTTTGTATATGTTAATGACAGCAAATGTATAGGCTAATATAATGAGGGTGACATGTATACAATGCAAGGTTTCATTGCAGCTTTACCAATTGCAAGCCAAAAAGAAAATCCTCATAGTTGCATAGAAACTGTTGATTGAAAACAATATCTATCTGCGTGATAATTTGGCCGGAAGTCAGTTACTGGAAGTATTGAATTATTTGATAATTTGTGTTCATGCATTTTTAATGCAGTGTAAGAAAAAAAATGATGTCAGAGCATATTGTTGTCGCTTTTTTTTGAACTTGCTACTGAGAGAATATCAAAATATAGATGTGGATATGTTCAGAGTTGTTCAGTCTACATCTGACGCAGGGGTATCTCACCATTCGCTTCTTTAGTTGTTGATGGTGCTAGATACACACCAGCCTGAAAAAGAAGACAGTTTCAGTTGGGTGGCGACCTATACACGGGATGCGTTTCAGGTGGAGAGTGACCGGTACACGGCAGTAGCTTCGCCCAGATAGGGTCCCATGTATCGGTGGACTATAGATAAGAGGAGCTTCCTTGCACTCAGGTGGACAAGGTCCTATACACAGGAGAGGTGGAGAGGGACCCATACTTTGGCGAGTTTTCAGTTAGTTTAAATGACTGATACAGAGGTGATGACTCGGTCAGTGAATTTTAACTATAGAGTGTACAATATATTATCTGTCATTATGTTTTGTTTGAAAAACATCCTTATACTAGGGCCCGTGGCGACTATTATTGAGATTGATGGTAAATCTCCCAAAATAAAGATTTGCGTCAACGCTGGTAAACTCATGCTCATATCAAATGTTTGTAATTGATATAATGATTGTTTATGAATAGTCGGAGGAATGTACGAAGGGCCACTTTTATTATTACCTTCATACTATTCTCTACGTTATGATCATACAATTAGGTTGAGATCATGATAAGTATTACGGCAACAATCATCAAAAGTATGACCCGTGCATGCTAGCTGTATGTTAGTAGCATAACAACGCATATCAAATTGATGTCATATATTAAAAAATGTTATGCCTCGGCTTTATCTCGGTGGAAATCAAATACGTCATACAACGAAGAAGGTATACTGTCAAGATAAGGCAATTGTGAATGTAAAGCTCTTTGGTTTTGAAACCTCAAGGGTTCCGGAATTATTCTGTGAGTTATTTTTGTGTTGCCTGACTGGTCCGTTTTAGGACTGGCTGCGTGTATCACACTGCCACTGTAACGATCACATAGCATGTTCTATTCCTCCATGAAACTCCTCTATGTGGGGGAGTTTTCATGAATTCCTGGCGTGAGATACAGCTCCATATTATATACTACCATGCTATATCCTCTATCAGTAACATAGCTGAAATATACCTCATAGGAAGGCCATTGAAGTCTCTTTAGTGCTCTTTTTTATTTATTTCCTTTGCCTTTTCTTTTCTTTTTTTTAAGGAGAAATTACCAGTTTCGAAGCTCCACTTGCACCATGCAATATAACCCAGATCACGCCAGCATCTCAGAAGCCTTCTGCAATTGCAGATACTTGGTTGAGTTATTAGCCAATCACGACCCACCGGTATTAATGACCTATTACACATTAGTGGTCTGCAATAAAAGCCAGCCGATCAGATTTCAGCGACCACTTCATCCGTTGGTATCGGAGTACATCTGTATGCACTACATCATCTCATATCACTTAGAATCTCACCAGGTCAGGCCGAATGGATGGCAGTCATTACGGATCTCAAATGAACAGATGAACGTATCTGTGGCAAAGATGGTTTTGATACAAACTTGCTTGATGTTTGAGTTTGAAAGTTGTTAATCATGTTGGTGTACTTGGTGGGAGTGGAAAAAGTTACAATATCAGACGAAGGCATACCCAGTCGTTATGTGTGTGTGTGTGTGTGTGTGTGTGTGTGTGTGTGTGTGTGTGTGTGTGTGTGTGTGTGCGTTATTGTGTACCAGGGCATGGAATGATAAACAGGTATTTAGGTAACTACTATAAAAAAAAAATAGGAAGGGAAACATATTTGTATGTTTGTTTATGAGAATGTGGTGCGCATTTGCAAAGTGGAGGCCCAGGGGGTTCAATGCCCCTTTATTTTACTTATATATATACATGTATGTGTGCGCAAATGCGTGACGGTTTGTAACATAGCCTATTATATGACCTCACCCCATCCTGCCTTTTGTTTGCAAGAATCCTGTAGTTGAGGCTGAGGCACGCTTGTTTGAATAAGACATACCTCCCTAGACATATGGAGATGTTTATGTCGTGGGAAGGAGCAACAGAGTCGTAAAATGTAACCCCGAGCAGTACCTAATTAGGTACCGAGTTGATGAGAGCAGCTCCGGCCGGTCAGGTCACGGGCAGTTACAGCTCTCTGCAGACCTGAGCAGCTCCTGGACGGCTTGGCCAATCCATGTACTAGGTGATGGTGAAGTTCTTGCCTCAGGGATGGAAACATGCTTTTTGTAATTGTAACTATTACTCACCTACCTGAAATTTTACCAGTTATTTCCAGAGAGAATTCCCATCACTGTGACCTCGAAAGGGGATTGTGAAAAGTTCAGAATTTGGATGATTTCCAAATCTGATTTTCCTTCCTGATTTATTTGCTATTACATTATCATCAACTTTCCCTCGTTCTTCTCATTTGAAATTATATTTAGAATACCAAACTGAAATGAAATACCCCAAAATAACAACTGGTAAAGTGTGATGCTGGGAACCCTTCTGATTATGTTTAAACATGGGTATTTGAAATATATATGGACGCATTACAATGCTTCTTCGCAGCTGAAGTTACATTTTCATGAACTGGCTATTTTGAATTTAACGGAAGGCTTAATAAACAATACATACCTTGATAGAGCTGGGAATTTCACAGCATTTCCAAATTCTGCTCAGCCAGCCATGATGCAGCCCACCCTAGCATTGATCAATGCCGATAGACCCTAAATAGGGCAGCTTCTTACCTTCTCTTGTTAACAAAATTTAATGCGAATAGGGTCATCTATTCAATGAAAATCTGGCATTCCTCCGAGTAACTAATATAGTACACTCCGTTATATTAGATCTGTATATGATACCACATACTCATTCCTCATTGCTCAAAACGTGCTGCAATAAGAATGAGCAAATCACCATAAAGCCATAATCTTTTAATGTAGCAGGAGTTCAAAATAGACACAAGTAACCTAGCCTTAAAGGATCAAACTATGTGTGTTAACGTATTATTAGACAATGAATAATATACACCGATGTAACACATGCTACATTAAGCTAATTTCCTGAAATATCCATGAGCATGAAATTCGGTCACAGGTGGTCACTAGTCACATAGCTAGCCTACATTTCGACGCACACTTTACTCACACACATCGCCGGTGACATATTACGTGCAGCAGTGTAACGTTAGAGGCATGTATTTCAGAGAGTGATTAGATTAGGCTTATTAATCTTATGTAAGATTAATGACATTAGCGCCCAATTCGCCCCGCCTTCTGGGCTGGCAGTAGAATTAGCCGACCATGCCTCATGCCACAACTGGTCTTTATGCCAATAGCATGCAGAATATTCTCATGTACATGTCATCGTGTAGATGGGGTAGGTGGTGACTCAGCATTCACGACACGTCAACTGAGTCACATATCGGTCAAAAGAACGAGACGTATCTTATACTTGTTGATCAATAGCATACTGGCTCTTACTTTTCTCTCTGAGTAGCCAAAACCCATTTTTTCATATGCTGGTTGCCGCTCAGAATAATTAAATGAATCCCTTAAATACCATGTTTTCTATGGGAGGTAGGCCTAAGTCTTACTATAGCGCGATATAGCAAGGCGTTGTATGGACATAGAACGCCACTTGTATTGCATCTCCGGAAATTGAAAAGTACGTTTCACAATCCGGAAATTGAAAAAGCACGTTTCAGAAGTGTTTGTACAATTATACATTAGATCTGAATTTGTATCTGGTAGGATATAGAATATATTATGATTTGAAACACTCGCGAAGAGTCACCACGGAGGGCCAACGTGAAGAGGGTATACTCATGTCTATCATTGTCACAGGCAGATGCCCAATTCATTTCCTTCATTGCATTCCAACATGTTGGCAACCACTAATGTAGGCCGGGTGCGATTGTATTAATGAACAATCCTGCGATTCTGATCATTTCATCAGTGGAGATGATGGGATATCATGCGAGCCTAACGAATCGTCATCTGTCAGAAATTGAATGCCTGTTTCACACCCCCACGCCTGTACCAAACAGAATTTACTATGGCTTCTGAAAATAATTAGGTTTGTCGCGTCCCGGTGCACTCCTCGCGGTACTCATAACCCATACAAGTGTTACGGTGCCTGTCGCAGCTGCACGCGCTATTTCTTACGCAGGGGACAAATGTGTTTTCATGATTACATACCACAGGCCAAGTAGATTAAAATAGACTTGAGATAGCCAAAATATTGTGTGACGGAATTGACTACTGATACATTAATCAAAATGAGGAAAATTCTAATGACGATGTTAATAGTATTATAAGCAAATAGTGCTGTCAATGTCCAACATTTTGGGAAAAATTGCTGATGGGGTTACAATCCTTCGGAGACTATTCAAAGAATAGGTTGAGCACAAAGAAATTCATAAATGTTAATTACACTGCTCATTATATCATATTCATTTGTATCGAGACTCATTATCTATTGAGGCATACTGCACTACATCAACAGGTATGTGTAAGAGCAGAGGCAATCCTTCCGACTGACTTGTGTTCTAAAAGCCTACACCAGTCGCCTGGGCAACATAGTAGTTACCCGTCCTACTTCATTCTGGATAGAGAAATGCTTTAATCACTCGCCGCCCACCTAATGAGATTGCAATAATGTGATTGTGTGCCATCGATATGGGAAAGCCCATAACCCAGGCGGCGGGTGTGGCTGTATTATACAAGAGGCCCAGATGATGGTAGTGAAGGTGTCGAGGTTCTATTGATTTAGGTATCTTTCTACACCCCTACTAACCCGTATACGCTTCTATTGCCGTCATCGCGCCCGCAATAACCAATTTATTCCCTATTTGGGATGTGCACATCCTTGGAACTACTTGGGTAGCATATTAATGATACGTACTTCCCTTTTATCCTTACTCAAATCCGCCTATATGTACAAGGTTAATGGAAAGGCACACCTATATTGTTAGAAAAGTTACGCCAAAACAAATTATATTTAATTGCCAAAAAGCCTAGATGGCACAAGGTAAACCTAGTCTAGACTGGATACCACTTGAAGTCTTAAGCTACTATTTGGAATGTGTAAACTAGACGTGTGCATTATGTCTACTCCGTCACCCCGGGGCGGGCTAAAACGTCAAACCGTGTCCATTAGAAAAGCCAAACGTGTTTGGCTTACAAAGTCAAATCCATATAATTTGGGTACGACTACCGTGACCTGTGGGGTCAGCTGGACAAACAGCACGGATTACCACTTCTCTTAAGTGGCAACCTGCTCTTTATAGCTTAAAGTGTGAGTAATCCTAAGCCCTCTCATGGCCAGCCTCAATAAAGAATATTACTACCCCCTAAGGACGAATTGCAATGTTCTGCAGCTGCATTGGCTTCGATCTTCGCGAAACATGTGTTTATTGACTATGGCCTTACTCCACTTCCATAGCTTACGGAAGCAAAAAGGCACTTGAAAAAACGTACGTGACCGTCTCTGTAGGCATTCGTCTTAAAGCCTCCGCTGGGACTTGTTAAACGATTAGTGCTAATAACAAGTCTAACATTAATAACAAAAGTTTCATTAGTGGAAAATGCCTACATAGAAATACGTTGAGGGCACACAGACAGCAAGGCCTCGGTAGAGTGACGATGGTATTGTCCTTCATATATGTCATACGTGCCATGGAGTAAAACTTCGAGTCGAGTAGCCTGGGACAGCGTATATCCAGTTTGTTATATGCCTGCTACATTGTCCCCTTAAAATCTGAGAGTGATTCTCCTCAGGCGAGGCGTACTGTTCAGGTAAGGCTATGAAAATACTTCTAATGAGAACATAGTCATCACTCACTGATAAAACTGCATTTGAATATTTCTCCAGGGTTTTGGCATGAATCTAAAGCAGCACCGCTCATGTTTTGTATTTATTTAAATGACAACCTTTCGGGACGTAAGTGAGGAGGATCCGAGTGAGAAAGTATCCACTAAGTTCATGCCTTTGGGGAACCTTTATCTGGCCTGCACATTGGTGTGTCTGCAGCTGTCTGATTGCGCTTTTTTCCTGTCCATATATCCCGGGGCGTTAGAATTGCTCTAACATTGCCCGATAGGGTTTCAGAATCGTCTCATTGAGCAAGGGTTACTTTTCACACAGCGGGAGATGTTTCAGGCACTTACCCGAGCCTCCTTCTGGCCCTGACCAGCAATTATACTCTAGGGAATACGTCCGTGCCTTATCAAGATGAAACTAATCAAATTTGTTATAAGCTAACTGCTTTGGATACCTACCCACATCACTTTGGGAATGTACCACCTCGTTCCTTTTGCAAAAAGACATGCATGTTCGGAACACACAATGTTGGGGGTTGGGTGAGGGGGACATTTAAGAGGGGCGTGCTGGGGTGAGTGCCCGAGGCGCATGTAGGGGGCGCCAGGCGACCTTTACCTGAGCAGCAGGTGAGTGGGTCTGAGCTGCTCCTGCGGCTACCGCCTTCATGGCACAACCTGATTTATAGGCCTTTATGTGGGGTAGGGTTGCATTAAGCTGGACAATATTGTCAGATATGTTAGAGAAAAATAATGAGTTAAAGGGAGCCAAAACCAATAAATTCAGCAAAATTTTTCAAACTCAAATGATCATGAAAATCCATTCCTTGAGTCTATTTCTGGCCCATGTTAAAATCAAAACCATTAAATATGTTAGAAAATCATTAAAAACATGTTTTCCATGCTTAACTCAGTGTGGATCCGCAAAAATGTTTTTTTAATTTTTTACAAACAAATGAAAATATTACCATCTCTCATCGAATTCTACTTCGGTTTGAGCTAGTTGTCATACCTAATACTTTACTACTGACCTTAACAAGACTCATCCAACATATTTCTATACTTATCTGAGTTTTGAGAATGTTGTCAATTATATTGGATTTGTCTTTCTTTAACGATCTTATTGTTATCCTTATACAGGCAGGCACTGGAAGAAAATGGATTTAAGTTTTGGTCTTACCCCATTATTTTCTTCTTACTTTTTTTTGACGCTGAGGAACTACTTAAAGATCAGGTTGTTTCTGCCAGGTTGAACTGTCTTACTGCGTATCTTAATCTAATTGAATTTACTAGAAAATTGCCCAAGGAATGTGTGTGACAGGTGGCTCCGGCATGTCTAGTCAGTCCGCAGTGCAAATAATCCGAACTGATCCATATTTACACGCACATCAAGTGCAAGTAAACAGCCGGTGTGCAATATGCCAAGCACTGCAAATGATCGCCCGGTTGGTCACTAGTACCTATGGGCATGAGGTGTGGTCCTTCTAGTCCTCCCGGGTGGAGGTTCATGGCGACAGGTGTCCGAACGACCCGTGGGTTCTCACTGCCTATAGTGAAGCATTAGAGATGCGACCGTGTGAACTCATCCTGAAAAAAGTAATTAGGCAGCGGTGGGATGGTTTCCGGGTCGATTCGCTCTTTATTAGCAATGGAGTGTTAGGGACAATGAGAAACAATTAGCTCGGTTAAATATTCTAATTACCTCGGGTTAAAGGAAGGACAGACAGTTAGCTAGCTAGGTCTCACATTGGGCCAAAATGGCATATGTATGAAACTAGAAGGGACTGGAAACAACATGGACAACTTAGAACAAGCTCTTACTCTGAGGTTATTGCACTCTTAATCGTAAAATGGTAGGTTAACTGACCTTAAGCATAAGCTGTGTAGCGAAGATCATGACCGCTTAGCATTGCATGTTTCTGTTTCTTTCTGTTTCCTATAATCCCCCTCTTTCTCTCCTAGGGCAGTGAATCCAACCTTGACACGGTTTGCCGTAAAGAGGCTTAATGCCCGTTCCACTTCAGAACCCTGCGCGCCCCACTCAGACGACTTAGTGGTAAGCTCTGTTTTCCTCTTCCCTAACACACACCTGAGTTAAAGCTCCAAACACTTGAGCAAAACCCCTTTTCTGGGAATCCCTTTTTAAAAGAGTACTGCAATCAAAAGACTACATTGTATTCGTCAAATCGTGCAGGAAACAGGAATTGACTTTTGCATTCCATAGCCAAGAGTGCTTAGCGGATTGCAGCTTTAAGGATTGGGGGAACCACACAAATCGTTGCTCCCTCTGATCTATGCCATGTACTTGAATAAAATGTGTTTAAATCTGGGGGACTGTGGTACGGATGTCTCAGACGTCACAGACCAACAAACGACAAGGGCCATGGGCTTCGATTTACATGAATAAGCGGCTGTTAAGTGCTGCTAATACTGGGCAGGACACGCCTCCCGCAGAACCCCCTCCACGGTTGGCCTCCTGCTGCCGGCGCTGGCAGGTTCTTCCGGTGGGCGCAGACTTCCTCCTGAGGCCGTGACTGTGTAAGTGCGCGGGTCAAGCTCTGCCCTGGAGCAGGAAGTGTCGGTACAAGGCGGCCAAGCATTGACCAGATGCCGCCTGGTGCGCCGCCCACTGCTCACCGGTTTCCTCCAGGGCGTCCCGGCGGGAAGGGACCAATGCTCAATCCCAGGTCTGTGAGGATCCATAGGTCGCCCGTGGTAGTCGCTCTCACCCACTCCTCCAGGTGCCAATAACACAGGCCGGACAACTTTTACTGGGCCACACGGTAAGAAGAACGGGCTGCACAGTTACACCGGCAGCTGGCGAGCCAATCCCACCGGGATAAGATTGGCATTGATATAATTGCCAATCCACATCTAGGAGAAATGCGCCCTACCTGTTATGGACAGGCTGATGGAGGGTGTGTAAAGGGCCCGGTAATTCTCCTATGATTATGTAAACTGTGAGGCGCCATTAGCACATTCCGGAGCTATTAGAACGACAACATCAACCAGAGTGGGGTTTGGGGGATTATCTCCTCTATATGAAAGTACAACTATATGAAAAGGGCTGCTACATGTGTATATATCCCATAGGGTGGGCGGGGGACACATGAAGCCATCCCCCTATTCAGGGACCCCTCCACTCAGACCCCCTCTTCTCACACCGCCCGACGCGGCTCCCTGAGTGATGGGCCTCCAGCAGAAATGAACTCCAGGAGGTTTGACGGCCCAGGATGGATTGGTGAGGACACTGAGGAGTAATGGAACATCTCAAGACATTGTCAGCAGAGACGGCCCAGAAATTACAATGCCGATAAGAAAAATACTCTGGATTGATGAGCAATCGGCACGGTTGAAGTAATGAGAAGCCAGCGCCATCGGTAGTGTAAGCAGGCCCTTCTTTCTAAGGAGAGGAAGAAGGTGAGGGAAATATTGTTTTCAATCTTTAGTTATCGTTTGCTGATCAAATTTAACAACAGAATTCCAATTTGCCCGCCGGGTTTAATGCGTTTTTATTGGGTTATTATTGGCTTAGATATAATAAGATTTAATCTGATTTCGCAACACGCAAACATAAGCGCGCGGAAATCCCTGCCAGCAGGATATTGGAAGAGTGATTTTGTACAAAGCAACATCCTGTGTGCAGGGTTCGTCCAGCATAAAGACCATTTTTAACTCTTCGTTTTTAATTGACTAACAATACTCCAACAGGAAGCGTTCACGATTTAAAGAAGAGACATGTTCTTATTTGAAATTGAAAGTGGTGACATGAAAAATGTTAAATGATAAAAATGAAACCTTTTTATGTACATTTTTATTCTATTTATTTATTTTTCTTTTTTGCAATAAGAGGAAACACTGGACCTTGGCGCTAATGCACTTAATATTTTGGTATTCTCAGACAAATGCACCAGGTCCTTTCGCATCGTATGCGTATCGTATATGTCATTTCAATATTCAGATTGAAAAGATCATAACAGTTATAATCATGTGACTGTACTCAGCTGGTACTTACATAACATTCATGGGCACATCTTAACTTCACAAATCAGTCATATTTATATACAATGTATTGTAACTAAATAGACCTAATATTGTGGCGCCGGTATATTTAATCCCGCATATTCCTGACTAATGTGTGCTTTATTCTCATTATGCTGTACCTGCTCCACCTCCAAGTGTACATAGTCCTCGAGTGCTACTTCCGGTGGAGGCCATTGATTATCTGCTCCAGGGGGGCTAACCGGCCATAGAAGGGCAGTGGTTCTGGAGGGACTGGGCTGGACAGCAGGTTCAACAGGACGGGTAGGGGGAGTAGTGGTCAGAGACAGCCTCACCTTTCATGGTTGGATCACCCCTCTGGTACCAGAGTGACCAGAGGATTGACCACCCTCGTGGTCATCGGAGACGGTGGCCTTCCCCAGAACCCGAGGGTCTGGGCTGAATAAATAATAGCACGTCATGTCTGCCTTACATCACACTGGTTGAGAGGGAGGGCGTCGTAAGGCGAGGAGTAGAGCGTCAGGGGAGTGTGGGAAGAGGCTGGGCTATATATTATAACCCGAGCCCCTCGCTCCATCAATTAGGTATTTAGCTTCAGTGGGAGCAGCCAATTCTCTGTCTGATACGCCTAGTTTTTGAGGTATGCATATTCGGTCTTAATAGCAATTAGCCCTCAAATATGGTTAATGCCTCTGTCGACGTAACCCTTCGATAGCGGCAATTTCTAAATGTATTCACTTACAATTGAATTTCAATGATATGGCGCTGCTATTGGTATGTAATTCACTAATGTAGTAATGAAGGGAGAAAATGTAAACAAGTTACACATACTGACCTACAGTTTGGACCCCATTGAAGGTTTAACTGCACGATAGTCACCTTACCCAAAGGTTCATGTATGGGACAGTCGTAAGATCACATAGATAAGAGTTATATGAACCCACACCCAACCTCACAGAGTTGAACATGGCATGAGCCATATTCCTGGCCTCTATATGTACCTTTGCCTCCCTTACTTAGTCATTTATTATCCCAGCTTAGGGCCGGGAGAGCTGGAAATACATACAGAGATGGAGCTCTGGCTAATTGGTTCGGTCTTTGGGCGTAGGTTTCAAAGGGAGACATACCTGTGTTGGCTATATGGATCTACGAATTATTGTATCCACGCCCTGTAGATTGAACTACATAACAATATCATACTACAGCAATTACGAATTGAATATAGTTAATGAGATATAGACCTTTTTCATTTGGGTGTGGCGCCCCCTGGTACAGTAAATGGAACCAATGGTTTAGGTCATTTCCAATAGTTAACCTATATGAAGTGAAGCATATAGGTTAACTATGGGAAATGACCTAAACCATTGGTTCCATTTACTTCACCAGGGGCACAACACTCTTAATGAAAAAGGTCTATAGATTCAATCATATCATGTCAGGTACACCATATGTATTATATATAACGCTCACGTTGCCTAACTGTATACGTGACATGAACTAGGACTAAAGATTGAATGTGTCAAATCACGTACCGGGCCACAGAGTATATTATGTGTTTTATTTCTACCAGAGTGGCATGGAGGTTTATTCAGTTTGACCATGCTATCCTAATTTAGAACCCTCAAATGCAATAACAAAACTGCAACGATGAACATACCCTATTCCATTCCCTATAGATTTCGTTGCTTATTTCCCAACCCTAGCTATCTCCTTCCACATATCTCCATCCTTGAACCCAAATATGCAGAGCTACCCCTTTATTGTAACCCGAATTTCCATTCGCATAACGGCGATTTATCTGCCGAGGCAACCCCTTTTCGACACCTCCTGGTCGCTTCCTTTTGCTCGGCCTGCCCTTCACACAACCCCTCCCTCAATTCGACCCTTTATGGGGTGCCCCTTTAGCCTTCCCTGACCGGCCCCGTCTCCCCTCCTGGACCAGCTCGCTGTCAGGGCTGTCCTGCTCAGGTGGGACTGCCTAATACACCTCCTAATAGGAGAAAGTCGATGATTCCTTTACCGTGTGATGGAAATGTCAATACGGCGCGCCGGGGGCCACCCGATCGCCACCATCTGCGGCGGGCGGGATGACCGCCGCAAATTAAAACGCGACAGTCGGCCGACCGCTAAGACGGTATTCATGAGGTGTCGATGCAGGTTTCATGCCTCGCCTGCTTGGAAAATTGCTCAGATGTCGACGCGAGCTGCTCTCCCAATCAAAATGCTGATCAGTAAGTTGTAGGGCTGCAGACCTATATAGAGCAGCCGAGGGGCGCGCTGCCCTGGAGGGGATTTTGGTGGGTTAGCCGGCCGGCGAGGTGGTGAAAGTCTCCTCAGTCGGTTCTGTGTCTTCCCTCTTTCCTTCTGACCGACTGCCAGCGATGCAGGGAATGATCCTGTCTACATGTCTAGATGAGGATTCTTAGAGTGCAGTTTGAAAGCCGAGTCTTTCATATGCACTTAGCCTGTTTTAAAAGTCAATTTAAGGTTTGAGCATCAGTGACTAGAGTGGCAAACCGAAGTTTGGATCAGTTTGATACTCAAATGCTGTTTCCTTGAATAGAAACTAAAAGTAGTCTTTTGTTTTATGTTTCTCATTTCAGATCAATATATAGGCTGAGGCCCTTTACAAAATTATCAATTATTGGCACGAAAGTACAACGAAAATGTCTATTTCACCGATATAGGCCTAGTTCTTAAAATATGAAATTTGGTGGATTTGTAATTATTACATCAACATGACTGTGAAAGAATACTGAACAGGTTTTAGCACAGGCCCATTTGTTTCGTCGTTGTCATTGGCGAAGTGTATATCCGCCTGTACTGTGCATATACAGCAGAACAACAGTGGCACTTGCGACGTGGTATATGTTCAACGTGTTTTCTCAGTCAATGGTATTATTGCACTTTCTTGGGAGGGTGGCAATGTTGGAGGAAATGTTAATTGCTATACAGAGCCATGCTTTTTATGATAAAATCAAATGGGATATGTAGTGTGTATGGATTAGGGCTACTGACTAAGCATATACATCTTTTCAGAAAAGATGTTAACATGATTGTGGACTTTCTCTGCCAAAGTAGAGCAGAAAATACAATATAAAACCATGAAATCAGAGCCCATGCCTGGGCCTTGTAATGGGCGGGACCAATGGGTTCAGAGAGAGACCAGCGATGGATTGCCGTTTGGCATGTACATTTTCTACATGCACGCAATGGCTGCACACTACAACAAACTTGTCGAGTCCGTGTCCTTTTTGTTCTGTTGTACGCACAGTGAATCTGGGAAGCAGGAGTATCCTATACTTTCTGAAATAGTGTGGGTATCGGTAGGGCTATATTATACAAGAGCCTTCCGTACAATGCAATGCACTTGTCTATGGCTGTATACAATTACATGCAATAGCTGCCTCATAATCTGTCAGCTATATACATGACCCCGTTGTTGGTAGTGTGCATATCTTTGGGGGCTGCAATGCATTCTCCCTAATGGCCGGAATGTGATCCTAAAAGCTCCATATGACATACCCTGTTCTTCCCTGACGTACCCCTAAAACTCTCCACCTGTCCCATTCCACTCAAAATAGCGTGCATGGGAAGAATGGTCTAATATCGTCCAGATACTAACCACGTGTTCAAGACCAAATGGGTGAATAGAATGTTGTTTTCTGCTGCGGGATATTAACTACTTTACGATATGGAAGCATTGTAAGCTTTCTATGATGTTTCATTGTGTGACTTGACAAAATATAGATCCAGGTTGTACCATATACTAATGACTCTGACAGTTATATACTTGTACCTCCTTTTCCTCTTGCTTATTATAATCTGATCCAGTCTCTTGCTTTTGTAGTTTCATACAACTTACCGTCTGTCTTCATTCCCTATGGATAATGCCTTCCATTTGTTCAGTCTTTCCCGAGAGTTATATCCGACAATCACTTTACTTCTTCAACAGATAAAGCTCTAAGCAATACCAAATCCTCAATCGAAATACAAAGTCAATATACAAGTATCACAGGAGGAAACAAATGCAAGTAGAACAGTGAAAGACACGTATAGCCTTTTCTACCACTGGAACCTGTGTTACCCGCGCCCACTGACTGTTTCCTCCCTGCTCCTACCCCCTCTTCCTCCAGCACCCCCCACCCCCCACCCCCGCCCGAGAAGCCAGGTGGTAACGGGTACAGATGGGGCTCACCTGTTGACTGCGGCCAGAGGTGGTGGGTCTGATTAGCGGGCCACCAGAGGCCTTTGTATACCTACCGCGGGCAGCCTCCTCCAGGGTCTCCCGCCACCATTAACCATTATACCTCCACCAACGCCCTCCGTCTACTACTACCCCCCAGCCGCTGGGAACCCTACTCGTCCTTCCCACCACATGTGACCCACATAGTCGGTGCCATCCTGGACGACGGCACTTCACTGTAGGATGGTGGGGTGGGGTGGTCCTTCTGGTCTCCTCCAGGGTGGCGTTTGGATATTATATTAAGCTGAGTTTTGTCCAGATATCAGCATTTAGCTGTTCATGGAGTAGTAGGGGAATGATACAGCTGAGGTCATGTGACTGTGTTCTATTCTCGTTGCGAACTGTAAGGGAGAATGCAATGTAGCCCTCTGTGTAATTAAATAAAGCATCAATCAGCCCCGGTCATTTGGAAAAAGGGTTAAAATGTCGGAGTGCCTGGGAGGGTGACGCGAACAAATCAGGGGCCTCCCCTACTTGTATATGTAGCCACCCGGCCGTCAATATTCCATGCATTTTAAACATACGGCTGTAAGCAGATTAGCTTTGCCGGCGGCAGGAGAGGCCGACATCATTAGCACCATTGTGACGCCAATCTAGGAAACATTTAAAACAGGAGTGAAGAAACCCAGCCCTCCGGCCACTGCTGACGCCTGGCTCTCCTTGCCCCGAGGCCTGCCTCTATCCGGATCCTCATCACGAATTCATGACTGTGGGACCTGTACTTGCCTTGAGGTACAACCCATCCCATGGACAGAGACCTATATAGACAGGCTTGGCAAACACTCATTCTTAGATATGTAAGTTTATGATGACCCTGACGAGTTATTGTTGCAAACACTGATTTACAAAGTAACACTGTGTCCCTGTTTTTGTTGTTGTTGACCTTTTGTTGTTTTTTTCATAAGTCTTAAGGCTTTTTCACAATAGTTTTCTTATTTAATTGCAACAAGGACAATTATTGAGCTACCTTAACGTAACGGTTATTGTAGCCTCAATAACGTCAAAGTATGTGCATAAGTGGACATCATTATTAATTTTATGCAAAATCACCAGTGTGATTTAATTGGGCTGTTATGACGAGAAAATGGCAATGTTAGTAGTTTGTATACCAATTATCACCGCAGTGCGGAAATAACCGATGATTACTAGGAATAAATGAACGATCACTAGACATGGGAGGAGTATATCAACTAGTAATTTCGGATATTAACCGTCATCTTGTAGTCTTACGCATTACTCCAATTGCAATAGGTGAAGAGGTGAATTATCTCAATTAATTATGTCAATTTTCACACATATCTGTTATATATAAGTACATGTCCTTTGAAGTACTGTACGCTAACAATATTTAGTGTACTTATCATAAAGTATCTATGTATTAAATCTCATGCAAATGAAAATTAAAAACTATTCAAAGTAACTCTAATGAGAGAAAACGTGTATCAATGAGCAGTTAACATCGTTCGATATAATTCATTTTTTGTAACGTACCTTTTAGAACAGAATGATCGTATTATTCTTGTATTAAATACACTGTGTATATATTTGCCTTCTGGATATGGACTTAATAGGTGTGCCCTCACAAAGCGGATAGTCTTAACTAGGTCAAATAGGACAACCTGATATGGAGCTGCTCAGGGCGGTTGGGCGAGCTGCTCATCGTGTGACAAGGATTCATGAAGCCCGGGCTATTCCGGGAAGCCCTGTTTATTCCTCCCCCCACCCCCTTGCGAGCAATAAAGTGTCAGCAGTTATTTTGTCGGCGAAGAGGCGATTGTTGCTGTCGGGAGTGGGAGAAGCAGAGTAGGTGTGGGAGGATCGATCCCTCGTCGATATCAAGACAAAGATTGATCTGCATGAGGGGTCAGCCTTGATCCAGATTGATCGATGGAGAGGCGGGCGATCTGCTCATCGTTGCTGGCCGGGGTGACAAATGTTTGGATCAGTGCTGAGCTCCTCCCCTGACCAGCTGAGGGTAAGGGCACTGGGCCTGGGGCCTGTGGGAGAGGTCGGTCCTGCTATTGTGACCCTGCTCTCCATGTCGGACATCATACAAGATGGGACACATAAAATATAATACCCGGCGTGCCTATATTCAGTTTTGTGTTGGTGCGTATGTCCTCCATTATTAAGTTATTTCTATTGTGTAGCGAGAACCTGTATACCAGACCGGAAATGAAGTAAAGGAATCAAAGAATCAAAGTCTGCCACACCACAGAATAAACAAAAAAGAAGGAACAGCCGTACCGGCGATCAGTTGACGTCACGTTTCCCCTATATGCACTGGGATCTGGGTCCTGATTAGGGATTTGCATGCGTCGGACTTCTTAAGAGAACGTCAGCTCCTAATTGATAAATCTTCAATCAAACCCAATTTATTTTACAAACTCATGAAAGTAATTGCTTTGCTTAAGACTAATATTCAGACTAGGATTGTCTGTAGTGATATTACATGTGTGCTGTAGGCCTATATCTTACTAGAATAACCATGCGGTGATGTATATTTAAAACATAATTATAAACATATGTTTTAGGTAAAAATGCATCTGCACTCTGTAAAATTAGCATGAATATAAGCAGCTGTTCTTGGCATAGAGTCAAGCTTCATTCCTTATTCATGCGATTTGTGCCTTGTCTCAACTACCCCGAATTCAAACATTAAAAAGGCATTTCTTGAGCTCTCCCACCGCTCTATGAACGAGAGTCACACAGCCATCTAGACGCTCGCTCCGGTTTTCCGTGAAGCACCTGTTGAACACTGCCTGAGGGGGTTGAACCTGTCCCTCCTCTAACCCCACCAGGGAGGAGGCAATCATGAAATATTAACTCTAATGTACTGGCACAGAAATGTTTTATCTGCCTCTAGTATAGGGTGACGCGATCCTACGTCCTTAAGGTATTAGGTCACCTTGCAAGAAGATGAATGAGATACTACAAACTGAATCTGATCCTGAGGCATTGAAGTCTTTTTAGAGCTGCGATGCCTTCTGTCTTTTCATTAGCGACTCGCTATGTTCATGTTCAAAATGTTTCATGGGGGATAGGGACCTGCCATGCAAAAATGCAAGCAACTGAAATATTGTTTCACAGTGACATTACGTCCAAAAACTGGTGTATTATTAAAGGGTCGATGCACTTCAGTAGAATGCAATTACTCTGCAAATGTTAATCAAATTCTAATTTCTCTCAAAATGTCAATGTGATTCTTGAGTATGCACGCTGTATTGTAGCTGTAACATCTCACCAGTAATACCCCACTTCAATAAAACTGATAATTGTGAATTAAAAGGAAGGTCACATTGATATTTAATAGATACCAAGAATTTGGCCCTTGGTGGCATGGCACCTCGAATGAAATTCTGATTAAAAAAAAACAAACAGAAACTTCACTTTTCTAAAGTAAGAAATCTCGAAGATCCTTGCTTGCTTTTTTTCCTTGCATGATATGCATAAGGGTAGTATAAATCATGCTGTCAGACCAGGCTGGTCTCCTAGGGCTCCCAAGCTGGCGAGGTTCATTACCCTGTGTCTGCTGGTGTCTGCGCGGTCACAGGGCACGGCCTGTGACCCCGGCCTCACAGCGCCGCCCTCCCCTAGGGCTGCGAGGTTCGATTCCCACTGTCTTATCGATAATACGGGTCTTTCCAGCCCATTAGAGCTGGCGTCAGATCAGAGTCAGGCGGGGGTTGCGAGGCAGAGCCGGCAAAGCCTCCTTAGTGGTAGGGTCAGCGCTGGTCAGCCCACCCCCCAGCGCCTCATCAAAACCCACATACTGACCCCGAGTATTGACCAGAAGGGGTAGGCTTTACACAGGCCCCGTACTGCCAGATACAAACATTACAGACCTTTCTACGTTATCTCATCTTATGACACGGTTTTACTAAAACCGGCGAGTGTAGATCATAGTCATGTCTGCTACAAATATACATATCTAATACACCCCTGCTCAATGACTGGCTGTAGTCATTGCACTTCGAAGAAGTTCTAATTTGACATGTTACGAAATCAAAATGTGTTGAAATTGTACATTGAGGGAATTCATGCGCCCCTCTTGAGGGCGGTTATTGTACTGGTAGGTCATATATGTTCAGTGTATGGAGGTAAATTGCCTAAATATATATACATTGATTATGGCGCCGTAGTTTGCAGCCCCTCTCCTCTGACGCAGCTTACACTTGGCACCACTCTGATTGTCATCGATTCGTATTGTACTCACATCCAAATAAGTCTTCACTCAATACTACTACAACTACTAAATACCAACGTTCAATACACAATATATAGGTTTTCCAGCGGTACGTGCGTAATGTTCCCTCAGAGTATGGCTCTAGAATAATTGTAATCAAAATAAATATTCTATACTATAAACATACATTATTTTCATTTATTTGTGCCGGAGTCTTGCCTATGCCAGCATTGATATTGCTCAGGTATGCGCCAGATGAACCTTTTATTACATTTTCTGGGTGTTGCCCAGGGTGGTTTGGGGAGTTTGCGTACAGATTTTCGGGGTTAACGGTCTGTGACCTATTGACTTTTTGACGGACCCCTAATACTTGTGCACACAATGGACCAGTAGCACACTCAAGTGCAAACCCACATTTCATCCCGCGCCACAGCGTTATGCAGACACGGACTGGGATTTGCAAGGCTTAGGTAAGGAAACCCTTTACACCGAAGCAATTTACTATCGGACTGATGCGCCTATGGAACATGATTGGATGAAAACTAGCAGCCTCGTCAAGATGCTAGCTTTATACTATTGTAAAAGGTCTTTTAAGCCTCTGCCTCGCCCAAGGTACATCCTGAGTGGCTTCCTATGCGTCTGAATGAAGTCACTGATAGCTTTCCCTATCAGCAACCCTTTAATTGCAATGGACTTAATTGCTCTAAGGTTTCTCTGATATTTTGGACGTTTCCAGAGTGCCCTAGGCCCGCCTGTTTCACTACCCCATTCCGATTGTCTCAAGCGCAATTAATGGCGGTTGGGGACTGGGGAAGAAGGAGGGAATAATTCATGTTCGTGTCTCATAGGAGGAATCTTTAATTAAAGGGAATGAAACAAAAGCCTGGCGATAATACAGCTAAGAAGTGGAATGAAATGAGGCATCAGGGGCTTGATTAGACCGGCCCACAAATGTAGCGGAAGTTGCCTAGCTGGAGGGCCTGCTCCTCCAGTACCCGCGGGCCCTGCGAGGGGTTCCTTCCCTGCTCACTACCTCAGCCTCGGCTGTACATAGTGGTAGAGCAGCCATACCGGCAAATGTCTGTTTTTATTCCATAATCAGATTACTGGAATCCCCCAGTCCATTTGGAGGATGAACTTGAAGGTGTGTATCGAAGAAATGAGCAAGGCACATTTTGGCTTCTGAACCTGGCGGACTTTCCCTCGCCTTGTTCCGAAAATGTATTTTAGAAATGCATGGAATTGCTGTTACCTATAATTCTTATGTCCAACATTGTCCTCTTTACAAGAATTTTACTATTTTTTGGTATGCTGGTTTATGTGACGATAAGGTGGTGCAACAGATTATAAAAAAAAACACTCATGGTTCTCCTTTTCGACAGGTAGAACCATGCTGCATACAGTCATTTGCATGTTTCAATAATGACGACTGAAGCTTGGAGAAAATTGAATTCAGGTTATACCTTCTCGAAATTAAATAAAAATTGAAACAAAAGGTAAAATATGCAAGAAACGGATTTGTATGGCTTCGGTACCCAGCAAATGTAGAATCATGATTCTAGGCCATCACACATGACAGAAGGGCTTTCCACAAAAAGTTATAATCTTCAGAGTCCCCCCGGCCCACACCCACACAAGCTTTCGATAACTGTATGTATGTATGTATGTATGTATGTATGTATGTATGTATGTATGTATGTATGTATGTATGTATGTATGTATATAAATACGTTCAAGACTGTGCAGAGAAAACGTCATAGGCATCGTATAGAAAGCTAATCGGCTAGGTGAGGAACAGCACCCAGGGATGCAAAACATCCTTCCTAAATTGGGCAAAACATATAAATATAAACGAAAAATTTTGTTCCCAAAACTAAACTAACTGGAATCGGCAAAACTTATATTTTTCTGTTTCATCGGATCTTGCTTTGAATGATTGGCCTTATTAAATCCACAATTCAATTCTGTACGGGATTGTAAGCTAATCGAAAAGCTCTATTCATTTTAAGGAAGACACGACACAGACTGTCGTTGTTTGGAAATGTCTCTTATGGCAAATGGGCTTTTATAGCTGCTGAGGTTCTGAAAACTTTCATTCGGGTTATAAGATTTCATAACCAAGGTTACATTGAATAATCTGGGCTCTATTTGAATTAGTTTAGTTGGAAACATATATGCACTGATATTTCGTGATAAACCTTAACCTGTAATGGCCGAATAAGGAAGGATATCAGTTTGGGTTGACCGTTTTGAAAATGTTTGTCTTTTGACACGGACATGCTTCTCCTTGTCAGTGCTATTGCTCAGAACGCATAAAACAAGTAAACGATAATTTCATATAGCTGAAAAAACAGGTACAATCTAAATTCTATTAAATGAATGGTGTTGCACAGACACTTAGTCGATTGTTAACTATCTTACACGATGAAAATCTCAAACATAACATTCATGAGCAAGATTAATTTTGTTGATACTTCCTGTTTGTATTTTTTCTTCGGACTAAAATAATCATGTAAAGCTCTGTGGCCGCATCTAATACTGAAAATAATTGCCAATTTACCCCCGAATCACAAGTCATAAACTCCAAGAACACTCATATATTCTGGCAACATCTACTTTCATGTACTTAATAACCCATCTAGTGTTAGTATAAGGGCCCTTTAAAACACCTACAAAGAGTGCATATATTGTTGTTCAGCCCAGATCGTAGATCCGTAACAAACGACTTTCACTACCATGGATACAAATAATCTCAAGAAAGTGGGTCGAATCCTTGCTGCTTGGTAGGGTAGGGTTTGAGTAGCTAGTAATGTGTTAAGCCTTTCGTCTAGGCCTGTAATGAAGGGATGTGGCATTGTTGAAGGGGAAAGATTATGAAAGACTTAACGCCTAATTAACACGTATTACCAAAGTGGATAACTAGTTTAGGATAAGCATGGCTTTTATCAAAACTAAAAGGAACTATACTATTGATTTCTAAACCTGCACTATAAACATATAAATTTCTAGCTAGTTTGCATGACATAGCAATAATTGTGTCATAGTTTCTCTTCGTCATAAATGCAAAGGAGAAGCATACGCTAATTCAGGCCTTGAAAAAATGAAGTAAAGTGTTGTTTAAAATTCAACAGCAGCATAACTCTATTCATTCCATGTCGTTCGCCATGACGCATGGGACACTTTTTTTAAGTCGTCCCGATCATGATTTGCATCATACCTTTAGAAAGTCACTCGATGGTCCACCTGTTCAAAAGATTTACTGTGGCCCTTCCCACATAGCCCATGTTTTACATGCTTTGTTTTCAACCCGTTGATTATTTGCTTTGGTCTGCTTCTATTGTTTCGATTAAACACAGTTTGACGCCCACTCCATTATTGTAAAATCCAAATTCCTCCTTATTCATTAGTCATTATGATAAGTTATATCGTTCATAATAACTTTTACCCCTTCAAGAACTCTAAAATCCAAAGATTCTGAAATCCAATTATAATGTACCATATCAGTATACGTGTTTCGATTAAAACCAGTTAAGACTATGAAAATAACGGTTTGGACATGGAATTTAGGCCATTACGATGCATGGTGAGATATTATACATTGGTAGAAAGCTACCTTTTGCTGTACACACAGAGCAGTCGCCTGGCTACATAATACTTCTGTAATAATCCAAATCGGACCAGGTGATAATATTCTGGTTTGCACGAGTTACATAACGTAAGCGAGATGTAATTAATCACTGATGGGTCTCACCTATATAATGCGATTTGGTAGGTCACATAATCATGGTATGAAGTGGGTTCAGACGGGGGCTCGAAGGTAAATAATGTGTGCTTTCTGTGACCCGAACTCCAAATTCCCGATGATTTGCAATAGCTTTATAATCATGATGTCTGGGTGGTCTTGGTCTCCTTTGAACAAACCCACGATCGCAAATTTGACTCGTCCCATTTCTAGTTCACAATCACGCGACGGGGAAAATGTAAGCTAAAAAACAACTAATCATTCTCCTTACATTCACCCGTTTTTTGAGCGATGTTCATGGAGGAAGTGTTGTTATTGCTCAGCACAATGAAGATTCGATTCAAAAGGCAAAACGGGCATGGGCCCTTGTCAATCGCACCTAATGAAATAGCGCAGGCTTTGAATGTGCGCGCCCCTCGAGCTCGTTTCTTGTTCACCCAAAACTGACGTGATTTAGTTTGGAATTGTCGGTCCGGATTAAATCTGCTCTGAGTCAGAAGAAGGGAAGCCCGGGAGAGGCGTCCACTAGTGGGAGACGCTAGGAGGCTGGGCTCGGCTATCTCATTTAACGCCAAGATTGACAGAATGTTGTGGTGTAGCTACGCGGCCACCCTTCTCTGCCTTTAATGATGTTTTACACCCGACGTCTGGGTGAATTATAGACACGTTTTGTTTCCCAGTTTCCCGGTATTAGCGCTGGCCGAATTAAGTGCAGTATGTCCGCCCCACCCGAATCTATTGCTATTAAAACAGCCTCAGGATCAGCGGACCATTTGATTACACTATAGTTAATCCACATCGGTCGAGCATAGAATACTTGTATTGATTACTGACCTGTAATTAATCACACTTAGCATTCAGCAACTAATATGGACCCCATACTTCATATTATATATATAATTATATGTTTTATATATTTATAGATATATATTCGTAGACCTGACCGGCTATATATTATATTTATATATATTATATACATTAATTTTTTTCTACTTTCCAGTTTTTACCGCTTTTCACAGATATGGAGTGGGCCTATCATGTCCCAATTCTCCCAGTGCACCAAGTCACCATTGCCATTGGCACATATCTCCATGTAAACTCTCATTTGGGATTACCCAAGCTCATGCAAACAATAAATATTCCAAATTATTATTAGCACAAGTAAGCTTGGGACTTGGGAGAATAGTTAAATACTGTGACACGTAAGAGGACCCATGTGCTCCGCTTTCATATTATTGTTTTCAGATTATCACGCTTATTCTCCATTCCATTATTGACCATAGAGTGGCCAACTTAGTAGCCCGCCCCTATTAGTCACTCACATGGTAATATCTTGATGTTTACCCAATGTTATGGAGGATCCTTAAGTTGTCAATATAAAAAAGATTCAACTTAATCTATACGCATAATGTATGAGTGGTGGAGATATTGTCCTGTTATATACTTTCAGCTATGAAATAGAGATATTATAAAAGATCAACTTGCAAACATGTTTACATAGACATGCATGTATGTATAACAAGCATACAGAAACACATACAAAAAGAAACATCCAAACACGTACATACATGTACATAATTTCAAAACACCGGAATATGCAAATTTTATATTCATATATGTATACAAAGTATGTATGGATACATGGATATGAAGATATTTCCAGAATTAATGCCCGAGAATACAAGTATATATATATATCAAATTGGCCATCCTTCAATTTACAGTAACTTTACCCAAAAAGGTTAATGGGCTATTAGTGAAATAATGTAAAGGTTGATAAAACATACTAGCAGGGAAAAAACATATTAACCCCTTCAACCCTCTATTCCTGGGGATAATAGATAAAATGTGTGTGGACTACAGAAGAAATGCTTTCTAAAGCTGCAAACCGTTTGAAAATATTCCTTTTAGAAGCTTAGATATGGTCGTTTTAACTTTCCTACTTATTGTACAATAGAAACCCCCTTGTTCTGGTAGTCATCTTTGTTTCCATGTTATGGTAACTTTAACTTGACCTTGTATATTTAGAATAAAAAGCATTTCTTATTCAGAAAAATGTTTAAAAAAACAATAACTTTTGATTGACTTGGTCTTTTATCTAACTGTTTGAAATATAAAGCAGAAAAATATATTTCCCACATTACCTATGAACATTTTTCCACTCACACGAAACGTTCTTTTTTCTGTAACCATGGCAACCTAGCAACCTTATTATATGAAGGGTTTCTGTGAAAAAAACATTCCATTGCAAATTTCCCATAATGCATCATTTGCAAAAGATTTGATATTTTTATAAAAATCATTGAATTCTCAGGAATTTTCTATCTAAGTCAAACTTTTCCATAAAATTAGATGGAAAAATGTTTTTCCACCAATAATTCCTTAATTAATGCTTTCAAGAGGCTGATTTCCCATAATAGGCAGATCTGCCCTATATTGACCTTACCGGCCTTGACTGGAACACATGTTCTAAAATATCTAAGCATCATAGAATAATAATACAAAAAGTGTAAGGTTCCTTGGAACTTTGGGAATATTTTGATATTGACCTCATGAGTGTAGGTGAAATATCCATTTTATAATCAGAATAAAACCTAAAAAGAGGTGCCATTTTATGGGTAACACTCATGTGGTGGCCAAATATGGCCTTATGAGGTGGAAGGGGTTAAATGTCATAGTACAGCTTTGTTTCATATTGTTTATTTTCCCTAGCCTTGAGTTCGGTCATCCCGGACAATACAGATAATTTCCTGTCTTTTGAAATCATCCTCATTATCTACATGAGTTCTGACCATTATGCCTGATGACAGAAATGTTATTATGATGACAGGTTTTGTAGTCCTCCGTGACTGTAACAAACCAATTATGGAGGATTTGCCCTCAAGCATATGAATATATTATGCACAAACATACAGGGTGAGGAAGTATAAATAGGACCCATATCTAAACGGCCCTTGGTAGGCCCATGAGCTGGTGGACTCTCGAGGAATCAGGTTGGTCTTTTGCTTCTTACTCTAAGTTCGCCCGGTACTTCTATTCCGCCGTATATCATTGTGCAGTCCACGGGACGATTGGTTGGTGTAGGTCAGGCGTTGTTGGTACTCGCCAAGTTTCCCCTATTATCGGGCGCTCCTGCCTCTGATTGTTGCCCTGTCATCATCGGCTGTAACTTGTTGTAGAGGGTATTCTGGTAATTCGCGGGGGTCAATGCTCGTGCCCCACCAGGCTGGCCACATGCAGTAGGTACACGTCTTTGAGTAATAACATCAGACACGCAGAAGTGCAATGTAACGAAACTATTTCCCAAACCAAGGAGATATAGGAACCAACGTCAGGAGACGCCCCCCCCCCCATCTTATAGACTTACCGGATATACGACTCCCGCACTCGTTTGACCGATTTCAGGGGCCACGTAATTGATTTTCAAGCTACAAAGACACAACACAAGGATTCCAATAAGAAAGAAGGCAACAATGTTCGGAAAGACTCCACCAATTCTTTTCCAATCCCCCGGTGTGGGTGTCCGGGTGACGGAGCCCCCCCACCCACAAAGCCCGCAAGGACACGGCCACCTGGCGGCTAATGAAGGAAAATTGGTCAAGCAGCGATGATGAGAAACAAAGCAGCTTCCGCTATGTCATGCCCAGTTGATCAGCAGTCATCGGCGGCGCAGGAACAAATCATGATTAGGTCGGCTTCATCAAGGCTCTGTAACGGCCTCCTCGGCTGATATATCAAAATTACACCCCCTAGTCGAGGAATCGGGAGGCACCTTGACGAGCTTGTCTTCCCCTATTGGTCTTCCCCGCGGGGCATGTGAGGGGTAGGAGGTAATATGAGAGAAGAGGTGCTCGCTGCTGTGTCAATGGGCTCAGATTCAGCGCGTTATTGACGAGGGCAATGTATCTGTATTAGTTACTCCATATACTACAATCCTATCGCTGGTCGGAGACGGGCTCGTGGCTCCCATCCACTCTGCCCCTGCCCTAACTTCATCCCCAGAAGCAGGATGATTTTCCCCGCGGTTCACTTTAGCCAGCTGTGAGGAGGAGTGAGAGACGCGGGACACAAAAGCAAAAGCAGAATGGGCCAGAATAAGTTGGCGGTGGCCGTCCCCCTCCCTGTCTCTTTGTGGTGTCCAATCAACTTGGCACACGCACATCTAGCTACCGGGTCGTTGGGGAGGGGGAAACCGGGAGAACAGAGAATGGTGTGTAGGTGGGACTGTAGGTGGGTGAGTAGTGATGGCAGAAGGAATGGAAGGGGATGAGGGTTTAAGAGGTGAGGGGTTTCTGTTGGTAACTAGATTTTACGTTGCAGCGGTAAATAGGCGCTGGATGTAATCGGAAATGCTACTTCCTCTGATGCAACCAAATGTCCATCCCGTCGACAGTGTCCAACAACTTGGCAATGGAGGGTAGAATGAACTAGTTACAAGAAAATAGTATAATGTACAATTGGAATATAGAACAATGTTTGTTCCATCTATGTTTGATATTTCTGTCATTCAGGGAAGCAATGAGTTCAGGATTGGCTATTAGTGCCTCCCTATCTAGAGGAAAAGTCCATCGTAAAAACTACTCGGTGGGTGCAACCAAGGGCTCCACAATTGCTCTTTATAATTATTATAACCTCTAGTGAGGGTGCTTCCGAAAGAAAGTATACAATATCTTCAAAGACTAAAACAGATTCAGTCGTGAAACGAGACCCTGCCGAAAGAAAGAAATAATGACCATCAATAGCAATCTAGTATGAAGTCAGGGTATGGATAAGACGAATAAAAGAGTTTGGTCGTTTAAACATGAACATCACATAAGTTATGAATCAGCACAAAAACAGTAAACAACCATTTATGCACTAATAAGAACTAATATTGATTGATTAATAGGGGAATTGGCGTTGGAACCTCAGAAAGACCAGAAGAAGCCTCATGACATTATGACAAGAGAAAGACAAGCAGGTAGTTAAACAAAATCAAAATCAAAAAGAGACAGGCACGACAAAAGGGAATTCCCAGGCCGAAGACTTGATCATCTTTGCAGGGAAAAATGCACTTATCCCCTGCATGTCAGTGTTTTATTCCTCCAGGGTGACGGCAGGCCCCTCCTTACTGGTCCGGCTCACAATTGTCCCAGTTAATGTTGTGGTGGGCAAATGTTGGCAATTTCTGCGGGTACTGAAGTCTCAATCAGCCTGCCTTTGGTTTGGAGAAGCCTTCCATTCGGAGAAATTGGGGAGGACTTCTTAATCAGGCACTCTCAGGAAATTCAGCTTTGTCTTCCAAATGTTTAAGAGGTAATTGCGTTTTGTCGTTAGATCCTTTAAGGCAGATTCGTTGTCCCATGCGGTTGTCTGGAAAACAGAATGAAAAAGTTGTGATTATAATTCTCCGCACGGGGTTTGTGCTTTCAATCAGGATGCTGGCACTCATGTATTGCTTATAAATGCTGGCTTGGTTTCTTATGATAGCAAGGTGAAAGAAATGGAAGGCAAATAAACAGGACCGAGGCCGTCGGCCTACATGTGTTAACCACTCCGCTCACGCCCCACTCCTAGTTAGGCGGGCCCCTAAGACCCTCAAACTCCGGATCGCTCGCTGTGGCTTGACTTCGAATCCTGACACCCAATGCAATTTTCCTGGGTTGCAATTGGCATTGGCGGGCTGCAGATTTGTTTCCATCATAATGTGGTGCTGATGGGGAGAAGGTTGGTCACTACTAGAATTAGATATTCTCCCTAATAGGCTCGTTTGTACGGGGCTCAACGGGGCCAGGGGGAAAGGGCAAAGTAGTCGGCGAGGCTCGATAGAAGCGATAAATGCATTCCATTCGTCGCGGCACTCAACACTGTAGACCTAGACTAGCTATATAGTAGAGGAAATCTGCTTATTTTTTTATTTCCTGCTGTATTCAGACTGTTGAAAGTCTGGACCGTGTGTCCAGTCAACATTGAATTGATTTATCAAGTACCACTTGAATCAGTCAAATTATCATAATTCGTGGGCCCAATAATATAAGATGTCAATGTTGATTTCTGATTATTTAATCAAAACTTGGATACCACTCAAAAACGCACACGCATGCTGTATGTTGTGTTGAAGGAGGAAGGAAGGGCTAAATCAAATCTGTTTCTCATTTGACGATTATGGCTGGGACATATGGAGAGCAGTGTTGCTGTTATCCCTCGGCGGGCGGGTGGGCAAACCCTGCCGTATTGTGTACGCTGTGGCTGGGGCAGGCAGGGTGAATGTCAGTCTTGGGCGCGCAATGTTTGCCAACTGCTTCTCCACTTGACATGTCGAGTGTATTTACCACTTGACAATCGAGAGAGATTACGCCCAGATCGATATGAGGAAAATGCAAATCGCCTCCGACCTATTTAGTAGCGCGGGCCGGCGGGCGGCAGGCATAAGGAGGAAGGAGTGGCCAGCTGACCGCCCCCTAAAGCTGCACGTATCCCACCGACCGAGGAGCAGCAGGAGGAGGCGGGCCATATGTGTCGTCATGACTACTACCTTTGGGGCAGGGGGTTGCTGCTAGTGGGAGTATAGGCAGAGGAGGCTGGCCTGGAGCTGCCACACTGTGGGATGATTGCATGAGTGGCTGCTGGTACTGCTGCCCCGCCCGCACCTCGTGCCGCGTGCACCTCCAGTCACCACGTCTCCTGCTGCTCTCAGGGCATCTGCTTCTACTACTGCTGCTGCTGGAGGCTGAACCCTCGAGCTGCTCCCAGCCTACAAACAACTCAGTGAATGTACGAGGAGGCTATGCATGACCGTAGCGTAGTGCAGGGAACGCACGTGTACATGTGCATGCCGGCTTGACGCGTGTTGGGCGCACTGGAGCCGGGACGCAGTTTACAGCGCCTTGTGGTAGAGGAGGTGGTAGTGGCGTTGGCCGGCCGCGCCTGGAGCATCTGGACCCTGCCTGCTGCAACCTGCCGCCACCGCCACGGACAGGAGAAATCTCCAGTCGGAGCACCAGGCCTTCTACCCGCCCTTCCCCACGTGTCGGAGTCGGTCACACCGAGTGAATACGCTCCTCAGGGGTTTCTACTGTTTTTGAACCTCTCCTTAGAGTTGGGCTCAAATCTCCCCTTCTGCCGTACCATAGACGTGTGTGATGTGATTGAGGATACCACCCTAATTGCGCAGGATAACGCCTTTTGATTGAAACACTACAGGTAGATTGACCAACAGGCGGACTTATAGAAACATAATTTACCGACTAAAGGAGATTACCTCATTGACGGCGGAGTACTATTCACTGTTACACCTGTCGCACGTGGCCCAGCACGCTGCCCAGCACCACCAGCACCACCATCACTGACGGCGGACCTCGCCCACGCCGTGCCCGCCTGCCGTCCATACCCCACCGACGGCCGTAGTCGTCGTGCAGGATCCGCAGCTTGTGGCCGACGTCGGGGCCATGCCGGCCGGGGACAGGAGGCGGCGCCGCCGGGAGGACGTGTCGGGGGCCCCGGCACCCTGGGCCACGTGCCCCGCCTGCTGATCGCCTCATCCTGAGGGCAGGGCAGGTCAGGGGAGACTCCTCCGTACGTGCCCGCGACACGTTGAACGCGTATTAACGTTTGTCTCCGAGCACCGCGATCTGTGACACTGCATGACGCAAGGCAGGGTCGGGTGGACCGATGTGACTGGAAAGTTTACCTACGACGACTTGACAACGCACCTGTCGGCCTACTGCCCTCCGCGGGCCATCCCACCTATGTACACGAAGCACAGAGGGGTATTATAGGATTTTAGGGTATTTTGAAACGCTGGAATGCATGGGTGTACCCACTGGAAACCGCTGAAGCATCCAAAGGAATTATGGGGTAAGGTAGAATATTTGGACAACAATGGTAATCGTTTTTAACTCAATTTACAAAGGCTACTTCGTATAATTTGTTGGGTGAGTGAAAAAGCCCATTTATTTAGAGCTTTCATAGAGTGACATCTCAGGTAGTAAGTATAGGGGTGACAGTCTATCTCCGCACGGACATACATGTATGCGCCAGCAAAAAGACAGATGACAGTACCGACAATGTGTTTTCCAATAAGTCGAGGGTGTGTACTGAGGAGAGAAGGCTTTGTGACTCTTAAACCAGAGAAGATGGAGAGGACGTAAAGCCAGTTCAAGGGTTCCTCCCCAGTCGGTCACTAGATCAATGCTAAGAGCAGCTCTAATTCTAGGTCACCAAGGGGGTTAGGTAAGAGGCATGGGAAGCCAGGAGTGGGTACGGATGGGTGCTGGGTGCGATTGCACAACTATAGGATTATCCCCACCCACTGCTGCTAAGCAAAAATCACTAGATTAAGAGATGTAATTACTCGCTGATTGCGAGTTTAACGTTCTCTGGTATGCTGAGTAGTGGTGGTCGGAAGAGTTATTTATGCACTCCGTTCCCCTTTTACCATTCATTGTCTGCCGGCTGCACATGTTTTTGGCATTTGAAGAAAGCCAGGCCTGCATGCCAAGTGTGACCACACCTGCAGTTGACTGCTGCCACAATGGCAACGGCACCCTTTTTGTTCTGGTTAACGAAGCGCGGAGACTGGTACTCATGCATTCTTGATTAAACAGCCGAATGCCATATTTTATGGACTGCATTTGTGTTGCCCCTTCAACAATTTCTCTGATTTTCATTTTATATTTATTTGATTTGCTTCCTTTGTTTTTCTTGTGTCTTTTTTGCCAAGGGTCACTTTTTCCCCTGCAGTCAAGGACAGCTAGCCCAGCCGACCGCTGGTGGCGTAATATCTCCTCCTCCTGGTGAATTGTTACTTCTGCTGGAGCCGCAGGTACTGCTGTACTTCTGCTGCAGTAGCTGGTCATAAGGTCCAGATATGATGGGAGTAGAGGCCAGGCCAAGGCATATGGATGAAGATTGCTGCAATGCTGGGTGACCGAACTGTACACGTAATGAGAGCCTGGTGAATGGACACATGCAATCCTCCTCTGACTCCTCCTCTGTCTCTCTCCCAACCCCCTATCCCTCCTCGTATGGGGTTCAGGACTCTAGTAGACCATCCTTGATTCTTATTACCACAGGCATGAAGTCAAAGACCAGCAATGTAAATTAGACCAACAGGTGTATATGGTATACCCGGCCACCGACCTGTGTGTAGACATGGAATGGGAATTGTCCCAAAGACGCCTGTACAGTCACACACAGAGAAGCTGCAACCTAAATAACATACTCCTCCGCCTCCTTCTATTCTTCCACCTGTGGGCTTATTATATGCCACGAGACATATGCTTCCCTCCCACTACCTGTGATTAGACTGCTGGAAGGGCCGGTAAACGTTGACAGAGGCTGCAGCACCCGACCTCAGCCGGTCGTCACCGACAGGGCCGCTGAAGGTAGCGAGGGTGGTGTGCTCCAAGTGCTGCTGAACAGACAGAGTGGTTTTAGTGGTGGTATATCTAGCTCAGGTGGCTACCTGTCTCTCTTGTGGCCCCAGGAAGAATGGAAGAATATTCTGTGATGTTGTAGATCATGAGACCAAGGACTTTATGTATCAAGGCTACTTAGAAAATTTCCGACATGGATACTTTAGTGTACCTGTGCCCAGCTGTGCACATCCTAGAAATGCACTCTGTGTATTTTAGGGCACTATTATGTATTGTACAAAGCTTGCATATATCGTGATTTTGAATAATCTCAACAAAAGGAGAGTGTTTGGGTGCGCATAAATATATATATTCATCAAGTTTACAAGAACTCTTTTACTCTGGTTCAGAATTTGAAGTTAATTGTGGCAATTAGGGGGGATATTCCGCAAGACTGATATTAATGTTGCAATGAATTATCGAGGACCACACTTGGTACTGTTTCCAAGAAGCAGCACAATAGTTGCAAGCTCAGCACTGTAAGGTCGATGGTGCTAGGCATGTAAACAACGTAATACTTGTCTCTGGGGTCACATGAGGACTGTCACCCCAGATAGAACAATAGTTCATATATACATGTCTCTCAGACAACACCATTCTGATCGAAGCCAATGTAACTATCTTAATTAATGTTTCTTCACATTCTACCGTGAAAGCCCAAATTATACATCTATTGCACAACGCATGTTTATCTAAGTTAGATACATCACATGTAACCCCTTTCAGATCTATATCCTACTAGATCAAGAAACCGACATCAATGACAGACAGGTTTGAGAGTTGAAATATAATTTGGAAACGTCCCACGTAAACTTGTTGTAAATAGTCACAGCATTCCAGATAGCTCTGTTTGCATTTGCTATAGTGTCCCCATACAGTTCCCCCTCTAGTTTCTTGACATCACGGTTAGATTATATATAGTGCTATATTGTCAATCCGATCTTCGGACAGAAGGATAGAGTCTAGGAAACAAATCCAGATTAAACCACATGTAGCCCACACGCCCATTACAACCCTCGACGATCGAAGCCAGCTTCACTTACAAAAGTAGTTGTAGGCGGACTGTTTCATGTTCAATCCGGAAAGGAGGGCCTCACTACCCCCGGAGCGAATCAATTTATCGCCCATTCAGAGGTAACACCAGGCATTTCCAGGGAAGGAATAGCTTTTGACATTTGTATATGAGTTGAGTAGTGTGTTTGGGTAGGAAATAGAGTCGTATTATAGTGAAGCCCCGTTGTAGGTGCACTGAACTGCAGGGGTAACCTGCAATACCTCTGTCCACTAACGTGGGTATTGCATGCCGAGTTCGGAGGGGGCACCTGCCTAAGTGCCCACAACACGTTTATACTTGGTTTGATGAGAGATTCGTTTCACTTCACGTATGAGCTCTGGAAAGGGGAAAAGTGGCTTCTGGTCGGCTCATTCCATGTGGTATTGTTATTGTTTGGAGTTCTCAGGAGGTATGACATGACAGTGGTGGCGAACAAAGAGTTTTTAAGGATAGTGAACTAGGGCTCGTATATGATATTAAGCAACCGTTACGGCCAAAGCTACCAATGTCTTTTGATAATGATTTTACTTTTGTAAAATCGACAGAATTATATTTATCCGGGGATAGGTGTTGGAAAGAAGTTAACGGATTAACAGTTTCTATGGATAAAAGGCTGAACGATGTTTTAAAGAACTTTAAAGCAAAGCTGTATCTTCCATCGCCATCTGGTTATGTTGAACGAGTATGAGAAGGGGTGATTTTCCGTGTTTATAATATAAATATATGATACAAAAAGGCAAAGTGACGTCGATTTATGTATCACATTCCTGTAGGCAGATAATATAATAACATTCTTTGTAAATCAGAACATTTACCCATATACATTTTTCAAGAGATAAGAGCTTTAATTACAGAAACGCTTATTTTGATCACCTGCAAAGCTCCTATGTGGTCTTGCTACAAGAATATGCTCTGTTTAAAATGTTTAAAATATGATTATAGGGTTTCGTTAAAAAAACACATCGACCTCCTTATGACAGTTGTCATGTGTATGAAGGAGTGTTGTCAAGATGCGGCTTAAGTACTTTTTCGTTTTAGTAAGACTGGTAATAAGTGGTGATATTATCGTTCAGCTTTGGAGGAACAATATGTAGGGCAGTATAGTCTAGTATGATGGTCAGTGCGATTACATAAAAGAGTTGGACTGAGAAGGGATTTTTATGAGAGTAGTGCCCTCCTTCTGTTCACGATCAGAGTGGCCAATAAGTATGGAGGACGCGGACATGCCCGTCCAATGCCACATCTCTAGAGCTGGCCCCAATAGCTGTACAGAAGGCGCCCCTACTGCCGGCTACATTGGCGTCGCTACTAGTGAGCGAATCCTCATAACACCCCCTTCGTCCTCCTCCTGCAGCTGCCCGGAGGGGGGAGGCTGCTGTCGGCACGCCCACTATCGCGACAGACCCCTAAGGCTAATGACATAAAGCTGAAAAAAGGACCCCTGTACCTCTGTGTGCTGGATGCCTCTAGCTCTTTAAATGATCCAAAGGGATCATAGTATCAAAGTTTGACGGGTCAAGGCCCATTTATATCCCCGTCCCAGCGCTATACCTACGAGGGGATGTCCCATACTGTCGGTTCTTTGATGTCTGGTATATGTACACATGTTCTTAGCTGCTCCAGTGCTTTCTTACGTTGGCAGACTTCCAGCAGTCCTTGATGTACATTTTGTAAAAGGAAAGATTCTAATACGATAAGCAACACGAAAAACCCATGGACATTGTGCCTTAAATGCTCCTCCTCCTATATTGTCACGCACAAGGCAATATTTCATGTTTGCTCATGTATTTGTTTATCAGATGTGATGGCATGCCTTATCTATTTATTCTTATCTTATTCCATAAACTAATAAACGTATATCAAATTACCGTTATACTGTTTAAAAACAACATTGCATAGTATCAGATAATCCAAACACAAAAATTGGCATCCAACACTATTTGTAATCTCATCAAAGCATGTTAATTAAGCTTGACCAATTAATTCAAAGAGACGAGCCAATGAATGATGAAATTTAATTTCCACACCAGCTTAAAAGAAGGCGGGGTGGGCTTTTTAAGGCTACGTTGTTGACCTGCCCCGATTGCCATGTGATGATGCATAGAGAGTTTGCTGACTAAGACGTTTGTTCTGCTTCTCTTGAAGGTATGCCATGATAACCCGAGGTGTCAGCGAGCCTTCCGACCAAGTCAGCTTAATGGACCATCCTCCGGGCGGACAGACTGTGGGCAGGATAGCCGGGAGTGGGAGCTACCACTACTACCCAGCCTGCTGCGAATAACCTTGGCCAAGAGGTCCTCTATTGCACTTCCTCTGCCTCTGCTCCCGTGTCTCCCTGACTCGTCCGACAGACTTTCTTCTCTTTTAATTGGGTTCTCCCCAGGACGTCGTCGGTTCGTCTGACTCCCTCCCAGCCTCAATCTGCACATCACTGAACCCACCCTGCGTCGATCCTATCTGGCCCTTTTGTGTGTGAAGTATTTTTGTGTACCTCTTGGCCAGGGCATACTGTGTCTCCACCTGTGCCTACCTTCAGTTGTACGTCTCAGGCATACGTCAAGTGTAAGGAGAGGAGAAGGGCGGCCAGTAGGGGAAAGGGAATAGTCCTCCGGTAGATACGAGAAGGTGTGGAGGACATACGAAATCCGCAGCCGCTTACGTTATACATTCCCAGGGCTGTGATTGTGCTGGGTTCTGGAGAGACTGCGCGTCGACAGCAGAAACCGGATGTGGTCTCCATCGTCGATGGGATTAGGGACAGGCCGCCTCTCCTCTCCTCCTCTATTGTAAAACTCCATACCTTGGACCTCGGACCTTGAGCTGTGGTCCGGGCCCTCACCTACCGACAGCTGGTGTCGGCATTGTCGGCGGCGACGGAACCGGAAGCGGACTACTGGGCCGGAAGCTGTATGCACGCCCCTACCACCAGGGTAGGTGCAGCAACAGGTCCGCCGCATCGTCGTCAAGACGGGGAGATATACGCTAGTCGCTAACCTAACAAAGGGCTATTTAAGTGCGAGTCAGCGGCGGGGAACGTTATGTTCTTTAAACTCAATAACCTCTCCTGTCTTATTAGAATGTACTGAGGATGTTTTATGAAAGGTAGTTGAATATATTTGTAAGTATCCCAACAGGCATGCATGTTGCGCCGGAGTTGACGACTGGCAGTTCGGCCAGAAGAGAACAATAATGATACATAAGTAAGTGTACAGATATACCAACTCTTCTAGTCCAGGACGCCGCATGCATGGAATAGTACCAGGAACCAGACAAAGTTAGTGTCTGGCAGTTGAGGCAGTTAAGGCATGGTTGGAGTTGGCCAGGTTGCCCTATGGCTCGCCCATTGACGGTGCCCGAGTTGTCTATGCCGGTGGGTTCAGTGAATGTGAGATTGGGCAGCCGCACCAGAGACAACACGTTCTCACTCGGGTTAGTGCCGGACACAGGAGGGACTGATGCCGCCGTAAGCCACCGGACCAACGTCAGAGACGACGACGACGTGACGACGACACGTGCAGCAAGACGTCGCAGCAGCTGTTTCTATGCCAACACCAACCTGACTACATGTAGATGACGTCATCATGGCAACGCTCTACGTACTGCATATAGCGATGGGAATATTGATCATCCTTACATCGATATCAGGTAGGTGTGGGCATACACTACATACTATTAGGTTCATCAGCATGTTCTTTTTATAGGTAATGCCAATTGTATGTATTCTCATTTCAGTGACATCAAGTGATTACTGGACGGACAGGTTTTCTCAATGTAATATCTAAATACCAAGGCCTTTACATTCTGATTTATGATAAACTCACCCACAGGATGATAGCTAACTAAAGGATCATTTCAATTTAGTAGAAGCAATAAAAAAGGAGGATGATGCCAGTACATTATATACGCAATGTATGCATAATCTTGAGCATGTAAGTAGTATAAGAAAATTTCTTATCTAATAATGGAAAGCTGTCATGTTGGCACGTGTTGATTCTTTACAATGGATTCCCAAAGTAAAAGTGAAGGTGCACTTTGTGGACCCAGGGCGGTGTCAGACCAGTATAACACGTCCCTGGGACCGCAGCCAGTATTATGACACGCCCAGGAGGTGGTAAAACCGGTTTGTGTTCGCCAAGGCCGGGGTCTGGTGACAGTGTGACGGGCGCGGGGTCAGCTGTCACGGCCAGAAAGCACCATCACGGCCTCAATGCCCACAGTGTAGGCTTCAGGTTTTAAAGAGGGCCTCACTCATCATATGTGAGGATTCTGATCGTACTATTTGCCATGTTCAACATTTCCCACTGAACATTCTTTAAAGGTTTGTTATAAATAACATAAACTGTAATCAAATAATAGTAACTTAATTAAGCATTCCATGTCATAAAAGGGCCAACCACCCATTGGTGTCAGATTTCGAGCTGGGCAAAAGGAAGAATAATAACATACCAGATATACCTTTTCAACCCATGTTCTATTTTCATGAAATACTTACCTATGACTGACAAACATCACCCAGCCTCAATATTCAAGCTATCATATGATACTGGAATTGATTCTAAAATACAAAGATAGATAGCTAATAATAGGACTTCTTGGTAAAGATCCCAACAGAAACATGTTTTTTGCCACCTGACTATGGCGTGCAGTTTTTATGGCTTTGTTACCTCTACTATGATTACAGAGAACACAAGATGGCATACATAGTTTGAAAAATGTGTCTGTGGAGCCGAAGAATAGATTCAGTCGACAAAGTGGTTCTCAATTACATACATCTTTATTAAAGACAAGGTGCGACAAGCGTAGCTTTTCTAAAAGGGGCTCGAGGGTGCTATTGTAAACACGTATCGGCTGAGCAAGTGCCTTTCTTAAACATGATGATCATCCCTCAGCAATGTCGGTTCTGAGGTGATGAATGAGTTTATATCACATACAGCCAATCGGTTGGCACTGCAACAGACTCCAAAGAGGTATAAAAATGGTTTGAAAAGGACGCAGCAGCTCTGATGCTGTCTTTGGCTGGTTGGGGCGAGCAGGGGTTGATGGGTGGTGATGAGTGGGGAGCTGGTGGGGTGTGTAGGTAGCGGGGTGAGTAGGGGGTAGAATTAAGGCGGTAGGAGTAGATGGAGACTGTGAAGGGCACATAAAAACGACCTGCAGCATGTGTGGAGGCGGCGGGGCCGTCCTTCCCCGCGCCCTCCGCTGTCGACGGGTAATTGACAGTTATGGCATTATGGTTTAATGTTTCCACGAGGAAGGGGTAGCTTAGGGCCGGGATGAAACCTGACTATTACACCAAGCCCTTCAATGCCCGTTAGAGCTATTCTTCAATGGATAGCCCTACAAAAATCCTCAAGAGAATTCCAGCCTCACCATTAATGCTTAGTTCACTTCCTAGAATCCTATGGTAACATCCGACAGACACCTTACTTCTTATCTAACGAAATAAAGGTGCCAATTTCGTTACATTACCGTATCTTTTAAGCATTGGATCTTGATATCATTACTTTAAAGTGAAGCACAGTCGGTGATCTATGGCTTTGATGTAATATGTAGACTACATCTTTTTGTTTAAGTTTTCTCCGACTGTACTTTGATGGAAATATGAGACTGCGTTTGGAAAGCTCATTGGAGTAGTGGTGAGTGTGCATAACATCCACTCTGCTCGACACTGGATCTAGAGTACACTTCCATATGGCCTCTGACTTCCCTGATGAAGCGTCAGCGTTTTGCGGCTATGGCAAATACAATGAATACATTTGAGAGGCATGCAGGAGACACTGGGCAAACAGGGCCGTCTTATATAGGGTACCTTCATGGGTAGCTATAGGCAATACAGACCCCAGCTTCATTTCGCTCCGGTCAGCCGTTCTGTCCACAGTTTACCAAGTAACAATTTGTACTTGTATAAATCAATATCGGGCCCTATACAATGAAAACGTATTTAAAAAGCGGACGTATCGAATTATAAGGATACAGTAAGGTAAGGTTTTTGTTCGAACAAAACATTCATGGAAGTCACATTATAGAACGTAATCAGAAATATTTCCACATCAACAGTCACATATTCAAAAGAACTGACATTTAAAAATCCATTATACACATGTACAATGAAATGGAAGTGTAGGATTTCCCAGAATGTAATATATCTCAGTCTCACTAGTTCGGTAATGAAATTTGATGTATCTTTGATGCTAAATACATTGCAAATTTGAATAGATATCCGGGGCGCCAGGTAAAGAAATACCACATTAGAACTATGTGAAATGCCTGCAAACAAAATTACTAGTACAGGCCATCGAAAGTATTGTGCATTGTCAGGATAACAGACTTTTCGGGTGCTTTCACGTAAAACCATCATAGCTATGTTTCTTTTCTTGCCCCCCCCCCCCCCCCATGTACATTACCCGTCCCTTTTTGGGCTTGGGGCCTGGGAAGAGGTCACCCTGGGGAGGCCTGGGGTACGTAATCCCTTTTGGTCATAGGAGACGTTAATGAACGAGGTGGTCGGTGGCGCGCATGCGCAGTGGCGGCTTCAGATAAGAGGCCGACTGACTGTGGGGACTATGTACATCACAGAGTCACTCTGCTGGATCAACACCCCACTCCCACCCAATACACCCCGCACGACAAGCAGGGTACGACCACACACATACACCGACTCTCACTCGGCATCAAACAGGAACTGCGTGTTGCAAAGCAGAGTAACTGGTCCTTGCTAGATATTTCACAACCCTCAATATATAGGCCTATGGGCATGGTCACATTTATGTGCTACCGATTGATAGTGTCAAATATGTTGTACAAAGCTTCGGTTATGGTACATTTATATGTACAAATATAGCCATAATATTTTACTGTAAACAATTACACTGAAAAAAATAGGCGTTAGAAAGTTAGTCAGAAGTCCTAACTTTTTGCAAAAAGGTTAGTCATTTCGACGGTGCATTTTTGTCTTTTTTTTAAAGAAATACTTGTAGAACAGGGAAACATAGGCAAAATGCTTGAAGGCTTAGTGTATGGACGCACCCTAACAGGTTCCAATCAATTTTGAGGCATCCACAAGTGACATGTTGATACTACATTACTATTTTTGATCATCCCCTCTGACCCTTTGTCATTCTTTTTAAGAGGAGTTTATAGACTCCCCCCCAACACACACACACACACACACACACACACACACACACACACACACACACACACACACACTCGATGACCCTAATGTAACTTAGTCATGAAACTTAGTCAGTCTGACTAAGGGGATCATCAAATTTGGAATTCACAAATAACCATGATTATGTAATAATGATTGGGTCTATCATGTTTAATTGTCTCTAAAGTGGCCTATTGATGTTAATTAGGTCAAATCAGCTCTTGACTAACCCCAGGTTAGAAAGTTAGTCAATGTGACAAAGGGGTTAGTCATTTGATAATAAGATCTAGCTGGAGAAAGGTTAGAAAGTTAGACTCTCACTGACTAACCCAGAATTTCACCGGCCAAATCCAGATTTGACTAACTTTCTAACTTTTCACTTTTTTCAGTGTAAATAATACCACATTGAATGAATATTTAAACAGCGATATCGATGGTTCTATTCGAAATCCCTACCTTCTGACCTCTATATCGTGCCTTAGACGACAGGCTACTTTGCCAAGAGAAATTTATTCAAATATACAATTTGACAATTTAGCCCTGTGCAAAATCAGAGATCCGCTACTGAATGAACAATTCATGGAAATACTGAATATAGTCACATGGCTTTATCTAAATATTGATTAAAATGGCATTTCTATAATCACAACAGAACAGTCAATATGATGTATTTGATGTCTGAATAGTTAATTTCGTGTGATTATACTTGGGACCGTTTTCAAGTTTTGAATAGTTTCCTCCGACGGACACAAGCGTTCAGTCAATCGTAGTCCGACCTAACAAGAAACTGCCGGTCGTATACACACACCGACCAGTTTTTGATCAGTCCCCAACCTCTTCTAACATATAGAGCTACGGCCCATGGTGAGTCCCATTCCAGCCAAAGCCCTGCCTTATCTCCACAGCCCAAATCATGTCCAGATGTTTCCATTTTCCCTCTTTATCATGCACCCTCCCGCAAGTCGATGTTCTCCCGGTCGGAACGCCACACTCAATCGGCGTGAGTCAGCAGGTCCCTGGAGGACGCCTGCAGACTGGTCGGTCAACTACCTTGTGCCCAGGCCGTTGCAGTGGTTCCCTGGTTGGGCCCTGCCGGTCGTCGAACAGCGTGGCGACGCGCGCCCCGACGATGGCAGCGTGTTTACACAAAGCCAATCCATCGACCCGCGCCACCAATTTCTGCCGATGAGAGATAACGGACTGCTCGGAGCGAGCAGATGGCCAGATGGGTGTGGGCACCGCCAGCCGCATGCCATCTACTTCTGCCTCCACGTAATTCCCTCATCTTTTCCCTCCCCATTCCCTCAATCCAAATCTCCCCAGTCCAGTATTCCCATTTCCCTTCCCTCCGTTGTCGATGACATCGTATTTCGTTATTCATTCCCCCTCTCTCTCCCAAGGCATTCCCTACTGATAAGAAGACTTAGCATATTATCGTTTATACACATTAAGAACCTAGTTTACTGTTTATAGAAGGTGAAAGGTTTGAAGAAAATATATCTATGTTAAGTATTATATCGTTGTACAATCAGAAACATTTCAGATACATGTATCAGCATTCGGAAAGAGTACCAGGAGGAAAGGCGTAGAAGGCAGTGCTGCTATTAATCCAACCTACTAAAGGGCAGCCATGCAGCGGTATACCCTTACCTATTGACCTTCGCCAGTTGCCCTGAATACTTCCGGGCAACTACATGCAATAAGACCATAGACTGAGAACTGATACTCCTAGGCCGAAGATGAGTCCAGTGAAGGCGGAGCGGACAGGCGGCGCTGTCGTATACACAGTATGCACAGAACTCTGACGCGCATGCGTAAACATGTCGGTGACCAGTGCGTGCGCGTCTATGCGCGGCTACTTCCGGTCCAACCCGTGTAAGGCGGGTCACGTGTGGGTTGGGAGCTGCTCGGGGAGCTGCTCGGGCAGGGCGGTAGGCGGCTGGGAGTGGGTGAGCAGAAGAGAAGTGGGCGGACCCTTAAGGCTATACTCGGTAGACCAGGGCCAAATGTGTCTGTCCCTTCTATGAGGCACAGGGGAAATGGTTTTTAAACAGCCTAGTCGGCCCTCTTAGGACCTCGAACCCCCGTAATTAGTCCCTATATGCTCATGTAACCACCGTACATCCAACAGCAGTTGCCTGGTTGGGAAGACTACACTAGCTTTAACTAAAACTAAGGTCGATTCCTTCAGCCCTAAGCAAACTATACATACCAATGGCAATATCAATCAGAGCTGTGTAAAAGTGACGTACAAATCGCGACATTAAATCACTTAATGTATGAGTTAAGATGTATCTCAGTTGCATTACAAAAAGCCATAATTAATTCAATTCAATGAACACGTATTTAATAGTGTGTGTTTACCTACTCAATTACCACGCACATTCCACAAGGAAGCTATCTTGACTATTTTCCCTCCGGTGAAATAAGACGTAAGTCCTAACATTGGTGAGGGAAGTTGATCCGTCTCATGTTAGGCAACCTGAACATAAGAGCCCGATCGGAATGCTGCGGTCCCCCTCGGTCAAAATAAACCACACACCGAGTTAAGCCTCTTGGGTTCAAGTTGCGACGTTTAAAACTTGAGGTGCAATCTTCTTGGATTAATGAAAAAGTAATTGAACGGAAATACATACAAAATCATAGAGCTTCTGTCGCCGTAGGAAGGTGAAAAGGATGAATAGAGACACGACAAAAGTATTTGTCTTATTGATATAGAATCATTCCTGCTGCCCGCAATCGATTGCATTGTCTAATAAGATTAAAATTCCCAAAGACGATACCGTGTAATGCAAATGATCCGAGTGAAATTTGTGAATGAAACACAACGTAGAAATAGGTGTGTTCAGATTCATGTAGGGTGAGTCCTACCCTGACTTGCAGCACCATGGACCATGCCATTTTCTTATTTGATTCGCCAGGGACAATAACAGTATAGCACGAGGTACGCTAATGGTCAGCATAAATTATGACTTTTTAAGTAATTTTAGACCTGTCCTTGCTACAATATATGGAAGTGTATACAACCCATTAAGCGTGTAAAATTCCGGGGTACTAATTCCTTCTTGATGAGTAGATAGTAGTCTTCTTACCCGACCTTTGAATTAATCTCAAGTGAAACGCTCGTAATACCCTTTTGAACATGGCGTCGCAAAAGAGGATATATCCCAGAATCGTCACAAATACATGTCTTTCCACCCTACTGTGCCGCCTATTTCTCTGTAAGACGTACATGGAACTCACTTTATGAATGATTCCTCTGTCTTTTATATAATTCATTTACCCCTTGGGCATCTATCTGTTACCAGCTACCCCAAGGGGAGAAGCCTTGGGATTCCATGGAGTAATAGTTCTGCATTCAATCACTTGTAGGCATTGGAGGTCAAGGGAAGCTTATACTACTGGTGTATCGGCAAATACGTAACTGTTTCTTGACCCCTATAAATTTCAGATTAGCCTTGCTATTGTGACCAGTGAGAAATATGACCAGCGGATTTAACGTGGACATCTAAGAAAAGAAATTCCTCTTCGCTATCCCCATATATTTTAAAGAGCCTGAATATCACATCCACCTAATAACATTTATAGCTAACATTACAGAGTAATAATAATCTTGGCAAGCGAGACTATCCTTTTACAAAGAATGTGTCTGCACCTAACATTGACCGATATGTGGTTCGACTGTTGCCCAGTGGTCGGGGAAGGCCAAATACAGGTCAGTTGGCATGGCAACATAGAACCACACGATTCCTATAAGATTGGACGGGTTAGTAGGTTATTCTACTGTTTACATACTGTTATATGGTATCTAAATCTGATCACAACCATGTCCATTGTCAATATGACTCATGAGGTGCATGATGTGTTCTACCTGAGGCTAATTAAAACCATATCACATCCTGCAGTGTTATAAAAGCCGAACAAGATGCTTCAGGTTTTACCAAACCTCATCTAAAAAGCTACATGGTTTTTTTTTCTCTGTTGATGCACCTTCTCCCTTGGCGGTGTCACCAGCTCTAGGAGACCCACATAAACCTTTACTAGTGCATTAACATGAAAGGCTCAAGATGCGACATGGCCGTCCCCTTGCTGCCGCTTGGTCCCGGTTGACCTCCGCGTCCCCTTCGCTGGTCTCAGCATGCAGAGAGTATCCAATGAATTATGATGGACCGTAAACGTCTCAGGTCTGACAGCGCTAAATTAATATATGATTATTCGGACCTAGACGGCAGGTGACGCTGATTCCAGGACACACCGGCCGTGATGGCCACCCCACCACGGGGAGGCAGAGTTAGGGGCGTCAGGGCTGCCAACAGTGGAAGCGCAAGCTGACGCTTTTTTATTAGGGCATACTAAAAGTGGCTCTTTTGTAGACGTCAGGCAACAGAGAAGCAAGATAGTTAGTTACCGCCTATAAGGTATAAAAAGAAAGGCACCGGCACTACATGGAATTACATTAAGGTGGTGGCGAATGAGGCTGAAAGGTAATGGCGAGTAATTGGAGATTGGTGTAAGAGTAGTTTTTCAACAACACGTTTTATATTCATTGTCCCTATACGTCTAGGCCTACCTTCTATTGGGGAGAACGACTGCGTAAAGATAAAGGAGAGGCTGAATATGGTGTTACAGTTATGAATCATATTAAATTCCTTTATCACTAAACTAATATACAAGACACCACAACACAACAATATTTTCTCAACGCAATGTGTCTTTATTGTGTAGATAGTGGTACTTACATCGAATCTTAACACTAAGATTGATGAATACCTCAACCTTAGATCACTGCTGATGTATGAAAATAAGAAAAAGTATCCTATTTGGATTGACAGGGCACTAATTCTTAATAGTATAGTCATTGTAAAAGCTACAGTTTATTGCCATACAAAACGCACATTGGAGAACACACTCTCACTTTCCTGGACATGTGTAAGTGAGCCAAGTAGCAAATAGAAGCGATATTCAGCAAATGCATATTTCAATTGACACTGAAAAGGATGATTGGACCGAGTTATGAGAAAAAAGAGCTAAAGCAGATAGACACATACTGTCACTCATATCCAAGGTTATGTATCGTCCTTTGCGGTGAAACACTTACACGTTCGTCCCTATCACCTCATCTGCAGCGGTCCTGAGCCACTGTTCCTTGAAATATTACATGTGTGTAGCCTACCTTCCATGATGCAGTAAAGACATAATCAGAGTTCGCATCGGAAAAGCCAAATTCAAACGCATATATATACTTGAAAGTTCATATTTTCTCTTAAGTGTATCCATGCCATGTTTTCCTTTAGTTTGATAATCAGCATAAACTTTTCGAAAGGTAGATACCCCAAAATCTGCTGATCTTTCTTTCTATATGGTTATATACAATGGGTGTTCATTCTCTCATAGTTAATAAGGGGCTAATCCATGCGGTATTATCTCGGTGTGTAAAGACCAGAAAGCCAGCTGTGCCCCACCCCCTTCAAGACCAAAGAGGGCCTTATGTAGTCGCTGTTAGTTACCCCTTTATAACGCCACCACCGGAAGAGGAAGTCACCTGGCGCCACCTGTGATCAGTAATCCGCATGACGCCCCGGGAACTAGGTCAAGATCCTTCACGTTGACCCCTGTTCCTACCTAGTCTGATGATGAGTGCAATCAATAACTATAGGTACATGTGTACAAACAGGCCTGTTAGGTAGGGCACTGCAGCTGGGGTAGCTCTCAGAGGGGGCGGGTGGGGGCGGGCACTAAGGGGCGGGGTTCGGGTATGAGGGGTGTACTCTATTATGGATGGCGCCCACCACACTCAGACATCTTGTTGACACAGCAAGACGCGCCCTCCGCCCGCAGAAGCTTACATCATACTGCTGACTAGGGAGGTTGATGCATGGACCAGAGAGCATGTCTTCTGATTCACCGCTGCGTTGGCTGTCTCGCATTACAATCACTTTTGCCAGGCTAAAAGTATTCACCTAGATTACCTTTAAACATCTCTTTATGGATGAATACTTCCATATGGAATCGACCCTTGGGTCCCTGGTAAAGGCTATTTTTCATGAACTATTACAAATCTAATCCTGCTTTACAATCCCAATTTTACATGTGCAGGGGACAGCAAGATGCTTTAAACTATGCAAATCGTCTGTGTCCCACTGTAGTTAAAGTTAACCAAAACATGGCCTGACTGAAATGTACCACTGCTATACAGGGTTCCCATGTGGCTTCACACCTCTTTACCAGATCAGTGTGCTCTAAGTACGCCCTAGGTATGTGGTTACTCGGCCACGTAGTCGGATCCCCTTGTTGGTCTCTGCGGACAGCTCACATTGCTGTAGTGTTCTGTGGGTTAGAGGGGACTCGCCCGGATGAGATGTCAGACTCCACAGCTACATCTGTCTGTTAGAAGGTCTTTACTCTTTAACACCGGCAACACTCCATCTGTTTAGAAATTTAAATTTGTTCTGTTGTTTAAAGAGACTTTTAAATTAAGTTAGACAACCCTTGTTGAACAAATTAGAATTTTCCTGATAAACTTAAACTTAAAAGCATCAGTTCCATATCATTTTATTAGGCGGGAATGGAACTGTAATAGTATCGCTGAAAAGGTAAAACTAAAAGATAGTGGCCAAACTTGAAATTTTGTATCATACGTTATCAATATTTGCACCATTATATGAAACATTAGTATCTGATATTATAGACACGCCTTATTTAACTGTAGTTATATAATTTCCACAAGCATAGGAAAATCGGTTCTAGAACAATCACCCCTGGGACAACTACTTCCCCTGGGACACTGTACCCCTGGGTAATTGTCCTATTTAGAGGGGTAGTTGTCCTAAAGGGGTAATTGTCATATTTAGATGGGTGGTTGTCCTATTTGTAGGGATAATTGTCCTATTGGGGTAGTTGTCCTACAGGGGTAGTTGACCTATCCAAAGGGGTAATTGTCTCATGGGATAGTTACCCTAGAGGAGTAATTGCCCCAGGAGTTAGTTTTCCTTAGGGATAGTTATCCCAGTGGTAGTTATCTTATGCGGGTAAAGGCCAAGGGGGTAGTTGTCCTGGGGTAGTTGTCCTGAGGGGTAGTTGTCTCCAAGGTAGTTGTCCTGGGGGTAGTTGTCCTAGAGGTGATTGTCCTAGGGGTGATTGTCCTGTAACCGGAAAATCTAGTGATAAAGCATTGTTCCATTTAGTTGTATATATTCCAATATATGTACTTCCCCGTCCAAAAGAAAGCGTCAAGTCAACCTACTCATTTAATTGCATTTTTTGTCAACCCTTCTTACTAATTAGTCTGTACGTGCCACCTTCCCACGCACTCATTGACCCCCCTTCCCGGGGAACGCTTGCTGTGCCCTTTCTCTGACTGTGTGGCGTCGGCTATGGCCTTGTGGCGGTCAGTGTGCAGGCTGTAACCTGCCCCCACCTCCCGTAATCCGCCTGTCGGGGCCCGGCGCCGTCCCACGCCTACCCTCTGATCGATCAGAGCCCCACGAGCTGGGTATCAATTCAAAACGCCCCATCTATTTACATTTGAGGCGAGCGAGATATGTTTTCGGCGCACCTTTCCTCGCCCGTCCAGCCTCCATCCTGAATATGCCCTTCACCCCAGCCCTTCCCTGCCTCTCCTACCCTCTCGGCCGACAGGATGACGTCGGGGCGGAAGTACCAAGCGGATTGGAGGGGCGACGACCGGATCTGTGCCGAATACTATCTGAGGTCCTGTTTGTTTGTCATTGGGTAGATGGGTGTCATACATGAGACGTATGCTGCAAGATACCTTCCCCCTCCCTCTGCCCACCTGTCCCCGCTACTCCAACCCATCTATTCCACTCTGCCTGCCCATCAACCACTGCCCCTGCCGCTGTCAATCTGTTCTGTCCCTTGTCCATTCCTACTGCCCCCATCTATTCTTACTGCCTCCTATCCATTCTCGCTGCCTCGCCACTTCCTACTGCCCTTCCATCAATGTCCGCATGCCTGTCCCCCTCTGCAGACCCTTGCTGCCCCCTGTCTACTCCTGCTGCTCCTTTCCATCCCTGCTGCCCCCTGTCCATCCCTGCTACCCCCACGTCCATCCCATTCTGACCCCAATCTATCCCTGCTGCCCACTGTCCATCCCTGCTACCCCAACGTCCATCCCAATCTGGCCCCCGGTCGTCCCTAGCTGCTGCCCCCGTCCTTCCCATTTGCTCACTGTCCATCCCATTCTGGCTCCCGTCCGTCCCTGCTGCTCCCGTCCTTCCCATTTGCTCACTGTCCATCCCATTCTGCCCCCTGTCCATCCCTCCCTCCCCCGTCCATGTTGCGCAGTGGGCGGGCCGACCTGACACAACAGCATCAGGTGGTTGGACGTCACGAGACAGAGGTCAACACTGGTTGACCCTTATCTCCACTTACCGCCCCACGAGTTCTGTAAGAGTCTTATGACATAAAAAGGAAATAGTACACTGCACTCTCTGGATCACCTGGTGCAGGCATATGCATGTGCATTTCCCTTCACTTTCTTAAGTATGAGTCCATCCAGGGTGGTCCTTCTTGCATTTTGATGTAACAAAGTTGTGTAAAAATCAGTTAGCTCTACCAAGTCTTTCTGAATTGTGCATAAATATTTGATGCCCCGGTCACGCAGTAATATAAGACTCTTTCACACGTTAGGTTATACACAAAATGGTAGAAAGAGACCCATGCATGGGATCCATATTTCTTCCAATAGACGGTGTCGGTGGGCGCCGATCTATACAGATGGATTTGTATCCGATAACCATCACTACCCGCCGCCATACGTCGCAGGTATAAAACATCTCCCATTCGACCTTTGATGTATGATCCGATTTAGCGTACATACCAAGGGTTCGGAACCTTGGATCCGTAAAACACTGTCACTCATGATCAACAGAGCTGACTAGGTTACCGATACGACTTTGATGTTCATGTTTTAGTATTCTATGTGCCCTTCGGTTGTGACAGCTTCCCTACAGAAGTAGGTCGTTTTCTGATACAGTTTGCAATACTCAGAATGCTTTTTGTGACATAATACATTTATGATTATCTTGATACATCTCATATAATGAGGTATCCACAGTATGATGTACGAAAAGCTTTCGATCTAGACTGGGCTGAAGCCATACAAACGTATTGGTTATATGGACTTAGAGTATCCCAAATGTTATTCTAATCAATGACAGTCATCAATTGATTTGTTTACATGACTTTTCTCATTCACCAAAGAGAGAACGTGACAGTAAAATGGATGGAATGTCACTTTACCAACATCTAAAGAAAGCTTCACTTGTCAACACGATTTGTTTAGAAAGAGAAACAAGGCGCTTATACACGAACGGGAAAACCTTCCGGAAAATCTATTGAACTTTGTGCTTAAATTATCGTAATGATCCCGTTTTATGATATATGCCATATTACTGGGTTTTTTTGCGGCATTTGTATAAAAGAATTCACGTGTCTTCTATGTCATTTCTGATGTTTGTCTGATGTTTTCCGTCACTTTCTAATCATTCTAGATTTACTGTGGAAACTATCTGTCTGATAAAGTACAGTAGGGCTTTTAGCCAGATTATCAACTCAGAATGGATTGAGTACCGCGAAAATGAAAGTGATATGGCAAAGGCAGTTAGATATTTCATATAATGAAGAGAGCAGTTTACAGCAGAACAGATCAGGGATGCCATGGCAGATGGCAGACGAGAAAATATCATTAGGTGGACTATATAGAGAATCGTATATCACAGAAACCAGACAATACTTTCTCAGAAAGTGGGCCTTATAATAGTTGCACAGGATATACCGAAGACCTACCATTAGGTATATGTTATATCAAATGTCTTCTCAGTTCTGTTTTTTTATTGTTGAACAGGATAGAGCAGTCCAAACTAAAGTGATACATTCCCTGGTGTACTGATCCGCTACAGGGAGGGGGTTTGTTTCGGATATACTACAACTAAATTCATGCGGTTTAGACTTCCCCTTCTTTTCTCCTTGGTGCGCTAGGAAGGGGAGGTAGTTTTGCAAAAGCTATAACGACTAAGGTACCTAAGGGTGCAAAGGGAACAAGCCACTTTTAAGGAAAAGCCCTCCTCCCTTCGGAGGAGCACAGGCAGGGAGAAGGTAGTATCGGCAAACGTGGGCTGCAAGGAGGTACTAGTGGCAGATCGACGCCTCTGCCCCACTCCTTCTCCTCCAGGGCTAATTGCTGCAGCGACCTTTGGCGCCGCCCGGCCACGAGGCGTCGCCCGCCTGTTGTGGTGGCCGGGTGGGGGGAGCTGCCGCACGGGGGCGCCCAGTGTTACGGGCTGTAAAAGTCTATTAGGTGTATTAGGTGTATCCCCCACCAGCCCCACACCTTCACCCAACAACTATAACCTAGCTATAGCCAAATGGTGGGTGTATGATGCAAGGAGAACGAATAGAATTATACTTGTATAATATTACATGGACCAGCCGGGTTCCACCATTGTTTCTTTATAAGTGGGCCGCTTATTTTCTTAAAATTCTGAACAGAGAAGGAAGCCATTGATGTATGAGAGGGGGATTTGGGCTTGACAACATGTTGTCTACTGGTTTATATAATGCATGTTTTGTAAAGTGCAATTTACAAGAAATGTATGGTACGGGCAATGTCAGCATGTTGATTAATTGTTGTTGATCTTGTGAAGGCAAGTAGCATTACCATGTGTAATCTATATGCCCTATAGTAGATTTATACCAGATCACATGCTCTGATGACGCTATAAGAAATGTGACATGCATCTAGCTGCCGATAATCGGGCCACTATAAATAAGATGAAAGAACACATCGAACCATTCTGAACATTGATGGCCTTGAGAGACCATCGTGTCGGAAAGCATTGATCATGGTGCAACTAAATGACTTACACCTCGGGTAAAGGGTCTGAAATAGATATCTACCTGTACATTTTCCGCATGCACGAAATCAAAGAGAAAGTACTCAACCCTAATTAAAGAGGTTGTTCCTTTCCAAACCTACGTAACCAAGGGACAAACCTTGCTTTTTGCATTTTAACGCTTAGCTTTGAGCTGATTTCAGATTTCCTTTACTCTTGTTCGTTCCTGTACTTTCATTTACTGCAAGATTGCTGTAAATGAAAGCTACCAATGCACTAGACAAAAGGATGTCGTATAACATACCTTGGGCGGTCTCTTCTCTCGGTCAAAGTTAAGCTGTACATCAATGGTAATTGGTAGACATGTATCATTAATCACACAATTCATTCCATATGTAGCTATAGGCATTGAGATGGCATATCTATAGGGTACCCATTTTTTCACAAACAGCTTTCACATTTACAATTCTGAGGATAAAGATAGTGCAAAAGGTAACACGCGTGTAGACATGCTTGTTTTTGTAGACATACTACTGAAAAGCTGGCGCTTAATGAAACAGTCTGTGGTATACTCGATTATCTGAAGCGGTTCTCAGTGTAAAGCGACCCTCCCCTGTTCTAAAACGAGGGGGAGACAGGTGTGGAACCTACCTGGGAACCACATGCTCACATGACATGCAATCAGACCGATGCCTGTCACATGAACCCATTCACCCGAGTCTCGCCAGTAATAAGAACTTTAGTCGGTTAGCATGCTCTCTTATGATATCAGGTCTCCGATGATCTGAGAGCGGAAACAAGAACCAAGTTCCATGCTAATTTGCAGTTGGCAAAGTTTTCTCCCTTAAAAATTACTCTCAAGAATTTACATGGAAGGAAGCAACATTTCTCTTACAAATGGCCGTTTTGGTAGGATGAAAGGCTTTGGATGGATTTTAAACGCGTGATTCCTCAAATAAAAGGTTATCCCATGGTGATATTGTACTTCGAATTTCGAAATAACAATGACTGAGCAGGAAACCTATAATTTATTTCCTTGTGTTTTTGAACCGCGGATCTGATTTATTAATATATATCTTGCCTTAAACGAATTGCCCCTGATGCGGGGAGTTGAAAACTAGTTGTTCAGTTTCCTAGTCACTGCACACGAATGTTTCTTTAGCGGGAATTCGACTTACAATTTTACAATCAAAAACATTACAATAAGATTTCTGAGTTTGAAATGGAAAATATGATGATGGTTTTCAGTATCGTTAAAACAAAATATGTAAAAAAAAAAAGAAAAAAAAAAAAGAAAGAGATAAGATCAGTTATAATGTAAGTTTGAGGCCAACTGTCGGCAGCCGATGCGTTTTGGGTTGTGAGTAGTACATGGAATTGGTACTCTTTCTCAGGTGCCCGTCTCCGCTGTGCCGCTCGGTCACTCCTTCAAAGTCTGTCCTGGGTAAACTTGGCATTTGCATAGAGAAGAATTCAATCGATAAAACATGGAGTTGGTCGTACGTTGACACATGTATTGATGTCGTACTTCCCCTTGTGTCAGCTTTGTCAAATGTATGTTAGGTCATGGGAAGGCGGGTAGGTCAATAGCACTGATACCATGCTAGTAGGGCAGGCCGGACAGGGTGGGTGGCGTTTTGATAAGTAATGTGTTTATTGGTCATTGTGTCGAAATGACCAACATGACCCCAAACCCATGTCAGGACCCTGGTATGGTCGGCCAGGCGTGTCGGGCCGAGGGCGTCCTCCAGGGGAAGGCCCTTAGGGGGAAGGAGAGGGTAAACGTCGTCGGCAGTGGGGGCGGGGCAGTTGGCAGGCGCGGCAGCCCGGAGGACCGCTCCCAGTGTTTACCTAGTGATTACAGCGTCGGCGACAGGAGGGGCCGCGCATTGATTACGCCCTGGGAAGTGGCCGCCGCGAGGTCGGCGCGACGGACGCGCGTAGAAACAACGCGGCGTTCGCCCCACCACTTCCCCCCGCATCGACGGTTGCCGCCGACGTCGCGCGGCCGCCATTGATTCCATTTGCGGTCCACTTCCGGCGGGTTTGGCCGTTTCTCGTTCTAGTCACGAGGTTCTAGTACACGGCCCTCCCCGCCGCCCCTAACGAACCCCAGTCTCGGCCCCCCGCCTACCACCCCCTCCCTCCCTCCCCCGCCCGGCGGTAAGTCAGTTGGCGCGCGCCCAGATGTCGTTAAGTGATTCAGAGTGGCTCCGTCTCGGGACGTGACGAGTAGCTCGGGCGTTTTTGTATCTGTCCGTTTCTTGGAAGCCCCGCTTTGCCTTTTTATTGTGTCTGTGTGACCTGACTCATGTTGATAGCTGTCGTTCAGCTTCTTTACCGGCAATGTATCAGATTGATATTGCCTTTTACCAAAATCATAACTGACAAGTATGTCAATAAACCCATGAATTTTACAACCCATGGGTCTTTATGGTATTGAACATTAAGCATACCATTTACCCCGCTCCTTACCGTTTTTCTTTCTACCTATACGTAGATACTTCAGTTTCGACAAGAGGCCAATTTAGGAGACAATACTACATTAGTTGCCACCCCCTCACTTCTAAATGAAGATCCTACCCTACGGACTGTATGCATTAGATATGAGGCATGCTAGGGTAAGCATTGTGCCCCAGACAATGGGCCGGCCACTCAGGCCTGCTGTCAGGTAGGGACAGAGTCCACCTCGCACCCATCACTATGCATCCCCTGCCCAGTCCTATTTGTCACCAGTCGTCAAGTGGACAGTGGTGGCGCGCCCCGGGCCACTTGGTGCGACCCGCCGGCGGGCCACGTCGCTTTGTGAGGGCCATGTCGCCCCGTCGCCCTCCGCACCCCATCCACCATGCTCACCCCACCCACTGATATACCACGCCCCACCAAACAGCTATTTCCTATACCCAACCTCAAAGTATTAATACTCCAGGACGCCCCCGTCGTCACCAGCAGTTCAGTGACCTAATGTTTAGAGGGTTAAGGGATATGGAATAAAAATGGGTCAATTAGTGGATTGGAATAATAATTGCTCCATGGTCATTATAATGCGAATTTTCTAACAGAAGGATTCTTCCTGATGTTTTATATATTTCTAGGAGTGCTTACTACCTCTAAGGATTACTTGTATGGCCTACATTGGCCAGGATCCTTCCCCCATGTTATCCCCACATATATGTATTAGTAAAGGGCAGGAAAGGTAACCCATACAAAGAACAATAACCTTACATAATTATGTTAACCTGGGATAAGGTGTCACACAAGATCCAGGAGAAAGCCCATGCATCTCCCATCGTGTGCATCGCAAGATGCATGTTTTTTTGTAGTTTTTTTTAATGATTTTATTACATAATATCCAACAGGGTTTCCCTTGGTTTTCAGGAGTATTACAGGATGAATATATATAGTTGATGATAAGACGTGAGGGCAATTGTAAAGGACAATAAGAATAAGTAAGTTAGTACAATTTTTCAGCTTTTCATAATGACAATATACAAAATAATATCAAACACTTATCAAACACTGTTAAAATTCACAATAGATTTTTATAGACTCGAAACTGTTTCTTTACCAACGTTTTAAGTATTTCACTATTTTCAATATAATGCATTTTAGGGTTGAGTATAAGAGGTTCCCGGGAAAATCAATGAAAGAAAGTCTGCAGCTGGCGATGAAAGAGCGACGGCAAGATATTTTCCAATGATCAATATAATATTATGGGTTTATATACAAATGAACAACGCAAAACGTCAATGGGTTTAGATCGACAGGTTCTCTGTAGGGTGAGGCGCATTATACACCACTCCATTCCCTTATAACTGTCCCCATTGATAGATGTCATATTATTTTGCACCGTTCATTGTTTCTTGTAGCAATAGTACTTCTGGTAACATCAAACACAGGTCTTTAGCAAAGGACGGGATATCCGCCCTTTTGAGGTGATCAGAGCAGGAAGTAAAGGTAAGCAAGAAGGAGCGGATGAACTGTGATAAAGGAAGGCCTATATATTGTCATTTACACAAAGTGTATAGCACACCGGTGACAGACTTATGCTATATGGGGTCTGTTGTTTTATTTGTTCAGTACCCTTTTCCTGTCTACACTTTATGAATGAGCGCAACCATCCCTACTTATACCAGGAATGGATACGTATGCTCACTATCACTTTACCATTACGTGCAAATTATGTAGAATATTGTTTTTTAATTATACATTTCAATCAAATGATATATATCCTTTCGACAAGGACTGGAAGTAAAGACACAAGTTAACCTTGACATTCACAAAGAAACTGAGACATTCACTAAGAGAAGCAGGTGTGTGTGTGTGTGTGTGTGTGTGTGTGTGTGTATGACTGGCCATTCGTGAGGAAGGAGTCTGGCCTTCATCCATTTGCACAACTTTGAATCATGACAGACGGGAAAATTTCTCTCAATTTCTCTTCCCTCTACCACGAACTCATCTTCTTCCTCTCGCTCTAAAATCTCTCTCGTTGCCTCTCCTGTCGTCGCCCGGTCGCCTCGCCCGCCTTCACCGGCCGTCTCTCCCGTCCCGTCGGCCGTCGCTCATTTACGTGTCAGATTGCGACGCGTCGCTACATTATGCGCCTGCGCCAACTGATGGTGGGGTCATCAGCCAGTGGCGGCCCTAAACAGCCACTTCCCGCCGTCTGCTGGGGCATACATTACGGCCCTAAGACGGCCGATGGTGAGCCTACATGAGGTGGGAGCCGGGCCGAGATGCCCCACATTTACATCGGGTCAATGATGGCCACCATGGACGGCCTTCGCGCCCATTCCAGGGGCCTGTCAAAAACCGTTAGGTCTGGCCGCACCTACCGTGTAATTGAATACCTATGCCGACTGCGGCGACCCAGTCTCTATCCCTGCCCTGTCCCTAGGCCTCGTGTCTGTACTTTTCACCAGCCTTCTACACGCTTTTCCCTATCTTCCATGGTCCCCCTTTTTGAAGTGAGTCTACGCTGTCGAGGGACATTACATTGATTACCTTTTCCCATCTTGATCTTCTACATGCTGTTTTATGATTGGAAACCCGTCCCCAACCCAGGGAGCAGCCTGCCGACGTCACAGCTACCGACAACGTGTTGACACATCCCGGAAATGGCCGGGAAAAGAAACGAACGCCAGCCTGCCGCACAGTGCTTATATCCACCGTCGGTGTAGGTTTTCAGGCTATTACCCTAATTGAATTACGTTCCGCCTCGCGTTTTAGTGCCGGCACAATGTCATTGGACGGCAGCTTCTGAATAATCGACCACCTCTCCCTGCAAAGGTGAATTATATATTGGACATGTATATATGACATCTTATACGGGAACGTGATGTGGTTAGTCGTGCAGGACTTGTTTTAGGTGTACTCTAAGCACCAGAAGAGTTGGCCACTCGCAGGCTCCTGTCGGGACTTGATGCATCAGGGCCGGCAGCCATAAAGACATGGCCGGAGGTGTGAAGGGGCGGGGTAACACTGCGTGTCGACCAGCCCCTCAGTCGGCCGGACTAACCCTGGACGCGCCTCCCGACGCCCGTTAAGTATTCATACCTTTATCGGGCGTCGATCACACGTCGGGCTTGATTTGATTTGTGGCTAATTTTTCTCGCCAGCGCCAGGCCCTTTGACCCCCCCCCCCCCCCCAGCCTCCCCCTACCCACGACCTTCCCCAATACTACTACCCCTTCCAATCCGCACCCCCCCTCCCTGCCCACTCCCCCCTCCTCCATGGCCGAGGGTCCTCTACCGGACGCCTAGCAGCCTCCGCCCGCCGCCTCCCCTGTCGGCACCGCCTCTGTTGAATATTTCAGACGCGGCGTCCTGTGTACGCCCTTCGTCCCCCGACAACGTCCCTATCTTTGATCAGTGCCTCTGATACTCAGGTCAGCCAGGGTCGTCACAGCGCCACCTGGTGAGTCCGGCCACAGTATGCAGAGCACGTCGACGGTCTGAATTTCAGCACGGGCCGCAGAGGCCATCCCGGGTAGGGCCCAGCTTTACCCCAGGGCCGGTTGTATCTCTCCCCCTGGGGACTTGTAATGACCGCTGGGCCAGAAGAAAAATTGTCCCTACACGGGTATTAATCGCAAAGAGATCATGAGTGGTGAAAGACGGAGAACATTTAAGAAAAATAATACAGAACAGGCATTGGGGTCTTTGTATTTGTAGGTATTGTCTCCTCTCTTGTTACCACCCTTTTATTCATTCATAAAGGTCGCTGTTATGATGGGTCCCTAGTACAGGTGAGGCATACAGCGTACTACAAGTTGCGGTTAATCTATGGTATGACGAACACAGGTTTTTCTCTTAGAATGTGTCATTTATAAAGCAAATCATTTCCAAGAAATGAAAAAGCGGGATGATGATGGACAGCAGATGGTGAAACAAATATAAAACAACGAAAAAACTAAGACCTAAGAATAAAAAACAAAAAAGTAGGTTCTGTGTAATACGGCATAGGTCTAGATTAGCCTGGTGCAGGTAGAGCGACGATCCCCATACGGTACACTGCAGTAATTCCTCTGACTTTCTCTCGGGTCACTCTTGCCCCCGTGGGAATGCATTAGGAAATTAGAAAGCGGGTTCAAATCAGGGCCGACTGGACACATCAGCGCCGCTAGACACACCAGGGTCGGTCGACCTACCCATGAATGCTACTGCCATTTACGCCTGTCGGACCTGGATACATTGAGAACCCAATCTTAGGGATAATATGATCAAATGGACCCGTCTTAGTTTGATTGGTTGGTGCAGACAGCTGAACCGTCCCACCAAGAGAGTGTAACGCATGCTACACCTCTTTGCGATCTCTGCAGTATTTTTGCCGATGCCCTACACTAGACTAGGCCTAGTACTTGCTGCACGAGCTAGGTTGGCTTTTAGGGGATTTGAGTTTACGTGTCTAGATGTCAGCGTGTGTGTTCGACATGGCTTGTCCATTATTGGAACAGTCGTGTTGATTATAGACCTTTTACATGGCAGTTAGTTTAGACACCCAGTTAACAATTAGATGTTTGTGTGGAGGATACAAAACACCTCTGGTAGCAACACTAACCTACAAAGACACCATCAGAGTTTGATTGGCAGCAAATTCCAATGGCCTGCCTTTTCGGTATTCTATGTTACTGCGCCCCATCCCTCCACTCTGGGTAACATATGGGATGTGTTCACATGTTTTGGGGTAGGCAGGCCTGCTTAGTAGTCCTGTTTGTGCGAGATGTAAACCAGACCTCTGCTGTAGGCATGCCTGGGTGTTCCCTACTCACCCCACCCACCCCTCTGCCCACAGTCTCTATACGCCCTACTAAAGGCTGCAGCGCCGTGTCACCCTAGTACTACACACTGCGCCATGCCGCCCCCTTTATTGGCCGGAATCCGCCCACCCCACCCGTCCAATATCATCAATAGAAAAGTGATGACTCCCGGCGATCCTTTCTCCGACGTTTGGCACCACACACAGCCGGTCACGTGACCCCAGCTACTTCCTGTCATGCGCAATGACGAGTTGAATGTCGTTTTCATTTCCGGCGAATAACGGCACTGCTGCCCCAACCTCTCTGCACACTCTTATGGTGGAAGGAACTGAAAGGAATGGGGGAATTTCCTCCAGCCCACCCTCAATTTTGCCATAGACTTACGAGTATCATTTGCCTTATGTGCCGTAAGGGCGTGGCATTCAGGGAGATGATCCCATCTAATTCTATTTAAAGGATGGCGAGATGGAGATCTACTAGCCTCATTTTGGTTGAGAGCGGGAATGAAATTTCCGTGTTACTGACTTCAGAGGACAACATATCAGCGGGTTTTCTTCTGGGAGGTACTTCACCTAGAAAAAAGAATGTATGTCTGCTTGTTACAGTTTTGAACCGATCCATTTACACTGCATTATGCGGGACATCAATTGAAAAAGATGATATATATCGCATTCATACAAAGTTATGTTGTAATTTGTATGCTTCCTCTATATTGATGTCATTCTTTTGACCTCAGCCAGACATATTTTCCTTACTCTGTTTTACTGCGGATGTGCCGAATTCATCATAACTATTCCACACCAATATCAATTCTGACTTCATAATGAAGTCTTCATGTATGATTCAATTGGATCACTAACCTATTATAACCTGCTGATCACTAACCTACTATAACCAGCTGATTACGCGGGTCTACTTCTTTTCTAGGCACAAATGTGCAAGGTATGTTATCAAAACATTATTTTTTGTGTCATACAAAGACGAATCTTCATTGTCAGAGAGCCTATGCTGGTTCAAATGTATCCCGACTGATAAGCATTGGTGGTGCCAAAGGATCAAAGGCCTGGAAATGGTACAGTTCACACCGTTTCAAAGTCAGAGCATTATTCATCCGTACTTTGACTTACCCCCAGATAGGACGACAGATGAAAGAACCTGGTGCGATCCGGTGGTCGGGGTTCGACATCATAGAAACCTTGATTGGAGCACGCTGTCCCACGGAAGGGCTTTGAGGCCCCGCATGACAACGGGCGTCGCCAAAAGGGCACCTGCAGACGGGTATAACAAGTGCGTGCTGTGTCAGCTTTTATTAGACTGGATCTTTAAAGATTGAAGGGCTGGTTGAGGTGTGACTGGTGCTCCGGTGTGTTAGTGCCCTTGCTAAAGGTGGGGGAGGGGTTGTATATAGGGACTAGCAAAGATATTGCGTGTAAACAGTTATATGGGTTGGGGGAGGTTGATTTGTCATTTGGAATGATAGTGTGTGAGTGTAATTTGGGTAGGATATAAGTCAAATGGATTCATTGCCAGCAGTTAAAAGCAAATCTAGGCAGCGTCTTTGATTTGTATTATTGCCCTAAGACATCACAGAGGGCATTGGCTGGTTCTCTACAACCATAGCTCTCTTTGAGGATATATAGGTTGCTTCACAAGGGAATACACTTTAGAAGACGGCAGAAGAGTATCCAATCCGCCGCGGAAATCCCAATTGTCTAATCTAACGATACATTTTTTAAAGCAGGGGAACCGCCAGGTGAATTCTCCCCTTGCCAATGCTGTAGATTTCCTTAAGTGCCCCCGTGTGCTTTCTCTAAGGACCTCCAGGGGTCGCTGTATATGCTAATGCCGAGACTTCCGGGCGCCCGAGCACGGTTTAGTCCCCACCGAGAATCAATGAATGTCATTGAGACAAGGAAGGTCAGTGCCTTAAACGTAGCCCCTCCCGACCTGGTCTCAAGGTTGCCTCGCATCTATCTACGTATCTCATTGCGCATCATGCAAATCAATGGTATTATGATAAGACCCGTGAATATCTATCTTTTTCCCAGCTGGCAACCAGCAGAGGCAGTTTCACAAAGTGTACAGGGCCCCTCTTGTAGCGATGAATGGTGCCAAGATTTCAAATTATGCCCATTGAAATCATTAGTCCGTTTGATATTTGATCTCCAAGCAAACGCAGTTGAACTCAGATTGAAACTCTTCTCCTGGCAGAACACCAAATCAAAGGCCCCTAATACAAGAATTTTTCCTGGCGTTTGACATTAAGTTCGGGTTGTCTGAGCTTCAATTAGAAATGTTTATTGGCATCGCATCAATTTCAGAGTTTCTTGATAGACGGTTTCTTTAACTTGTATTTCTCAACTGCCAAGGATTTCTTTATCTTGTGACAGTGTCATAAACAAGTCTTAAATTTGAATGCAGTAGAGGATAGGAGAGTATTCTAATAATAACACGGTTGTACTAGGATATCAAAACCTGCTTTGATGTGAACCTCTTGTGAACGACAGAACCTCAGTCTGGAGTCTGTATTCGACATCATGCAAAAAGTTATCATGCGAAAGCAGACAAAGAGAGGAAATGGAACGATGTTTTATTTCTAGCAATATGTATGAGAACGTGACATTAGACCACCCAGAATACTTTCCTACCTTTGGTTTGTGTTTCACAGTTGTACGCTGTTCCCTTTTGCCAAGGGGGGCAATAATGGATTTTATAATCCTTACACATGAATACAGTCATACAAATGACTCTAGGATCATGCTTGCATTCTGAGATATTTTCCTGTTTGTGCCCACTGTTTAATATGCATTGAAAATACTTAAAGGTGATTACATGTATTAACACGTATTGATTTGAACTATTTGGAAATACAAGGCAATGAGAGAAAAGCTTGTATTTTAAAATGCATTAGTAAATGTGAGTATTCGCCATACCAGATAGTTTTCTTAGGTCAGACTTAACATCTCCAACATAGCAGTACATGGTAAATCATATATGAGTGTATATCGTTACAGCAACTAACTAATTGTCTGTGAACCATACAGACGGTGAACCCATTCTAGTTTCACAGCTACAACAGTTTTCAAACCAATTGAGTGAAACACTATTCTGGTTGATGGTCTTCAGGTCGTACCTCTCGGAGATGTGAGGAGTGGGCAAGGCGTGTGCCGTACCTTTTAACATTGAGCCTGTATTTACACCCCAGCCGTTGCCCCACACGTGTGCCTACACCAGCAGCCACAGTGGCCGTGGTTAACCTTCGCCCCGGGTGGCTGATTGAAAGCTCCAGTGGTGGGCCGGCTGATGGCAGAGTAAGCAGGGGGGAGGCAACTAATTATTTACCCAAGTCGACACCTCCAGTACAAACTCTGTCTTATGGCTGATTACACAAGATATTCTAGGTACCATTGGAATTCAACCGCCAGAGTTGTGTTGGTCGGGCAGTTAGTGATATCGTCAAGAGCAGCTCGCTTTTGGAGGCCAGCCACCCATTGAGCACATACTGAGTGACTCGTCTTGTGCTCCTCCATCTCCCTCTGTTTAAGTGTTTGCGTGGCAAGATGACTGTTTGTCTTCAACAACTGTATCTACACGTGGCTGATAATAAGACGTGTAATAGCCCTAGACATGCCAGATAAATCGATTTAGAGTATGTAGTAAGTTATGGGTAGCCATTTACAATAGCTTTAGAAGTGGTCTTTCCGAAGTTGATGATATTGAAAACGACTACTATAAGATCTCTAACTGAGACCCAAGTAAACCTAAAGATGCATTTTCCTTTCACAATTGGAGCTTTATAGGTTAGTAGAGTGCTGGGCTATACCAGATCTCGGACGCATCCTGCACTACTTTTATGTCTAGATTCTATTATTATCAACTTAGACGTCCTACGTGTATCTATCATGAACTTTCAACATTCTTTCTGCGTTCAGAAGGGGCAACCTTGATATAGAGGTAGGATGGCAATGTGTGTCTGACAGAGATTCCGGCAGAGATTGAGCATTGAGAGTAGGCCTGTGCTTGGAGTTCGTGAGCGTGCATGGCTGCCCCAGGGCGCGGTGACCGGCCGCTTCGCTGTTGTGACAGCTGAGGCCCATCCGCGGCGCCACCTAGACGCTCCCTCTCGTCCTGGTCTCGCGAGAGCCAACAATAACCAAACCGACCAATCAGAGGGCAGCGAGCGTGCAGCCGGGGAGACCCGGTGAGCGGCGGCCCAGAGCGAAGAATTAGTTGACCGGTCTGTTAACAAACTGCCTACATTCAGGCTGGCCTGCACCTACACTAACAGTTGATGGCTGACCCTCTGTGGGATGCTTATATATGTTATAAATACCTTCACATGGCCCTCTCAAAGAATCTGAAACATTCGAGTCTGAGATTATCTAGCCATCGAAATCTCTTTATGGGGGGTCTCTTATTTCATGGCTCTATAAATTTTATTTTTTTTTGTGTTCACATTTTATTTCTGAAGAAAGGATCGCACAAACAAGGCACGGTTTTCACCTTGGTCCAGCACTAAATATGATGATATACAAATTCACTGTGTTATCGCCGGACATTCAATGCATATCAAATACATACATTGACTTATATTAAATCATAATAACGTTCATGGATTTCCATTAAGGACCGTCATTCACGGTTTAGGTCCAAATTAAACAAAATAAGACATTCAGCATTCTCACTTAGGGATATCTCATACACGATCATACCCTATTATTTCTTTTACAAATTTTCTATTCAGTTAATATTGAATCAAAAGGGATCACCTCATATAATCACTCAGAACATAGTTAATAAAATAGAACAACATGTATAATATCTCTAAACCAGTTGTTGTTTAAGTAATGATTTAAGATGTAATTTATAATTTGAGAACTCACCTATGCTTCTATCTATTGAGGGGGTTGAATTCCACATTACTGAACCTCTATAAATCACACTCTTTTTAAATTGTTCGTTTCTTGGAAAAGGAACTTTCAGTATTACCGCATCATAGGCACGAGTTGGATTTACATCAACATTAATGTAGTGTGCCTGTGCTGATCTTCTATACATCAATTTTAACAAATGTGCATCAGCACGTTGTTTTAGAGAATTCACCTGAGTCAGTACATACAGTTCATTCTTATCATAGTTTCCACCCTCAGGCAGGCATCTTCTAAGACAACGCAGATGTAATTTATCTAACTTCCAATAAAACTTTGCAGGAGCTGTTACAAAAAATATGTCATTGTAGTCAAAGTAGGGTTGTATATACGATTTGTATAGTTTGATTGATGTAGTGGTATTTATAAATTGCCTAATTTTTGTGAGACAATAAAGCTTATATGAAACTATTTTTGAAGTTTCTTTTATCTGTTTTTCAAAAGTTAAGCAAGTGTCAACATAAGTACCTAAGTACTTATAATGGGGAACATTTTCTAAAACAGTGTCTCCAATAAAAATTTCCAGTTCCTCAGCTCTATCTATATGATACTTCCCACCAAAAGACATAGATTTTGTTTTAGAAGAATTAATTCTAATTTTATTAATATCACACCATTTTAACACATTAATAAAGTCTGATTGTAACACAGCTCTGCACGCCTGATCCGTGAGTTCATTATCACTCGTATAAATAACAGTGTCATCTGCATACAATTTATAAGAATTATTGCAGATTGCTGTACCAATATCATTTATAAAAATCAAGAATAATAGTGGACCGAGCACCGATCCTTGTGGTACACCACAGGTCACACTTACCATATCAGAAATCTGAGCATTTACTCGTGTTTGTTGATATCTTTCATTCAAGTAAGAAGCAAACCATGATGTAGTATTCACATGACAGCCTATTCTAGAGAGCTTTTTTAGTATTAACTGATGGTTTATTGAATCAAACGCTTTTTTAAAATCTATGAATATTGCATGCGTTAACCTATGATTGTTTATGTTACTGTAAATATCATCAAGAAAAGTTGAAGTGGTGGAGGTAGTCGAGTGATTTTTCCTAAAGCCACCTTGATTATAATCTAGAATATCAAAGCTCTCAAGATAAGCGGTCATCTGGTTATGAATTAAATGTTCCAAAAGTTTGCTTGGGAGGGGTAACAAGGAAATTGGACGTAAATTGCTCACATCCGTTGGGTCACCACCCTTTGGAAGAGGTGTAACATATGCCCTTTTCCATTCACTTGGAAATTTACATGTGACAATCGATAGATTAAATAAATAAGTAAGTTGAGGGATTAGACATTGAAAAGCATCTTTTAGTACTTTAGTAGATATATGGTCAATTGATGAAGGTTTACATAGTTTAATACTATTTACTTCAGATGCCACCTCCTTTTCCGTAACAGCAAATAACTTAAAAGTCTTTGGCAGCTCGATACCATGGTATTCCCAACATGCACAATCACCTGTGCCATCATTCATTATTGAAGAACCGATTGTTGCAAAAAAATTGTTTATATAGTCGGCTACCTCTAAATCAGGTACGTCACTACCAGATGTTTTATCAATTAGTTTAATATTTGTTTCAGGTTTTTCATCTGGTAATAATGTCTTGATTGCCTTCCAAAATTTATTTGGATTATCATGGTCTAGCTCAATTTGATCTGTCCAAAATTCCTTCTTTGCATTTTTGATCATTCGTGTAACTAAATTTTTAGCTATTCTAGCTGCTTGCCAGTCATCATCAAGATTTGTTCTTTTAGCAACTCTCAACAGTTCATCTTTGTCATGTATCAACTCTATAAGATCATCTGATATCCAGGGATCTTTTTCCTTTTTCACATTTATTACCTTTTTTGGACATAAATGATCAATTGCATTTTCTATGTAATTTCGCATTACCTTCCAAGCTTCATCCACATCAGGAATATCATAGTATGAGTCCCAATCACAATTCAAAAGTCTATTGCAAAAAATTTGTTTATCATATTGTCTATATGAACGTCCAACAAAACTTAATTTTTTCTTAATCAGTTTGGCTTTCTTTTTTGTAATATAAACCATCTCATGATCACTAATATTGAGTGAATACGTACCAACATGTGCAATGTCTGAAATATTTGTGTAAATGTGATCTAATAAGGTTGGGTTATTATTTTGTGAATACCTTGTAGGAGTTTTAATATATTGCTTTAGGCCAAAATTGTCAGTTGTATGTATCATATTTTTCCTTGTAATATCTTTCTTGTTTAATAAATTGATATTAAAATCTCCAAGCATAACAATTTCATTTGTTGTAGCACTTTGAACTAAATTTAGTCTTTCGTCTATTAAGTCTAGAAATTTTGTATGGTTACCATTAGGGGGTCTATACACATTCAGGAGAATATATTTTTTCTGATTTGGAGGACAAATTTGGAGACATTGTAGTTCTATATCTGCAGTACTAATATTCAATTCTTCGTATTTGTGAGCATCAACAACAATGTCAGTCCTTGTATATACACAAAGACCACCACCATATTTCTTTTGGTTACAGTTTGTGGGGTCAATCGTTTGCCGATCTAGTCTATATAATGAATAGCTTTGTATATATATCATACTATTTGGCATTTCATCCCTTAACCAGGTTTCAGATAAAGTCAGGCAGTCAATCTCAGATCTTTGTAAAAATAACCTAATTTCATCAATACTTGGCCATAGGCTGCGTACATTTAAATGTGCAATATGGAGTCCTCTATTGTTGAAAAATTCAGTCATTTATCAGAAAACATTTAAGAAAAATCGGATTCAACAGCTGTTCTATGTTCAATGAACAAGTTGTATGAGCATCAGAGTTATTGGGGACATATGAGGTAATACAATATATCATGACAATGTTACAATGGTGGTGTAAGTTGATATATCACCGCTCTCATATTAAGTACATATAGTATTAGTCAATTTGTAGGCTAACAAAAGTAACAATACATGGATACAGGAGGCCCCATGGGCTAGGTCACATAATTGATAACCAGTTCAATATCATGAGCAAAATAGAATAGAAAATAAGTACTTAGACATATTGTAACATTATATTAATAACAGTAATTTTGGCCCTATGGGCTAGGTTAACTCTATAACATGAGTAAGTACATTACAAATACATCATAAGCAAGATAGAAAATAAGTAGAAAATAAAGACATATTATAACAAATATATTGATAACAATGGTTTTTCGCCCTATGGGCTAGGTCAACTTTATAACATGAGTAAAAATGATACAAATACAAAATAGTTATCAATATGTCCTATGGACTAGGTGAAACCACTTATCTATTTAGAACTCTTTCTAGTTACAATATAGAGTCTTAACTCATATACTCTATGTTTGGCCCTATGGGCTAGGTCAACTTTATAACATGAGTAAGTACGATACAAATACAGGTAGTTATTAATATGTCCTATGGACTATGTGAAACCATTTATTTATTTAAAACTTGTTGTAGTTACAATAATCTGCGTCCTATTGATTCTGTTCAAGTTATTTTAGTTCTGTAATAATTTAACATGAATAGTAAATCACAACATTTAGTTACCATAGTAATACCTGTTGTAGTTCCTTATCATGGCCTTCTGAACCAACTCAGCCCAGGTGTTCACTGTGTTGTATTGCAAGTGCAACCCATCGTAGAATTTATGGTATTTAGCAAATCGTTCACCGTGATGTAGGGAGTGGATAGAGTCTTGAAGCATTGGAGTGAAGTAGTTGTCATCTCCGTTTATCGATACAATGGCTTGGTTGATGTGTACCACAGCAGAGTTTATCACGTCTTGTTTCTCAGTGTACGATGTTGCGTAGCCGTTGTACCTGTTTATATCTACCCCTGCTATGTGGGAAAAGACAACTGGGTTACATATTTGAGTTAGCTCAGTTTTACACTCAACAACATGGTTAGTTAGCATTTCAACAGCAGCTCCTACTTCACCATAGATAGGGCTGATATGCCCATTTAAATGTCTTTCAATTAAGTCATTAAGACCTAACATAACAACAGCTGCGTCTTGATGCTGGTCTTGAAGTATCGGGACTGCTAGTTGAGTTCCCCTCATTAAGGAGGCATTTGGAAAGCACAAAATTTCGTATGTCATAGGAGGATCGACAAAAGTTGCGGTATAGTCAAAAGCAGACTGAAAGTCTTTTCCCCGCTCATCACAGATCACAGCGATCCTTGCCATTTTGTTTTAGTATTAAGTCAGTTATCACTCGGCTTGAAGAAGTTCCTTGATATCACTGCGTACTTGCTCTAAGATTTTTCCAAACCTGTTTGATCCAGGGCTGTTTTCATCGATGTCTCTTTCTTGGGACAGGGGGCAGCCCGCATCCGTACCTCTTGTCTCTGGTTGCCTCAAAGAGTCGCACTTCCCCTGTATCAATAAGAGCAGTAGCAAGTTTAGGATTCTGCCTGTATTTCACAAGATTGAATTCATACAGCATCCTTTCCTCCATCTCGTCCCATTCTTTAGTTGTTTTTACGAGTTTGCCAAGTGCATGAATCCTGAAGGGGTCATCAAGTGCAAGTACATGCATTGCTATGCCTTCCTGGTTACAGACCGTGGCTTTGGTGTACACATGCGCTTGTTCAACACAGTTGAAATTGACACTATCATACTCAAACTTGGCTGGGCTTAGGTTTGACATATATGCATTTGGGCCTTGGAAGGCTAGACCTCCTTTGCATTTAATGATTTTGGCATCAGCTAGTGTTAGGTTGTGCGGCAGTTTGTCGATGTCCCTGTACCCGTACCTTTTCCCTTCTACCACTAGGGCATTCCCACTCACTTTTGCTTCTATTTTCTTATCTCTGGCCAGGTTACAAATATCACGAAGAGATAAAGCGATTCAAACAGGTATAATATTTGAAATAGCTTAACTTAGATGATTATTGTATTATTGTACGATTATTGTAAGATAATTATGTAAGATAGGGTAACCAAATAAAGGAACAGGTGCATTTGGTGCTTGAATTCCAAAATTTGACAATAGCAATAAACTGTTCCGTTTAGTTTGTCATATCTGTAATATTAAATTAAGGCATCCAAGTGAGGACTGTGAACTATGCAGTTACAATAAATATGTCTGCATAGTTGCAATTGTTACTGAACAGATAAATATATACACGGCGGCGTCAACACAGGCATGATTATGTCTGCACTGTGACTTCTATGTGCATGGGCAGATTTTGCTGGTTCCAGGCATTTCCCCTATCTTTTACACAGGTCTCATTCAATGTACCTGTTTCTATTTCAACATAGCTTTCATTAATAGCTACAATTTAACTGGGTAGCCATGGCCATGTTGATATTAAGTTAGTAAACCGTTAAGCTCCCTATTCACTCTGGACAATCTCAGTATTATACCTGACTTTCTGCAACTGACATTTACTATTTTCTTTTGTGCCCCATGTGTGAGTGGTTTTTTTTAGAGTGTATTGGTATGTGTTTCGACGCATTCTCTTCCCATTGCATCTCACTGTCTCTTCTTTTCCGCGACCTTGTCCTAAGACGGTGTTTCTTTTGAAACCTTTGATTACAATCCGATGTGTCTTTCGTCATATTTTCCCATTTGCTGCCATTTTGCCGTTGGCTACCTGTAGGCTTCTAATAATCAGAGAGAAATGGGCCGTTCTCCTTTGTTACATCTACCAACTCCTTTGATTTAGAGTTTTTTATATTTCTTTTAAGGATTTTATTCGTAATAACTTTCAAGGTTTCCCTTGGTTATCACAACATTACGTCATTACAGGTTACTTGTTTGTGTTTTATTGTCTTTTAGATTAACAGTTTTCTTTATACTACTGAATTTCATTGTCTTTGGGACTATTAGGGACCCCTATTAGGATTCTTTGAACTATAATAGAATGGTGAAATATGGAACTGTTCAAGCCAATTGTACAGTGCATCTTGCAGGTGCCAACACCAACACCTCCAGGTATGATGAGTCATCAAATATGAATGGCATTCAGGAGTTAAAGAAAAGTACCTGCCAGCATCCTGTTCTTTTGTTCGCCTCTACGTCAGATTCGTTTCATCGTTCCATGTTTTTACCCTCTTGATTCCTATCCGAGAATATATAGAGGCCACAGTCAGTCAGTAGAGAAGGCGTGATGGAACAAAAGCCCTGGTTTTTACAGATTTGACCTATTGTGTGCAGGCCTATAGTTTGAGGCGCCCAGTGTATGTAGTAGATGGATGAGGGGATGAGGCGATGCGATGTGAAAGGAGAGGTGTGCAGCCTCAGCCCTGCCCGGCCCAGCTGGTGCCCGCTAGGCCGGGCCAACAGGGCCAAGCCCCGGTACGGCAACGTGCGCCGGGCACGGCCACGTCCACGCCAACGCCTTTTTACCCCCCTAACTCTCACCCCGAGTCGTGCCGCCTATGGCCAAGACAAACACTGATAGGGTATAAATGGAACCAAGGTCTGTTTGTTTCAAGTGCTCCCTCCGATCCGCCCCTCGTCTGGGTTACTATTCCTGTTCCCTTGGGCTGCATTTTATGCTCGAGAAACTTCCACGGTCCTCAGTTTACTAGTTCTCCGTGTCCTCTGGGAATATATGATATACACTATTATGGAAAAAATATATACTTTTTCTTCATGGTATCAGACGCAGATAATGTCTGAGAACGTCTTGATTAGCGGTTACAACTTGACAACTTCTGCACATTTTTGGAAATAAGATGAAATTGCAGTTGCGTGGGAAGTTCCGACAAAAAGATACACACTGGAGTATACGTATAAAACATCCATACCCCTGTTCATCTGCCTTTGATTGTTGCAAACACAGAAATACATTTTCTTTCGGTTACTGTAGGTTAGAACTTCAGTTCTCGCAACCGTATTTTCCAGTACGAGTTATATTTGTCTCTTCTATATATGAAAAACGTTTTGTATAACTATACCACATGCGTGCACAACAAAACATGTTCTTCCGTTAAGTTTGGTAAAAACTGTGCTGTAGATGTCGACAAGGTTGTGCGTCACCTACAGATGTTCTTACTTTGAGCCGACCCCCACGCTCAGTATATTTATTTGCGATATTGAGTACACAAAATGTGTTTTCTTAATTCTAAGGGCTACTATGGTTTTCTAATCTCAGGTATTCTCCATTCAGAAGAGATTATATGAAAGGACAAATAGAGAAATACATGACTTATGAAAATGGAGCAGAACCGGGAAAAAGATCTATTTTGACGAATGGGTTCAACCAAATGTGTGTGTATGGATGAAGTCTGTCGGATCTAATTCTATTTCCTGTGATATAGCTACCCTTTTATCACCAATGGTGCCGGTTGCATATTATATTATGTAGAAGAAAAATGCTAGACAGAACAAAAAGTGAAATGCTATTATATATACAGATATATGCGCTAGGTTGTATTGTGAAAACACGCGGTTTTGCATGCATACACAACATTAAGTGTAACACACAGGTGTTGTTTGATACGGCTCTATTGCCTTGGGTGGTTGGCACGAAGGGTGGAACACAATACTCGATCTCTAGTAAAATGATCAAAGAAATCGAGTTGGGATCATGACACATGCTTTTGGCACGGGTTGATGAAGATGGTCAATTAAAGCTGGCACCCAGTCTTATCCCAGTACTTCCGCTTGTTGGCCCAATCTCAGTCTGTTTGGAAAAACAGCGCAGCCAGTTAAAAAAACGTATCGCTGTCAGAACTTTAAATTCTCTGGATGCGTTATTATTCGACCGTACCTTTTTAAGCGTTTGTCTATGTGATCAAATCGATTGAGATAGAGACCGACATCCTTTTTATGAGGTAATTTATATCATTTCTTATATTAATTTTCTTAGACTGCATCGATAATGTGGTAACCTTCTGCTATAATAAACACATCTTGTATATTATAATAAATCCCAGTTGGGAGAATATTTTATTTTTGTTCATTTAAAGTCAACTAGATTTTGTGGCATAAGGTGCTACAGGAAAAAAGATGTTTTCCATATTATGTATAACAAATCCTTTTTTAACAGCCTCCTTTTCAAGTGTTCTTACGCAGGACATATATTAAATTCGTCAATTTCTTTGGAGAAGGGGACTGTGGAAATCTAAAGCTGTATTCTGTAGTTGCTTTTGTTGTGGATCAGTGTAAATATGTCAGACCCTGTTGTCTATTGCTAGCTAGCTAGAACACTTCAGATAACGGGCCGACTTGGCTTTGATACAGAAATGGGTTGTAGTGATGAGCCACCGACACATTTAACTAGATATGATGTAAGCTAATTGAGATGCGATGACGCCGTGCTTTGTGGTAGTCGTCGGCCGCTACGTCCCACAGCTCAGAGCCAATTAAGCCAGTCAAAAGCATGACATTGATCACATCGTAGCCGCGTCCTAATCGCCTATTCTCTCAATCGCCGAGTGACAAACTTGTGTGGTGTAAACTCGTTTGGAGTTGGCGGCGGATCCATTAGTAGCGGAGAGGCTTATTGCCTCCTGTCGTCTCCTCCTGCTGCAGCCCTGGAGGCAACGCCTGGAGAAGGTTGTGGGTGGATGGAGAGGGGTGTGAGTCGGGACAGGCAGTAGTAAGGGTGGGGAGAACGAGGATTTGGCCCAGGGGTTCTGGGTTCTACAAGTTAACGGCAATGAATAGCGTTATTTTATTCTTTGAAGAATTTTCTTGTGTTTTCAAGCCATTAAATATAATTATGCGCTCAATACAAGATACATTTTATGTCTACGTTAGTTATGTCTCCTTGGAATATGTTAATCACAAAGTAATCTCATTTTGTCATATGCAACAGTGAAATCGGATTCTGTCCATTGTCTTTATCGAATGAAGTTGATGCATTGCCAGAGGTTATTAGACAATTAATCTCCCGCAAAAGATCATTATCATTATCATTAACAGGTCCTTACGACTAGTACCATTCTTCGGCCAGAACAATTAATTTACACCAAGATCAGATTCAAGAGAATTTATAAGTGTGTTCGGACTGGCAATGCCACCAGGAAAGGGGATAGTAAACGCTAACGTCGTAGTCTAGCAGGTGACTTTTTGGGACGGTGGATAATTGTGGTGGCATCTTTTCCCTAGAATCTTATTCCGCTAGGGCCACTTCCAGGCTACTGCGACAACGGCCTCTGCCATGGTAGGAGTTTGTGCCTCCCCACCCCCACCCAACCCCAACCCCCGCAGAAACGCCCTCCCTGCCCCCTCTCCATCCAGGTCCCCTGTCCCCTCCCAGCCCCCTCCCACTCCCTCCTGGTACCTTCCCCCTCACTCCTGGTCCCCTGCCCTCCTCCGGATCTCCTACCCCTCCCGGTCCCCTCCCCACCGACGCCCCCTCCATGTTCCCTGCACCTCCTGCCCCCCTCCCAGTCCTCAACCCCCCCTCCCTCCCTCCCGGCGCCTACTTACACCGCCACTGGTGCCCGGAGTACCACTTTCCCAATAATGGCATTATTCTAGCCCCCTGCCGGTGATGAGCGCCCAACGCCACCACCAGTCAATAGGATTGCATAAAATGAATTTTATTCCAAGGTTGACGCCTTTCTCTGGTTGCACGGCGGGTTTTAGCTGGCAGCGCGTCCACTCTTCCTGCTCAGGCGGGGGTGGCGCCAGTGTTTCGGGTTGGATCTCCGGGGTTTGGGCGCCAATGAAAACGGCGCCTTTCAAAACGTTAGGTTCTTGTTTTTGCGTGGAAGATAAAACGGACCCATTTTCTCGTTAACGTTTTTCTTGTTTACACATTTTTTTTGTAACTTTTCGTCACATGCCGCTGGGAGCCCGGGACATTCCAGTAGGAGCCCAGTTTGAAAAACGCCCTGTTATACGAATCGTGCAATTGTTCCAGGAAGTGTAACCGTGTGCTGCAAAAGAAGGGTGGTGGGGAGAACGCACAGGTCCCGGCCGTTACCCATGATAAAACCCTTTACCAGCCCCTCACCCCACCCTTTCACCACCCACACACTACCACCGACCGCCCACTGAGATACAAAATCCGAAACATAAATTCAATCTGCAGGCGGACAAAAAGTGTCGGCGGCGAAAGCCCGATTGAGGGCGCGCGGGGGCCGGCCATTGAGTACTGATTAGGAGGGCGCCGCCTGAGTGCCTCCTTTGCGCACAATCGAATTTTGATTCGACAAGGACGATGACGATGACAACGTCATGTCGGGGGTGCAACGCCCGACCTCTCCGCCGGCCCCACGGGTAGCGAGTCGCCGCCCTGGAGGAAGTAATTGGCGCCAATGGATGTCTTCCAGGATGTGCCGGTTTTGCAGATGCCCATTCGCAACCCATCTCCCGACCTACTGCCGCCCCCGGGCTGCCTGTAAGCGGATGACCTCCTAACGTACCCGGAACCCTTAATATTCTCTACAAATGGGAGTTAGACACACTTGTTCACTTGCTATTACTGCTGGTGTGTTGCTATTTTGAAAATATTTCGATACAATTTTCAGAAAAAGGCATTTAGATAGGAAATTGATTAATGAGATTGCCTCAACGAGCTTGTGAATTATTTCCCTTTCTTATGTAGAGACATGGGATACGTTCGCCCCTTGGTGAGGTTTATGTATAGGGGGCTGAGGTGAGGTGTCAAAAACAGGATTAAAAAGAGATACATAACAATAAAGTAAAAGGATATGGGTGACAAGCACACATGTCTATTGATACTCTCTGACAGCTCTTACCATTAAAAGTCTGTTTGCAGTAGTTGTATTTTCCCTGGCCGCCATGCCATAATGACCTGCTTTCATCTGTCATCACAGCGCCGACCGCTATCACCATTGACACTTGACATCCATTTATTTCCACTCAATCCCACTCAGCGTCCAAAGGCCGGCCCAGGACGCATGTCGGCTCCTCCCCTTACATGGCCGTCCGCATTATTCCCCTCACATCAGTCAGAGCAATGCGCAGTCTCCGCCTGGCGCTAACATGGCTCGGCTATATACACGGCCACCGTAACCCAAACCCACTTTGCATCAGCACCCCTCCTTCTGTACAATGCCTGTATCAGATACAGCACCAGCACCCCATCAATTTCTACTTTCACTTAGCCTCCAGTGTCCCAAAGAGAGTAAGCCCCGCACCCCTCCACCACCCTAGTGAGCATCATACTCCAAAGCCCGTCTTGTGGGACATTGTGTACCCTACTGGTACCCTCATAACAATCGGTGATAATCACATCCTTTTGGTACACCACGGTTATTTCATTAACCCCCTAGTAGTGTATGTGCTAACGGGTAACAAAAGGGCGATGTGGTGAGGGAGATGGGGAGGACCCATAGTAAACTGAGAGGGTGATCCGTACTGCAAGTGCTGCAAGGTTCGGTGTAGCGGTGTTTTTTTAAAAAATAATATAAGGGTTTTGGATAACAGTATGGCTGGATGCGGTGCAGCTCAAGTTGACTAAAAAATCTCATATAACTGAGAATATATGCCCATGCTGAACATTCTGGCCTGACACATTGGCATAATAAGTATAATAGGTATTCATTTCTTCTAGCTAAAGCTGTTTACAGCGAACGTGATCTTTCATTGGACATGATAAGTGATGAGGATATTACTGAGAAAAAAACAGAAATATGCCTGATGATAGAAAATTGTGTCAATAACAATGGAATATTGAGTGAACAGTAACCTATATAAGTGTTCAATCTTTATATAAAGTACAGAAATATAATCATAACTTAATATTTTCTAATGAAGTATAAAACTAGAATATGACAAGCGATACATTATGTCACGTGATCAGCTGCGATATATAAGTGTTTTTGAAACTGTCGTAGTTTTCCAGATTATATAACAGGCAACCACCGATCCGGAAATATTTACCGAAGAAGCCGTCATTTGTATTTAAATCCCGACTAGGCTTACCAGAAACGGCAGGAAATACAGGCCTGACTTCTGGTTGGATTTTATGGCCTGTCACTGGTCATAAATAGCGTGCGGGCATCGGGTTACGGAATGCCCCGCCGGGCCTGCTGATGTGGCCGGCAAGAAAGCCTTCAACTGCAGCTCACCCAGAAAAACCATTGGCCCAAGGCTTGGAAGGGTTGTCACCAATGTTTTGTTCCCCATGGGTAATATATATTAAATAAATGATAACCCCCAGACACTCTGCCATGTTGCGAGAGACTGGACGGAAATTGAAAGTGTAAGCACAGTTAATAGGCTGGTGAAGGCTGGTTCCGACTTGGTGTAAAATCCAATGTGACGACATGCATCTGCAGCCTTTGTATGTTTTATTTCTCGATTTATTTATTCAGGAATCACTGAGAATTACACTAAGCTAATAATAGGCACGGGCCCGGGTGGGCGCTGAATTGCGTCGTTGCCTTTTTTATATCTGCCACAATTTTAGCAGAAATATGCCTTATACATGATACCTTGAATGAAAGTATGAAGTAAAACGATTAGCCATCTGAATATGAAGAATCTCCCACCCCCCACCCCAATAAAAAGCATCTAGGTCCATATAAATGTATTCGACCCTTTTGCGATTCAAACATGCTTCATACAAATCTTGCCCGCATAATTTTAGAGAAATAATAGGCTACCATAATGATGTAAACTACCTAAAATGACTTAATTATGTTGGAGTCATGAACAGTCGAATAATTATAAGTCGGATAATCAAAGCCATGTCAAATATACTCTGATCCAAATGCCTTTATCATATACTACTTATTTGTATAACGATCCAAATGCGTTTCGTACTTATCATGCCGAACATAGAAAAAACTGCCACGATGTGCTCGTAACCTAAAATGACCAATTTTGTGAATGATAAAGAACAGTCAAATAGTAACACGTTTAACGAGGAACATTAAAATATACCCTGATCCAAAGGCCTTTCTCATTTACTACTTATTTGTATTGCGATAAATCTTCTTTGATACACGCAGACAGGTTGTATTTTGCTTCAGACAACTAACTATAAAACTATTGATAAGTCCAACGTTACTTTCCTACCTAATGATTATCATGCCTGCATAATGTTTGGAAAATAATCCAGTTTGATTCGCAAAAACCACAAACGATAAATATCAACTTTTATGGTCGCATCACTCCCTGACATAAACACGAACAGATTGCACCATGCTAAGGATGGCAAACCATATTGAGGAATGCACCATATCATCCATATCAGTGGCAACATGACTGTGTAGTTTGAGTTGCTCCAAGCGCACCCTGTTGACCCAGATTCTCACCCAACCTAGTAAAACCCCATACTCCAAATCACTCTTCAACCTTTATTTCCACAGTGAAGTGAGCGGCACACTAATAGAGTTGGAAACTAAACTTGGAGACACTCTCCTCATGTGATTGTTTTTCTGACCTTCTTCCTCCCGCCTAATGATGTCTTGACTGTATACCTGTTGGTTGGTGACTCAAAATTATGCTTCTTGTACCTGATATGATGAGGGAGTGGGAGGGTTTTAAGTAGTCAAAGAATGTCGCTGGAGTCGGTCGCCGAGCAGTTCACAATTCCAACACTTATAAATGGAGATTGAACCCTTCTCCTAGTCTGATCTTGGTTTTAATGCCAGAATCCCCCACTGTCATCTTCCCTTGCCACTATCAACATTAATTTTACTCTCCCCACCCCTCGTCTCGCTACATACTTTGGCCGCCCACCCCGCACCCTGCCTTCCCTTGACCCCCTCCAGCTCCTCCAGGGTCCTGTGACCCCTGCTCGTGTCCCGGGACCCGGATAGAGCCCCCCTCCCTCCCGATAGCCCGGACCAAGACGGATGGGTCTCTTTGAGGCCGCCATGACTATGCATCTGTAACTGTGGACATGGACTCGACAAGACCGGCCATCGATTGATTACATTCCCCTGTCTCTTCTCGCCCACACCACCGACACAGCCGACTCCGTCATAACTGCCCACCTATATAATCACTCACACCGGGTACATTCGGACCGCTCTGTATCTATATATGTGCCTCTCGTCCCATCCCAGGAGCCCCCCACCCCCACCCCACCCCCATCCCAATTAATTACTCCATCTATCATCACTATAATGAGACAAGTTTAGTCCCCCACTGAAACAATGTGGCAACAGTATGTACATAATATAAACATCATCTAGACCATTTGTATCATAGTTCTCCTCATAAAATTCAATGAATCATGTGATTCAACTCATGAGATGAATTACACAATGTGGTGCCTGATGGTATATGTATAGCACATAAACAATTATCAACTGAGTGTGGATAAATCCTTGATATTTGGTTACTTAATTCCATATACTCTTTATTGTACCTTTGTTCTGGAAGAATATTATCAAACCGAAAAAGGAATGTGTGACTGGTGACAATCGTTTTTCGGTGTAGCCCCCATAAACCACTTAAGACAATAGTCGTATTTAACCAATTCTTAAGAAATGTTTTGGTAATGTGATGTACTTAAAATTCAGCTGTTCTATTCACTCGTTGCTGCATCATTACGCATGTACGGCGACATGTCTTACCATTACAACCAAAACGGAATTCTTCCCACCCTAACCAGGGTTATTACTATTAATCGCTATCCATTGTTTGACATGTGATACCTGGGCGTTGACAAAATAAAAGAGATCTTGCATGGAGGAGGGACGGATCATACATACAATGAGTCATACGGCAGTGAACATTTTCAAGTACAGGCTATATTACCATTTGCAGAAGCTTAATACAATATTAATGTCTAATAACTAGAAAAGGTTACCTGCCATTGTCAACATTTTTACACACTACATTTATGACACCTAGAGGAATTGTTCAATCTTTTGTAGCTTGCGTTTATACAACGATAGATACAACTTACCATGATGGAAACTGGTGTCAATTCAACAATTATTTATACAGGAAACCAACTCTCCGGGGTAAGGAGAATTCCACAGATGCTGCTGTGCCGTAAACAGTAGGTCTATATAATTATTATGCTAATGAGGGAATGTAATAAGAGAATTGTTTTTCGACAATTCTCCTTACCCCGGATAGTTGATTGTGTCGTTAAAAACATGATAAAGAAAAATACTAAATGTTAACTTTCAATAATGTCAAAGATTACCAAAGAAATTTTAAATATGCCTACTATGAAGAAATTGACACTTTGATTTAATATGCAGGAAATCGGTTATCGGCTTACGTTACATGCTGAACAGTTGTGTGCTTAACAAGGGAACATTAGTTAGGGAGAGCAGTGTCAAGGCTTGGCCATTTTGATTTCGAATGATAAATCGTTACAACAATGTCTTCGTAGTGCCTGAACGTTTATAAATGGAAAGTAACAAAAGAATGTATAATTCCTCAAGCAGTATTGATCATTTTCTACCTCAAGCAAACCCTGCGCCAATTTCATCGTTTCAACACCTACTTCTGTACTGGGTGGGATCGATTCCGCTGCTTCAATCCTGTTTTTACCGAACAAGACATTTTTGTATTTGATAAGCTTTCCTTTAGAAGGAAAAGATGCTTCCATCAAACGTGTCATAAGCTTGGGGCTAGAAAGACCTATTCAATATAGTATTGTTAGCTTGTATTCATTTGAGCAATGACCTCAGCGTTTATGCCATGTACAAATTGATAATTCATATATAAGTATGAATACATCTTATCTAATGTAACTAGATGGGAGAAAAATATAGTTTTTTGCTCAATGTTTTAATCAAAGTTTTATAACCTTGATTATGGTACGTATTGCTGTCTGGTGTCTAGCATACCGCGTAATTCTAAGAAAGAATTCCTGCTTAACATCTTCTTGTCCAACACCGCTCAATCTATAGTAGCAATGGTGAACTGTGCTTCAATGGCATGCTGGATTGTAAGCTTCGATCTGGGGACTAATCAGATTTGGATTATCCCTACTACTCCGTAATCCTGGCAGTTTTATTCGTCCAGCGTTTATCTGTTATCTGTGAAATACGTGGCTTATCTTCTGAGCATGCATACCATTTTAAGAAGCCAATAACTATCCTCATGCACAAGCACACACCGACGTTTGTTTCCTAAAGATGACAACATTACTCACACACTTAAAGTGCCATTGATCTGTTTTTAAAGAATCTTATTGTCATTGCACTGCAATGGGTATCACGTCAACCAAAGACAAGTTTGGTTTTAGTATTTAAAACAATCTTTATCTGGGCTGCCCATCATTTGAACTGCTGAGTGGGGGCGGGGAGTGGCTGTACCTAAATCTGTGTTGTTACTGTGTCTGACAAAGTTAGTCGCAGACTGATCCGTGGATTACGCTGATCTGATCCCCTTGTCCATGCGTTGTATCTGTTTTCATAACGAGGGTAGGATTAGGGACTCCCTACTACCCTGGGCCGTATAGCAGATCCTATGGATATATACATATATAGGCGCCGAATATATTTCTATAGATCTAATGGTTACACAATGGACGAGGTTCTCTTCAAATTATTACTTAAATACAGTTTATGATCACTGCTGTTTAATCAGTTAATAAAAGTAAGTTATTGCATGAGCATGTATATGGAATTATTACAATAATTGTTTCCAATATCATTTACAAAATCCTGTAACCTATGATATTGATGAAACAAATGTATGGTCCTACACTGCCGCACCCTGTCCTCACCTCGAAATTCAACTAACCCCAGCTTCCCTTCACCTTTATTCCCTGACTGCCGGCGACAGCCCTGCCCCCTAGTGAGAAATTAGCGGCTGGAAGCCCCAGTGGGGAGATGTCCCGCAGGCCAGGAATGAAATAGGTTGGGCTGCCGGACCTGCCCGCCCCATTTCACGCCCTCCGACGCCGCCCCCCCCCCCCGCCCTGCCGTCCCGCCCCCGCCCCCTCCGCCCGCCGCGCACGCTCTCACGCCTCCTCCTCCAGCAGGGATCAGCAGCCAGTCAGCGGGGAGGTGTTGGGGTGGGAGGGAGCGGTCGGACAGGGGTTAGATCAGGGGAACAGCATCTGAAGCCCAACAGAAAGGAAAGGGCAACCTCCGTACAGACACACACACACCCAACGCCTCCCTAGTTTCCCCATCCTTGCCCCAGCAGGTCGCTAACTGGCTAGCGAACTCACTACTTTAATCTTTAATCTGGGATTTGTAGGGCAAATTTCCTCCCCACCCTCTCCAATGTAATATTATATTCATAGTACATATTCCATGACCGTACTTAAATTCTAATTTTTAAGAACCCCTTTGATGACACTATATTGTTCCCCATGGATATCTAGGATGTAATATATAAATACTTGACAAAAAGAGGCGTTGTGGGGATTCAAGTATTGTTAGAAATAGCATTACGGGGAGAACTAGAACTATTTTTCTACGTAGTGAACATTCAGTAAAACTCAAATCATAATTAACGATGGTGTCTTAGGTGTACATTCCATTTAAATAGAGTGAATAACAAGGAATATGTTTAAAGAACATATCATTATCATAACAGCTATTATAAACGGGTTAGTAATCATTGTATTGTCAGTGCAAGACTAACATATGATACAAGCCTTATGTTTATGTTCTGGCGGTGGACAATGACTGGACAAAGTCCACTTAATAGGCCATCTCAGTCCCAACAAATTACATCGGTGGAATAGGTAAAACCTGAGTTTCATATATTCACAAGTCATGCTAAGATATTATGACTTTCTATGAATGTGGTCAATTGCAAGATTTACAGATTACTAACCAATCAAAACTAAGTATTTCACGACAATGAAGGATTATACATTTTTAATTGAATATAATATTGAAAGCTATGCATTAGAAGATCCGTTTGGTTTATTGGGTCCAGGGATCTTACCCATATATGCATCTGTTTGCATTTAGTTTGATGCCCCATCCCTCAAAATCTGTATGGAATATTTCTCGTCATAGTCTGAATTACCTTTCCAATTAAGTAGAAACCACCACCTCTTGCAAGAGTAATCTGAAAAAATTCAAATCTTGAAATAAAGGAAACATGAGAACCTGTGTCTGTCAGCTTATTCCTTTAGCATGTGTATCTATGTAATTGCAATATTAGCTATATAGTTTCAGGTAAAATCTCATTGCTTTCTACCTGTGCATAGAGATTTGTAGATGCAAACCAGTGTTGACGCTTTTACCAGGACCAGGCTTGTTGCATTATCTAATGTCAATTGAAAACTTTCGCAACTGGGTGTGGTACTCAAATCTATCTTTACCGGTTTCCTCGTTTTTAATCGTTATTACCTATCTCGATTGATGAAGTTTGGCAAAACAACCAAAGTTGTTAGAATCTGTTAGAAACTCTTACCCTAAGCGTTAAACAACAATGTTAATGTAATTTCACTGGTCCAGTTTTTGGTAGATTTATTACTACATAAATTTAATTGAATGTAACTGAATACCCTGTTATGAAATTCGAATATTAAGAGGTGATGTAAAAAACACACGGGCAATATCGCCACATAGATTGATTGATAATCTAATTTGTCAAGCGTATAATATCTGAAATTAAGAAACACCAGGTGTAAGTTACATGTCAGTATTATGTGGCTTAAAAGTTGACAGATATATTAGTTTTTCCTACTTCCTGCGTCCGTCCATTTCCGGGGAAAAAAATCTTTCCTTAGTTGTGCTTTACAAATCAAATTGTACGTACACCCGTACTAGTAGGGTTATACTTCATTTTAGAGCGTATCGATTTCTCTAAGCTGAAAATATTCATCTTCTTGACCTTAAGAATAAAGAACTTATAAAACTTATTTTTTCAAAACTTGAATCTTGTGAACATCATATATCATTAACTATGTAAAGGCTATTGAGCTTACATATTTACTTGGTTGGTAGAAGAAAGCTGACATTGTTACTTATTGGGTAGAACAAGAGGCCAGAAGTTTTCAGGGATTTCTTCGTGTCCAGTAACTGTTGTGCATGTTCAAAAAGTAAAGGTGAAATTTCTATTTTAAACACTCAATAAGTTACGCTGCAATTGATGTTTAGTTTACATCAGTCAGAAAAAATACGAGCGCATCACGAATCACGCATTTACAAATTGTATCAGCCCTTAACCAGATAGTCATTAAGCTTGATAAAAATGTAATATTATACATAGTAAATATTTCTTTTAAGTCTTCGATCGTCCCGTTTTATTTGTTGAACAGTACTCATCCATTCTTACCTTTACCTCTCAGATTGAATCATAAGATATGAATTATTTCCATTCCTTTGTGGAGATCAACATCTAAATAATGCGGGTATTACCGATAATCATTGCCGCCTATCTTTATTTACCATACAGCAGGCATGTAGCTTTGAGTGTGAAATCTCGGTAATATTTTCTCACCAGTTGATCCAGTGGAGATGTTGATCCACTGCCCGGCTAGGCAGGGAGGCTTTGATAACCTTGTTGCCCACCCCCACTTAAGACAGCGCCGGTCTACATTCTGTCGAACACGCCTTCAGATGGCGATCGTGTGTTTTAAGCAGACATAATCTTCAGATCCGAGCGGCAACCCGTGAAGGCAGTCGTCAACACGCGGTGGGTATGTTCCCCCCTGGAGGAGGCGCCCCTCTCAAAGCGTTTCCATCCCACGTGTTATTCAATTAATCGGTCTATTGGAGACGGGCGGGGCTTTTATGTGAGGACACCGCTTAGGGTGTAAAACACTTCTAAATAAACTGAACATGTCCCGGCAAGATGTCGGCCGAGAAGACCCAATCTGAGGCAACAGAGGGGAATCGATATAGTTTGATCAGTGGGTTTGACATCAAAATACCATTGCCTCTGATTAGCGACCCGACAGCTAATATAGTTGGGTATCTATCTCATCGTCCTTAGCTGCTTGATTTTATCTTTAATAGACACACAATTTAAAGGAGAGCTGTGAGAATAAAAATGAAATAGAGGTGGATGTAAATTATTGTACCTGTATGAGCGCTCTGATATATAAACGCTAATCTAACTGACTGCAATGAGTCAAGAGTAGCCACAATATTCAACTTTCATCGATAGGCTTGTTTATGGTTTTGGTTTGCCAAATCAAATTGATGGTTAGAAATTGAAAAGTATCATATTGCTTGGAACGAAATGGTTCCAAACAACTCGAAATTTGTATTGTCAGCTTGTTATTGAATTGCTGGCGGCCTAACCGTCGCGGGTTTGGATTAGATACAACTTTATCAAGCTCCTCACCTGTGGCTAGAGCCATTTGATTCCAATCATATTACTCATGTCAGCTACCATCAGCAATTTCTCCAGGTCGGGCTCGCGCCAGCGTCTCCAGAGTAACTTCCGGTTCCGGAAGACAATGCACGCCACCTGGCGACGCAGCAGCTACCTAATTACGACACCCGGGGGTATATCCGGTTGCCCCTTGAGTAGGCGTAATGGCTAAAATTTATTCCCTGAGGGCTCCACGGTTGGATCGGATGTCCGCCACAGGGACTCCATGAATGTTGCCAAGGGAAAGCATTGTGATAGCTGCTTTCGGAGTTTTCTTGCTTATTTTCTTTGAGCCAACTATCTTTAATCGTATGATGAGGAAGAGTAGAAAAGTTGATTTGCATAAATCAATATGGAGAATCGAATGTAAAAATAACAAAGTGCACAAGTGCAGTAATGTATTTAGTTATTCGTAGTTCTTCATTGTAGATTAAACCTTTAGATATAGATAGCGAGCAGTTCTTTCAAACGAAGCTAATAGGGTGTTGGAACATGTAGGGATGATGACACTATAAAGAAATGACATCATATTATCATCATGTTACTGTGACGTTCCTCGGTAGGTCGGGGTTTCCGGTTTCTACAGCAGAGGGACGTGGGAATTGTTTCGGGTCTTGGACGGACGGAGAATCCGGGCAAGAAACCGAGATGTGATGTTTTGAGTCGTGCCTCGTGCATGAGGGGGGGTTGAGCGGGTCAGTCGGGAATCGGTGCTCGTCGACGGGCGGAGGACTGCGGGGGAGGGAAAATATGGTAGGGGTAGGAGGAAGTCGTTTGTTATCTCTCTGCCGGTATCCGTACCTACGGACGGTCCACCCTCGGTCTCGATCTACAGGGTGTCGCCTATTGTTTGGTAGCGTGGGGCCGAGCCGGTCGCGCCGTTGTTCCCCTGGATCCTGGGTTTCCGTCCCTGGTTTCGGGCCCTCGTGCCATTCCGGGCCTGCGTTTCCGGGACTCCATCCAGGCCAGTTTCGGGCCTTCATGCCCTACTTCGGTCCTTCGGTCCTTACTTCCGTTCTTCGGGCCTTCGGGCCCCCGTCCTAAGTTTTCGCCTAATTCTCTCGAACTTCTACTATTTTACCCAAACTTCTAGTTAATTACTCGTATTGGCTCATCTCGGCGGTTGTTAAGGGAAGAAGACACGTGTTGACACAAGGAGAACTGTGAAAGAACTCATTTATTCGGGCCTCACCGCCCCTTTTTAGTGAAAAAAATGGATTTGTATTGGTGTATTTGCGTGAATGGATACCATTTTTTTCACTAGTAAAGGTCGAATGTCGATCCTTTGTGTTCCCTTGACTGCATAACGGAAAGTTGTGTAAGTCAATTGACTGTACAAACCCTTCTTTTGTTCAGTCAATTACACTTTGGTTGCACCTTCACGGTGCCTGCACACGGAAGGTAAGTGGAGTAGGTGAGGGGGAGGGGGTCAGTCGTTGGCTGTCAGGTGTTGGCCCGCCCCGGCCAGGGAGTAGAGGGTGGTGATCTCATTGGTCCCCCTGGCCTGTCAATCACCCCTGTACCCACACCCCCGGCACGGACAGTCCACTAGGCCGCCAGTCCACTAGGCCGCGGGAGGAGGGGTGTAATAGGGGTGACCCAGTTCTAGCCGTGGCTGACCACGGGCCAGCGCTGGAAGTGCCTCAAGCTGGCCACCAGACTACCTGTCCTTTTGATTACAGGTACAAGCAGTGGTCACTGGTGACACGCCTCACTGCACAGATCACAGGTAGAAGTGGCCACTGGTCTCAGTGTGTTACCTGTATACACCTGGCTGGTTCCAGTCAGCCCTTTTGCACCGCTATTTGGCCGTACATGCCTGTGGTCATTTCAGAATTCTTGTTCTTGCATTTTTTTCACTCTAGATCGTTTACGATCTACCTTCATGGGTTTCTTGTTATACTCTAGTGGTCAGCCCTGATTGGCTGTCTTTGATCACGTGGTTACAATTGACGTCACTTCCGGTTTACATCATCACTTCCAGTTTACATATCACTTCCGGTTTACATATTTCTCGGGACTTTCGGGTTTCAGGCTTTTACACTTTCGGGCCTTTACACTTTCGGGCCTTTTTACATTTTCGGGCCTCTTTCGGGCCTTTCGGGTTTCGGGCTTTTACACTTTCGGGCCTTTACACTTTCGGGCCTTTTATACCTACTTTACTTTTGTCATATTACCTTACTTTTCTTATTTTGGTCTTTTACCTATCTGATGAATAGACATTCATCACATTACTTATACCATAACATAAACATAAGTTCTATGTGAAGTCATAGCATAGGTTTTACCTGTGGTGCCTTCCTTTCATTATTGACGACATTGACTTTAAAAATGGAAACTGATCCTCGGTTCCCAACCCTTTAAAGCTTGCGTGATTGACACACTTTATGGGTGCATTACACAGGCTCTCCGCGAACAAAATCACATTATTACTTTAATTCGGGATAAATGAGGTGCCATTCACATGTCCTACCCGTTCATGGCTAGCGTGCGCCTGCCATCTGATTCCTTCATTAAAATCCTATCCTTCCAGGAAAGAAAAATACTATTTTTCCAGAATTTAAGTCTCTCGGCGCATCACTAGGAAGCAGTATTTTTTTCTCTGAAAGTCTCAGACAAGGCAATTTGGCGAACATCTCGGGCCCTCTCAGGGGGTCTAGCGATGGTGGGACGGGGCCCTGTGAGCTGCTCGGTAATTCGCTCTTTATATACACTCACACAGTGACGGGCACCAGTCTCTGAAGTCTCGCTGGGGATGAGGGCCCGCCGTGATTTCTGCTCTTATTATGTTTGCTCGACGATCGTCTCGTGACACCAATTATATGTTCGTTTTCCCCGATCCCGCCGCAGGGAAATCAATGAACCACTGAGTGGGACAGAAAACGGAGAGATTTCGTTTAACCGACTCTTGGTTCTGTGATTGAACCCCATTTTGGGTCAGCTTATACAATATACTTCATATAGAAGAGCTTTTTATGGACTGTTATTTATATATTTATATAAACAGATAACCGTGCTGTGAAATAAATTACACAGTTCTTGTCACAGACAAATTGACAGGTGGCTTAATGTTCAACCAAAGACATTTTCAAAGGTATTATTGGCCCTCATCATTCGCTTAATAAATCAAGGATTCCGATAGACGTCATCCATGTTTTACAGGAATTATCAATTTCGTTGCACCTGGGTCTTTAATTGCTCTTAATGTCGGGTGATAAACACAATAACTTTTCTGTGGTAAAACCCCATCCTCGTACTCTGCCAACTGACATCAGCCCTGTCTTCCGTCAGTGGGGTTGTGAGTCGGACCGCCCTTCCTAACGAGGTGTTGACAGGTGGCAAGCCCCACTACACAACCCTGTGAGCAGGCGGCGGGCCGGCCCTCCACATGAGGCCGGCTGCTGCTCATACCTCCACCTCGAGCTGCTCACAACCTAGACCTGCACCCCGAGCTGCTCAACACCTATACCTGCACCCTGGGCTGCTCACCACCTATACCTCTATCCTGAGTTGCTCACCACCTAGACCTGCACCCCGAGCTGCTCACCACCTAGACCTCTACCCTGAGCCGCTCACCACCTAGATCTCTACCCTGAGCTGCTCACCACCTATACCTCTACCCCGAGCTCCTCACCACCTATAACTCCACCCTGAGCTGCTCACCACCCAAGCTGCTCACCACCTTTACCTCCACCCTGACCTGCTCACCACCTTTACCTCCACCCTGACCTGCTCACCACCTATACCTCCACCCTGACCTGCTCACCACCTATACCTCCACTCTGAGCTGCTCACAGTCACTTATACCTCCACTCTGAGCTGCTCACCACCTTTACCTCCACCCTGACCTGCTCACCACCTATACCTCCACCCTGACCTGCTCACCACCTATACTTCCACTCTGAGCTGCTCACAGTCACTTATACCTCCACTCTGAGCTGCTCACCACCTAGACCTCCACTCTGAGCTGCTCACCACCTTTACCTCCACCCTGACCTGCTCACCACCTATACCTCCACTCTGAGCTGCTCACAGTCACTTATACCTCCACTCTGAGCTGCTCACCACCTAGACCTCCACTCTGAGCTGCTCACCACCTTTACCTCCACCCTGACCTGCTCACCACCTATACCCCCACTCTGAGCTGCTCACAGTCACTTATACCTCCACTCTGAGCTGCTCACCACCTAGACCTCCACTCTGAGCTGCTCACCACCTTTACCTCCACCCTGACCTGCTCACCACCTATACCTCCACTCTGAGCTGCTCACAGTCACTTATACCTCCACCCTGAGTTGCTCACCACCTAGACCTCCACCTTGATCTGCTCATCACCTTTACCTCCACCCAAAGCTGCTCAACACCATTCCGGCGGCAGGTCTGCGGGCCATCAGCCAGCTGGGGGCAGATCCGACGTCAGGCATATGACTAATAGAAGAAAATGGCCAGAGGAAGACGTATGTGACGGCCGAGCGGCAAAACGTGAACTGTACACTGTCTGGTAGGACAGGAGCCGGTTATTAAGTGTATCTAGGAAGTGAGGGAGTAGGGAGGAAATAAGATGTGTATGTCGACAGTCTCATTGACATCAGCCAGTTAAAGGCGTCCTTCAAGTGTTTGGCTGCCCTTTCATTCAGCTGGCCAGTACCAGTTGATCTAGTAATTCTTTAGTATGTGTGATTGAGTTCGGTTACATGTTGTCAGTAAATGTCCAATCAAGGAAATGAGCTTTTACAGTGAAAGGTAGGGTGGTAAGAAAGCCATAAAAGGTTGAGGTGGCAGGGAACAGAAAGGTGTGGGAGGGGCGTGATTCTATAAAATATAGGAAGGAGAGGGCATATAGTAGAGTTAGAGGGCATCTCGATTATTCATTCTTTGATCTGCCAGATAATGCCATTCATCAACATTATGGCTGCATAGGAAAACAATTATATATATTTGACTTATGACGTGACATTATGATGTAATGTGATAATATTATTATAATCAACGTCTCAGGTCATATATATAGAGGGAACAACCTGAGAAAGAGGTTGGGGAGGATGGTATGCATGGGACACGGAGGAAACAACCTAGGGAGTGGGCAGGGAGGAGGATGTGGGACAGAGAGTCCTCCCCTCCTTCCCCAGGTTGTTCCCTCTCTGTCACACCCCTCCAAGGGTGCTGGTAAGCCATGGCGGCACGCGGCCAAGAGCACACTTTAACTGCCGCCCGCCGAGATGCTGCACGGTAGGGTCAGTGCGCCCACTTACACGTTTCTACACTTTACGTCCGGCCGGCCGAGGTGATGGAGTGCTCATGAGTGTGGTGAGCTGCTCGTGTCAGACGCCCAGACGGACTGAGCTGCTCGCCGTCAGAGCCTTAACACATCCCCGGCCTTAAATCACCTGTAATATTCGCGGTATTACCACCACTAAGCGGGTTATACCTGAATTACTCGGGCCCCCTCATTTGTAATACCAGCGACTTACTTTCGACTGTTGGTTCCATTCGGATGTTTGGTGGATATTTCATACTGATGTATGGTTTGTTTTGCTTGTAATATTGGATGTGCAACTTGCGTGTTTGTCATGCCGTTGACATTACTTTTTCTTTCCACTTTTTTTAGACGTGGTCAAATATTTTGCATTTGGCAAATATTCCGGGAGACTAGCTAAACTGGCTCTAGTATTTAAAGTTGTTAGAGCTGCTTAAATGAACTCAAACTCACAAAAGACAGGAGCTCGAGTGGCAGCACTGTATATATCCTCACCCTGCTACCTAGGCCGAATGCTGCTTTTTCTCGGGTCCTTGGGGCAACAAAGAAATATGTTCTTCTATAATAAAAATGGAATGTTCAACAAGAAAGGCTAGGCATTAACTATAACGAAATGATAATCAATTTAACTTTGACCTTTAGCAGGTAACATGCATAGGTTGTATACCTATTCTCAGGGACTAACCCTTGGACGTTCATGGACCCCTAATGTCTGCGGACACACCGTCGATCACTGCCCGTGCCCTGTCCACTCAGGCAGAGATACCTGAGACAATATTTGCGCTGCGTCCATTGATCCCTGTGTTGGTCAGGGCAGTATGAGCAGCTCCCCTCCTGTCCCCCACACCCATACACCCAAACACCCTGCCCTCCCCCTCTCCCATACACCCAAACACCCAGCCCTCCCCCTCTCCCATACACCCAAACACCCTGCCCTCCCTCTTTCCCATACACCCAAACACCCTCCCTGCCCTCCCTCTCTCCCATACACCCAAACACCCTCCGTGCCCTCCCCCATTCACATACACACAAACACCCTTCCAATCCCTCCCCCACACCCATGCGCCCAAACATCCTCTCCAGCACTCTCCCATTCCCAAACACCCAAACACCCTCGCAGCCCTCCCTGACTCCCATATGACCATTCTTAACTCTCCCTTACCTTCCCATACACCAAAACACCCTCCCCAGCCCTCCCTGACTCCCATACACCAAAACACCCTGTCTGGTATTCCCCAACTCTCTACGGCCGGCCTCAGCTCTCCTCAGCCCCTCCTGGCTGTCCCCTACTCCCATAAACTCACCCCCCTCCCTCGCCACAGGGGTGGAGGGGAGGGGGGGGCAGCGAGGCCTACGTCTGATCCGGATCTTGTCCTTGAGATCGATGAACTCGCAGATGTACCTTGGTAGGATATAAGAGTCATATTACCATCCCTTTGGGTCTCGTCATTCTTGACCTTTTTATGAGAATTTGACCTGGACAATGTCCTTTCAAAGGCAATAGTTAGAAACCGTCTCTTATAGGTGAGATTTCATCATCACGCCTAGGTAAAACTCATTCCAATAGACTTGTCTCCGTCAGTCTTTACATTATGATCTACTCCTAATTAATAAAAGAAGGGTCAGGACGGATCATTACAGCCTTCTACCTTAAGATGATAGATAGAATCTAGGACTGGGAATTCGAAGGGTAGTCTTCTCACAGTATGTCACCAATTTGAAGACTACACACAAATGGCTGGAGTACACTAATATTAATGGAATATAATACATATCAATATTATTAATGAATGCATATTGTTATTTATTCATTTTATCAAATGCTACACATATTAATAAAACAAGTATCAGACGTTGTAAAGCATTGGCATGCAGTATGCTTGATTCCCAACTTTACCTGCTTAGGTCAGCAGTTTCATCAGGCGGGTAAGTCGCAGACCTTTTAGGCCTATCTGATGGAGTAATTTTATTAGGAATAACTCGCATCACCTTTCCTTGTACGATCATTACTCCAATAAAGATGGGGCTCACTATGCAATGCTTAGGGTTTTAGTATGGTTTTCTTTTTATGGGAGTTTTTCTTATCATAGTTTGTTTTTCAATGCGAAGTATAGAATTACTCATTTCTTCAACACACGCTCTTACTTTTAGCACTAATCTATTTAGGCAGATGACAGTATTGTATCCCACAGTTCCTTAAAGAACTTTGAGCCTCAACAATTCCACATTGAAAGAGTTGAGCAATTTCCATAAAGTAATAAAGGGACTTAGTAATCAGCTCTAACCCTTCTTATTGATAGTGAATGTTTTGCAGAGTTTGTTCTTATCAGAGCAATATTGGCAGACGGATAGAAACATTTCTCCCGTACCCTGATACGATCATTAGTCCAATTCTGCTCAGTGGGGAAATATCGCTATTCAGAAGCCGGTCTTTGGCGAGGGGCCACGCCTTTCATGTAGCGTGGTGGCAACTTTATAATGCTCAGCCTAATTCCCGTTTCTGTGAGCGGCCGCTCGGGTCCTCTCGGCTCCTTTTCCTCTAATATCGCCCGCCTTAAAACAGCCCGTTAGCGCCACCACGCGGCGTTGGAGCGTACCCCGATAATTAAGGAAACCTTTCGGCGCTCGCTATTTTAGACGAAGCCGCCAATTTTCTCGTCGGCAGCCGCTAGGAGTCGCTCCTGACAAGAACACAATTGGGCGGGCACCGGATATCCGCTCCCCGCGCCGGCCTATTGAGGCGGTAATCCGTTTACATGCAAAACCCCTGAAATCGGCGGGCGGAGCGGGCCGCCCCGACGACGGCGGGTGCGCACAGGAGCCTGGTAATGAGTTTGCGTATCATTCAAGGTGTACCTAGTGAGCCGAGAATCATTGATATGGAATTGGGGCACTCTCCCGGGTGGGTTTAGTCACACAGAGCCATCCCTTCAACCACTAACCCCTGCCCCCTCCACCACCCACTCCAGGGTCACCCTGGATACACATTCACGTCCTCCATTGCATGGGAATGTTTTCCCTCAATGTCCCCATCCACTGGTGTCCTGAATAAAGCCTCATCCAGCTTTGATTTGCCACACTTCGCCACTTGAAAGATCTCCATTTCCCAGATGTTCCCAGACGCATAACGTTAAAGAGACAGCTCGCGTTTTCCGCCTCAGTATAATAACATGAGGTAATTGTCCGGTATTCTTGTCAAGACTGGCAGCCATCACATAGCATACCAATGTCGATCTAAGAGGTGCGAGGTTTCCCTCTAGGCCAATTAAACCTGGCCGGGGCTCCTAGCTAGGAGTGGTACGCGCCGTCGGGGGTAGGCGGGCCGTCAGAGGGCTATCTGTAATGATTTAGTCTACCTGCCCGCCGTATCTGACGTTTACAAGACACAGCTACATCGGTAGAAACAGCAGAACACACACAGCAAGCCTCCAGCTTGTACGGACTATCTCTGTTCCTTCAGTACCTTTTTTTGTACGTGGCCCATCGTTTACTTGGATACTAAGTGTAAGACGGACGGCCTTAAACTGAGTGACATGAAGTAAAAACCCGCAGAATGTGTAAAACGAATTTGCATCATTAGTGTGTTATGGTAAAAGTGCCTTTATTTGTCTGGTTGTTTTGATATATATAGCTAAGGTTTCCACATCATATAGCCTGCTGACATTCAGAACACGTATCAACAGGTTATGTTTGCAATTCGTGTATCAGGTTTCTGATTGCAATAGCTATATGGGAGAAAGCATGCACCTCAGGTTCCTCATCTAATCTCATCGCAGTCTTGTCCATTATATTGCTTATAGTTTTTCGTACACGGGGAACATAATTATGTGCGTAGTTATGTGTTATATAGACTCATCGTTGTGGGTGATACAAATGGTCTCGCGGAAACTCCATATACATGACTGTATGCCCCTAGAGTAATACAGCCGGAAAAGAAATACAAGTCCGCGACCTGTTATTGGAGCATGTGCCACGAGCACGACCGTAATAAACATGAACAATTGTTGCTCCATGCTGCTCCTCCCACGCTAAAGTTTTGGGAAGGTGAACGGGTAAAGCCTATCGTTATCTGGCCTCCGTGGGGCGTGTTTTAACGAAACTCATTACAGGCACTGACTCAAGGAAAGACAGATGTGGCCGACGGTTAAGTTGGCAGCCAACTCATAAACAGACATCTGTCTATGTCTTGTAAGCCGTGTTCGTGCGACAAAGAAAGGCCTTCAGTATCTTGTAAGGACTATTGCTTCATAGTTTTCTTTTCGTATCTCTAAAGGAGATCTGGTTTATTGAATTATACTGAGGTAGAATAATCACAAGTCCAAATCGCTGCTTTCATCAAAATGTTAGCGATGGTAAGGGGCCGGTGAAATTGCTCTATGAATAACATTTGTTTACTTTTTGGATTTTTAATATGGCAGTCATGGGAACTATTATTATAATTTGCATATGTATAGATTCTCTAAATTGTAGCCCCATTGTGCATTCATCATTTGTTAAGGTTCACATAAGTGACTTTTAAAACAATATATATGCAATGAGAGCATTACCTTTACCATAAAGCACCGAGCGTATCTGCACCACCAGAGGGTTCCTTTTTGGAACAAGGTCTGATGGTGGACAAACGCCCTACCAAACCCTTGTTTTCTGGGGATGGTATTTTTTTCACCTGCCCCCATCGCTTCCCTCCAGTGTCCCTGAGTTAATGAGGCCACGTGACCAACCTACTTCTGACCCTGCCCCCAGCCAGGCAGGTGGGCGGGTCAGGGGCTAGTTCCCGGAGAGATAACGGGTGTGGGCGCATTGTCCGCCGCCATCCAGTCGATCCCCATTCACTCTAGCTCCTGGTGGGCAAGGTAAACGATTGGAGGACCCCGTCAGGCGCAGGTATTCGGGGAGACTGCGTGTCAGGACTTCCCCGTCGACCCCCCTCCGACTGCCCAGTCAGTAATCAGGTGCCGGTATATACCTGGATTGTGGTTGCCCTTATACCGCCAGGGCCCCGCCTTCTCAATCTGTTATCTGACCCAGTTATCAGAGAAATGAGTTATGTTCTCTTTAGCCTGAGACTGATTGCATGCTACCAACCACATTAATTGCCTCCAGCTCGCCTTACCCCAAACAAAAAGTGAATGGATCTGGAAGCCAAAAATTAATTGGTGTGCAGACTTATGAGTAGAAATCTATTGTAAGATAAGGAAATGTGAGCTTTGGATCTGCGTGCTTGGGCCTTTCTTAATAGATTATGTCTTTGTTAACAACCATGTGCTTTGATTTTGACTTCTTTCTAATTTGTTTTATATAAGTATGTTAGCAAAATTACCCAGTGTATGTTGTCCTGGTAGAGATCTATTGGGGACTGTATACGCCAGCCCTTCTCATCTTACCCTCGTTATAAACTTTTATCAGAAGTTCTCGGCGTGATTACGTTCAAGTCAATGTACACGGGCGGAGAACCAGCCGGTGGGGTGCCCCCCTCGCCTGAGTCACTGTATACCCAGGCCACCTGCAAAAGCTAAACTAGCGAATTATCTAGAACATAAACACCGCCTCTGTATACCTGCTCGGCGTTCTCCGGGCTAATAGGGATCACATCTAACCCTGGAGAACCCGGGGAGGGCAGGGGGTGAGGGTGGCACCACCTGGTGGTCACGCGATGAGCTAACCAGCACTACATTCGGCATAGAAGGCAAAACCAACATTGTTGCCAACCATGACAAGGTCATTATTTTTGGTTAGTTCCATGTTTTTTGGTCTGTTTGTTTTTGAACAAGAGGTTGGAGAAAAGGCAGTGTGTTGGAACAAATAAATGGTAGCCAACTGAATGGGATTTATTGTATCGGTTTTGAAATGGAACTCATTTTTCTATGCCAAAAAAGGGACGCAGACACATAGATTAAGTTGGAAAATGGCCGATGAAAAAGATTGAACAAGTAGATATAGCAAGAAATAAGGAGGGATAAAAAGCCAACTCGACTTAAGATGTGACAGAGACAAACATAGTAAGGAGAATTGGAAACAAAATGAATGTATACGAACGGAGATTTGCCGCCCTGTATGTTATGAGGTGAAGAGAGGAGAATAGACAACGATTAAAATCATAATATGAACTATGAAAAATACTGGAGAAGGAGGACATACAATGGTGAGACGGCAATGCTCTGTGCATAATTCAAAATCACGAAATAGATTATACTATTCAGATGCTTTGGAGAAAGACGCATCGAAGAATGTTTTAGAAAATATAATATTATAGAAAGGAAAATAATGTGAGTTGGATATTCGTGAAGGTTCGTGGAAGAACAGCGCTGTGTTAGGCCTATTGGTGACACAGGGCAGTAATGGCCTGGGATCGCCCTCCATACCGACGGCTGTGGGTGACTATACGGGTAGGCAAGGGGGCAGGGCTGGGCAGTAGGGTCAGCCTGACACGTGGGGAAGGGGGCAGTGAGAACTCGTAGGAAAAGTGGTAGGAACTTGGTTAACCAGATACTTGGAAGTAGCAGTCATCACAAAGGGTGGCATTATTTTACCATTTATGGCCTTTGTCAACAATTCAGCCAGCAATAATTTACAATTATATACTGTGCACCAGATAAAAAGGTTGAGAAAGGAAACACCTAGATTTCTATACATGATTATAAGCCCTAGAATATTATAGTGTTCTACAACCTTCTTACATTTCTGTCCTATTTGCCCGTTCGTCATAATATTATGATGTTGACTATAAACATACTACCATTACTTAATTATTTTTGTTATCACCGTCTGCTCTTGTCATCAGTTTTGCACGAATTTCTATCAGTCAGTACAATGAATGGCCTGCTCACGGTGTATACATGCATAGTTCTTAATCTTTGTCTAATTCAAAGTTACATTATACATTTCAATATTAATCATGATATCTTTAGAGACATATCTTCAATTATATAAATTTAGTCTGTGTTTAGATCGACAGTCTGTGAATTACATCGACAAGCGGAAAGAAATTATACTTAATCTTCTCATAAGCGTGTCCGCTTTCAATTATCATCCCACTATCGAAATACCTGAGGCCGACTTCATATCTCCCGCTGCCCGCCCCCCCCCCCCCCACGCCCCCCCCCCCCCCACCCCCCCCCCCCCCCCGCCCCCTGTAACGCCGCACATCGTTCCCCCAACAAGACCCCAGCGCCCCATTACCAAAGGCTTCCAGGGGGCCCAACGAGAGCCAAGTGTCATTAATTAAGGGCCGTTTGCGAGCTGGCGCAGGTAATGCTGACTGGCATTGAAGTCCTTCAACTGGTCCCGCGCCCCTGCTCATTCTGACGGCCCAGCGAGCCGAGCAGCTCAGAACTGCTCAGAGTCGTTCCCAATTGCTCACCTCGCTGTGGTGGAGTGACCGCTCTACAAGATGCGATATCCATACGTTCTGATTTGATTTTCTTACTAAGGGAGGTGGGCTGTGGTCCTGGGAGCCCGGTGTCGGGGTCCTAGCTGCTGGGCACGGGACCTCGAGGCTTTGAAGCCAGCTCCTAACGGTATGAGCTACTCAGGGTTTTCTCCGGGGAGTTGCCCGGGTTGTCAGTGCTCATTAGGTCTACTTCTAATATGACATCTGTCTCCGGACGGTGAATAGTGGCTACTTCTGGGGGTCCATTAAGAGACCCTGGTTCCTCAGGACGAGCGTTACACTCTATCCATACATTGTGCATTATTGTTCTGCTTCCCTTTGTACTGAGGTTTTTATTACTTTTATCGTGTCCCTATTCTTATACTTTATGCTGTAAGACCACATTTTCTGTCTTTGTTTACGGTCTTTCTTTGGAAATTATTGATGATATAGTATACTGATCTCTGTTATTTATGTATCTGATAACTTAATACAAAGAAGTTTCTTTGAATGCACAGCATTTGTTTAGGCGAAAAGGGTTAATATCGACGCCATTTGAAACATGAGGATGTTATTTTGTTGACTTCATCCTCTGCGTTTAGATAGTCCTATTAAATAGTGAATTATCTGTTGAAACATTATTAACATCACAGAGGATTTGATAAAGGCATTTAGTGTTGACACTTAACAACGTTTTAGGGGTAAAACAAGCTAATTTTCCTTAATATATCTGCTTCATATGCCGGTCCCTTGTGTACAATGTGTCTCTTTGTCCAACCAATTACCCGCCGTTGCCATGATTAAATCCTCAAGAGAGCCTTTTCTTCCTAAAGCCACAGCGACTAAGCCCTTCCCATTGTTCCCGCTCCTTTGCGGGTCTGCAGTGTAACCAATCTCATTTCTTTACTTGCAGGTGAGTTGCTTGTTCTTTTCAATACAAGACTGTCTCTAAGGAACAATGAAGGTAAGTTTAAGCCTTTTTCTTTACTGTGTAGCTTTACTTTTATAGGTTTTGTCTGGTGTTTGAATGGTTGAATCGCAATTGAACCGTAATTGTAATTTTGCAAGCAGAAAAGAGCATAATTGATCTATGTCTAGTATGGCAACTTTTCTAACATTTCTGTAACCTGATAAGCATGTATGATATTGATATGATGAACATCAATCCTTTTCAATTGAGGTTTTCTGATACAATGAGCCACATCTCTTATTTCTGTGCCAAAGAGATATTGTATTTACTTTCGAAATCAAAACCTTTGTCTTAAATACGTGGAATCCCCGAGATGAATTTGCATGGAGCTATAACGTTACTCCTTATTGTTGTGAATATGTTGGCGTCAACTATCATGACTCCAGCAAAAATATATACGGGGCCACCACGTCAAAGTAGACGAAAATGTAGAGGCCGCCTGTCGCCTGGTGGGATGAGTAGTGCCTGGGGGCAGGGCATACATCAGACGACTTGGCATGCCATCCTGCCCCTTAACCATGGGAGCATGGCTGAGGCAATTTCCCCACACGTCGGTCGGCCAGCACGGCTGCTGTCCCAGCCCTGTAGTCGCCGACATCCCCAGCTCCCCTACATGGCATTGCTGTACACATGTTCACCTTGATGCCAGGATTCTCCCTGGTAGTTACAGAAATACTTAGTCAGAATCAAAGCAAGGTCAACCAGCTTTCCCTGAGTTTTATTCCCCTTTAAGTATTTGCGATCGCCTTGCCGGTAGTTAAGCGTCTTAGCCTGCTGGCCTTTTTATGGGCCCATTTTTCCATTATAGGCCTTGAGACCGATGTGTTATCATGATTAATGAGCGCCTATAAAATTGGGATCTTCGTGGACTTTAGTCGGCGTCGGCGAAGACGCAGGGCTGGTTGGCCCTTGACTGGGAGGCCGTCTTCATTGAGAGGGGAGAGAAGAGGCCCAGTTTGATCATCTGTCTCAATCCATCGGCCCGTCCAGCGCCCAATGACCCGGTTACTCCGGATTAGGACCTGGGCCCGGGCGACAGCTGGCAGGCCCTCCCAGCCATCTCAGGCTTTCATCTTTATGTTGGTGGCTGTTAACACAGACGCACACACGTCAGTGGCAAATAAACAGTAAAAAATGGACAGCAAACAACAAAAAGCCCGGTCCTGACAGGTCATGCCTCTGCCATATTGCTACTTGGAGGCGCCTGTCAAGCGTTCTCTCGTGATAAGGTCAACCGTTGGTGGTGGCCGGGGTCAGTAGGAGAGAGGGGTTAGTTGTCAGTGAGTGAGGGTGTCCTAGAAGTGAAGGATGACGGATAGAGCCTTTCTGAGAGAGGAGTTGCCTGGTAGGGCCCCGGTAAAAGTAGTGTCATAGTAAAGGAAGTTGTTTGAAGTAGGGGTGAGAACGATGTCAGCGAAGATCTGGTAGTCAGTGAGAATTTTCGTGGTTGTGATAAGTTTCAATAAAGAGTATTTTAGGTAACAGCTAATTTTTTTCAAAAAATTTGTTTACGTCTTGTAGAAGATCTTACGAATATTTCATAATTGTCAGAGGAAATTATTTTGATATCAATAAGGTAGATATTTTGAGTTGTTCATTAGCTGACCACATTCAAACGGAAGATCTAAACATGCAGTGATGTCCAGACTGATAAAATTCGTTAATACACATAATATATGAGATGATGGACTATGAATTGCACGTTAATGAATTTTCGATTGCAACTTCCTAATAATTACTTCTGTCAGATAACTTCGTTACAATATGATTTATTCATGTATTAACCTTATCAATCAGTGTTTAAAAAAATCGTTTAACGTTTGCAAGCTATCATAAAGGCACTTCGTGTTGCTGCATGATCCGTATGTTTATACTGCTGTGACTAAAATTCGCTTAAATAATCAATCTGACATATTGCTCCATTCCCACGTCCCTTACACTGTTTGTCTCTTTCCACCCCAGTTCGTCCTTCCCAAGTCTAACTGTTCCAACCGCTCCCCCGGATATTCATTGTCCTTCCTCCAAGTTGTTGTTATCGCTGTATGCCGTTCTAACCATGGAGGGGGGACTGCCAAGGGTCTCCTTAGCCCCAGTCTCAGCCTAAGGCCCCTCCATACGTCCCGCCCGTGTCGGTATGCCGGCCGTCGGACGCTTCACCAGACCCTAATTGTGCCCTTGGCCCCTGCTCTACGACTGGACGTCGGCCATCTTATTGAGACCACGTGATATGCACGTGGGACTGGGCGCACATTAGCGCCAACCAGCGGCCAATTGCTGTACCAATTAGACAGGGCAAGGCGGGTGGCCGACCCAGCCAGGCCGTAGCTCTCCGCGAGAGCCACTTCCAGTGACAGGCTGAGAAAAGAAGGGGGAGAAAGCTGGGGGAAAGACAGGCAGCCAACAGGCAGACACTTTTCGCATGAAGTGAGAGCAAAATGGCGAATCAAACCCAATGCGGACGTCAACAAAAGAAGCACTCGCCAGAAGCGGTGGGGACTGGCGCATCCCCCTGGTGGGTGCTCCAGCCTTAGAAGGTGATTACAATGGACCTAATGAAATTAACACCGGGATTCGATCTTCTTGTTAATTTGAAGGCAGGATTGACCCGGCTTGACCCACCCGTAAGCCTAGTGAGAGTGCATGTGCCACAGCCGTTGGCTCCCCTCTTTGCAAACGGAAATGAAGAAAGAACCAGTGAGGATTATAACCATAATAACGTCTGAAAAGCGAAGAGAAACAGAATACCTATGAAAAGAGAACGAATTTGTATTGTATAAAAGAAAAATAAGTAAATCAGCTAGTGTATTGCCGACTGGAAACTTTCAAATTCAATTATGACCTTAAGGTGTTAGTTTTCCCACGTAGAATATGTACCACCTATACTAATCATTTGGTTCGTGGGAGGTATAGTTTACTGGTTTCGCCCTTCAATCTCCAAAACATGCATATTGAGAGCAATTCCTCTACAATTGACTTATTCTGGACCAAAACAGTGTGTCTACCTAGTGTATGAACTTTCTCAGTTTCGTGTTGTTCTTTGGGCAGTGCTGAAATATAAATGATAATGATGATGAGAACGTAGCCTTCCCCTCTTAACTCATCTAGGGGTCACAATGGTGTCCCCCGACACATGTGCAAGATTGATCTCAGCAGAGGATCCATACAATATTGCCTTAGGCACCCTTTAATTCTAATGATACCTTAGTCCAGAACAAGGGGCTCCTTATACACCAAAGGGAAAGTAGCTTTTATGCAGGGCCCTTGGGAATAGTTGGCTGCGTAGCCCTACAGTGGTATAACGTCTGTGGTAGTTGGAACGCGGCCCCCGGGTCCAGCTTAGCTTTCTCTGTCAGCCTACCTGCCGCTTAATGCACCACCAGGGTGGTCTTCATTAAATATCGAGTGGTGGGGAAAGAGTAGACAACTTTTGCCGACAACTTTCCACATCTTTTTTTGCTGCCAGACTGTAGGGAGCCGACAAACGAAGCCTGTCCAAAGATTACACGGCTGTGTATAGGGCTGACCTTTTGCATGGAGGCTGCGAGGGACGTGGGTCTGTTTGCCCAGCACTCAGAGACCCCTCCGTCTACATGACAGGGCATAGAGCTCTTAATGCAGGTGGCCCAGTCAATGAAATTCCTCCACCAGAAGCAGGACTCTCTCCTCTCCCCTGTTTTACTTGGCCCGGCCAGCAGCCCCCTCTCTCCTCCCACCCTCATGCCTGTCCGAATAATTCCTCCCGTCACTTCTACCTGTATGCCTTCTTTCAACCTCCATACCAAGGGCATGAGTCATGGAACTCTAGATAAAGTTTTGTATCCAGAAATTTTTAATTGTAGAAAAAAAGGACGGTAGTTCCGAATAAATGTCAAGTACTTAAGGTACTCTCCCCACCAAAAGAAGTAGTCAGCGGTGGGTACCCGCTGGAGCCGCTATGCCTGCTGGACCCATCTCCCTTGATCCACTTGTGATGTATCTTATAACAGCGTCTTGACGTCATGAAGGTCATTACGTCAGGAGGAAGGTGACGCCAGCGGCTAAGACAAAAGATCGTAGAGACATAAGTTCAATGGAATGAGATACAATCTCCGACCCGCGGCGTGTGAAACTTTTACCGTGCTCTACGTGGGCTATGAGCTTATCCCCAGATAAGTTAGGTGTGACACACGAGTTTGGCTTGCCAATAAATCATACCCGACCCGGGAGGATATATGCTACCTGTGGAGGGCCCGAGGCTGTCAGTTTATCTCCACCAACCTGCCACCAACATTCCCCACCGTCTAGGAAGGCGGATATATGAGTGGAGTGAGGGATGGAAGAGACGATTATGTTATTGCAAACGGGCTTATTCGATTTACGTGTAGCATATATAAAATATATCTAATATGTGTGTACCTCTTGATGTAACAGCTCAGTCCTCATGTAGTTAAAATATAACTTCTAAGACCTGCAGTACGACTTTAACGGCCTTTAACGGCCAGTACGTCAGGTTTCTCATGTATAATATCGTTGACGTAGGCGTAGTGCACACTATAGGTCATCCCATGCGGAGAGTTGTGAGAATACTACGTTACTTCTTCTCCCGCAAAAAGAGCAGACCACGCTGCGTCGCCGTAGAGCCGTTTTAGGGGGCTAATGAAATTGAAAGCGTTGTGAGATGTGGATTATGCCAATTTGGCGGCGTTGACGGATGGCTCTTCCCGCCCTTCTATCGATCGGTGGTCCCCCCTCCTCCTATCCCCTACGTACCTGCCCACTGCTGGGTGAGGCTGACCAGGACCCGAGCACCTCCGTACCACCGCCACCACCTCCATACCACCGCACCGCCACATCCTGAGGAGCTCCACCCTTTTTCAGGAGCTGCTCCTACTCTGATACCCCAAGAATTGGGATCATCAGACTAGGGTTGTCAACGTTGGGAGGAACTGAAAGTAGCCTCCACAAACGTCTCCCACTCAGTGTTCCAACTTCATGTGAAACACGATTCCTGTTAAGACACAGACATTAAATATGTATCGCTCATAGTCATATAAAGCCTAGAATAATATCTTATTTACAGGAATTCCATCATGAATTTAAAAGAAAAAGAAATATGGGAATTACAATGAACTTGTGGCTCAGCTATACATGGACTATTCTAACAGAGTGCCCATTCATATAATGTCCCAGTAGGGGTTATCAAACTCCAAATTTATTCTACACTCAGATAGTAAGCCAACTAAGTAATAAAAAAGGCATTTTATATAAGCTCCATCCTTGCACTCCACCTCAAATCAACTTATATCTACTTTAAGTATCAAATAAGGAGGTTTCTTTGGCACATTTGATATTGATTCTTTCTTTTTATGAAAGAAAGGCTAAGACTTCCGTATCTCTTCCCTCTTCAACATAGGCTATGCACGGTTTCTGGTGTCTATACGAGCACGTGATGGACCTAACATCAATAATCCAAATGTATCGTGTACACTTTTGAATGGAAGTTATATCATAACTTCCATTCAAAAGCGTACATGATATATTTGGATTTCTATGTCAAAACCTTCCCCCATCATGTGGTTGGAGTAGAAGTTCCGGATTTCCAGAGACATGTTGTTTAATTTCTTTTCAATAATCTATGCATCTTCCTGCTTCTTTGTTACGCTTCCTTTCAAAGGCGGGACTCTTGATCTTCCTTCTCCAACTCAATACAGAGAGATGAATTACACCAAGGAGTTAAAAATTGAAGACAAAACTTAATGAGGGTGGTGGGTGAGATTCGGGGCAGTGTGGTCGGGAGGAGGGTTTGGGACTGCCAGCAGCTTTGGGGTCATGCAACCAGCCCAGCCCACCTGGGACCCAGAAACAAATTGGCCTTCACAAATGTGGCTCTAATCACCCAGGCGAGGAGGGAGGCGGGGTCGTGAAGAAATTCCTGCCAACTAATTGAGACTTTCTCAGCCAGGCTCGCTAATAAGAACAGATTTCCCGGGGGTAACGTAATCTGAACAAAAGCCAATTCCCTTCCCAGGTTTTATTCCTAACCAAAAGGTAATTTTCCCACAACACGTGTTTGGTCTTTTCCAATTAGAAAGTGGAATCTAAATCCTAGCCCTAAAGGATATTAGTTTCCATGCAGCTGAACTGAGCTTTCTAAGAATACAATGAGATGTCTTTGGTTACAAATATGGATCGTTGTATTTGCAACATGCAATTTCAGTTAAAATTGTCCGGAAACCCTGTTTTGTAACAAGTATCTTAACACCAAAATATTTATGCGAATGATAATTGAATAAAGGAAAGGAAAGGACATTATTTATCAAAAATGGATCCCAACTGACCTTTTAATGACAAACGGGGTAATCATTCCCTGCACTAAAAGACTCTACTTCCGTTTTAATAATTACCAATAACAGATGTTTAGTATTACAAATCAAAAACCAACGCATTGTCCAAGTAATATTTCCTCCTCGTTAAAAGACCTTTCTTATGGCGCATCCTTTTTCTGAAGACCTTTTTTCTGCGAGCTTGCATCATGGCCAAGCATTGCCCTCCGAGCTACGCCCTTTAAGGGCTGGACGCAACTGGTGGTGGAGGGGTATGGGTTACACCCCGGTGTGCCATGCGTCTTCGGCCAAAGCACTATCAGCCCCGACAGCTTCTATCCTGTGCTCGAGTATCATCTATCATTTTCACCTGGACCAGGCCTTCCTCCAGCCACTCCTGTCCCATCCCCTCGTCCCCACTTTCCTCCCGGGCGCCTGGCATGCCGATACGGCCGTATCCGGGAGGTGCGAGCAAACAAGGGTCCACCTCTCTTGCTACTCTTGCCTGTCGACTCCTTGCTTGTTTTATTGATGCCACCTACCCCTAAAGCCGCCTAGGCTGATGAAGACAAGCCGGCCACCCGCCACCCCACTGTCCGTGCTTCCTCCAACTCCCAGGATGCTCTCACATGGTCTTATGATCCATCATTAGTTGGCCGGCGAGGGGCCGAGCCTGACAATGCCTTGTGACAGGCACTTTGGGGGGTGAGAGGTTTTGGGGGAGAGGGTGGGCGTCGGGGCAGTAGCGTGAGATGCTTGCTGATGCTCAGGATGCAAAGCCGCCTAATGGGATACAAAGCCATACCCCGCATTAATGTAGGTAGCATTTATAGGCCTTCTGCGGCCCCCTCACCTCCGCCTATCACCTTGTCCCTCCCAGTCCCCCCTGCGCATCACCTAGCAGTATGGTCTCGACAATTGAGACGCCTGAGCTCCTTCTACGCCGCTCGCTAGATGGCGCGCGGGTCTGCTCCAGGGGATGGGGTATCAGGAGGTAATTACCTCTGCTGCTGCCCGCTGCAGGTCGCCACCGCGCTTCCTGGCCTCGCTGGCGGCTCTCCTGCCCCAGCTCCACATTAACAGAGCAGCGAGTTAGGTGGTAGTTTGCCTTTACTTCTTTGTTCGAGACTTTCATAATTGTTGCCGTGTAGTAGAGTATCGCATTGCTGTGGCTTAATTGTAAGATAATTTCGGCCAACCTCGTTAGCAGCATGGTTTCGCCAGCCCCTGTCGCAGTATTGATGGTGCGTTAGAGTGCCTCCGTGTAGTGTTCGGTAATGGCAATAGGTGGCGCCACTGCCTCATCATCGGCGCATCCTGAAGTGACTATTGATAAGAAGTTGGCTGGCTGGGCTGCCACACCTGTTATCTGCGAGGCACGGTCGATGCACACACCCTTCATGCATAATTACATCAGTGCCGCAGTCGGCGCGCTCCTCCCCTGCTCACCTTACCCTCTTCTCTTCCCTTCCATTCCTCTCCTGTCCCTTTTACTCAGCCTCCTCCATCCCATAGGGCCGTGAGAGGCCTGCGTCCCCATTTACGCACGTCTTTCTCCGCGAACCAGTTCCTTGGGGCGGTTTCCTTAACGCCGCCTGCTAAATACCCACATTTGCCTGCACTACTTACATAGCCGTGTGAGAGTAGAAGGGGCCCCTCCAGGTGAGGGTGAGTGGGGAGGGATTAATCAGGCACACATGGCATGGTGCTGAGAGAAGCCACCTGACCAGGTAAAACACGAGTATCTCAGATATGGCCACATTATGCTAATGAGCCGAAAAGATAAGCATGCCATGTGAGGACGATTCTGAGGGAGCCGAGGATGTGTATTTGTACATACTTCGCATACAAGCCAACGAGGGCACTTTCATTAATCAGGAAGATGTACACGGTCTCCATGTGAGACTATGTAATCAATACACGTGTGGTATGACTATCACTGCTGTAATCTGTATATTATATCGGTATGTTTCAGTAAGGAGGCTACTCTCCAGTCTATATCCCGGCAGTAATTAGTCGGCGGTAATGTAGATTCACGTCGGTCCTGGAGCTTCAGCCTGCATTAAGGTGGCAACAGTGAGGCCGGTACCCGACGCTGAAATGTCCTCTCCCGGGGCTTCGGTTTTGGTTCACCCGATACCTCATCTAATGTATTTTCTATCAGTCAGCGAGGGCCCTTTTAGCACAACTTCGATATAAAATACGCCATTCCATCCCTTTAGGTTTTGTATTCCATGCAGTGAGCGACCAAGAGCTCCGGAGGTCTGAATGGGCAAGGCTTTAATAAGTGGATTAGTTTTTATGTCTGTATGTAAGCTACCATTAGATGAAAATAATTACCTGCAGATAGAAAATACTTCAGCTAAAGATAGAACGTTCTTTGAAATCTTTAAGTTTTTTAACAGTATACTTTCCCAGATTAATAACGACCGAGGCGACCATTGCTGCCATTTTTCATACATTTCCACAGCACCCTGCTTCTTCACTCTATATCCCCTTTATTCGCCCATCACCAGGGGACATAGCCATGATTTTCCCTACTCCTTACCCCATGAATACCCAGTAAAAGGCTAGCCTTTTCCAGGTTATACACGGCCGAGCAGTAAGTAAACGATAGAGCCAATGGGGACGTGCCTTCATCAAGCTTAATGTGCTTTGGATCGTTTAAGTTGATGTTCCATTACATGGCTGCTGTTGTCGGCCCATAATGAAGTCGGTGTCCTCCTTCGGTGGTGGTTTTAGACGCGCTGTCGCCGCCCGCCCAGGTATGCGCGGCGCGGGGCGCGGACGGCCGCCTACCCATACAAAGTGACGCCCGACGCGCATTAGATAAGCAGCACTGACAAGAGATCATATGACAGTCAATCAATGTGCTGCAGCATAAGTGACAGAGGCCTGCTTGCCATGTGTGCTAGTCTTTTAGGTGTGCCGCAGACTCCATGAGGGAGCGGGTGACAGGAGCAGGGGAGTAGGTGAAGGAATGTAGGTGGCGCTGGAAGAGAAGCTTCTTTTCGATAATAGACTATTATGTGTGCCTGCTTTCTGTGTGAGGGAATGGGTGACAGGAGTAGGGGAACAGGTAAAGGAGTGGAAGTGACAGTGGAAGGGAAGCTGTTTTTGTTAATAATTTATTAAATGTGCTTGCTGTCTACACAAGGGAATGGGTGACAGGGGTAAGGTAAAGGCCCAGGTAAAGGGATGAAGGTGAAGGTAGAGGAGAAGATGTTTGTGATAATTGTTTATATAAAGGTGTGCCTTCTGTCTTTGCGTGAGGGAATGGTTGGCAGGAGTAGGGGGATATGTAAAGGAATAGAGGTGACTGTAGAGAAGTTCTAAGCTGTTTGTGTCAAAAGTTTATTAGGTGTGCCTACTGTTTGTATGAGGGAATTAATGACAGTAGGACAATAGGTGACAGAAAAGTGAGAGAATCTTTATGTTATGGAGGGGACATGGAGATGACTATGAACCTATGTGTAGCACAATCTATTCATAGTTTTCCCTACTCCGTGTAATTTAAGCAATTGGAAAAGTATGCGTGAGGGCATGGAAAAAGAAGTGCAAAATAGTAGACACGAACAATAAAATAAAGCAAGTAAAAGAGGGTCAGAAAAATAATATCATATTACACAAAAAGAAATTTAATACTTTAAACAAAAACAGAAAAGAAATAACTTATACATGTAGTGTACAAACAAACAGATGAGCCTTACTTCAGTAACAAATGGAAAAACTCTTTGTCGATTGAGATTATGTTGAGAGACTTCTAATTTGGCTGTGTTATTCTTTAGGAAAAACAAGTATTCTTACAAAGTGTATATAATTAGAAAGTTGAAAGAGTTTGGATGACAGAGGCAGACGCTGACAACGACAAGGAATCTCCTTTCCTCTTTATCTTAATGCCCTACAACGTACGTGTCTAAATATGCATTATTGCAGATTCCTGTGTGTTTATATTTGTCCTTCACCTGTAAATATCACACGAACACTTGCAAGGGCCTTATAATCTATAAGCACAGCTCAAGTTTAAATAATCTGTCTCAGAAATAACCCCAATGACACACAGAAAAACCTCACCATCTAGACTGACATCCATTTTAGAACGAACCACACGTGTTTCGCGTTTGAAATAATTCAATGGATCCTCTCCGCCAAGCAAATACGGCAGGTATCTCTTTCAGTCTGCCTGCGGAGAGAAGCACGAGTTCGACATGTCCCACATCCAGAAAACTAATGCCAGTGATGCTCGTGCAGGTTAGCGCCACCCAGAAACCTGTGTAGCCGTTACGTGGAAACGGACATTGGTAAAAACCCTTATCACCGTTACGTGCATGGAAACGGGGATTGGTAAAAAAAAACACCTTTGTAACCATTACGTGGAAACGAACATTTGTTACAGTTTTGTATACGAAGTTTGCAGCTGTTCTATATAGTGTTTGCTCATTTTGAAATGAAAACATATAGGTTGTTTAGATTCTAAGAGTATTGTGTATTTAATTGTAAAGTGAGGTCTAGGCAGGTATTAATTGAAATGTAACAATAATGTTATTCAAATTTGCCGTATGTCTTTCTTTTCGTTTTGAATCAATTCCTACCGTATCAAACGTACATTCATCATGCTTGCATGTAACCCGAGCATGTAATATGCCTGAAGCTAACTAAACATTCAGGGCAATTTTACAATGTTTTCATAATGGTTCGTTAGAGTTATTTCTATTTCAAACTAAACTTGGCCACTACTCTCGACGTTGCGACACGAGATCGCGTTACTGTTTTCAGAACACGTGACGGCGAATGGCCCAGCCTAGAGCCGCGCGATTCACTGATTCTGTACGTGTTTTTATTCGCATTGAGGGCGGGCTCTGGTGGCGTGACAAAGAACTGATAGGGTTTTGTTGTAGGTTTATCCACTAAGCAGCGCCCAGAGTGGCTACACGCAACCCTGGCGCTGATTAGCTGCCTACCCGTCATCGATAAATCCAATACGCGCACAAATACATCTATTTGGCTTGGGCCCCGGTAGGAAACCACGCCCGCTCGGCCCTGTTCACGCGAGACGAGCTGGTCATGTCCCCGACGTATATAGGCTGCAGGGTGACGTCACTAAGCTGACATGACGTAAGCCATTAGTTACCTGATCAGCCGATCGGGTCGCACCTACAACCTGCATGGTCCCACCTAGTTAGATTACGGGGGTGTTTTTACGACACCCCAAGGTCACAAACTATGTCTTACCATTGTACTGTGTTAAACACTGTCATTTTGAGATGTTTCCGTGGAATATAGTCAATATGTGATATGGGGAGATTTCCTTTCAATTGTTGGCAATTATTTACTTCTCTTAATTGTTTATCATGATTCTGCCAAATGATACAAATAAAGTACCACAGATTTATGGTGTTCATTAGAATGCAACTCATTTGAAATTACCTATTCTAAATTATCACTCTTAATCTGTTAATGCGGTTTATAGAATAGACGATAGAATCCGAAATCATTCCTGACAGTTTAGTCGGTGATATCTCCAGCTAACGTTCCTCTCTGCGAATAGTGATAGAGAGCAAGCTAATAACACTAGTGGAAATAATGACCAAACGCAAGAGAGGTTATGGTATGACTATTGGTCTATATTATACAGGTAGTGGAAGCGACATCTAGAAAGTATGGGAATTGATGTGGTTTGTGACGAGAGCTAGATAAGGGAGCGTGGTAAAAGAACAAGTATATGATCACTCAAAAAGTGAGTCAAACAAAGGACCACATGTGGATTGGGGGGTTCCGGTGGCTCATTTCGCCGCGGCCGTTCCCTCCAATTCTCATTTCGCCTCCCCCCACCACAAACGGCCCCTCGCCGACGCCACTTTCATCTGCGCCCGCCGCTGGCTGGGCTGGTGCCAAGCGTGGTCACCGCTGGGGCGGGGGGCCTCCCAGTGCACCTGGTGACTGGGAACAGGCACACCGACAACTCCCACACACCCACACTACACTCAATACCCACCAAGAATATATATACATATCGGTTTCCCTTATTTGTTTTCTTGTGTTTACACGGGAAACTGAGAACAACTTTCCCTTAATTTGAAAGTAATCAAGAAGAAAAGACTTGTCCCACAGGGACTTTACAACAACAAACAACAACAAAATATTGGTATGATTACCTGGGTCACTTTCGGGTCTCGACAAATTATTTTATCTATAACAAAATTTAATGTTGATTATTTGCAGAACATGTTAAGGGTGAGGTGTTCATAAAATCGTTGTTCCATCATACCGTCTTTGGGTATGTCATCCAGTTCATGGTATGAGAGCTACTACCATCCGATGGGCTCATTAAACACTATACCCGAGATCATTAATTCCCCTGTAGATTTACGCCTTTAGTAATTACCCCATAACTTAGGCGTCATATCTTTGGCACAGACGTACCCTTATCTACTTCGTCGGAAGTGGGAGCTGCAGTGCATGGCTGCATAGGTTGGGATCTTTATTCAGCGTTCCTTCCTAGATGACTATGGCATTTATTACCGACCAATAGAGAAGTATAGCTTGCGTGAACCCCTTTTTAATTTTAAAGTGTATCATGAGAGCTCAAGTTATCCTCGTCAAACCGTGTGTATGTCATAAAGCTAAGTGAACCATTCGTCAAAGTCAGTATATCTTGTATTACAAGACGATTACAATTCAGTTTGCAATGATTTTTAAGAGGGACGATAAAAAGATGTACATAGAGTAAGCATTATTGAAAGCAAGATCTGTTCATTTTGAGATGAGGATAAATTGTTTTAAATGATATATAAAACGTTTGCATAACAATGTAAATATTATAGTGTCAGTTATAATCATACTTAAAAGCTCAGACGGTGTAATAGAATACTGTTTGTCTTAAAGATGTTACAAGACAATGTTGCCTGCAAGGTTAAGGAAGAATCGTTGTTCCAAACCCAAGGTATGTGTCGTTAAGTGATGCCTATAGATTCTAACCTATAGATTCCTATGCATCAAAGCCAAGTACCTATCCCATTTGCCGTCCACTAAATGGGCCTATGCCCCTTCCTCACATCAAGAATTATTACCTCGGCGCTAAAAGCCAGAATACCGGAGACGTAATAAATTGCTGTCATGTGTAAAAAATGTGAGGATGGAAACATTTCAAGACATCGTTGGCCTCTCTGTCAACTGCGTTTCGACAAGGGAAAAAATAAGACAGGGTATAAAAATGCCCCGGACTGCGCTTTTAGGGCAAAGCCTGGCTTGGCCGTGTGTGTGTTTATGCTTCCCATGAGGTCCCAACGGCTCTGGGCCACACAAGAACTGTCAGCAGCTGTGATGGGTATTTACAGATTTCATTACTTTCTGCTATGGATTAACGGCCTCAAAATTACATTATCATAAACTAATCACAAATATCACCATTGTGCGACACTGATAGTGATAGGCAAGGCTGTCTTCATCTTATCCCCTCCATTCTGGCGGGGCCTCTTTCAGCACCCGAGCCCCTCTTTTAGCCCGCCTGCTCCCCTGAACCCTTCCCAAGGCCCTTGGTACCCTCGCCCTTGTCCCTTTCTCCCCCGTCCCCAGCGGCCGTTCCCCTATCTTCTTTCTGTCCATCTTTTTGTGAAAGAGATGGGACATCCTGGCCGGTCCGCGCACCCAGAAACAGGATACAATCAACACCATCTGAAGAAAACTCGGCGGGCGGATTATTCTCCTGACGCCGACGGGATCACGTGGTCAGAGGGGCGATGCGCGCTCCCCCTGGCGGGGAAGAGGCGGGCGGGGGGCGGCCTCATTAGGGCCCACGGGGGAAGCCCTCTCGTCCAATCCGCGCCCCTAATTCGATTTCACAAAGTTGCAGATGCGGCGGGACGGCTGAAAGAAATGCCTGATGAGGGCTGCTCGATCGGAATGATTTGATGGTCGAATGGCGTGAGAACGCTCCACGGCCGCTTGTTGGAACAAATAGGTGCGGGAGTGGCTCGGGAGTGGTTTGGGAGTGGCTCTCCTCTTCTTTATCAGAGTTTGGTGATCATGGGCGGGCCACCAGCCACGCCCTCCTACCTACGACCTCGGCCAGTCTTTGAAACAAACGGCGATGCCTACCTCTCTAACTTGCTTGTACTGAAGTTTAAACATGCCCTGTCTACTAGTACTGTGCCTTGTACTTGTCTCATCTGAATTGTGTCCACTAACTTTCAACACAAATATGTTAAAAGGGAAATTGTTACATCACGTGCTAGTAAACATACATGCCTGCATCCTCAACCCTTTCACTGCCAGAGGCCTCATATGGGGCCCGATAGTAAAATCCCATAGGAACACCATTGACAGAATGCAACTTATGCTTTCAGAATCTGAAAGAATTTTTCAGATATTCCATTTAGAACCAGAGATACAGGTATTTGAACATTGAACTGTCAAGTCACCCAAAAATGTTAGAATTGTGATTGAAGAAACCATAAACAATGTATTTACATTTGAATTTGCCATACTAGTTAAAAATCATGAAAAATGGGTAAATTTATGTAAATGACATGATTTTCAATTTGCTCTAACTTTTCTTTCATTTATGATAATCACAAACTGTCTTTTGCACAAAGAAGATAATGTTTTCATGTTACTTTTATAAAGAGTGTGATAGTTATTTTATGAATTATCAGTTACCATGGTAACCTGCAAAGTATGATAGTACGAACAATTTCTCCTCCTGAGAAATTTACCTTATTGGCACAGTGCCAACATTTGGAACGTTTTTATCAAATTTATTGAAAAAAGCTTTTCATCTGAAGAATCTAAACTAAATTTGAGTTTTAGGGAATTTATGCACTAATTTTTGTATTTTGGGCAATATATCAGTAAATATCAGTTATATTGTGATATATCTGGCAGTGAAAGGGCCTTATACATACACCTTTCTCTCTCAGCTGAGCGCATTTTCGGTACCCATGCTTTGTTATCGATTGCTTCATCTTTTAATCAATAATCGGAAGTACATAATCCATTGGTAAAAGGAAATAAAACCGTCTTTTGTAGCATATCCCAGCTGCCCTATGTGTCCCATGTGGCTCCTATCAGTTACAAAAATGACAGAATATATGGTACTGCACCGGGAGAAAACATTTCCCGGTGCCCAAAAAAACGTGAACCAAGACCAACTCATTCAGAATCTTGCGCCCAGTTCAGCCGGCAGCGGACGGAACTTTGCCAATTTTCACAGACGCCAAGGTCGGCGGCGCCCAATCCTTTCGTGTGCTATTTGTTCGGACAGTTCAAATGAATATCTATCTGGCTTGTGTTTCCATAATGGCCCTGTCTGTGCGCTCGCCAGCCACCGGCAATGCATCCATCATAGGCGGCCGAGTACTGTCATAGGCGGCACCGGGCGGGCCTTACCAGGCAACATGGCAAAGATACCGCACCACCAAATCTGCACCACCAAATTATTAGGTCGTGTCTTGACACGCGGTGTGAGGCAACCCCGTCCAACAGGGAAACAAACCTAATCCCACAGACAACAATTCTAAAATGAAGGATCTCCGTCAGTCGACGCTTGGCAAATTGCTATTTCAGCCAGCGAATCATTTGCGCGCGGCGGCGGTTCAGTAGGGCGGATGGCCTTGTCTATGGACACATTATCAAGGCGATAGAAATACTGGTGCCCCTCTTTAGATTGATTATAGCCCTCCATCAGTTCACGTGTCCTCTCAATTGCTACTCGATTATAATACCGCGAGGGCTTTGGCTCTCTATTAGAGTTTTGTTGGTGTTTGGCGCCCCGTTTTGTTACCCCATCTGTATGCAGAAAATATGGCCCTAATTTGCATATAGGGAGATTGATGGGTTTGTAGGCTGCTGCCCTCTACCAGCCACTGCCCCAGAGCCCCTTTCCCTAAGGAGAGGCGGGTACTGGAGGGCTAATTTGTGTGGTCTTGGAGCCCTGTGCTAATTTGTTTGTTGCAAAGACCTGCTCTGCTTTACAGTGCATGCAGGCCCCTGTATAATCTGCGCCATTGATCTCTGTTATCCCGTCTTGGCAGGCCGCAGGGGAGACCGGCCGATGGATTTGGATGAGGGCGAACTAGGTGAGAGGGTTAGAGGGGAGGGCCAGGGAAAGAGAGGGCGCGGGAAAACAGTGTTAGCGAGCCACTTGGGGATTGTCTTTGGCTAAAAGCAATATGGATGGAATATCCCATTGGCTCTGTATGATGAGCAAACTATGATTCATTATGTTAGGATACCTTGATAACAGAGGCGGCGGCGGGGGGGGGGGGGGCATAGTAGAGAGTTGTAGTATTAAGACAGGGAAAGGAAAGATGCTATGGAAGACATGGAATAGGGTCAAGGGACGAAACTGATATTGCGCCAGGGGCATCTCAGTAGAAGGGAATACTGTAGAGGATGTATAATGTGCACCTCCTGAGAAGTAACAAGCAGAACAGGGAAGTTTAACTCTAAGTTGAGTGTAATATCTATGATTCCTTCCAACTACGTGTCTTTCACTAACCTTCTATTATAAAAATTATAGTTTTTTCCCTGCTGAGGACACGCCCGATTATCCTGCTAAAACGGAATCTTTTGTATCTGTGTTTTTTTATCGTTACCGCTGCCCTAGTGTTTTGTTCCTCTTGTTTAAACCATTCACCTATCTCTTTCCCCTGCGCCCTTCCCTGTTTTCCTGCTGCCCGTCGCCCTGCCCACCGGAGCTGGCCGGGCTCAGGTCGGGTTGCCGACGACACCGCCGGCGGTCGGAGCTGCTCGCCGCCCTCACGCCTACTGCCGAGCTGCTCACCTTGGCCACGCCACGCTCATATGTCGGCTTCTCCGACCGCCCGGCTTCTCTGGAAGTCGCGACAAGCTTCCTACATTAGCTCGTGTTGATATGGGGCTCACTCTTCAAACAAAGGGCAAAGTTGCGTTCCGGCTTTGTTCAAGCCCGAAACAGAAGCTTAAACCGAGGCGGCTAAGGTGTAAACTCAAGCTGGCGCGCTTCTGTCGGCCTGCTGCTGGGGTTGTTGTAACCCCGATGTCATTGGGCGCAGCGAGTGTTATTCCAAGATGAGCTGTCACTTCCCGCTTGTTTTTCCCCCTTATTCTTAGAACGAATGTTAAAAGCAATCAGAAAGCACATACCTTAAAGCTCTATTACAATTACGGGAATGCGCATGGCAATCACGTCGCCGGTAATTAGAAAATCATTGGGGTGGTTACTAAAACTGTGAATTGCAATCCGACGGCTGTGTTTTCTAATTGCAAGTAATTAAAGCTGCAATACTATCAGCGTTATCGGGCCTCATCTAAATTAACTCTAGATGTTCCCTTTGTGTCTACAAAGCCGATTCATCGCCCTGGCCCCCCGGAGGAATGGCGAGAGGCAGAAATGGCCTGATTACTAGTTTGTTACCGGGTTTAGCACTCATTCAGCGGAGAGATAAGGTTGGCCAAGCCTTCCTGCTGCACTGTTGTTCTTCCTTATCGTGGATTACTGCCGCCAGATTCTGGGGACCCTTGGCTGGCCTAACAAGCCCCGGATAATGAGAGGCGCTCTAACCGTCTCTTTCACTCTCAGGGCCCGGGTTGGGGCTATTTTCGCCCCTTCTATACACCGTTGTTTTTTATGTATATCTTCTGTAATCACGATGTCCCCAGTCTCTACGCTGCTTTCCCCCTTATTTTTTCGATGATAAGTTTACTGTCTCTTCTGTTATCTTTCCTGACTAGGTTTTTATGTACTGTTAACACATTAGTACTTTTCAATATCTCCGTGTTTGCTTTCAACAGCATCGGTGCTGTTGATCTAGAAAGTCACATAAAGTATACATGTTTTCTCTTACATATTTTATGTCGGACATAGATGTCAACACGCATGCATTGTATGGCATAAGCTTAAGTTGCTAATCACTCCTGCCTTAAAAACATCTTAAATATTGAATCCATTCGGATTAGGTGTTTCGTTTCCACTGCCCCTGGACACAGTCGTGCCATTCGCACCTGACATGGTTCGGGCCCTGCACGCCCCCCGGCAGTGTCAGCTGGTCCTTCTTACAACAACAATTACACGGGATTTCCCGCCTTTTTACATTCAGATATCGAATTATCAATGTTCAATTGTGATCTGCTAAGGTTTCCGGCAATAGGGACTTGAGTTACCAACTTAATTGACTTTATCTGGCGGGGTAAGGCGCTGGATTTTCGAGTCATTTGAAGCTTAGGCTTGTTTTCTCTGTAGAGAGCTGCGTTGACAGTTTTATGGGAAGACACGCTTCCAGCTCAGCAGCGTTCTTACTGTGATCCTCTTAGTCCCATAGGACTTGCTAAATCTTCGAGCCACCAAACAGGATACTAAGGAGAAGATTTATGTGCCTGATTAACCTAGATTATAACCAGAAACACCTACTATACTCTTGTTCTTACTGTTCCAACTTATTGATTTGAAAATTGAAGGTGGCGCAATTATCTAAGTTGTGCACTTTTTTTCTTGAAATATATACATTATATACATGTATCCATTGCAGAAATGTTTCTAGGTCATATTGCTGCTAAATGTATAGTACAATGTTTTCATATCTTAATCAATTTTAGATGATGATCAATCTAATAGCTAACTAATCACAATATGGTGAACATTCTTACAATGCTACCCCACAAACACATGCTATCCAACAAATAGTTGTCACTTCATCGGATAGTATCATCACAAGATGTTGTCCCACAAACAGCTGCTAAGTCACAAGTATTCAGGGGATAACATCAAAAGTATAACTGATGCTAAGCCACAAAATAATATTTGCGAATTGTCAGCCATTTGTTGGATAGCACACAACAAGACACTAAGATACAAACAGTTGCTAAGTAACAAGTATTTGAGGGATAGCATCAACAACCAGACCAATGCTACAAGTTTTTATCAATCACTAATATTAACATCAACCCAAAAAGAAATCATCAAAAATTACCAAACCCAAAATGATGTCATCTAAACTTTGTGTCCATGTCATTTTGGTGACATAATTTGGGCAAACATTTAGGCAAAATAAATTATAATGTTGTCATTTATAATCCCTTTGAACCCATCTTTAACCTGTTTGTTTATACTAAACCATACTGGCCAATGTTGACCCATTCTCAACACTGTTGACCTATTCCAACCAATATTAACAGCTTTGGCCTGTTATCAATTGTTTTTGATACCTAAGTGAGCCATTTGAGGGATAGGGCCCATTTTTGGGATAGCATCCTGGTTGTGGGATAGCATCTTCATTGTGCTGCTATCCCATAAACCAGTTTGAAGGATCACATATGTTTGTGAGACAACATCTTCAAGCAGACGCTATCCCACAAATACTGAATATCTGTGGGATAGCATCCGTTTGTGGGATAGCGTCCAAACACATGTTCCTTTTGTGAGATATATGATGATCTCTGCAAAAAGTCTTCAAAAGGAAATTAAGGTTTCATGTCGTTTCCCTGGCGATGTAAATCATGCATAGCTTAGGCCTCAGGTTAGCAGCTCTTTTGAATGCATTTGAAGGTTAGATTTTTTTTATATGAGAATGTGACGTTCTCTGGTAAGTCGGGGTTGCCGATTCTTACAACAGAGGAACGTGGGGGTTGTTCGGGTCTCGGGGCGGACGGGGAATCCGGGCCAAGAACCGAGATGTGTTTCTAGAGTCGTGCCTCGCGCACGAGGGGGGGCTGAGCGAATCGATCGGGAATCGGCACTCGATGTCGACGGAGGACTGCGGGGGAGGGAAATTATGGTAGGGGTACGGGTCGGCCGGGGGGCGGTCCACCCCTGAGTTCCGGTCCGCGGGGGCGACGGGCCGACGGTCGCCTATTGTTTGGTAGCGTGGGGCCGAGCATGCCGCGCCCTCGTCCCCGCGGACTTCGCTCCTTCCTTCCGCTCCCCATGTCTTCGTACCATACTACGCCTCGGTTTCCGGTACTACTTCGGGCCTTCGTGCCTTACTCCGTTCCCTCGTTCCTCGTTCTTCGGGCCGTCGGGCCCCTTACCCTATGTTTCTACTACCTATCTCGAACTTCGACTGTTTTGTCCTAACTTCGGCTTAATTACTCTGATCGGCTCATCTTTAGCGGTTGTTTCAGGAAAGAGGACACGTCTGGACACCAGGAGAACTGTTAAAGAACTCTGTTTATTCGGGCCTCACCGCCCCTTTATATACTAGAGAGGTCAGCCCTGATTGGCTGCCTTCGGTCACGTGACCTACAACTGACGTCACTTCCGGTTTATATATTCCGTTTCCGGTTTACATTTCACTTCCGGTTTACATATTTTCGGGTTTCGTTCCTTTACGTTTTCGTTCCTTACATATTCGTTATTCGTTCTTTACATATTCGTTCTTTACATATTCGTTCTTTACATATTCGTTCCTTTACATCTATTTCGTTCTCTTACATATATTTCGTTCTCTTACATATATTTCTATTATTACCTTATTTCTATTATTTTAACCTCTATGTATTTTGGCTGAATAGCCGTTCATCACAAGAACATGCCATCCGTGTCTTTTCAGGTAGGTTTCTTCTAAATTGTATATTTTGAAAGTGTCCCAGACAAGTTCCTAAATTCCACCATAGAATTATGTTAAATGATGTTATCTCCATCCAAATTGACAGTGATGAAATAGAATATCGCTATGACACTGATGAAATATAATATCCCTATTTTGATTTAGTTTTACATAAAACCTCTTGGGAGGATGCAGGGGTTTGGAAATGGTGCAGAGGTCCGCATACCGGCTAAGTAGTAATACGTTATGTATTCCCATACACGTGTGTTACGTTTTTGGTTGTTTTTTGTTGCTGTTGTTTGTTTTTGTTTTTTACCTCACCAAACTCCAAAGGGAGTGGGACAGGGCATCCGCTCCCCTCCCCCCTCCCCCAACTCTGGATCCGCATCTGCAACTGTAGTAAAATTTCTGGTTCAGAATTCAAAAAGTCGCCCCACACTGAGATGGTAAACCGAAATCATCCAATGTTTGCTTTTAAATGTGAATCACTGGCGAGTTCCGTACCTTTAACACTGGTAGTCGGGGCGGAGACCAGAGGGACGACACCTCCGACCACTATGCATGCAGCTCTAGCCCTGCCACTGATGAGTTCGGCCGCGGGTTTTTGTCGGGCCCAACTGCAAAAGGTCTTTTCCAATCACCTCCTGATGTCTGCGGGCCAGCGGGAGCGGGAGGGGGCGCGGGGGCCGTCATACATTGCTAATAAGGCAGTAATTCTATCCACTCCCGAGAAATGAATACTCAATGTCAGCCGCGGCCCCGCGGGCGAGGCCCCCTACGCGCCTGTTAATTCTTTCATTGGGAGCTGGTGCGACGGACACCCGGCCCGGTAACGTTTATTTCACGCTCTGCTGGGTGTTCCGCCGGCTGGGTGGCCCATCAGGTATTCAGTCAGACTGCCCAGAAGTAGACCTATACCCGTCACAGTCCCCCCTCCCCCACTGCACTATAGTAGCCCTATCAGTGCAGGCCCCGATCGAACGTCACGTCCAATACCAGGCAGGCCCTGCAGCTGACTTCTGCTAGAGAGGCAAGGTTCCACACTGGTACTGACCAGTGCATTGCTGGAATACAATTCCAATATTTTTGGTCTGTATCAGAATGATTAATTAAAGAAAACAGTTTTTCTTTTATTATACCATGGGTGCTCATCTCTGTAATCATGTTATAAGGTGAATTGGAAAGGATACTGTGCAAGTGCAATTAGTAGGGTCAAACGAGCGTCTTTTGTACTGACTATGATATTTTAAAGAATTGCACCAACGTGAACCCTGTACATGTGTGGTGTACACTGAATTGTATTATGATGTCCACAGTTAGTATTATATCCGCGGATTTGATATCATTTGGGTCATTGTTTTGGTATATATAGCCAATTTGAGAGATGATACCCTGATATCACATTCAATTTTTCACTTTGAAGTAGACTCTAAGGAGTCGATTAGCCAGCACTAGTACTGATGCCTAACTTAATCAATACACCACCGAAATTGCTCAGAACTATATAACCCTTACAATCAAAACCAACATGATGAGTAAGTGAAGGAAGAAAATGATACAATATATCCACTTTCTGTGCGACTTTGGGGGTTATTGACATACAATTTGATAGGTCTACAGTCAAAAGTTACATAGGAAATGACCAAAAATAAATTAATATAAAACTTTTCTAAAAATGAAATTTGGGTAATTTTGTATGATAGGTAACTTTTTTTTAAAAAAATGCATACTGTTGCCAACTGGCATGGTGAAAGAAGGTCAATATTACATATGCTGCTAAGAGAAGGAATTGGTTGACATAGAAACTAGGTCATGTGACAAATATTTAAAAGTAGGAAAACAGGAAAGAAGGACTATCAACCTATATTGTGCAAAAAACAGTAAAAAATACAACAATTTATTCTAGTTAGGTATCATACTACTTGCATTTTACTCTACATTTAACTCTTTGTTCCTCTCTTTTTTGTGTTTTTTTTTTATGTGTTTATGCTGTCCGACCCTATCGTGCTCAGAAACCCATAGCTCAGCTTCTACTTGGAATATGCAGTTTCACCCTTGACAGGCTTTTTTCAGGTAATTAGGTAGGTATATGAGGGTGGGTGTGGTTGCGCCCGGGTTTCAATGTTTTTAAGTCAGTCCGTACCATTGAACTCGAGCCGCCAAGGCCAACCATGAACCTCTCTTTTATTTCACATTGAACAGTTGAAGGTTGGGGATACTGTACAATCCGTGATGATGAATCGTATCAAAATACGACTATAGCCCAACTGAGAATAACACATCTTGTATTTCTTTGATATTTGATGTGGAATTTTACTTTTTGTGAATGTTTTTCATGCGTATGTATACTTCAAAATGGTTTCTAGTTGAATGAACAATGGGATCCCTGCGTATACAGAAAATCACTGTGTTCAGTCTTATTATTGTCCGTTGATTGTGTGGCTTATTCGAAGAAAAAGACCTTGAATTTTCCTAATAAAAATGTTGTGTTATCAGAAAAGGTTAGATATCTGAGGAGGGTTCAACGCATACTCCGAACACCTAGAACATAAAAATGGCCCTTTGATGTTTCATTTTCTCCCAACACCCTTCATTGTATGTACACCTTCTGTTTGGTTAAAGAGACAACATCTGAAGGTGTTAACAGAGAACAAGTGTATTTACTGACCGTCTTGTCTGCTGTTACCCAAGAGGCTTCTCTAGGCCTCTTGTTAATGTTGGCGGGAAGAAATATGGATTAGTTTATGGAAACAGGATGGAGCGCTCTTGCACAGAGAAAATCCATTAGATCCCGACCTTTTTTGACGCATTAAATCCAAAGCAAAGATATTGCTGTTGGACTCTGGGTGATGTCAAAAGAATGCCTAAAGGGTATTATGCTAATCGGATTGCTGCTATTTCGGACCCATATGGCTACTTGTCAGCACGTGCATCAACTTAATATCCGGTCCATCACGACAGTTTTACCATACAACTAAAATCAAAGTTATTATCGTTTAAATCACGGAATATACCTATACGCTCTAGGACATTATAGTACCCACAATAGCTTACCAGTTAACCATAAATAATTATCTCGTAAGGCTTTGAGAATATGTGATGTGCTGGTTCATTTTCGTTATGCATGATGCTTACAAGAAGCACTGCGCTCAGAAGACCTGTATGTAAAGCAGGTAAAAATCCTACTTTTCATATATATTACTTTCAGCCTGCCAACCATTTTTTGCCTATCCCATTACCTGTCTTGCTCACTGTCCGGTTACTCGATACTTGTCCTTTAACATATTTCTCCATCAGCTACCTCACTGGTCTCTTTAATGGGTAGTCACCTATGTGAGTAACTATCCGATGCTTTAAGCAATGTTAATGTTATATTACCTTTCTTTGTCAACATAGAATAGTCCAGAAATTGAAAATATATATACTATATTACAGCTGATATAAAAGTTGATGACCATTATTTCAAAAGTGATTTCATGACAAAACGGGAACCACCTCTTGTTTCTTGCCAAATTTGTTTCCACGCTTTAACGTACAAATACTAGAACTCTGAATGATGCTAGCCTTCGGTCTAATCTTATGTTTCTACAGACTAAACCTTGCAATACAACAAGTTCGATCAACTCACTGTTCTCGTGTATAAAGTTGTGTACATCCATGCAACAGTGTGGCGAAAGGCGGAACCCTTAAAAACCTTTTTAAATAACGCAGAGTTGTGCCGGCACAAAGTCCCCATTTTCCCATACTACTTGTGCCATGAACTGGGGCGCCAATACAACAGCATTAACCGGCGCGACAACCTCGCCTACTTTGGAACATGTCCTTTCAACGCTGCGCGTATAGCAGTAATACGCACGGTCAGATTTAGGATACAAAGGCTCATGAAATGAAGATCTGAAGCATTAGATAAATAGAGATTTAAAGTAGAGATTTAAATTTGAAGCATATTTAAAACATCAGATCAGACAAACTAAATGGACTAAAAGGGGAAAATAGAAAATACTCTCAACGAAAATCGTAATGGATGAAAATACAGTATTATAACCTTAGAATTATTACAGACTTTGATTTCTGGGAATAATTACGTACTAGTGTGATCAAAGGCGGGGAATATACGGGATTAGATGTCCTCTTTTTGTGTGCCCTAGATTACAAAGCACACTTGTACCACACCTTCTGACAATACTTTGAGTAACAGGTAGATACATGATTCAACAAATCATGAAATGGGATTCATTTCCTGATCAACCCTGGTGCCTGTGGCAAAAGGAGCAGGTAGTGGAACAAGCCCATATATACTCTGCTGTGTGGTCGATGCCATCTTTGATGTCCCCCGCCACATGAGACAGGTAAGCACAAATATAGGTGCTCCCCGACTGGTGGCTCTCAGGCAGGGCCGTGTTGTAGAAACCCTGCAGTCTCCGTGCTGTGTCCTTTGATCCGCCCTGATCAAGTAACTGCTGTTTTTGTCAGCATGTAGCACGCTGCACTCTACAGGCCATGTTCTCTAGACGCTGTTTGTGTCGTCGTCCTAAAATATCTAAGCAGCAGGTACACCATGTACGTCGATGTAATCTTTCCACGAAACAATACAGTTCGTATGAACACAGCTATGATTAGGAGTGCAGTTCAGCGACCCTTCTTTGTAATAGCAATTACCTAATAGAAGCCTTCCAAGTATCCAGGTATCTGTGTGCGTTTCCAATGTAATCTATTCATTTTCATGATAATTACATCATCACATTTCATAAAACGATATAAATAAATGTCACTATTAAAGGACTTCATCGTGATTGAGAAGAAGACGCTTCAATTTGAGTGAATCGATGACAATATGGATACTTTCCTAAAAATAAGATAGTATTTCAATTGCACAGTCGGTCCATTCTCATTATATTCAGGGGATTTTGAAACCATGTTTATTTTATCCTGCTATCTGTTTAAATAAGAAAATAACGTGAATCATCTTACTTGTGCGCCAATCCTGTTACCCTAGCTCTCAGCTTCTCACGAAAATTTTGATTAAATCCTCAAAATATCACAACGCTGTCAGTAAATCGGATATAATTCTTTTATAGTTTTTATTTCATCTCATTCAAGGATAGAAAGTAATCCAATCAGCGGATTTTGTAAATAGTAAAACAATTGTAAAATTCAATAACACAACTGAAGTAGATTGTTCTTTTCCATATCAATAAAGCAAAAGTATTTAAATTCTAGCCTGCGCTGAATGAATATGTTTTCTTTCATTCATTTCAGTCCAGATGAGGACAGAATGTACTGAGGGTCCCTTAATGAACAGTTCTTCTCCTTGTAGCCACTGTTCCTCTAGGGAAGTTGCGGGCCCCTCAGAATACCTTATCAGGCGCCTATTGATCTGGTATCGACTCCAGGTGGGCAGTGATTGGCAGGTGTGGACGGCAGTATACTCTGTTAGCAGGTCTGTGTGTAGGGGGTATTCGCCTTGCCCAAATCGGCCGCCTGCAGTTATATTTAGGCACTGCAGTATACGACTGCAACTGAAATGTATAAGATAATGCCGTCCCCGTCGTATGTAATTCCCTAGTAACAGTGTTGTGAGGTTTTGGCTGTCTGTATAGTAGTTTGTTTTTATGCCTTGTACGATCTTATGTAAAATCAAGACATGGACAAAAAAATTAATAATGTTGAATGTCAGAAATTCTTTTCTTGGCTTACTCATATACATCTTCAGACGGAATAAGTCTTTTTATAGTGGAACATTATGAAGCTCCACCATTCGTGGAACGTTACCTTTTTTTTCCCCGGTAGGTGAGGCCTTACTCAGCCAGCAAATGCCCGATAAATCCAACTGAGTGAGCGGATGTGTGTTTCGTTTAGCATTCCTAACATCACAGATCTGGGCGTAGACGCATGTTTATACATATATTCCATGGACTGTAAACTGACTTTAATTCCCATACGTTACTTTGGGGCAGGGCCATAGTGTCGGGCCATAATGACACAAGTAATGATGACAAAAGGGGGCCACACAAAAGGCCTATTCAATGCACACGCTGTTGGCCGCGGGATTTCCCTGCTGGGGGGCGCGGAGGGCTGTGAGCTCCCTGCCAATAGTGGCAGGGGAGGGAAAATAATGCAATAATCAGCGCTAGTACACGTATCTGGGCTGGGCAACATTGTGTTACTATCAATGTCAGGTCTAGACATGGCGTCAATAATCATATCGCCCGGGAGAGACTTCTTAGAATCCTGTCACCTCCCTTTACGCCACCAGTCGGCAAGAATATACATGGCACTAATAACGTGCCAGAAATACCCTTTACCGCCGAGTTTTGGGCTTGCGTGTTGACATTAGTATGTCTGCCTCAGGCTATTTGTTGATCCATACAGTGATACCGTGCATGGTATATTTAGATTCTCTTTTCTTCTATTTGCAGGGAGATGAAGTTTGCTTGGGAAGTATACACATACAAAACATTTGAATTTAGATATTTTGGAAATGGGGAACAGGAATTATGCTTAAGCAATTCATATACTCAAGATACAAAAAGATAATGCTGATATATTATTGTATAAATATTCAAAGCGGAGGCATTATGATAATAGATACAAACGTTCCTTGTTCAGGGGCACTCACGAGGGACAATGATATGCAACCAAGCAGATTACTACAAAGAAAGGGTTTGTTTATATCAGTTGTAACCTTGATTTTTCAAATTGGCAGCGACAATATATTTGTAACTTAGTGATTTTGTGTTATTTATAGACCACGCTATAACAATCCTACCTTGCTCTTCAGTATAACCATATTGATAATGCTTAATTGATACAAAGTGCAGTCTAATATGTATAAGTAAATATAGCGTACCTTATAACGCCTGTACAAAATTCTGTGATACATGCATACATGTGCACACAGTCACAGGGGTATTGTTGGTGCGTTCACCGGGCTAGTTGGCGTGGGCCAATATCGGTACAGATATATAGATATGTGGGTGGCTTATCTCCGTTGTCTATAGAGCTGGGAGGACGCGGGCCTCGGCGGGCCGACGTAACGAGAAGCCGCTGTCTGCTCCCCGTCTCCGGAGGCCGTCTTTCTGGCAAGATCTCCAAACCGAAGCCCTCTTAATGAGGGTCACCCACAGCCCAAGCTATGTTTGTTACACGGGGAGTGGGTAATTACAATGAATGGGTTTGCAGAACTTGCCCCCTGGGTCCCCTATATGGTGCTTAAATCATATGCATACCAGTTGAGGTTAGAGGTTAACAATGCTTCTTTTATTCACCCCTGTTATCTACTGAAAGTTGGAAGCTTACAGAGGGTTACAATAAAGTTGTCCTGGTGATTATGTGTTAATTGACAAGTCTTCGATTCCAGTATGGCTCCCATGCGATATGGCAGAATCAGGGATTCTTTCCACATCTGAATTAGAAATCTTCGAGTCTCGACAAAAATCCCACCTAGTCCGCTGTCATGGCTGGCGACACCCAACGAACTCTCATTATCTCAAGTGCAAAACATCCTAAAAGTGGACGGGTAATTGCTATTAAATACGGCCTGACACCTGTGCCTCAGATGTGTGCACCTGATACCTGCCTATTTACGGCCAGCCCGGAGAGGCCGGGCAACACCCAGCAGCCAACTGACGAGTCAGCCTGCACCTAATGAGCACCAACTTTTTCTGGGCCCGCTTTGAGCAACTTGGAGAACGGAACGCAGGGGCACCTTTATGGGTACACTCGGAAACCACCCCTCAGTAGTTTTGACCGAGTGGCATTTGAAAGTGTGAAAATTGCGCCTTCTCGAAGATGATTTGGACTAAAGCGCCCCCCTCCCCCTTTTAGAAAATACCCATTGATGTACCTATGAAAAGGATATAATTATGTGAGTAATATGGCTTTACAAAATGCCTCCTATATTCTTATGTCAGTTTGTATGATAATATAGATAAGTGTTCCTAACCTAGTTGTGAATGTGCAGGTGTGTGTGTATGTGTGAATAGTGTGTTTGTAACCTAGTTGTGAATGTGTGTGTGAATTATGTCGAACATATCACCAGGCAGCATTGACAATACACATTAGTACCGTACGAGTGGGTTTTATAGATGTCATGTGGCAACATCAAAGGCACTGTTAAAGGGTCGAACTAATTGTTCTGTAGTAACTAAATGGAACGCAAATGGATAACACAAACACTAAACATGTATGACTTCGAGTCAGTGATTACCTTTGCTAGCATTGATCACATGTCAATAGCCAATTACCAGAATAAATATGTCACGCTAGCTGCCCCTGGACCAAATAATTAAGAACACATTCCCGGGGTAAGAAAAATGTCAAATGTGAAGGTTGCTATTAATTAGCTCTTGGGTAGCTACCCTTGACAAAACGCATTGTGATCTCACCAGTGCGTGTAATGTCTCAATAATTTACCTTTCCTTCTAATCTTTTATTCATAATGTTTATGATATTTTTTCTATTTTTCGTACATACTTAAGAGGCCGTTTAAGATCATAAATCTATTTGGTCTATATTCGTAGAGGCTGTAATGTTATTGAGCACCATTACACATGATTATTATACATGTGCACCGTAAAATATTTATTTCAAACTTCTTAGTCGTCTATAGTAATACGCGTATACTGCTATCTATCCAAGTACGTAGAGAATAATGAGTGAACATGAATTTATGTGTTTCGATGTAGTAAATTGTGTAGGTGTTGTGTCTTCTGAGTAAAGAAGGCGTGGTGTGTCTGTAAACCAATATGGCAGCATCATGTAGTTAATAGCCTTAAGCTTTGGAAACATGATTTTAACTAAAAAAAATATCATCAGTATACGCCCCCTGTGTATGTTCTGTGTGTCCTAAGAGTAGCACAAAGTGGAGGTACCTGTCGATGTAGAGATTGAGTGATCAGACTTCCTGGAGGTGTACTCTGATAACCGTCTCACCTGTTGCAGCCTCCCCCACCCCCTACCCCGCCTACCAAGCTCCTTTTCCGTCCTCCAGCATGCCATGTTGCGTGTCCAACCAAAGTAGAGCCACATCTGCTTGACTCTAACCATCTCGTCCTATTCCACGTGCGCCAAAAAACCTAAGACCGTCTATAGAAATAGAACCGGTTCTCCTCTCTCGGCGCACTCTGCACTCATGTCGTCGGAATAAGGCTTCTGTGACTATATCATAAGACATTTTACATGTTACTCCTCTCATGGTTTTGTTTGATGGTTTTAGTACAAATTTTGTTATTCATTCCAACTACTTGTATAGCAGTACGGATTTTCAGAAATGTTAGGGAGTAGACTACGTAAAATTTGATGAGATATTTTGATTAAATACTTTCATATTTTATTATATTCACTTATTATGCCATACATGTACATGTATTCAATTTTTGCCAAAATCTGCTCACAGCTTACGATTTTCTAGCATTTATTTTTATTCGAAATGAAACAACCAAATTCCATTTTCAACTGACAGAACTTTGACAGAATTCAACTCAGTGGTGATTGAAGAAGGCAATCCCATAAAGATAAGTGTAAAGTTCATAGTGGGGGGTGATGGCCAGAGCAGGGTGAGAGTGTGGAGTGACGCAGGGAAGTTGGTGTTCAACAAGGCGGTACATGTCTAGATTCGCCGATTTCCCCGGATGCACATAGACCGTCTACCCGCCTGCTTGTACCCTCTTTCAAGATGGTGTTTAAGGCTCCCGCGTGGGGGCGCGTCGGTTCCGTTGACCGGCCGAGGTCACTAGCTGAGGGGAGATGTATGTGTCGGGCCGGGTCTCCCGGTGCACCCCCCGCCCACCGCTCCCCGTCATTGCCATGCAAAGCACGACCCCAGCCCGGCCCCGCATATGTCGGCCGGCATAATTACGCCGCCAACTCGTAGTTAGTGCCAGCCGCTCTGCCCGTTACCACCAAAACCGCTCTCCTTTGTGTCGCGGATAACTCACTTACTGCCCCGAATTGTAAATCAGACCTCCGACAAGGTAGGCGCATGGGGAACAGGCCTTTTAGAGTCGAGTTGTTCAGCCTTCAAGCAGGCAGTGAAATGATAGACAAAAGCCAATTATTGAGCGATCAATTCGACATGGCAACTTTCTAATTAGTTAGACAAACTGGGTCCACTGTTGGGGCTATCAGGTAGGCCAGCCGTTGGCGGGGCGGCAGAAAGGAATTTAAGTCACCGGTTCTGGGTTTCAATAATTTCATTCACACTTGATTTCTCAACAGTCTTGCCGATAAGTGTCCCTCGAAAAAGATCCAGACGGAATACTTTCCGGAAGTCTGTCTAACTTGCTGACTTGTTGAATATATGTTAATGTCAATAATGAAGACAAGGTTAGGCACATTTGCTGTAGGTGTAGTCCTCTCTGTGTACTATTTTCATTTGTCCTGATAAATAACCACGTTGTAACCGGTTCACAAAAATCACCCTGCAGTTGCAGTGAATCAGCACATCTCCCCCAAAATTACAGAGCAGTGTTTTATGGGGTAATTCTGTTTACGGGGAGACAGCACCAGGACAATGATGCCTTCAATGCAGGTTGAGTGCGACTCGATAATGACTTGTTCCTTAAGATTGGCATCGGATGATATCAGAGGGGCGGCACTGACAATCAACGATTAATGACCTGCCTCCTAGTAATAATTCGTCGCCGCTTGGCTTGTCGCGCTGTGCTGGTCGCCCCCTCTGGTGGTAGTGGTGCGGCGACCAGGACGCCCCCCAGCTAGTCACAACACCAGTAATCACCCAAAGCGTACCGTAATAATCAAATGGCATTTCCATTTAGCTCCGGTCGGCAGCTGATGAATCGAGCAGGTGGTGGCAGGAAGGAAGTCCGCTGCCCCCACCACTTCCACGCCTCACTCCCGCCCGATGCAGGGTCCTTCCTGCCCCCAAAACACCCCTAATGCCACTGTTTGCTGCCGTCACCACCAGAGGGCGTGTTGTCGTAGCGACGACGGGCAAAGTGCCCCAATATCGCCCCCCCTGTAAACGTGTGGCCGCTGGTGGTGGCCCTGGAGGTGGGTGGTTACTGGGAGGTGTTAAATGCATGCGTCCATTTCCGCACTGAGGATTGCTAATGACGGCTTGTTCCAGTAGCATTTAGCCTCGTCCCCACCGGAAAGGTCAGCTTGGCCGAAGGGGAGGGGGAAATGTTGTGCGCCCTCTTTTGGCAAGGTCCCCACGTACTGCTCCAAGTCCTTCATCCCCGTTAGTCTCTCCGAATAAACCCCGTCAATTGACGGCTTAAATCAGCAGGGTTATTGCTAGATGGCCGCGGTGAGTGGATAATATTTGTTGCCATTTTTGATTTCCTGGGTTATAATTAGCGCGGCATTCTCCGTGCACACCTGTTTACGGCAGCTCTCACTGTTTTCCTTGACTCCGTTCACCAGTTATCAATGGACGCCTTAAGGATCACGGATAGATCCAGGAATAGGCCCCAAGTAATGGTGGTTGCACGATTTTCAATTACGTACATTGCGCATAAGAACAGGTAATTGTAAGGATGGGGGCATTTTGCTATGCTTCTAACTTCCTGTCAGGAAGTTAGAACCAAAAAGGCGGATTCAATTTTCACTGCCGGAGAACCTATTCAGATACTGGTAATGAAATTGGTTACAGATTAAGAATACGTATTAACATATAGGCCTATATTAAGTTTTTAAATCATGATTCAGCTTCTTTTTTCCTCCGATCGTGATCTAGCTTTGTTGCGTTCGCTAATAGACCAAGTGTCCGCTAGACACTTGCACCTTTACTACTTTACTAAAAGGAGGTCTCAGAGAGAAAGGACACCTCTGGACGGTAAAAACCCGTCTGGACCCGGCCAAAAGGACAACTGCTCCCCTGGTGGACGGCGGGGGAACGACATGCGCGGGCCAACAAGTCTCCGTCTTCGGCTTTTTTTTCGCAGAGCAGGCGTCTGTCGTTTCCATGGCAACCAAGATAATTTGCCCCCTCAAGGCAACGGTCGGTACAAGGGCAGCACATCAAGCAATCTCAGAAATGAACCGAGGGTTCCTAACATGTTTAAGAGCAAATACCCCGCTTTTCTCTCTATAGGCAGCTTTCGCTCTCTGACGGCTCTCAAAGGTGAAAAAGAAACAGAAAATTGGGGACGAGGGAGAGTTCACCTACAGATAACATTTATGTGACAGGATTTCTGCCGACGTCAGCTGATTCGAGTTTTATATACAGATGGGTTTCACTGCACGCGTTTTCTTTTCATTGAATGTTTCACGGGGCTGTCATTTTATAGAATTCCCTTGCAAACCCAGGGGCGTCGGCATTGCGGGTGGCGCGACAAGGCTTGGCAGTGGTGGATAGAAGGTGAGACCCAAAATAGATCTGGCACAAAATAAGACCCGAGTTCAATCCGTGCGTAGGTGCGCAGTAAAAATACCGACGGTGCTGATATTAAACACCTATCTTGCCGCTGCAACAAGGAGGGCTGTATTTGCAGGTGCTCGACAGAGACCCTCTCCGCTTCCCATAATCCTAATATGATATTTGGCACACGCACTTTCAATGAACTATTTCCTACTTGATGGTGCGTATCACTGCTGGCTAGCAGGCTCTGCCTCACATGGCCTTGCAGGGTGGCTTTCCATGGATGTGCCTACGGTCGTGATGGTGGTTAATGCTGTCGCAGCCAACTAGCTATTCTCACAAGCTGAATAAAACGGTGCAATGCAGTTTGAAAAGCTCGACTTAGTACTATATTTAGTGCCTGAGCCGTGTCAGCCATATCTAAAGTGCCTTTCCGTTAGCTAATCATGTTAGAATAAAACTATTCTTAATCAAATTACATTAACTAAGCTAGTGTCTGATGCTGCTATATAAGTAGGTAATTACAATACATGTAAGGCCATTATAGTATTCTAGAAACTACACAGTCAGCAAAAACACTTTATTCTGAAAGTGTTTTTTTTAATCATCTTGAAAGGGTCATTTCACTTTCAAAACCCTGAACCCCTAGTAAATTTATGAAATAGTGCCACTTACATTGCAAGGCAACATTGTAAATCTTCCCATGTCACATTCATAAGGTTCTCTCCACTCTATAATTACGCTGTCAGCAGTCACTCAGGAAAGTTTAGCTCGTCATCTTATGCAGCCTTCTTTCTTGGCTCTACACTGAGTTGTTTTTCTATCACCTCTCATTATCTTCAAACACTTTTCTCTTTGCATTAACAGTTCCTTCCTCTCCTTCAAAACACCTTATGTATTTTACTTCATTTTCATCTTTCGATTTCCTTCTTCATACTTACAGGGTGAAGTAAAATGAAGCATAAGAAGTAGGCTAATTGCCATCTCTGACGGGAATCTTTTTTGATCGACCCAATTCAATTATTGGAGTTGGACGAGGTAGGGCTGGGGGTCGGCCGGCCATGTTTTTGATCATCTTGCTGTCACGACTGTCCCTTGAATGGACTCATACTTCACCCTTCCTCCCCCTCCTCCCAAGCCTCCTCCGGTTCCTGATCCATACCCCCACCCCACCCCTCCCAAACCTTCACACACCCACAGACCGCCGTCTTTGTTATATATCAGAAGGGCCCCACCGAGGAGGATCGCGGCCCCTGAATCCTACGATCCCTTCGATCCCGAGTGGACCCGGTAGACCCTCTCCGCCCCCTCGCCCTCCATGGATCTGGATCAGGATTTGGATCCCTACCTCTCCCTTCTTCATACACCCCTAGGACCGCCGCGCCGGATCTTCTGTGTACCTTGATATCCCGCTCTCTAGAAGGGGTGGGTGTAGAAGTTGAGAGGGCGGCTGGAGGTGAAATAATGGGTTATTAGTGACCACCCCTTTACTCAGCCTTCCCGATGTCACCCGGCCCGTCCTTGGCACGGATTCCCTTCCCAGAACTACTCAAGATGCACTGTGAGACCACACCCACACAATGTTCTATTTCCAACTCACCATATATAACTTGATATCTCCACAACATTAATATTTCATGTTAGGCCTCCGCCCTATGATATTCTCTAATATGGTACCTTGCATTTTGCGGCTTGACATAATTATAAAAACAACTGCAACTTCTTAAGTGTGTGAATGCCTCTATTTATAGTTGAGCAGACAGACATCGCTAACAAGGCAGGAATTCGACGGTGAAATTCAGAAATACTAATATCAGAAAAAGAGGGGCCATATATTAGACCATAAGGGCTACAAAACAATATGCGCACGAAGGGCAATAAGGGTTCGGGCACACCCAGTAGAGGTGAAATGTACACAGCACTGGGGCTCGAGAGGGATCGAGTAGGCCTATAGTTTGATACGATCGTGTTGATACTAAGCGTTTTTGAAACGAGGCAGGGAAGATGGCGACACCTATCGATCATCGCCTGCTTCCTCATCGGCCAATCGAAGAATCAATCAATACCTAAACTCGGCAATACACCCACATAAGACGACGGTAAGGGTTCACAACCAGTTACAGGAGTGGATGACCTGCAAAAGGTCATGGCCATCTCAGTGCGTCTCTAGAGGTCACAAGGTCAAAGATCAGAGGTCAGACTACTTTGGCAGCGATCACACAGCTCATCATTCATTGGTTCATGCGTTGACGGTGTAATTTGATGAAGTGGATATATGCCCCTAGCAATAGGTGGTGATAGGTAAAGGTAGTGTTTACGCATAAAAGTGCGTAATTTATGGTGATGCAGGAAAGGAAAGTTATCAGGGCATTACGTTTAACACGTCTTTCCTGAAATAAAATGTACTCAAATGGAAAATCGACAATCCTATCAGTCTTTACAGCTATACTTACGAATTAGCCTTACAGATTCATTTGTCAAATTTGAACATGGTTTGATCTATTGAGAGCCATGCAAGAATATCAAGATTGGAGATTTACACTACTAGAACTTACAGAATATTAATGAAAAAACATCGTTGTCTTATTGATATTCCTCTATCATTAGGCCTGTAGAAATACATGTTATGTCATAGGCACGTCACACCAATTCACTTTCAAGCAGTATTTTGATATAAGACTACTAAAGGCAATTGTATGTTTGGTTTTTAAACACGTCCGTACAAAATTAAGTTCTATGACAGATAGTCTGCTATACAAGTAGATCAAGTACACGTTCTTCTGGATGTATACACTTAGTGCCACAAGAACAATGGCCGCCCTTTGTTTAAAGAGAGTCTTCCGCATTGCCTCCAGCTTCCGTCTTTTTGTGTATAAATATATACTACTGCGCTTTGTGAATCCTTACAAGTTATAGGACACATACTTAAAGGGAAAATGAACAGATGAAGGGGATCGATGGCTGATCTTTGATGTCCTATTTGTGCGTAGTCGCCGAGAAAGGCCATTTGTGGTCTTTTCATGTTTATATAGGATCGGGTCGATCCCATAGGTTATAGGCGTGTTTTCCTATAGACCGCTAAAAATCGATCCTAAAACTATTATCCCTCTATCTATCGGCTACCTCCACAGAGGGGTGTGGAGGATCGTATGAAAAGATGCTTAAAACGTTATGAACATCTTCCCCGCAGTTTACAATAAGACGACCGGGTGCCATAATTATGTACACTTAGCTGTGGCTACAAGTGCCAGTCTCGTGTGAAGACTCTTGATTCCGATTTGGACACGCATAATGGCCTCATCCTGAATGTAGAGTACGTAAACTAAAAAACCCTCGGCCCGTCCTTCTCTAATCCGCCTCATCCCCTGTGGGAAGGATCCGCGTCGCATATACGCGCGGAGGGCGCGGCGCGGCGAATGCATTATTCAGTCGGGCTTCCTGTTACGCTCGAGATGAAATGCGCGCTCTTTTCATCTTGAGGCAAGGCCTGAGAGGAGGGAATGCCCGGTTACTGCTGCCTATGGAGAGGGAAGTGATTCCCTTAACCCCGTCTTTAGGTGGCGCTTCAGGACTACCCCCCCCCCCCCCCCCCCCGACGGCCGAAGACGACGATGCGGACGCCGACAACGTCGCGGGCGCGGACCCCGCGCCGCGGCGGTGGAGGGCCATCATATCAATCCAATTTAGCGCCGCTGTGTTCTATCTTACCAATCCTGTTTGGCCCTGGTTGATTTATGTTATGCGTCCATTTTGGAGCATAAAGTCAATATCCGCTCTCTTTCCCATTTCCCAAATCCTTAACGAAGCCCCGCGTGGCGCCGCGTGCTATTCTGCCCGGCGCGGTCAAAGAGCCCCCAGCCCTCCTGCTGTCTGCTCCCGCCGACTGCCCCCTCGCAGTGCTTCCGCCCTAATCTGCCCTGACCTCAGCCTTCCCAACACCCATCCTCTGTCTTCTTATGATTTTCCAATCCTTCTCGTCCATTTTGCGCGACTTCTTGGTCTTCCACGAGACCTATTTTATATGCCCCCTTTTCCCAAAGAATCAATTGTGGCCGGACGGCCGGCCGATGACGTCTGAAGGCGGGAGCACCTCGGGTCGCAGCTGCTCTGCAGGATGGGGGGTGCCCGTGGCGGGAGAGGGGGGATAGGCAAGAAAGCCTAGACCCATGGGAATGGGGATTCAGGGGTAAGAAGACAGGCATCTGAATGGTAAAGCGAAGATGTCCAATGACATATGTACAAAGGACAAAAAGGTGTTGGGTTGTAAAAGGTGTGTTAGAAATTGTGATCTAAACTTCCAATCGCGCCCTAGCTTATCACAAGGTCGATCATCGTATAGACATGTTATCAACCCAACATTTCCTCCCAGCACCCGAAGAACCGGAGACCCGTCCTTACAGTAACACACAGCCCTCAAGCCATCCCCATCCCCTCTTTCCTGGTGGCAGGCTTGATTCGCCTTTACAATGACCACATCCCGACTGGAGTTATCCTTTTGCCCTTGAGTGTGATCTATTTTGACTGTCCCCTAGAACGGGGCCTAATTCAATCGCACCTCGGCGGGCCTATCTGCTGAGTGGTTAACAGGCGGCCGGCGTGGCCGAGGCCCGAGCAGCTCGTCGGCCAGTAATGTGGCTGGGGGGAGCTGCTCCCACAACCTTTCGGCACACCTCGCGCTCCCTAATGGGATTTACGCAGCCAGCTTAGACTAGCCTGATTGCGAGGAATAAAATTTGTCTAGTTTCTCTCTGAAACTGCGAGGGGGAGGCCTGACTGGGGGAATCAGATTTTAAAATGGACCAGGGTGGCTATCAAGGAGGAAGGCCTTGAGGAGGGAGTCCCTCCAGCGCCCACCTCCTGGGTACTGGCTACTTTATCTCCTGCTCGGCCTGACACCTCCACCAGTGTCTTCCTCCTGACCAGCCACGACCGACTTTTTGCCTGCTTCCAATACAAACATTATCAAGGAAGATAAGTGACGGCAAAACACTTTTAACTGCTGCAAAGCAGATTGACAGATGTAAGATAAGGATATTTGTGCTCAGGGAAGACCAAGGGATTGTTTTTGTCTTTTCCAGGAATCCTTCAAGAATTTATTTCCCGTTCGCGGCAGACAGGGGATTTAGTTTTCTTCTTGGTTCTAAGACTTGTTGATAGGCCGTCAGATCAGGCTAATCCTAGAAAGAATAAGAAGTAAAAGCTTTCCCGGGCAATAGAAGAAACGTTTCCTTGGGCGCTCATGGAGGGTAAAAAGCGCCATTTGACGGGCGCCGTCTGTACGAATTAGGACCAATCACAACACCTGATACAAGAGTTATTAGTCCACGTGTGGCAAGGATGTAAAGCTGCTGGCGATTGGCTGTTTTGTGTGACAGTGGGAATGGTGTGTGTCGGAGGTGGGGACACTGGGCGGGCCCCTCTTCCCCCTCTGATAGCGGGTGACAATAGGGGAGAAGGCCTACGTATACGGCCGCGCCGGGCAAACATCAAGGTCACGGCAACAATGGCTTCCCGGCAACGGTGGCGGCCTCTGGCGGCGGGCGGCGCGGCGGGATGAATTAGGTCCATGAAGCTGTCGAATGAGTGGCCATTGTGGCCTGATTTAGCGTCGCCCAGAGACTTGCCCGTCCACGCTCTTCGACACGCCTCCAACACCACACGACAACATCCGACAATATCCCACATCAGTTGCACCCATGCAGCCTCAAAGCACACCTTTCAGCCACGCAAACCTCCCCAACAGAGCATCAAAACAAACCTTATTGTAGTAAACTGGTAAACTATTTCAGGTTGTTTCGGCATGAAGTCCTTGGACTCTTCAACTCTAGTATCTCTCTTTATATCATAATCTCCTTCCCTCCGCCAGATTATAGTAGTGTTGATCTACCCATAAACCCTTGGTCCCTATATCCTAGACATACAACCCATGATGACTCATCAAGGAAGAAGACACTACATGCTCAAATCTAAATACCCCTTAATCTATATAATTCTTAACAAGCAGAACTTGATTACTTTAATGGATCAAAACTGCACGATTTGATCCCTATTGAGCTATACTGATCAGTATAATCTGGTTCCATTCTGTGGGCCATCACCAAGATGGCAGATTCTTTCCACCCACGCATTCCCATTAACATATAAACAGCAATCACAAAGCCAAACAAACAGCGGTTAACATAGCGTTAGAGGCATAGGGCAAATGGGAATAATTATTTGTTTAAGGATAGACAACACCTCTCAGAGGCTAATTTGCGAGCCTTCCTTTAGCAATGCATAAATTAAATGAAGCTCATGACATAGATGTGGGTCTTACATGATTGAAATGCCCTTGTATTAACCTATTTGTCGATATATATCATATTATATTATGTCTAATGAGGCCTGTTTGACTGTTTAAGGAATTGAAAAAATGCATTTTTAACTTTTATTTTTTGAACAAAGATATCTCACTTACTATTGTACATAGAGACCTGAAATTTTCACAGAATATAGAAAACATTAGTCAAAAGGAAACATGTCTCAGAATTCTGATTAAGGTCCTAGTTTGTATTTTATAAAATGTAGAAAATAATAATGAAAAAAATCACAAAAAGTTGCTCGTTTTTTGACATAAAATTAAAACTATAACCTTAATCAAAAATCTGAGGCACTGTTCCCTCCTAATGAATGTTATCTACTTCCTGTGAAAATTTCAGGCCTCTACATACATTAGTTAGCGAGATATTCATGTTCAAAAAATAAAAGTGAAAAAATCAGTTTTTCATCTCTATTATTTCGAATCTTTGAGGGAAAATAATGTATCATATATCAAAAGACAGAGAAAAATATGACCTATCATTTGATGTTCACTTGATCAACGTACTCTTATTGATAAGAACGCAATGCGCATTACCGCAAGAGACACCCAGAGAGGTGTTGTCTATTCTTAAGAATTATAATTCTGGTAGCAGTAGGACAGAATGCTCCTAAAGTACGGGTGTTATTACTTTGACCCACCTAATATAAAGGCTAGACATTGAATCACTTAAAAAAAAGATATGCATCAACCTACATTACCTAACCGACGGTTTGTAGAGGAGATCAAAACTGAAACAAGATATGTGCAGGGGAAAATGGCCTATTGTTTTGTGATCTCTTTCTGCCATCCCTGAGGGACATGGAGGGAGTGCGTTCGCATATGTTTCCGCCGGCTAAATTGTAAGATGGGGAACATATAGGGAGGCAGGCTCTTTTCTCTGAGGTGATGGATCAGGGCAATGCAAGGAGAGTGAGCCACGCTCCACAACACACACACATCGGCCGGTCAGCCGAGCTGAACTGACGCCCGAAACAAATCCCCATTCCCCTAGCCTACTCACAAAGCCACTGCAGCCAGCTACACGGCTTCATCGGTGGGCCGTTTATGCCCCATGGAGGCTCGTTACATGTCGACCGACGTATAGCCTCAATGGCTCTACCTATCTGGAACCAGCCGAGAATAGCGAGAAAAAACTGAAATGACTGAGTGATGAGCAATCATCTAAATTGCAAATCGCATGGACGCTTGGCTAACCAGATTTTTCTCTCTCTATTTCTCGGTCGCCGCTGGGACCTGGTGGATGAGAGACTCAGTGCAAAGGTTGAAGGGGATGTGTCCGGGTAGGCCGACCACCGGCGAGAGGGGCTAATCAGCCGGGGGTCAGTGCCATCACGTGACAAATGTCAAAGTCACACGCGCATGGGGTGTTAGATCGCCTCCAGGGTGGGCGGGGGCAGGGGGGAGTGGACGGACATGACCCTACGGCCGGACACCCTATACCCCCGCTACGTTTGGTTAGAGTTACCGCCGACGGCTGACGCTGACCTGTTATCCAGTCGTGGACTTTTCACACAGTGGAGAGTAAATGGATTTCCAATATCTTTTTTTCATGTGTTTGGTCTACCTCTAAATGTCATTTTAACATTTCATATCGATCTTGAGTGGATTGAATATCTATCACAAGCCACTGACTGTTGGTGCAGTGAAACTATTGCTCTGTTGATAGCCCAATATAAACCTCTTTTGTGTATTGGGAGTTTGGGGGGATGAAAATCATTGAAGTGACCGTTTGTACGTTTTTATTTCCAGAAAGGAATATTAATTAAAAGGAAAATCTAGTACGACCATAACTCCCAATTGTGAATGTCGTCCACGCATTGCCTATTCCTGTATGACTCTGAATGTTCCCTGTTAATGTTTGCTCGATGCTGTTTTGTGGGGGTTTTATTGTATTGATAAAAATTGAATAACAAAAACCAAGGTGCAAATTATTGCTGTTTAATGGAATCACTTTTGGTCTTTTAGTATTCTACGCAATTGCAGCCATGAAGTTTTGAATGGGTAATAAATTGAAAATAATTGCATCATAAAATTCAGTTGCACAATGAACTAAAGAAAGGTTAGCTTGGGTAAAAAGTATGAACAATGATCAGGGATATTGACGAACAACTTGTCATTGCTTTAAGGCTGCAAGGCCAGACAGATATCTCGGTGACATAGTGCTCCAAGCTCGTGAAATCTGTCACTAGATGTTCACCCCCAAAGACTGCACGACCTCCCTGGGCCGCCACAGATCGGGTGGGGTGGTGCCAGGTTTCTGAGGGCGGGGAGGGGAGGCGGGCGATGTAGGTTGGTGGTGGGTGGAGGGCCAGGGTCGTTCCAAGTAGACAGCTCCAGGTATACATCAAAGAACACACCTGTATACATGTGCCTTGATGTGGATATTTATATATGTCTGTGCGAGGGGAAAGGGCACGGGTCTGCCGACCTCCGCCCACAATTCATTCCAACTAAATAACTACTTTACGCCTTGGCCCAACAGCAGTATAAATGATACCTATATTGATCGAATTCACATCGATTTTTCTTAGGATTTATTCCATCCATCTATTGTCCTATGTTTTAACCATGTTCATCATAATCAAAAGTCTTCCGGCAAAATCTTAACATGGTGACGATTTTATAGTTAAATAATATACTGTTGAAAAACCTACAATTAGCTGTGGTATTGTAAAATGAAAATCAGTTATCGTGTGATTAATTTGGGTAAAATGAGTGCCTGAGGCAGGGGTTCATTTATTTTGGCCCGTACACTTCTTACATGAATGTATGGTTGTAGACTTAGGCCTCTAGCGTGGGCTCATTTCGTGTTTGATCGACGAGCCCTCTACGTGGCCGTCCTTTGCCTTTCGTCACACCTCCTTCTCATAAGGAAGGTCTGTAGGCGTGTGACACCAGGATATAGAGGGGGCTCTAAAGGCAACTCCATGTCACACCTACAACCTCAAACGTCAGGCCAGCACTAGTCGGCTGCCACAAAGCCCCATGGCCCTACAGGACTGCTGCTTAACACCGCCATATTCCCATCTCATCACGCGTCGGAGAGATATGATTCTCACCTTATGGTTCCGGAATCCTTGGGTATAGTCACTGAAATAAGAATACAAGATATTTTCATTACACTGAAACCTGGCTGTCTTCTCCAAAATAAGTTTTTATCGCTAGACTTAAGCTTATTGGTCTATTTCTATTAGGCCTTATGTGGTAAATTAATGACAGTTGCTTACCAATCTGCTCATTCTCATTGCCTGAGCCAAATCCCAATGTCTGTATGTTTGGACTTCGTATTGATTCCCTATATCATAGGATTGCAACATCTATCTCCATGTAACATAGCAATTTAAATGGATACTAAAATGATATATTGACTTACGTGTATTAAGTATGACCACCTCGCTAATGAAAATAGCGCATAAAGAATCTATATAATACATGTTAGTTATGTTACATAATCAGATAATGGTCCGAAACCGGATGTATATTGATAACGGAAAAACTCGAAAGGCAACACAGTTAAATGTTTCATTAAGTGTATTGTTGGAATTTGCTATTAGTATAATTTATTAACGACCTCCTCCCAGGGCAGTTAGAAGGGATCGTTGAGATGTAAAACACTGTCCCCTTGACACCAAGTAACACTCAGGAGAGGAATATTTTAACGGATTTTTTGCCTTCCTCCTTTTCTTCCCTGGAACACCCCTTTTTGAGGAGCGGGTCGCATCCCCTCCTTTTTCTGGGTGTGATGAGACAGGAATTAGTTTTCGCAGGCGGTAGATGGCGGGCGGATGTCATTGGCATGTTAAGTGCCCATTTCGCTTGCTCGCTGGCAAGCACTGGGGCAAACGAACGAACTGCAAAGCAAGCAAATCTAATGTGCATCCAAAACACACATCCAATGTGTTTAGGTCGGAGCAACGAAGGGCTGGCGGCGGGCGGGGCTGGCAGGGCGGACAAACAAGTTAGGGCTGCTGTAGGCCGGCTGATGGCTGATTTTGGTGATTTGATTGTGCAGGGTAGGTGGGGTGCTGGTTGGAGGGGCAGCAGCGGCAGCACAGCCCCATACCTTCGCGGCAGCTGACTGGTCAGCTTTTGGGGCCGAACGCCGATCGTATCGTAACACTCTCTCGCTATAATTCAATTTACCCGGCGAGCTGCCTGCTACGAGGGGCCAAGGGGGAGAGGAGAGGGAAGGCGGGCAGGGTAGAAATAGAGAGAGCGAGGGGAAGCTCCTGGGTGAGCAGGGTGTGTGGGTGGAGGCCCTGCTGATAGGGCTGGGGTGGTGCTGATGGCATTACAAGCATGAGAGCACTGGGAAACTAGTTGTTGCAACCCACAAAGAGGGTGTCTTCTGATTGGAATATACGAGAACGGACGATCTCCAGGCGGGAATACGGTTAGACCGCTGGGGGAGGCTGGTTAGGGTTTGAAGGTCCAAGGGTCATAGGCCTCACGAGGAGGGCACTTTTGTGGAAAAAAACCTAAAGACCGTCAATATCATCCTGAAATCAGTGACTTCTAGCACAGCAATTAACATTATATTCGATACCTATTTCTATACTGACTGGAAAGTAAAATTAAAGAAGTGCTTAATGACCCGGATAATGACCCTACAAATCAGGAGGAATATTGTAATGATATAACTCAATTTTGAGAAAAAAAAACAAAATGGCATGTTGAGGGGTGGCATTGAAACGATGTTTATTGTATTTGATCTTTCAAAATCTATGTAAAATTTAAGTGAACCGATTGTGTCTCCAACGATAGAATGTAGTGGAATGATGTATAAACATGCGTTTAACATGCCCTTCTAATTTGGGAAGTTAGTCCAATAGATTGTCTGCCCTGCAAAACGTTTCTGCATGAGGCCTTCTCCTTTCAAAATTAAGGCAGAATCTGAATCCTATGTTTTGAATAGCAGCCAGGAAATAAGGTCCCTAGAGCATTAGAATAATCTTGCATTTGTTTCGATGGGTTGTAATACATTTACAGAAATTTGCATAACTTGTCTTTTAGAGAACCTTAGTCCTCTTAATTATAGATGTGAAATCAAATATATCCTACTTTTTACGTTCGAATACCTTGAGATATTCCGTGTAACATAAACTGTCATTTTGCAAATTCTATACTCGTGGATTTAAAATGCTTTTAATCAAAATGTCGGAATCGAATAACAGAAACTCGATCAATTCTGAACTACATTATTGGGCAACCGAATGCAGCCAACTGTGCAATTGAATCACTGGGGTTCAGATATAGAATTAAGAAAACACTAATCTTCGTTGTCAGTCTTTCTCTCCGTTCTTACGAATGTAAGTAAAACTTTACATGCAAATATTTTCAATTGAGAAAGACAATAATATTTTCTTTAATACAAGCACGCAATGTCGTTCTGTTTGTCGACAGTAGACCAGCAACTTCTTTACTATGTGCCTTGATGTAGCGGTTTTGTCATCACTCTAATGGAAAAACGTTATTTCTATTCCCTTGGGCTTGGCTTAGAGCTAGCCTTGTTACCTGAGACCTCTGCTAGTTCTAAAGAGAGAATTTTGTTTCTTGTTTAGTTAGCATATCCCTTGAGTGCAAGGGCAGACAAGGTGCCTGAGGCCCTCATGTAACTCAACCAGAGGACAAATGGGTTGCTCTCTCGTAGCCACGTTCACATGTTAAGGCTACAAATCCTACGCCAGGGTCGAATTGTGTGCTGCAAAAAGCGAAACCTAAACAAATATTGGTATATTTTAATTGTTAAACTGTCATACATTTTCATACAAATCGTGTCAGCGTTTTCTTCCTAACGACGAACGTCTTGGCCTTAAAGCTTGTACTTCAGTAAATAAGGACTGGGTACCCTCTTTCAGACAGTGAATTTACCCTGGGTCTTTTTAACACGAGGTCGTGGGAAGAGCAGCAGCCAAGTGGAGGAGGGTGATTCGGCGGCCCGCTTGGGAAAGGATGTCATGAGTGTCAGATAATCTGATTGATCACCCTACTGCCACTGGACCCCTTTCCTCCAGCAGCCCGCCTGGAGCTTCCCAAGGTCTGCAAGGCCTTCACTCCAACCCGCCGTCCTGGCAGAGAGAATATGTTAATTACAAATAAATGTATGCAATTGCTTATATTAGCTTCAATGAATGGGCAAAGCCTCAGGATAATATATCCAAGTCAATGGCAGGAGATTATCTAAGGCGTTTAGGATTAGTGATTTGTATACCGTGAGAACCAATGATCCATGGGGCAATACCAAATAGGTGAATTCTTTTCCCAAAGTTTTACCAATTAGTTCGGGTGATAAATCACAAGAGCGCCGGACTGGAGAGTATAGCAGAATAAACAGTCTTACCTTTTCTTCCTGGGCCTGCTTTCTCCTGTTTTCTCTTTCCGCCACCCCATTCGCCAGCTATCAGTATGTGCCAGGCCGGGCTGGGAATTGTAGACGCTAGATTTATGGATACATCGTTTCACGCTGTAGGACTGCTTTTTATCTAACACCTCTAGCGTGCGTGTGACAAACGACGCAAGCGAGCAGGCTTTGTACTTACAATAATCTTTCTTTGCCTTTTGTTTTTTCTCATGAGTTAGTGGGACAGGGATCCGATCCTAGGGTAGAATTTGAGACCATCTTTTTGTGTAATGTCCTAAACGACGCAATGTTTGTCAACGAGCCTTAAAATCTATGTGTTGTGTAGGAGCAGTTAAATGAATCGTGGAATATTTCCTTGGTCTGTCAACTGCCAATGGTTTGTTACAAATTTATGTCAGTGGATGGTTCCGGGACTAATCAGACATTGAGGCCTACATCGTTGCCTCTGGGTGGCCTCCCCAGTGTGAGTATGCGAGTCATGTTACTGAGTGCTGATAGAACTATGCAGATTGCTGAAACATTAATCTGCTCTGATCACTTTACTTCAAGGCGTAAGGCAGCTTAGGCGCAAACACCTCGTAAATGTTAAAATATGGTTACCTCTTCTCATGCTAATTACCATTGGTAATTCGTTTTATGAGACACTGTGTTGGCTGTGGTTTAAATCAAGTTTACCGATCATACAGTTGAGAAGCTTTATGACTTTGTGGGATAGTTGCCTTCTAAAAGTTCCTATGGCTGAGGTAGGAGTAAATAGATATTTTTGGATTCATGGTGTTATGTCTAGTTGGCACCCTTGTTTAGTTCCAGATGGCTTGGTAGTGCTCCTTCTGGAAAATTCAATTCCCCAAGAATCACAATTCAGCACAACACGCAAAGCAAACTTCAACAAAGAATAGAATCAATAAATGACTTTACTCGAGTTTCATTATTTCCTTTATTTCATCTGGGTTTGAATAATCCACACGGAGAAAACAATAAATGCCTTAGCCTAATCGTCCTGAAATTGATGTCACATAATTACAGAGTAATGGTTCCTGACAATATTATTTTTAGTTTGACAAATAGTTTATGTCAGTTGCATGCTGTTCCCAATTATTCTTCTATTAATGTTTAATATATAGTGAAAGACAAACACTTTGATTCTACGTCGTAACGAGTTTTATGGTTATGTTTAGAAATTGCTCTGAAAAAGAAAAACTTACAAATACGCTTCATCCTAATGTTAAGTACATTAGGATAAAGAGGTGATGCTGATAAAATGTCAACGCTTTCACTCTTATCCAGTGCAATAAAGATACCGGCCAATAACTAAAGTGTATATCCAACTTAAAACTCAGGCTTGCGGTGCAAATACTTATATCATTTCAATGGTCATTCTATTAGTATTCTTTCAACCCAAAGAAATATCTTTTTTCAGAATCCGTTAGGAAATGAAAAAGACTACGGATAGCCCTGTCATCCAATGCCCCTGATGAGTGTACACAAAACAAAATACCTCTACACAAAATCATAGCAATGTACCAAAATAATAATCATTATTAAGAGAAAATTGGCTTCGGGATATTCTCACTAGAAACATACACACCTGTGACAAACTATTATGGTTATATTAGATAACATTTATCTGTGGTTGAATTCTAACATTGGTCAGCTTCAGTTTCTTATGGAAAAAGAACCGAAATAACTTTGATAGTAATAGAGCTGCCTATCAAATCAGTGGGGTGTTGACTGAGGTTGAAACTATAGATTAATATGTGATATTTCTAATCAGAAAAGTACATACATATAAAGCATCTAGTGAACAGGCCCTGGACTGATTTTATTCAGAAGGTGGTCCCTGGATAGAGCCCTGATCAAGTATACTCAACATGTTTACAGATATTCCAACCTTAGATCATGAGTATACATGGCTAGCGTCCGGAACATGCATACACACACAAGCAGGGTCCATGTTGGCGGTCAGTCACCCCTAATCCCGAGGGTGGGGTGGTGACTAGGACATGCCTGGTCTCCCCATCATTAACACTCCTGCCCATACCAAGTCTACCTCCAGCAACCCCCACGGCCCTCCCCATACCAGACCGCCTCCTGGTCCAACTCTGGAGCGCCTCCAATAAGGCAAATGACAGGGTCATCACCCGGATAACGCGGAGGCTTGCCAGCCTATGCATCTCAATGTGGTGGCGAGCACTCGAGCCACTCGGAGCTGCTCTGGAATAGCTCGGAAGCAGCGGCAGAGGCTGGGTTTTGATCGTGCCGAGTCCCGTGCGACAGGCAGCCGGCTGGGTTAATAGGTAGGCTGCTGGGACATGAGTCCCACTCCCCTCTCCCACCCAATCCCCAGTCCCCATTACACTCATCTTACCACTCCCCACCTACCAATCCACCGCCTCGCCCTCCAATGTCTTTGAAGGTGGCTTCTAACGCTCAGTCATGGCTAGCAGCACATAATATTTCTTACCATGCGTTCCTCTATATTTGCTAGCACTGCCCTATGCCCTATTTCTTTTCTTTACTCTTCTTTAATTTTCCAGGGCTCTCTTCTTGCCATTGATTGTGCTTACTTTAATTAGACATTTTTATTTCTCTACGGAAAAGACATCTGTGCAAATGTACATACAAGGAAAACGAAATGTACATTGTCAAAAACCCTTAAGTCAAATTACTAGCGCTCAAGCCTGTTACACGAGTGCTGCCTCATCAAAGGTGGCAAGTAGAAAGTTAAAAGGAAAAACTTGAGAGTCATGCATTAGCAACTGACAATAGGAGATCTTCGTTCCCTACAAGTCATTCTGCTCAGCGTAACACCACTTTTATACCCCAATAATTCCTCGATTGCCCTCGATGGCATTTTAGCGGAAAATCGAATCGGGAGAGTCAAATGAAAACATAAGACGACATCCCTACCACTTTGATACAGTCCAGACAGCATAACCAACGATCTATTAGGCCTACTATTGGTTTTTATGTCCCTGTGCAGCTTGATGATAAAAACATAACACAAGTATAATAACAAAAAATGAACCCTCTGTTGCAATCCGTCTCCGTCTTGGATTCGAGTCCACTGTTCCGTGCAATAATCACGCTGTGTTTTATAATGGCCTGGCCCATTTCATAGACGATTTCACCCTCATTTCACGATAAACATGCGGCCTCAATCTCTCCTCCTGATAGCCCTCTACCGGCCACGCCTTCTCTGGCCGGCAGGGCTCGCCACCTAAACTCCAACCCTCCATTCAGAGAAGGGATATCCCGCAGAAGCAGTAGCCCTCAGCAGCCAAAGCAGCTCTCTATCAGTAAAGGCGAGTCGATGAAAAACTCATTATTGGTAAATTGCAACAGCAAACATCCGACGTCCACCAATAAATTATCACAGGGCGACTTCCGAACCGGTAATCCGGTCTAAATATTTCTGGGCCCCAGCATTGATCTGCTAGGGGCCGTAGCGGTGCGGGTGGGCCGTCCTACGTTTCTGGGAGGAGATGTTCCTTAAAAGGCAGTGACCAGGGCAGGGTATTGTTGTTATCGTGAAGCCCCAGTGTAGGGCGAGTTAGATGGCCGGGGACCTCGCCCCCCAAATCCTTCGACCCCAATTAGGGGAGGGATTACTGTGCTATATAATCTTAGCAGATAGAGCCAAAAAAATGACGGTGTACATCGAGCTGCCGTCGGCTACCTTGCACAATCTGTATATAATAATGATATCTGGTCCAGATAAATCTCGTCTTTGCTATCTCTGGCTTTATGTCAGACCCATAGGGGCCTGTGTATTTGTAGTGTTCCACTCTTCCATCTCCGTGTTATTATGACTGGGACCGTGTCATCGGTGTGTTGTTTGTATTATGTGATACAGAAATTGGCTTTGCTTATGAATTAGAGGATTGCATTTTATGCTATGATTATTTTCTGGTACTATTTTGACATGGCATCTGTTCCTGTTTTGTAAACGGTAACGAACTCGTAAACAAGTATTCAAAACGTGTTGCTTAAAGGTATCCTGGATAAGCTTAAGTTATTTATCCTATCTGATATATTTTGCAGGCTTAAGTTGTGTTAATCCTTCCCTTCTGCAGAACTAGTTCAGTCAACCCTCAGAATTAGAAAGTTGGATCGGCATTTTACTTTACTAATGATATTCAAAAAGCAATGTTGTGTACCACACATACATCTTTTGAAAAACAAAACATGACAGTACTGTGTGTGCCAAATTTAGCCCTTGCAGCAAGTAACAAATGTAAGTTCACAGATGTTGTGTTATTATCCGTGTCCGATGTTTTATGGGTGTTCCTAGGCCTATAAGATATTACAGAAAAAAGAAGCATTATCTTCTACATAGAAAAGCTTTTGTATTTGTAATGAACATGTACACTGAGAGCGACGCATAACCGCATCTAGTGTGAATATGATGTTTTGTATGAGAGGTGTCTCTTTTCTTTACGCCTCCTTTCAGACTATGTTCTATGACACCAAAAGGCATTAATAATTCTCACTCCGACAGGCCCAACGAGCCGCATCTAAGCGTATTCCCTCCATACAGCCAGCGTTATGCCCTCGGGAGCTGCATCAGCATGCAAGTATCTGACATTTGATGTGACTGCTTCTCTCCCTGGACAAAAAGTAAAAAGGTGTAATGTAAAATCACGACAATGCAATATGCTTATTTCTACACCGACATCGTTTTTTTCATATTGCCATATAAAATCCACGTGCAAAAAATATATGTCATGTTTAAAGCCCCCTCCCCCATACATCTACCTTTTACACTACGCGCTTGTTACAGGTTGGTGATTAGGGGGATGGGACTGGGAGGGTTATTAAGAGGGTGTTCAGAGGATGCCTGCAAGGAGGGCCCATCTGAACCCCCGCCCATTACTTAGTTAGAAATCCCCCGGCCGCCTGCTACATCAAGGTGGCAGGGTCCTGCTCCATTGGCAGTGATTCTGTCCCCAGGCCAGGTCTTAAGCACGATCAGGCCCTGGCCGAGTTGTACAGTGAAACGGGAGAAGCCAGCAAATCTTGTCAGCCTGCAGCGTCAAAAGAAAATCCCCGCCTGTCTCCGAATACTGCGAGTACTGAGCGGTTCTCGACATCCCTCAAAGACCTCATTGTTTCTGTGAATTCCTACATCAAAGGCGATGTGCTGCTCCCCGAACCTAGCAGTGTGCGCAGAAAGTCCCATGAAGTGAACCTTCTCGCAAAGAACACCTTCTGCTCTAATTAAACGTACTAGTAGAGGCAGGTCCGAAACGTACCAATGTACATGTGTGTGTGAATAAAAGTCAATGTTGTATATGCACTGTGTCTGAATGTGTATGATTTCCCTCTTTGTAATACAGAAACGATGGGCAATATTGTCAATAACTGTATGTAGACGGCGGCGCTTCAGGTCACAAATCGTTACACGTACAAGCACAGTTGTTCCAATTATAGTGTGTGTTAACCTTGAGTGCAATAAGCGCCATCTGAGGTCCCTCCCTCTGTCTGATTTGCTGCTTTGATTTGACATTGGCCCCGCCCTGATACTCTCCTTTTTGTGCAGGAAGCATCAGCTACGGCAATAGTCTCTTCACTTTTTTCAAATATATATGTTAGTAATAAAATAATGTTCACTAATATCTGGGGAGAAAACTCAGCATTCCTGTAGAGTTTCTTTAACATAGTGCTGCATCAGCAATTTGACATTGCAAGCAAAGCCCAGGAATAATAATGACGAATGTAGAGGAAAGGGGTTCATTTTATATTTATGTTGGCAATTGACATTTACATGTAGACACCTACCTGCAATAGAATCAATATTGCAATGCGTTGATACATACATAGCGATTGTGACTTCCTTTGCGTGTGATAAGGACGTAGATCTATCAAGATTTACGTAAAGGAGTTATGAATTATCTGAAATGTACAATTGGTTAATCTGCTATTGTCACTCTTTTTATCGTTTGATCGTAATGTAATATGGAAAGGAATGCATTAATTGTACTTTCGAGTCGAAAATTAAACATATATCAGGAGCTCGCCGTATATATCAAATAACTGTATAAACTGCTGCCACTATTATTCTATATTGATTACATGTAGATCGAATAGAATATTGATGGCAGGATAGTGCTTATCCGTAGACAACAATTTACGAGTGACTTTTTAAACACTTTGCCAATCCACGAACATAACTAACAGCGTGAAAATTGATACGTTTATAGAAATCCAGAACAATGCTTCATTATTCTACAGATGTTGACATAATCAGCCTGTTGTTGTTGTTAACACACAATATTGTGTTTTTAAAAGAAAATTATAATTGATCTATAAACACGAATAAGTAACGTTTTTACAGATAAACACTATGAATAAGAAAATTGAATTCAGATTTTGTTACTCCATTGTGAAGCGATGCTTCTTTTTTTTATATAAGAAAACACACCTCCGGGTCAATCCTACATACGGTATCGTTGCTTTCCTACTTATACAGTGAATGGGGAGTATTTTTAATTCTAAAGTAAATGCTGAAACTTATTTTTAATTAATTGTCAGTCTAATCACGTATCTTAGAAGAGTTCGTTCAGGGACACAACTATCCCTGGGTCATTGTACACTTGAATTATCGCTCACTCTATTGACCAGCGGCCAGTGCACCAGGGGTTTTCTTGCGCTTTCCCAGTGGGACCTGTCAGTCACGGCTGTCAGGCCACGCCCCTTCGCCGGGGGACAGCGGCAACGAGGTAAATCTATCTCTGTCTCACAAGTAATGAAACAAATGGGCGTTTTGATGGAGAGATAGACTAAGGTGTGGGCGACTTGGCAGGGCCTAATGATATCGGGATCCGGAGGGTGTTTAAAAGAGGGGAGCGACCATCTCGTCCCGGGCCCACAGGTGGACAGCTTGTATTGACATGTATGTAGACCGAAGGCGGCCAACTAGTCACATACCGTGTAGGGTTGTTTTTTTCCAAATCTCAGAAAGACCTTTTTACCAATGTTACCCAGAGAAGTAGATTAAGAAGTTTTGTTGAACAAACAAGGAATCTGGCGGAAATTCGCCTTCCAACCAGACATTTAAGCAAATGAGGAAGCGATATTATGTTTGAATTTATAGTGGTGCAATTGGTGCAGTGAAGTGTTGAGGCAGGTGGAGAGGCCAGGGCGGTGGCAAATGAAGAAAGACAAGTTGAGATGCACTGTTGCGGGCGGGTGTACGTCACCAGAAAGTGGAGTGACGTGGGGTCGTCGGGGCCCGACATGCCCATGGCTAAACACTTAGGCTGTCAGCATTGCTTAGGCCTGATGGATAATACCGTCACCAAGGCCGACACCGCCGCCTGGCGGCATGCGGGGCGCGCCAGCCACGTGTACAGCAGGCCTCCTTTGATTGATGCCGAGCAAAGCGGGTCGCTCAAAACAGAATTATGATGACTCTTTGTAACCACAACCGGAATGCCACGCCAGACCCGCCACTACTCCATCAATCTGCTAACGGATCGCCCCGCTCCGTCGCCACCTAGGTTTTTGTTTGGATTGTTGTTATTTTTCTCGTATTCTTCTTATTTTTATTCATGGCACCATTGTTGTTCTTGCAGCAAAAGAGAACGGTGCTTTCAGGAAATACGCCGCAAATAAAATCAACAGTTTGCAGGGGCGCCGTGAAAGCTTTCTCCTCGTTCCGGCCGTGAAGAAAGGCGGCCGTCACGTCCATACAGCCCGCTTTTGAGATAGTCTTTCACTGAGGAGTTTCACTAGGTCGACATTTCTTTCTGCGCCCTGCTAGGCTACCTTGCAAAGGGCTGGCGGTGATTTTCGGACAGGTAGCGCCCTCTCGTGCCATGTTGACACTGGGAACCTCGTGACGCCTACGTGACCTTGGGCGTTTTGGGCTGACCTTGGGACCCAGCTTGACCTTCGTCATCGATTTCCTGTCGTGCGCGTTGCGACTCCAGCTTCTTGGACTGCTGGCTTGTCTTTGTCGGATCTCAGGGCGACTTCTTTTTGGGGTCTATTAGAAGTCAGACTCTCTCCCTGGATTTCCCTTTGCAAGCTGTTTTATAAAGAGGTCCTTCACAGCCATGGGGATTCTTCCTCAAACAGCGTTAAAAACACGCTGTATGATAAATCACGCAACATACCCCGGGTGATACATAAATAATGATGGTGCCTCTGCTGCATCACCGATACAAACAGGAAATAATACAGTATTATATACCCACAAAAAAAGCCACAATATTATCCTTATTAGACCTACTTGTTCTAATTACATCTGGACCATAGTTCAGGTTATGACAGATATAATGACCTATCATCACGTGGCCCTGTTAGATTAAGGGCAGTCCCATTATCTACTCACTTCTGAACAAGTAGGGTAGGCCTACTTAACACGATTTTCTTGTTTGTTCAATCACGATCAAACGTCGACTCCCCTATTAGACCTTGCAAAAAACGGCTGATGATAATTGTGCCATCATAACAAAACAAACATGGGTATCATTATCTTAGCCCCATTGTCACCTATAGGTCGTATATTGTACAATTTCATCGTTGCCTATTCCAGTTATGTCAGACCTCATGACTACATAATGAGATAACCACATCTCATGACCCTGATAGAATAAACGCAGTATTATAACCCTAACTATCAATCACAAAACCCTCCTTTTCCCTTTAATCTGTCTAAAAAGAGAAATTACCTAGGTCAAGCCCATAATTCCTATCAGATAGATGTCCATGTATGTTATGTTTTTTCAGTCGGTCCTGTACATGTGCTATAGGCCTATCCGTTATTTACAGAGAGAGTAGTGCAAACAAAATGTCGTGCTGGTTCAGTTTTGTCAAAAATATGAAGTTCAAGAAGCTACTTGTACATGATTAATGAATTAATTCTAATTACCTTTAACTAATTACCTTCATACAGATGCCTTACAAAAGGCCTAACACAGTTTAATTCAGTTGCAATAGTATTTGTATATTGCTTTGAAGGTCATTGTTGTCCCTCGTTGTGGGCAACTGCATCAGACAACTGGGATGAATGAAGGAAGAGACTTGTAAAGTTCCGTTTACAATATCTCACAATAACATGCGACAGGCAAAAACTATTAGAAATAATCCCTTACATTCAGAATTTGGAATGTGTCATTGGAATGTGGGTGTATTGCACATCTATGGCATCGTCCTTATTTCCAATTATCCATTACACATTGCCGTGGGGTCATAACTGTAGGTCAGCCCGCACTCGGTCAACTTCTATAATCATATCTATTCGAGACGATATGGCCTGTTTCATGCCTCGCTATGGCACACATTCCACAGCCCATCCCCTCCTTTCAACCTAAACCCAACACACAAAACGGCATCATGGCACGCGCTTTGGGCTGGGAGGGCGAAATGCTAGAATCCAAGCCTGCGATTTGGGAATTCATTCTCGCAAGATGGGCTTTTATGGATACTTGTGGTTTTAGACGGTGTCAGTTAGGAGATCGGGAGTGGCGCAGGGCCCCTGATAGGGGTGCGTACAATCCGGGCAGCCCCGCGCCTGCAATGAGATTTAGTGTTTCTAATGGCTGCTCCAATCGGCGCGCGCACCACGCAGTAGGCGCGCAGTCAATAAGCCTGATGCTATTACTGCGCCCCACTGCCATCTGGTGGCCAATGGAATCAGGCCCACGTTATGACGTACTTAGTGGGGAATCGACGCGGCCCGAGACCGCTGCCCATCTAACAAAGCAAATAATAGGATATTGCGGCCAGCCCTGGCCGCTGTAAAGTTGTTGTAATTGTAAGGTAGGCAAGAAAGGAGCCCCACGATTGGATCCCCTCCATATTGGTTTCTAAGAAGCAAACCCCTTTGGTCCTCTCAAGTCCCCTCACCCGCGGATGAACTGTGCGGGCTCTGACCCTGGGGGAGGGGGTACAGGGAAGCCCCAATCAGAGGGTTGTAAGGCGTGATAGAGAGTGCCTGGTACATACTCCACGTAATCATATTTCTGTCGTCTCTTTTTATCTAACAGTATATGTCTGGTAGGGCAAGTGACGTACAAATTGATGTAACGATGCCTTATAACGATCATAGCTGAAGGCAAGGTTGATGTGTATTTATCCCGAGCTATTACTACTCATTTTACTGTCCACCTTTCCAAAGGGCAAACAATTATTATCGGTCAGTGACTCCGAAACTATCAACATAAATTACTAGTTCAACTGCTGAATGTTTCTGAATAATACCATCTATAGGTGGCTGGTAGTAGAAATTGTAAAGAAAAAAGTAACATTGCATTATTTAAAATGGATACATTTGATTATGCTGCATCAAATTGCATTTCTGAATTTATATTTATAATAGAGCATTCTCTTCTGTCCTTTCAGGTATGTATCCAGGGTCTCCTGAGATGCGGTCATCTTTGGGTAAAGTATTACACCATACCTATATTTCTATACAGTATAGTTGGTTCAAAAACAAACGATATTGCCTGAAGAGTGATAATGTAAATCTACGCTTGAAAGCAATGTTCGGAAAGGTTTCCTGATGTAATCATTCGAAAGGAATATTGAAAAAGTCTGAACTGAAAGCTGCGTTGATGGATTAATGTATCAATAAGACGCTGCAGTGATTTAAGGTAATGGGAAACGGTAGTAGACGGGAGTTAGGCCGACCAGGGGAGGACAACATCATTTACACTATGGTATAATATAATCGGAAAATAGTGTCAACAGCAACATTTCCTGGTATTAACTCAGATCCGATCAGTTTATTTTATATAGATTATGTAATACCTTTAGGTGCATTATCATAAGGGGTTACTAGTTTTTGTCACACATTTCATCAGTGTTGTGTCAATAATGTGTCTAGTGTACAGTGTTTATATTTTAGTCGTATCGATTTACATAGTCGTGTACGTCTGAGCTTCTGGTATAGCTAAGGGCGCCCACTTCAACGCTCACAGAAGTGGTGGGCTTTTAGTTCAAACTAAAAAAGAAATATTACTGGATGCATGTCTCTAAGTTTCCAATTCATCAGCTATGTACGACTGAGAAAACTCTCCTTAATGGAAAAGTTGTCGAGCTTCAGGCATACAATAAAACGATTCCAGTAGCTCATCCCCAAGTATATAAGGGATATGGACTTGAGACATGCCCACTGTGCGATCAACTGTTTAACCGATTTCTTTGATGGGCAACTACTATGCGTTTGAAGCTACTTGGTATCAAACTCATGACTTCGAAAATTCAGACATGTCTTTTTAACATCCTCATTCCGAGCTTGATAATGTAATTGTATGTACCGGGTAGTTATATTTTTCACTCAATTAAAAGAAAATCAAAGAAATGGGTGGGTTTCGTCCCAAAGTTTACTTACTTCACATTGACTGTAGTATATTCTATACTGCATGATACAAAGAACCAGAAATTGGATGTGCTGTTGTTATTTTTGCCATGTTTATGTAAACCTTGGTATAAAGACATTCTTGTGACTGAAAATATTATTATGTCATATGCAGGTCTTGTGTAAACATTTTGGCTGCGCTTCACAGTGTGAAGCAATATACTGTGTTCAATGCAGCCCCCAGTGCTAAGACACAGCAGGCAGATGAGGCTAGCTGACAAAGGAGGATCACTTCAATAATGTAATTGCTTTTATGAATGTACGTGTCTTTGTGGCAATAATACCCTGACAATATCTTGATGAGACGTACTTTTCATATACAGATAATGTGTCGTGTGTACTGTATTCTGTGCAATAATTTTAAGATGTAATTAAAAGAATGGATATTGCACCGAACCTTTGCCGGTGGGAGGCAGGCTAAGGCGATGCCCCCAAGAGAATGTCAACTACGTGGTGCCACAGAGGCACATAGGGGTGGGCCGGGCGGATGTGTGGGGGTAGTAGATTTGTGGGCTATTTCTGAGAGGGGTGGGAGGCCCATCTCATCAACCTACAAATGTCAGAGGTTACATCTGCTTTATGTGGCCGACGTCCATTTATCCTTGTTTGTCTGTCTAGATTGGATTGTGTTCCATAACAAGCCCCATTATCAACCAATTATCCCCCTTTTGTCCCCCAAGCCACCATGACGTTCGCACATCTCAACTTGTAGAGAATATTTGTTATGTTTAGATTTTCTGTATACTAGACAAACAACAATAATATTATTGTTTTGTGTAAACCGAATCCCTACATTAAACTCTACAGGGATCAACCTTGAGCGTCCTTTTTTCAGGCTAAACCATTTATAGACGGCCGCCCCTTGCATGTGCCCCTGGCCGAGATGAGTAAGTGAATCTGGGTCTGACCACCCCAGAGATGGCGTCACTGAACGTCAGTCCCGGGCTAAATAAGATATAGGCTGCCATTCGTCCCGCTCTCCTACCCTGACGGCTTGTAAAACCAGCTTCCGGTCTAAAGCCTCCAAAAAGCCCCTGTACGTCGCCCCAAGAAGCACCAACTGCGCACGTCCATGGGCGGTCACGTGCCGGCAGGGCATCCGAATGTGTGGGGTTTGTGCCGAGGAAACTGATTGTGGCGCCAGAGGTCAATAGGTCAGCCACGTCACACACGTCATGCAATATATAGACCCTCATTAGCATAGATTCCACCACCATCCACGCCCAGTCGATTGCAATATTGTTCTTGGGCTGGCCGCCCAGCCCGCCGCCCGTTAGTGATTCTGGCAGGGGATGTCCCTCGCGCCCAGGTTATCAATATGATTGTATAAACTGGTAGGTTTGGCAGTCCCCTCCGTCAGTATTCAGGCTGGTCCCGACCCGTTGTCAGATATAGGAGTTGACGTGCCGTCGTCGACGTGGGCACCACCAGACGACGTCATTAGCTTCCTGACGAACTAGGCGGCGATCGGGACGACACCTGGCGAGTTTTGCTGATATAGATAGGGTGCATTGAGACTGCCAATTTGAGCCGTGATTGCGTCAATTGCGTAACTATGTCTGCTTGATATGTCGATGGCGATGGATGGATGGATGGATGGATGGATGGATGGATGGATGGATGGATGGATGGATGTATAGATGCATCAGGATGGAGGGACTTGGGGTAGAAATGTGACAGGGTGGTGGGAGGAGGAGGTGGGGTCTGTGCTAGCTGGGTTAGTAGTCATAGCGGGGGGTCGGTATGAAACCAGGGGGAGGGTGGCGTTACTAGAGGTCCGTCACTCTAGGGGTAAGCATTATCAGAGCGATCCACGGGCGGCGGCCCACCCATACATCACAGGGCCAAAATCGATGCATTTTTATGAGGCCGGGTAATTAAATAGCAGACACGTTGTCAGCTTGTGGTGGCCGGCGTGTTAGGACGGCCGGCCGAGGGGCCTGGCACAGTTAACCTAGATTTGGCCGTCCTCCACGGCCGTGTGCCGGGTACTGGAGGCCCCGGGTAGACCTCCTGCTGGGGTGTAGAATATGGGGGGGTCCGTGCAGGCAGAGGGGGTGGGTTAAGCTGACAGGGCCGCGGTCAGAATCCATCACTCGGCAACAACATCTAGTGCGACAACATAATTTTACTTCAATCCATCCCCGGGGCTTGTAATAGTCACACACATGACAGGAGCTGGGTACAGACGTGTACGGCTGGAGACAGGTAGAATGAGAATAAATGTCAACTGGTGATGCCGACCATGACAGGTCATGGGCCACCCTGTCAACAAGTTAAACTGCTCTTTTTTTCTTATTTATTCTAGTTCTTCTTTCTCTTTTTAACCGTTTCCTCCTCATTTTCATATCTACATGTCGTCAGACATGGTTTGCCTTTCCAATAGATGAGGTTAAACCTCCGATATACCCGATCAAAGGTTCGAGTTACCAGTAACAATTAAGTGAGTAAGTCTGTATCTTACAGAAGGTCCTGTGCCCTTGGCTGCCCTCCCCCGAGGTGCCCAACTGTCGCTGGGCCGTCGGGGCGGGCGGCAGCTGATGAGCTGGCTGCACACACCTGCACCAGGACCCAATGTCAACGGGGCAGGTGAGCTGCTCGGCCCTCCAGGGTGCCTTCATTATCTCCCCACCTCCACAGCCTTGCTCACCAGCTCCTCACGTCTGACCTACGTTACCTTACATCCACCCCGTTTCGCCCAACCTCACCCCCATTTCCCTATACTACTTCCGGGGGAAAGCTTTACCCCAAACCCTATACATCGTTGTTAATCTGCATATGCCTCTATTCGAATATACTAGCAAAATAACAAGCATATATAATGCCTATGTTTCTGTCAATATAGACGCACTGTTCTCAAGGATAAAATTTTGTCAAGTTATAAAGTTTTATTTCATCTCTAGGATCAAGTGTGCATATTGTTCGTGTATCAATGATTAGTATGCATATGATATAATACCTACACATTAAACAGGAATTTCTCAGCAGTTTATTGAGAAAAACATATGGCTTCTCATGACTGCAATTTGTACTTGCTAAGGAAAATCCCATTTAGGAGAGGTTTGTTTAAAATCCGAAACACACGTTATCCTCAACATACATCGTCTAATTAACCAAGTTATTGCCTTCAATACCAAGTCATGATCAGTTTATACTAAACTGTAAAAACTCAGTCCTGTAACAGGAAGTATAAGAAAACTGTGATAGCTAGGCCCATATCCTCTTTGATCATATATGTAATTGGAATACTCATTACCTTAAGGAAAACGCTAGCTATTTTACATGTCACAATTCTTCCCTATGTATCTCTTTATAATTAATATCTACACAGACTCTGGTTACTCTTGGCCAGCATATTCATGGACAAATAGATTCAAATTATCCCTTGAATATCAACTAATGACAGGCTTTCATTTCTGGGGACCTGGTTGGGTATGTTAACGTGACAATTAACAGCTGAAATACACCTCTGTTGGAGCTCGTGGATATGATATCGGTACTCAGTGTCAATTATGTACATTAAAGTGTCCAATAACTTGAGAGCCATACCCGCTCGCAAGGTCGGATGAATTTAACGGTTATAATTCCAAGGAAAATGACATTAGGGCTATGCAATTATAGATCTGCTGCTCAGATTTGCTCAAAACCTTCCAGAATGCAAGTTTTATCTTTCTTGGTCCCCAAATGCAAAAACAAACTAAAGAAATACACAGGTCACCATGAAAACATTTAAGTAAAGTTCATGTCAGCTTATGGGGATATTAGTAATAGCTGCTGTCAACGAAAAACATCACTGCAAAAAAAATAACATAACATAAGGAAAGTCAGTTATAGTAGTGTTTGGATGTAAGGCAAGTGAACAAGAGATCACTTAGTAAGATTTGATGCGGTTATATGAACGTTCGTTTAAAATAATGTACGTTGAATTCTACACTAAATTTGTTTGAGTGAACTGAATTGATGCTGACCTTAATAACCAGAAGACAATTGTATATCATGCACCCCATCCTCATCATACCTAGCACAATAGATTGCCGTGAGCATTCTACTTTTTCCATTTCAAATAATCTGCCAGAATCACCAGTGGGGTTGTGACAAATGTTTGTGCGATTGTCTTTCTAACTGGAGTCGTCTCGGGCCTTGTCTCCCCCCGCGGAGGGATCACCAAGCCGAGTCTACCAGCAGGGGAGCGTATCACATCCGATTATACCACTGAGATAAGCCCTGGATAACGAGATAGGTATTGTCAAATGTGAATTAGTGCTAGAGAACATTGCCACCCGTGTCATTACAAAGCCACGCCATGGAGAGAAATTGATCCCGCAGACCGCTTCCCGCAGCCATAATGACCGAGCCTGCTGGTAATCAGTACATCTCTCCTATCCCCTCCTCCGTCGTCATGGAAACATCAAAAGAAGCCCAGGATCTTTCGGTCTTGTTGCCATAGAGATGAAAACATGTTGCCAGGTCAACGCCAGGTAATCTGGAGAGGAGGGCCGGGGTTGGATGGGGGGTGGGGGGTGGGGTTGTTTCTCGGTTGACGTCATCATTACGTCATTGGGGTAGACCTAATCCTAAAATAAACTCTTTGATTCCGTCTCTGACTCTACTTAGGTCTGGGGATGCAGTGCCAATTCCCCGAGAGGTGAATGACTTAGTTCTGTTGTCTAATGGGACTCGGGCCCGCTCAATTAGTCATGGGAGTTATGGCTGCTGCAGCTGGGGTAATTCCTGCCGTTATTTCTCTATAAGCCATCCTTCTTTTATTGTCTACTACCGCCACCCCAACCCCATCCCCCTCCAGCACGATTCTCTAAGATCAATCAATACTCGTGGCTATACCCCCTAGTCTGTGGGCCCACAATAATATATTACAGACCAAAAGCCAGTAGACGCTTGATATACTGCCCTGATGCTCCATAAGATACATGCTGGCTTTCCATCTAGTCCCAGCAATGCATTGGGGGATTGGGACGTTATAAGACAATGGGATGAGAAACGCCATAATGTCCAACTGCCTAACATAGCTTTCCGTGCTTAAATCAAGGCCCTTGCGTCAAGCTACGAGGGAGAAATAAGTAAACAGACTAAGCCTTATCATGCGGCGTAATGACCGGGTGAGAATTTGGAGCGTGGGACCTGATGCAATTACGTCCATATATGTGATTCTGATGAGCCTGGCCTAATCTAATCGTCGTGTTGAGTTAGCGGTGTAATATCATTGTCAAAGCGGGTGCGGTGGGCGCGCTGCCGCCCCGACAACTCGCCTTCTCCAGGGTCAGAGATGTTAATAACGCCCTGCAGTGCCTCACCCTTGTGTAGAGACCCCCTCTCTACTCCAGGGAGTACCCCCGCTTAACTATCGAACCTCTACATGATCTGCTAACTCGATTACCGTTCCTTGTCCAAGTGCAGAAAAATGATCTCGGACGGCTATCAAATCCAATGACTAGCTCTATTAGCCTTAACGCTATTACTATTTTCAAAAAAACAAAATGGTGCTTCTGGTCAGTAATACTTGTTATGGAGAAGTCGAAGTGTATTGAGAGAACTTTTTGTTTTTTGTTGATCAACTCTTTAGACAACATAACATTGTATTTAGATATAGTGTTAAAGTTTATATAGTGAGGTCTGCACTGTCCTTAGGAGACACCCACTCAAATCCCAACATCTAGGCCCTACCTATGTTTCGTTTCACCTCAATAACCCATGCCGATATAATTATTACTTTTATATTCATTCCTAGATAATTAGCAACTATAACAAATGTACTCGTTTAAAAAAACAAATAGGTTACAAATAAAGAACATGAAGTGCATTATAGAACGTATTCCATTATACTTAATGAATTGCAAGTAATGGACAAATGCTACTTTGATGTTTCTGGTGCCAAAACATGATCCCTAATAATACATAGCATGTAATTAAGAATATGATTTGCTTTCAGCCATCTTAGAGCTTACATTTTTCAATAGTATCCTTTATACTGAATGTAGTCTGCCTAAAAGTAAGTAAATGCCTTCACAAGTCACTCCCAAACAATATTTATCACTGCATGAAAACTGTTCTGCTCCACGGTGCCTTGGCCGTGGGCCAGGGGCCGGGCGATCAGCGCTGACCCCGACCAGGGGAGAGTGGGCAGCCAGGATGCGGAACCATACTTTTGGCTCTCGCCGAGATTGATCCTTGGAATGATTGCGCGGCGCCGGGCGAAAATGGAAGAATTTTCAAATCGGTATTGGTAACCCCTGTAGCAATGGGCGAGTGTGACCACGGGGCTGAAGGGCTGGGGGAGGGGGTGGGCGAGTAGGAAGGGTGAAGGAGAGGGGGACTGGGGAGAGTCCGATAGAGGGTGCGCGCTGTACAGTGAGCGACTCAGGCGATATGAGCGCCTCGTCCCGCGCGCGGCTAAAAGAAACTGCTCAGCGCCACAGAAACCAATCTCCCGGGGTCGGCATGGGGCCGCCCCGCCACAAATGTCCGCTCGCTTTCCGCTCCACTGCCCGCCATCGGTTCCGGCCCGGCGAGCCCGGGCGGGACGGCCGCTGCGCGCGGTTTACTTTTGCATGGGTGGTCCCCGGCCGCCGGATAATCTTCAATTAATTGGTCTGGGCGATTGGTTTAGACAGAATTAAACATATAATTAGGGAGCGCACACACTAGACTGACAGGCTGCGCTGGGCAGTCAGAAACGCCACACAGACAGACTGCATTGTTATGTCACTACCCGAAGCGTCCTTGTGTGACATCAGAACTTTCCGCGGTGACGTCAGGTATTTAGCCTGCTGACGTCACGAGTGTCTCGTGTTGTGCACGCTTAGAAGTCTTTCGGGTAAAAGGGAGAAGACTTTCCAGAATAATGCTTTGGCATTTCTTTTCGAGTGGGGACTTTAGTGGTCCGAGGATAGGGGTATAATTATAGAAGATACCAAAGGAAAACGGAAAACTATACATGTGCGTGGAGTTGTCACAGATGTAATCCTCACCACCACCCCACGTAATACCCAAACTGTCCAGGAGGAACATAGTAGCGTCTGCATACGAGTGGCGAGGAGTCCAACCCCCAGCACATCGATTTGACACCCCTTATCATGTCTAAACCGTTCAGGACCTAAGACCCAATGCCATTTCTAACATTGTACTGCATCCACCTAACCCTTCGTACCATTAGTCACTCGTCTCCTCTTTCTTTCAATTTTCCTAGAGACCCAGGTTAGCGTAGTCTCTTTCAATCTGGCAATTCTGATATGGACGTGAAGAATACTGTAATAACCGAAGGGCCTCCTATGACGGGTCGCCGGTCCGGCTTTCGGCCGGTCCTCTTTTATGTGGGATATTGAATAGTGGGCGAGTCTGCAGCGATGCTGCCCGGCCAGCCGGCCAGGGAGGGGACGAGGGACGGACAGGAGCACCCTCGGCGACAGCAGGGGCGGCGCGGGGTGAGGGCTTTGATTGTCGGTGTAATTACATTTAAGAGAGAAGAGCTCCTCCCCTGACGCACAAGCTGTAGATGGCGTGGGCTCTGGCCGGACACAAAACGACCCATGTGTCCGTGGTCACACTGACGACCTGACCCTACAGAACAAGTATGTACTATAGATCATAAAACGACCCGTGTGTCTAGTCACACTGACGACCCAACCCTACGTTATAAGTATGTTCTATGGATCACAGAACGACCATTGTGTCTGTGGTCACACTGACGACCTGCCCCAACATAACGAGTAGGTACTGTAGATCACAAAACGACCTGTGTGTCTGGTCACACTAACGACCCAACCCTACATAAAGAGTATGTTCTATACACCCTTCTTTTTAAAGGTGGCACCCCCTCTTGGCAGAAATGTGAACCCTAGTGAGGGGAGTGCAGTCTGCAGCAGTGGTCACTTGGCTCGGAGCAGAGTTGATTGAGGATTGGTGCCTATTTAGATAGTCAGGGGCCTGTACTTGTTAGAATGTATGTGTGGGGGAGGGGTGTGAGAGGGGTTAGTTGTGGTTGTTCACACCAGTTCAGTTCCACAGCCCAGGACCCCTAAACACCCACTCAAGCTCAGGTGCAAAACAATCCCTGGTGAGTACCTGTAATTGAGTTGTGCTAAGAGTTGACCTCCTTTCAACATAAATGTCAAGTTAGGCTGAAAAATTCCTTAATGTATCTAAACTAAATCTTTTATCATGAAACTATGTTATTTGTAGCTAAGAAAAAATGTTTTTACATACCAATATGAGTGCTAAAAATGACACTTTTACTTTCTGTTGAGTGTATTGATGATATTTAGAAAAAAACTTCAAAATGCTCCCACTGTTAGTCTATATGAAGTGCAGTGACTGCAGAGTGGTGGGCTCCTGCCACCTTGATCTGGTGGCCAGTAAGTCCCCTCTGCGCAGGGTCATAAGAAGGGTGTATAGATCACAGAATGGCCAGAGTGTCCATGGTCACACCGACGACCCAACCCCATATTATGAGTATGTGCCATAGATCACAGAACGACCTGTGTGTCCCTAGTCACACTGACGAGTCCCTACATTGTAGGTACCTAATATAGATCGCTGCTCTAAGATCAGGTCGGTCTCCTTTCCTGACTGCTTGTCTACAATAGCAATCGCCTTTCAAAATGATTGAAACTGAGAAACAAATCGCAGTTTACGTCAAATAAAATGGGATATGAAACGATATGTCTACACAATAAACCAACAACTGTTCAGAATGTTAGCAGATAGTGTATCTTATTGACACAGCAGTGTGCGAGCAGCTCGATACAATGAGTCGTTCTCGTCGAGCTGCTCGCGGGGTGCGGCCCGGCCCAGAGACGACGTGAGCTGCTCGGGCGGCCCGGGACTCAGATGTCCTATTGGCGAGCACCTCTAAAGAAATGCCCTGCCATGAGCTGCTCCCTAATGGCAGGAGACACTTCTGTGAAATAGCCTCCCCCTAACGCCCCGACTCGCAGTAATAGGACGTGAGGGCCTCCTGTCAGTCGGCGTCTCCAGCTACAGCCATTCGGCAACAGAGTTATTTTGTGCCATCAGTGTGCCACCTTCTGTGATTTGTCTATAAATCATAGGCAGCCAAACGGCCGTCCACGTGGCATTACATGAACTAAGGTATCCCAAACTATTTAAACAGGTGAAGCGTGTTTATCAAGTGTTTATCCGAAAAAGATGATGGCAAAGTTTCATTGGACTATTTTTGTAAGTAGAGATTGTGAAGGGCTTCCCGTGTCCGCCCGTCGGTAATGTGCTCGGTAAATTCGGCACCCTAAGAAATGAAAGAGATTGCCTGATCTTCGCAGAACTTGCCTTAAATTACAATTGTTGTCAGATTAAAGAAATTACACATTTTTAATTTGCTTTTCTTGGCAATGACAATTTGAACCGGAAGGCAAACTGAACCACGCGCCTGAGCCAAAGCATGTTCGCTTGGTGGAAGTATTTTTGTTGTTTATTTTTTTGGTTTTAAATCGAAAGGAACTTTCAAGCCTGAAATCAATTTGATTGAATATTGTAAAACAATGCACTTACCGAAACGCCTTGCTTTTCGCGTAGCATATTCTTATTTACAGCTATTTATTTGCTGTACAATATTTGGTTTATTTTCAATTCTAAAAAAAATTGTCAATGAGGTTGGATTGACAATGAACGGATAGGCAATTTGTATGACTTATATAATCGTTGGTATTATCATATAGATATAATTTTCTGGGGAATGCCGAGTACCTATCTCATTGATATCCATGTATTCCATTTGTTTACCTGACCTCAGTTAGCGCCAAGACAGTCTAAACCTGGTCGCCATTAGACTCGGACGTTCCCCTCCTCCTGTATTATTTATCTTTTATTTTACTTTATTTGATTATCATGTTCTTTCATTGTTAATAAAAGGGCCTACTTAATTTAAACTTATAGTCATGAATCGCAAGAGCGTCACAACTGCCTTGTTTTCCTTCATTCAAATATATATTGTTAGAATTCTAGCACCATCAGTTTGCCTCGAACAATACAAGGTCATATGGTTTCCAATTTAAATACATGACATTAATTTTTGATATGGCAAGTTTTATCTTTATTCACATCATTTATAACATTCATTATTATATATATATATATATATACATATATATATATATATATTCCCAAACACTAACATGTCTAACCAAATTAAATACATTATAATCGTGGATATGGAATCCTGAATTTGAAATAAAGCTATATTTACCTGCAAAGAAAGCAGAATGAAATGCTGACTGCACAATACTAAATTAAAACACACACACTGTACAACATAATGCACAGTCGTGTAAGATTGTCTTGAGTAATTTAAGCGATGGCCCTCGCACACCAATGCATCTAGTATTCCCGCTGCTGCATTAAATATATTAGTCAGGTTGGCTGTCTTGGCACGAGTAGGATGTTGTGCCTCCTATAGAGTAAACCAGCATTGACATATCGAGTGTTTATGTGGGTGTGCTGATATTTACAGTACCATTCCTTAAAAATGAAAAATTGAAAAACTGTTTCGAACCTCATCAAAAGCTATACATTTAAGACCAAAAGAATGCATCATTTTCTTCTTTCTTTTCATTAACAAGCATTGATTTGTTATCTCTTTAGTAATAGCAACAAATTGTTAAATCATCAAATACTATGTTAACCACACCCCCGACTACAACAAATGCGTCAGGATATCAACACGTTTATCAATTTGGTATAACCTACAACAGTCTTGTCTCCCACATAACACAGTGTAATGGAACCTATTTTAAGTTGACATATCAAAACTGATAATCATGAAAATGTGTATATACATACCATATTCATATTTGTTATAATAAGGTAATCAATTATGTATTCAAACACTAATGCTGATTGCCATGTCTACCATGACAGATGGACAAAATGGACAGGTGTTCACACTTTATAATTGTTGTACTACATGTATAAAGCTTGAACATCAGACAGTATCTGATTCTGTCCAGTGGACAATCAAGAAGAACAATACTGTGTTGGTTTTGAGAGCTGTCCAATTATAATAAAAAGACAGTTGACGGCTTTTCGAGCTGTGCACAGATGGGATATGGTGCACTCTGCGGAGCACTACAATAACAAACGTGTTATAAGTGTATTGATTAATTGATTTATAGTTGACCTACGACTGGACGCTTGTAAGTTGAAACATTCTTCTCAAATAAAGAGCTCAACATTGAGAGTTCGTGTGGTAGGTCGGGTTATTGAGGTTGGACGGGCCTATGAAAACAAGAGTTGTGTGTAGGACGAGGCCCAAGCTAAACGATCACTGGTAAATCTGGCCACTCACGGCGCCTAACCCGACCACACGGCCAGAGTGCACGCAGTATAAGAGGTGCACTCGGCAAAATACCCCAGCCGTCATAATCCAGGCCATTTGCGGAAATCAATAAAATCAATCAACGCAAAATATGAGGTGAAAACCCACGTGGAGATTTTATATATGATCTGCAGGTAATGTACACGTGAGGGTAATAAAAACAAACGAGCGCTGCGGTCAGCAAAAAGGTAGACTATCGGCGGCGGGCGGCGGGCGGGGGCTTTTCTAGACTTATGTGGACCGGGGTAGGGGAAATTGAGAGTTGATGGTTTGACCGCGCTGGGCTGCTGGATCTAGTCCAGTGGAAGATGTATAGTTCCAGGAATAGGATTGGTCAGTGGTGGTTGGTGGAGGCAGGTTGGCACCGATTGCTGCTCGCTCGTATCACCAGTCGCAGTGCCATTTGCCCATTTAGCCTACTCTTACCAAGGATTTCGACATTTCGACATCAACTTTGCAAATGATGATATCTGCTACCCATTTGATTTAGCATTCATTGGCATGTTATCAGAAAATGCTCACAAAAGAAACCGTCGATCGTTGGTTGAAACCTTGCTGTTTTGACATTTCTGTTAGGTAAAATAGTAGCGCGGATAGTTATGTCGGTCGCCTGTGCGTTTGGCGTCGCGATAGAACCAACTTAACGTCCGTAATATCGGTTCGGCCGCTTGCACATCGATCCTTGGCCAATGGTAATGATATTGGGAGTAGAATTAGCACCAGTAGGGTCTGGGCAGTACGGGGGTTGTGTCTATGTGTGTGCATGCGGTGGTGGTTTGGGTGTGTTAAGGGGGGTGGAGAACACCGTTGTAGCCGATATATAGCTGAGATCAAGCTCTCTGTACCCATAGTGTGACGAGTGGCGGACCTATAAACACAACCCGTCCAAGGGTCCACGGGCATACCGATGGACAGGGTGCCCCTACATGTATATACGCCCCTTTATTGTTACATTTCGGAAATCAGGCTGCCGAGGTAATTTGACGGGCTAAAACCCGGGCTGACACGGTCCACAACTAACAGTGGTCTCCCTCCTGTGTCCCCGCCCCCTCCCCCGACCCTCCCGCCCCTACCCACCCCCATGAGCAGGCCGGCGCCGGGGCCTGGGTAATAGTGGTCGGGGCCGGCGCGCACAGCGCCACCACGCGTCACACGGCGAACTAACGGTTGTCCGTCTACCCCTGCCTCCTGCCCAAACGGCGCCTGGCCCGCTATAGCCGCAGATGCCAGCAGGAGGAGTAGTTGGAGGCAGAAGCCACGTTCCCGCCTCCTGCTGCACGATCTGGCGTTACTCCTGCGGCACTGGCGCCTGGCGCAGAACATGCCAAGCCGCGCCGACGCCGCAGTTGGCCGCAGCTGGCCGCAGCAGTAGCAGCCACTGCGTGAGGCGGCAGCAGCAGGAGAAGCAGCAGTCAGTCGGCCAGCGGCCGTGGTCTGGGAGCTGCGCCTAACGACCGGCCTGCTAACCATCGCCTTCACCTCCAGCAAGCCGTCCTGCTCTTTAGCAGCGAGGGTTCAAGCCAGGCAGCCGCGACCCGGGCTATTTGACGGCCTTCTCCAAACGCACGATTTCTCTACTACTTCTTTCAGTAGTATTGGTGCGGCGGCCACCTCTGCAACTTGGCGGATCGCTAATCTCCCTGACTGCGGAGAGAGTGGACGGTTGGCGCTCGGTGGCTGAAAAGTGGCCACGTCGCGGAGAAGAAGCTTCACCCTGCAGAGAGGTAGGCGCCATTGGAGTGACAGAACCTCCAGAAACAGCCGAAATACTCCTACAACAAGATTCTACTTCTACTGCAGCCCGCAGTCAATGAGGAAATCCGACATAAAGGTATTGAGAGACAGAGGAAAAGAGAGACAATTGCACGCCGGTCTAGAGAAAGGGACAAGCGCGCACCTCTGTCAAAGAGTGCAAAGGATTCGGATAGAGACAGATAGAGAGAAAGACTGACACACGGAGAGACAAGAGAGACTATTTTTACATGACCCATACTAGTTAGCCTGCTCCCTTCCGCCCACAGATAGTCACCATCCCCCCCACTGCCTGCTTCCCTCCCCCTGCCTCCTGCCCTGTATGTAGGATCCCTCTCTCCCCGCCCCCTCCTACTCCCACATCACCTCCTCCTCCTCCTGCCGTCGCCGAGCCCACCGCCCGCCGAGCCCTGCCCGACAAGGCCAGATCGCTAACTTCATTCTGATCGAGGGCAAATTAGCCTCACAATCGGAGGTTGCTTATCGAACGGCGGTCGGCTACAGCGCAGCCGCACCAGGCGACGACGACGACACCGCCGCTACCGCTACTACCGCCACCGTCGAAGGAGAAGGAGCAGCATCGGTCGGAGGGGGCTACTCCCTGGCCTACTAGGTGCGAGGCAGGGAGGGAGAGAGCGCGGCACACAGCGGAGCCAGCGTCGACAGCGGTGAGAGGCGGTGGGCGCTGCAGGACCGTCGCGGCGGGCACCCCCCTAGTACAGAGACAGTTTACGCACACCCTGGAGGAAGCCTCACCTACGGGAGGAAGGAGGTGGAAGGTATGAGCAAAGAACGGCTACTTTCTGCGTGGACGACGACGTTTAAGTAGCGTTGACGGTCCAGGCTCCTCCTGTAGACGGCGGCGGCAGGCGGAGGGAACGCGGTTGTCCCTGTCAGCGGTGGACAAGGAGGAGGGCGGTGTTAAATCGTGATCGGAGACCCGTCCAACGGTGAACTGAGTGACAAAGATGTGCTAGAGACGCAGAAAGAGTCCTCCTATCTTAAACCCCCTTCACTCCAAACCGCGACGCCCGCCGCCGCCTGCTAGCTAAAAGTAGTACTGTTTGAAGCAGCGGACCTCTGCGACCGACAGGCACCCCTCTCCCCCATTCCCTAGTTGTATTTACAAGAGAGCTTCTTCTCTGCTCTCTACCCTAAAAAGAATCCTTACCGAACCGCTGTGTGTTTAACAGCGGGGGACGGTCTGTCTCTGTCTGTCTGTCTGTCCCCTCCGCTCCCCGACCGGCACTGCCGGCCGTGGGCGGGCACAGGGCACTGTCCGTATCACCGTACGACTGCTCCCGGCAGCGACAGGCAGCGACCTAGACACAGGAGGAGGGACAGGAGGAGGCAACGATCATCATTATCATCGTCGTCCTCGTCGTCCTCTTCGTCAACAGTACCGTCTCCTCCTGTTGTCGCCAGCACTCAGAGTCGGCAAGCAGGAGGTGGGAGCACACCTGTCCTCCTGCAGCCACCGCCTCCTCCTGGGCATCAACAGGAGCGTCTTACAGCCTCCCCCTACTCCTACTACTCCTACTGCAGTAGCAGCATCAGCAGCGTCGACTACAGCGGCCGGCTACAAGCTGTCACAACTGACGCAGCCATAGCTCAACAGAAGCAAGTTCAACCGCAGTCGCATTCACTGTGCCGAGTACCTGCAATAAGCGGCGGTATTTGTTATCTTTATTTGTACAACCCCCCTCATGGTGGCCGACAGACTTCCAGACCCGTCGGGCAGGCCAAGGAAAACCTTCCTCCACCCTCCGCACTGAGACCCCTCAGTAAGCACTGCGAGAGGACCAGAGGGAACCAGAGAACGTGGGCATTAAACCAAGAGCAAAATACCTCAAAGAACGCCTAACGGCTGAGGAAAGTGTGGTGTTAATGTATAGCCCCTTTATATACAGAAGATAGCTGACCAAAACGCGTCTTGTATGGAACTGCGGAGACCAAGCCTTCGATGACAGGACTACTGTAGGTTAGATGACCATTCCATGTTGTTGGGTAACATGCCATTGGCGGACGGAGAAAGGTCCTATCTCCAGGACTGAAAACCACGCGTCGAGGACGTAGAGAGTTTCTTCTTCACTGAGGCTCAGGCTGCAAAGCCTGAATAGCCCAGAGTCATGACAAACCATGGCCTGAAAGCCTTCGTCCTCGTGCCGCTCTGCTGGACGGTGTGCTGCATGGGCGGCGGCGGCACGGATTACTCTTCTAAACGTGGTAAGGGAGACACCTTTATCCTCTCACTTATACAGTCCTTTCATCCAAGAGTAACAGAATCTGGTCCCCAGATGTAATTGATAATCCATTGCAATACTGCTTCCATTCACTTTGAGTCTGCTCCAATAGAATTCTTTTGCTTATATTTTGGTAGATTATAGATTCTATAGATTCAACCGAAAAGTTATTTATAGCTGACTAACACAACGTTACTACCATAGTATATGAAAACCTTTTTGACCCTCGAATGATGATCCATAATCATGTGTTTTTTGTTTTTTTAAATAGTCTCGTTATTTGTAGAAGTGAAATTAGTTTTAAGATTTGTAGAACATTTGAAGAATATTTAGCCTAGTTCACGTTCGATTATTCCCTGAAGGTTTGAAAGTATACATTGATAATAGATGTGGTTGTGTTCATGAAATATACTGCATGAAATTCAACTACTGGTAGGTCAGTAATGTTTCTCAAACAGACAGTTGACATTTTTAAAGTAGCCTTGAAGGCTCGAATTAAGAATATTTCAAAACGGATGTGCGTTGAATCTATTCTGAATTTCTTACTTGTACGTTAAAAAATCAAAGGTTGTCTAATTTGTGACAGCATGCTTATAATGATAAATCACTTTGGTATAAATTCCCTTTTTTATTATCTAAATGTGTGTAGATTATTGTCTTGAAATCATTGATGCTGTTCCAAAATTACACTGAGCATTTATTATACAACAACTACTATATTATTCATGGTAACACCCTTTGGCTCCAATATCCGGCATTGTAAATATTTGGTACTAAGTGTAGGCATGCCATCGTGTGTTTGTGCTCTTGTGTGTATGGTCAGTTCATGCGTGTATTGGATCGAACCCTAACCTGAAGTAAAACATTGAATGAAACACGCTTCTATGACCTGGTACAATGTTACAACTGCCGTGAACCTAGAAGTACTAGGCTATTGATGTAGAGTCTATCACCTTTAGAATTCTAAAGTATTGATAAAAAAATAATGTAAAAAAATGCAATGTTCTACATTTAGAGAAAGCCTGCATTTGACATCAAATATCTGTGTAATTTCTTATTCAGAATAATTTGGAATAGGTATGCCTCAATCCAACTTGAAATAGAAACGCTTGCAAACTTGTTTGCTAATGTTCATTTTTATAATTTACAAATTTAGCCTGGAGATATAATCTACCGTAATTACAATCTAGTTGCTATTGGCTTTGACTGTGCTGTAGTACAATTTACTCCATTTGAATTGAGTGGCGGATATAAAAGAGCAATCACACACAGAGGCTTTAGGGTTTAAAAAACAGGTCGACGTATTGTGATATAATTCGATGCGACACGCATCAATCTAAGCAAATGACTATTGAGTTAAATGGAATGTGGATTCATCATTGTGCCGAGCAGGCCTTCTTGATGCCTTCCCCCTGGGAAGCAATTACATCCACTTATGAGCCAACAGGAACACGTTTGTCTTTGCTTTATCCTCTTTGCCGCTCTAACGTGCGATTCAAGACGATTATGTTGTCATTAAATGTAGATTGGCATTAGAGAAACTAGGTTGTTTGGAGTCGTGAAAAACAGCTCAGGAGGAAGAAGGAGGCAGAAGGAGCCGGCCTTGTCGGAGGTTTCCCCACAGAAGACTGCCTGTGCCACTGAAAATTCCTGAATAATCACTGGCATCTTTTTCAGACAGTCAAAGATTCCTGTGAGATATTTTTATTAATGCAGGCAGTGTTGTTTGCAACAGGGGCAATCAAATCTGCCTTGGTGGCTTCTTAAGAGGGTCATCTCTCAGGAAACAAACGCCCTGAGGGTGGATTTAGACCATCAGGGAAAACCCGGAGCAGCTGCCGAGGGCTGCAAAGAAATGTGACGCTGATTGCTTTGTTTGCATGAGGTACTAAATGCGTTTCCGGCGCACGGGCGATCCCCTTTAAGTGGAAACATGAGGTATCAGAAACTTTATCGAGTCCCTCCGGTTCCGCCATGAGTTATCAGTGCATTTCCCCTGGGGACTCCAGCAAATGAAATGAGCGTCCGATTACTACCCGCGCAGCAGGGCCGGGATAAAAGCCCGGGCTGCCTGCAAAATGGCCGACAGGGACGATGCCACGCGAACCGATCGCGCCAGGAACTAGCAACAAAAACGTCCAACTCCCCTCTCCCTATACCCCTGCCCCCAGTCCCCCACCAGGCCACCCCTGCCTTTATGATCGTTGACATCCCTCTGGGGACGTGTCGATGCGTCGCCCCCGACGACCGCGACGTCGGCGGGCTTTATGATGGGGCCTGCTGCTTCCTGTTTTATTACCGACCATTTGATATGCAACCCAAGCCCCCACTCTTGTCACGACCACTCGTGCTGGGGTGGGAACAGTGGTCAGAGTGAGAAGTAGAATCTATGACGTCGGTCACCTGCGCCCCCTGTCTGACTGTTTATAACGGCACCACGTGTAAACAGGGGACCCTGGAGAAGTCACTACCGGGGCCCGCCAGGAGGGGGAGCTGGGCTGTTTGAAGCCGTGGAGGTAATATAGATATAGCCTTGCCACTGGGGTGATATAGCAGGCATTGATCTGGTATGCTGTGGTGGAATGAATAGCAATGAGTTAGGGTATGGGTGTGGAGCATGGACGTCACTGCAGGGTCTAAAGGGGTGGGTGTGGTTGATGGAAGGGGCTAGATCTATGGTAGGGAATATCATAGGTGTACATACAGTGTGACGCTGAGGCTGAGGTTATTAATGATACCGCCAGACTGGGTATTATCAGCAGTGAGTTAAGAGAACGGAGTGATAAAAGGTACATTGTGTCTCCGACCAGACGCTTGTGTTAGAATATACCTGCGTACACATTATACTGTCAAGATCTGGTCTGAAAAGACCATTTCTCCGCTGCATAAGACTTTGTCCTATAAGGTTTAAAATTCTAGCACATTCTCCTTTATAACAGGACATGGGTTACCGAGGTGTTACACTTGAATCAGACGGTAGCACACAGCTCGGCTCCATCTCTAGTGTTCTCCCTGGTATATTTATTATTCAGCCTCGTTCTTGAGTGTTCCTCTCTCTCTAACGGACCCACCTCCAAAACACTTTCCACTACACCCTGCCTCTGCCAAAGACCCCAAGCCGAGTCTTAACGGTCATAACGAGTCGATCTTTCAGACAGGATCCAGCCAGCCGTAAGTCCCCAGTGACCATCCGTGTGGCGTGTCCCTTGTGGCCAGTCAGACCACAGCAGTCCTTGCCCCACTCCAACCCCCGCCACGCCATGCCCCACAGCAGGCTGTCGGCCAAGGCTCTAGGGGAGGGACGGCGAGGTGGGCAGAGGGAGGGAGGCTGCTTGCTGGTCATCGACCAGGGACCACCCACACCACCCACCACCACCACCCACCACCACCACCTTCACCCGCCAGCTTGCACCTACGGCCAGCAGCGCCTGGCTCGCCGCTCACGACGGCCTGAAGAGAGTCTGGCTTGATCCCCACACCCCCGTCAAACATGTGCAAGGAGCATGTGACCAAAGAAGGCCTCATAAAGCCGGCCTGATCGATCGGCCTTGGGCCAATGTGAAACATACCAGCACCCACACACTGCCACGGCTATATGCCTTAAGCCTCCGGCCAGTGGTAATACGTAGCCGGCTCGTCTTAGCTACCCCTTCCTTCCCAAGGCCCACCATGCTGCTATTATTTACACAAGGATTTCCGCAATGCAGAATAAGGCCATCAAAAGAAGAGTATATATTGGCGCTTTGTATTAAAGGCCAATGAGAGTGGGTGCTTTCAGAGACTGTTGCAATTTAACACATTGATGCCTTCTGCCAATATCCATAGCTGATAGCTATCCCTCATTCGAAACCAAAGAATGATGCTTTCCTTTGCCAGCATACAGCTACTTTGCCAGCCATTTCCATTACTAAAAAGCCCCACTGTGGCCCGAGTATGCCCTTTAAGTCTATCCTTCAAATAGGGCCCTGGCAATAACACAAATACCAAGGCTTTCATCAAAGCCGACCTCCTTCCCACAGCCCAGGTAATACCCATATATCCACCCTTACCGAATATGCCGAGTGTCTTGCATGAGGAGAAGGGGGTGGCATTAGTGAGGCCCCTTTGGTAAATAGTGCAAATCTCATCAAGACGTTACCCCCTTGTGCGACGTAGGTGACAATACCACGGCAGCGCCCCTAGCGACGTCACTGCATGTGTCGACCACCCAAGACACCATTCATCTCTCAGTGGCCTAAATCGGATTGGGTCTTGTCAGACAGACGGCAGATAGGCACATTCGGCAGGGTGTGTGCAGGGGTGGGGTGGGGGCTGCTAGGGGGTTCTCTGGTTTTGTCAGTGTTAAGGGGAGATACAAGGCGAATGGGGGCTAGGCCAATGGCATATTCCTGACTTGGTCGGGTTGGGAGAGGCAATGCCAGGAGCTGCGGTGGCTGAGGCATCAGCAGCAGTGGCCCCTGTGGCTGACAGCAGGCCGAATCAATGGTCGGGCCGGGGCCGGATCTTGCCGACGATTGCTTGCACTACGTAACACCTTCAAGGGGGTTCAGGGCCCGTAAGCACACAGGGGGACCGCGAGGGTAGGGCCTACTTTGATGGACCGAGTGACATTCAGCGGTCATAATTAAGGCAAGAAGCTAAATATAGCTACACTAGCACTTCCAATGTACCGACTGTGCTGTTTCTATGATCCCCATGTACACACATGACTGGGCATGTTAGATATACACACATTAAAGCACTGCCTTCAATATGAGTGATCCCTGCCCTAGTCAACAACGTGGGACATGCACTCCCAAGCTGCACGTTCTCTCGAGTGGCTTCAGAGAGTGGCTTCAGACATGCAGTGGCTATCAGAGTGTGCTGCTACGGGGACAGTGGGCTCTGCTGTGTTTCTGTGTGGGTGAGTGAGTGGGTGTGCCTGTGTGCCGTGTGTGCTGCTCCGTGCCTGTGTGGGTGTGCTGGTGGGGGGTACAGCAATCTCCGACCACGGCCTCCAACCATTGATCCGTGACGGGCGAACCAGAGATAGGCGCCCGATAGGCAGCCTTTGTTATCAAGGGCCCGTTGATATTTCCGTACCCCTATTTTATGGAGGTGCCCAGTGCCGCTCAGCCCGGTACACCAACCCTAGTCGCCCCTGTTATAACTTCCATCCCACTGAGCCAACCAACCACTGACATTTAGACGGTAACCAACTTCAAAAGCAGCATTTACGCTAGTTTGAGTCTGTTGCATTCAACCACAACAGTGGCCCTTCGAATAACCACTTTTAATCTTTCATTTGTATATCAAACCAAGCGAAAGCCAATAATAAAGCTCAAATCCCTCTGCCGGGTCCGGCTTAGATGGAACTAGCTTCGCAGGGGGCCGACACTCTTCAGTTGCCAATGACCAAAAGTCATTTCACTGTAGCTAAATTCAATTCCGTCTAACGTTTGAGAATCAGAATTAAATGTAAAATGATACAAATAAGGTTTTGTTCATAGATGATTCACAACACCATCTCTATGGTGCCATATGAAATACTCATTTCTATAGCAAAAAAACTACCATAGCAACTGGCTTCGCCGTGTAGGGAGGGGTAAAAAGACAGGGAGTGCGCACCAGATTAGGTAAAAGTTACAGAATGTGATCAACCAGACGAAGCCCTCGTTACAGACGAGAGGCGGGCGAGCCGTGCGTGTGGACGTCCAATTACCTGACCGACACGCACTGAGCCTTTTTGTTACCTGAGGACGTAATCCTCTCACCTGGTCAGCACAGACGGCCTCCGGGTGGCAGCTGGAGGCACCGTCTATACAGCCACGATTAATGTGCCGCCATATGTTACTGTCTCAGGCCTGTAAGTATAGGTTTTGGTCTAGTCTGCACCATCATTTTGTGATTAATTGGAAACATAATATGTGTTTAAACACAATTAATGTTCTTGCATGAACAATTTTGGCCATTCAAATTCATTACTTTCTTTCCTTTTTGAACTTTTACCTGGTTTCGTATATCTCCTGCTATCGTGGATCTACTGGCAGGTGTCGAGAGAGGTTTATAACGTTTGCATAATATTGATGTCAGCTAAACATTCCTCTCTATTACGTATCCTACTGGCTAATTAAAGATTCATCAAATATTCCTTTGGAACTTTGGCATAATTAGATCAATCAGTCGGTATTAATAACAAATATTCTGGATACAATTAAAAAGGGAAATATGACTCGGTTGATAGTAAAAACAACATACATGCAGTTATAGGGCCTATGCTTTTCGGTAACTCAATTTAGATTCTGCATGTACGTGATTAACAGAACTTGGCTGATTATTTGTGTTCGATAATGGATGTTTGTATTTATAGATTTATTTCCGTGTGTACTGTTTAACTTTGAGCTGCCATCAAAGCAGTGGTAGGTCTTAGCCGGGCACTCAGGGCCTCTGTAAGCATGTGACACTAACATGGTCGGCACAGGTACAAAGCCCAATGATAGGGGCCGTCTTTACTTCAGACCTTATCTTGGCTTTGAAGTCAGCCGCCTGGCGACCAGAATTTCTACCTGTATGTCACATTTGTCCCACCCCTCCCTGGTGGCAGTGCACCGCTGCAGCCGCCTACCTGAGAGGTATTGAACCTGCCATGCTCTGAGTGGGCGATATAAAGCTGCCGTCTTTATTTTCACCACCCTTACTTTAAGTTTTACTGCAATGAGATTTTTAAGGATTTAGAAATTGTCTTTCAGACTATCTGGCTGATTTCATGTTTTGTCTGTACCTGGGTTGGTGTTTTATGTTATAAACTTAAGAACAAAACAAAAATATACAAACTACCTTGCCTTGGACATGTATTTGAAAATAATGTAATCATTCGGAGGAATCCTAAGTTGAATGTACCACCTTTGTTCCTTGTATGGAACCAGAAAGCAGCTGCCTTGATTCGCATGGGGCTTTGCATTCAAGCCTTGATCGTCCTCTCCCTATATACTTTTCCATTTGAATAATTGAGCAGGTGCTCTTCTTTACCATACGTACGACATGCGCCTTTGCCGTGTCCTATTTTCGTTGTCACAAGGATACGGTTTCTGTGCGCGGCCTCGGTAGAGATGGATAATTGATTCCTTATCCCCTCTGCCTGCTAAGCCACCTTCTGTTGGGGCTCGGAGCTGCTCCGAGCTGCTCGGCCCGGCTAACTGAGTTGGTCGGCCCAGCTGGCTAAGCTGCTCGGGGTTCTGCTCGACAGCACAATGCGCGACCTAAAGGTCAGGCCCAGGGCCATGGCGGGTTAAGGTCGCGACCTAGGTGCCAGACAGAAATGGCAGCAAGAGGCTAGGACGGAAATGAGCAGCTTGAGCCGTTCTGCCTTAGCCTTGCCTGGCTTCGCTACAGCCTCATCTATCCTGTTCTTCTGATGTCACCTACCACCCATAGCGTCTTTATTCATCTCCCTGCACACTATATAGTCATTGTGGTTATCCTATTGCATCCGTATTCGATACAGAATCGACAAAATAATTATAAATATACTATATCAATATGGTATTGATCATGGCAAAGGTAAATTGCATTGAATGGGTTTACCTGTGTTATCACAGAAAATGTTATTAACTGAAATCTGACAGTATGTACATTACTTTACCAAACATTGGAATACCTAACCTAAATTGTCTAACACAGGGCAATCTAATTTATTTCTCTTTGACACCTACCCGGTAGCGTGCTACATTGAACATGGGAGTGGGCGTAGTTAGCAGCCACGCCCCTGGAGGCCCTGTAAACCAAATCGCATCCCAAGGCAAGTATTTAAGCATGGGCAGCAGCGCTGGCTGGCAAAGACCAAACAGAGGTCCTCGACCTGACAACAAACCTGCCCAATCCCAGTAAGTGGATCAGGCCGCTGATCCCGATAGCTCTTCCTGTTTAAAGCCTGTCCCCCGGCCTGCCTTGCCTGCAGAGTGGGCGCCGGGCCTTGTCTCCCCCTCCCAATGCCTCACCTGATTACGTCCAGCCAGAGTTTTGCTAGCTCGTGCGGCGCCGGGAATTAGAACCTTAATCTAGTTTGGATTGCAAATCTCTGGCAGTATACATTGGTTTGGATGTTGGGAGGGAGGACGGCGCCGCTCCAAAAGGTTGTGTCTATCCGTAAATCCGGATTGACGCACGCCATTCGACACTCACGTCAGGAGAAGTGTTATGGAAATAGTTTGGTACTAAGTGCGAGTCGCAGTTAACACCCCTATTTGGCAGGCAATCCAGGTGTACAGCACGCAAGGATATGAAGCAATTTAAACTTGTCCACATGATATATTCATACATTTAACTGTCTGCACCGGTACAAGGCAGCATGCAATTTGTTTGTTTCGGATTCCATAGCATACCTCATTTAAAACAAGGTCCCAGGAATGACAGGATAGTTATCCACAGGAAATTACCGATCCGAGTCAAGTTAACACTTATTCAGATGCCAATTTACATTATTTACTTAGTTTACAGAATGTAGTGCATGTATGTACTGTGATATACTTCCCCCAGTTTTTCTCTTGTGAGCCAAGGAAAGCCCACATCTTGAAAACTTCCCACGCAGACATGGGGAAATTGATATTGGTCTCGAGATTATAGCAGTGATGCCAACATTAATCTATATTTAGCAGCACATCACAGGCATCCCCGCCCAAGCTTAGGCCATGCATCAAACGTCAGTCGCCCAGAGCCCAATATCAGTCCTTATGTGGGGGCTATTAGCCCTGCAACACCACCTAGCCGCAGCTAGCCCGCCACATATATTCGACTTTGAATTAATAAATCACGCTAAGTGTGATCAAACAGTTGCTGACGGTTTGCGAATATTTCCCCAATACCACGTCAAAGGAATGACTGATCACTTGACCTAGCAGGTCGTGGATGATATGGAAGTGGCCGGGAAATGGGACTGGTATTGAATAAGCGCTGCCTGCATGAAGCGTTAGCTTTGCTTAAGGTTATTGGCATGCAACTATTGAATATGGCAGCTAAAGAAGGGCGCATCTCCTGAATTATAGATCCTTAGTTATCGATGCGGGTGATGGATTCTTTTGTAGTACTATCTTGCTTGTGCCAGAATGCATAAACCGGCGCCAAGTTTTCTTGCTGAAAGTATTGGACGGTAAACTTCAAGATGCATGGTGTCATTTTGTGCTCGATTTACAATTTTGTTCTTTTTACATACATGTAAAGGACATGCAGAACGCACTTGAACCGTCGTGCATTTGTATTTAGACTAAATAGGTGATTGTTTTCAAACCCATCCAATGTTAATGATTACCTAACCCTGTCCAATGCCATCCTAAGCATGTGCGGTTATGTAAAAATTAGCGAGTAATCCCCATAACCAATGGCCATTTACAACCAATATAATAAATACCGACCAGACTGCACCACACCTGCAGTTCTCAAGGCCCGACCCCACCCCATGCATTACCTATAGGCATGAGGGCCACGAGGGGCGCACCTAATTGGCCCTTTATTTATTCATTGCTGACCCGCGGAGGAGTATGGAGCATTTGCTCTCCCACTTTTATTGTCTTGTCTGTTTCCCGGCCGTGTGGGTAAGTGTATTGATCGTTTTACCACTGCTGCCTACCCCTGACTACCTCATACCTTGTAAAATAATAAGAGCAGCCCTGGACACCGGGTGGTTGGAGGCTGTGGGGAGGGGGCAGCAGGTGCCTGCTCGCCTGTGGAGAGTGCTGGTTGCATCAGGGGCAAGGTTCCCACGGTCTCCGAGCCTTGATCCCCCACTAACACACAGCTGACGGGGTGTTGCTGGGAGGGGGAGGGTAGGGTCGAAAACGGGGTCGGAAATATCATGGGATGTGAGCAATGGCCGTCACCCTGGCCCTTTCCGCCATCAGCGTCTTGTATGGCCGACCTAGAAGACATTGCCGCCACTGTCACACGCCCTAAGACGTCCCCTGTGTCCCCGAACAAGGAGGTGGGTTGCCGGAGGAAGCGGCAATGGTGGCTACTGGAGAGGGGACAGATCGCTGGAGGACATTGGAGGGAATGGTGGGCGGTTACACGACGCCTGAAGGTCATTACATAGACAGGGTGGCTGTGGACAGGAGGCGGGGGTACCCCAGCCCCTACTCTACCACTACCACCACCACCTCCTCAACCTACCCCCACCCTCCCAGAGTCAATATGCCACCTCCAATGTCTACCACTATCCATGCCCTTAAATAAGCCATTCGAATTGATTCTCACTCCTGCTCGCCCTACTCGCAGCTCCTTAGTGGGGCGACGATAATGCGGTCGGAAAGGTAGGCCTCCGTCATTTGACTTCCCATCCTATACCCATGCTTAGGCGGCCAAATCATTTCCAACCCTTTAGCACTGTAAACATGCTAAATGTGGGGGGCCATGACTTCTTCCAGGGTAAACCCAGGAGTGAGTACATTCTCTCCACCCCCTGTCAGTGTCGTCATTAAGTCTGGGAGGCCCGAGTCAGCAGTTTGAGGGCAGGCAGCACTATAAACCGAAGGGTCTGTTCCTAGGGCTCTCTTTGAGTCTCGTATAGTGAGTAATCATCCACGCTAGCTCGTTCAAGTCGACCGTGCTTTATGATATAGAATAGATGCTGAGAATCGTGCTGGTATTATGTCAATGGGTAGTCATTGTAGTCAGGCCCTTTTTCTTCACGTAAGCATCTCGATTCTTCAGCTATATATAGTACAGCCTTATTGATTTTGTGGGATGGTAAATAAATCCCCATTCTAGAGATCCACATCTAAAAGCTTGACAAAAACAAGCAACTGAGAAACCAACACACATTGGTGTTGGTGTGTGTAATAGATTAATAGCAAGGACAATTAGCCTGGAGGTGCAGTTTGACCCATTGTGGGCTGGGCAATGAATGTTACCAAGTATTGGAAACCCAGTGCTATATAAATGAGAGACTGCTGCAGTCTACATAGACGTGGCATATAATCATATGGGCCATGTTGACTCTGGCTTGGGGTTTCTCAGGCTACGATACGCCCGATGAAGTCTAGATCTGCCGTCAGTGCCGGCACATGTAGCCCGAGCAAACAAATGGGAACGGGGGAAGGAGGGGGTTTACCCAATCTTTCTATGTTTGAGTCCATTTTATTTTCTCTGCTACAAATCTATCGTTGATGGAAGCAGGTCTTGGTGCTGCATGTTGAAGTAGTGATGTCGCTCATGGGAGACGTGGAGATTAACGTCTGTTGACCATGGCAGCCATCGATCGGCATTTCCTATTAGGCCGTACTGGACTCAGGTCCTCAACGTGTGAACATGGCCGCGGACAAACTAATGAAAAACACGAGGACGGTACTGGTAAGGGATTATTGTGTGCGTCTAAGACCCAACTATAATGTATACCCTTCCGAGTGCATTTTTTTAAACGTTTTATTGCAATAGCCATCAGGGTTGCCCCTGGTTTTCATATTATTACATTGATTAGTAAGTATTATGGAGAACATACAAAAGTGAAATTGACAAGACAGTCTATTTTTATTTCTGACATATTGCTTGGTTTATGGGTGTAAATCAATACCTTTCCCGGCTATATATTTACCTCTTTGTGTGTAATAAAGACAACTGGGAATATTCTGTCTCCTTTTATAAATGGGGTTATTGTGGAAGGAAGAATAAAAATGAAATCTTTCCGACAGTGATATTGCCATCCGGCATATATATCCACTTGGGCTGTTAGCGTGCAGTCTATTGTGGTGGCCGCCTTCCTTCGTCTTCTGTGATTACCCATTCATTTGCAGCAATGGCAATGACAGCCCTCATGATTTCCTGACGCTTTCATCAATGCAACGCAATCATCCTGTATTACCGCTCACCTAGCGGTAAATGTGCACATTACGCCTCTCAATGGGGCGTCTCAATGCGACTCATGTAGCTATCTATGAGTTGCTCTGAATAGTACCCCTCCTTTGCCAAAGTCAACACCGTATCAATTATTACATATACTCGGAGCTGCTCATCGCTGGCCTAAATGAGCGCCGCAAGCCTATCTCTCTGCCGCTAACCCTCCACGCTGGCCTAATTAGCTTACCCTTCTAATTAATGTAAGACAATTAATCTATTGATTCGTCAGGCAGGCCCTGCTAGCAGGACTTATGGACCCATGGCGTGGTTGTGTGGAGTTGTGACCATTAAGGTGCTGCTTAGCGGCGACTAAGTGGTCCTTAAATGAAGGCACCATCAATAGATATTAACCATCTCCGCTCACTAGGGCTGTAGTTTGCCGCAGCGGTCGGCCAGAATGATAGCAGCGTGCTGACATTTGCCACTATACGAGCCTACCCCACGTCCTTGTCACTAAATCTCTAACCTTCCCCTGCTTATTACCTTAAAAAGTGCCCTCGGTGGCTTCTTGTCACTCAGTCAATGACCTATATCCTTAAATTAGACACGCGCCAGTAGAAGCTTTTTAACTTGTTTGGTGAAGTAGTCGTCCTGCCTTGGCACAAAATGAAATAACGAACTTGAGTTGATCAAGTATGAGAACATTGAATTTAGCCCCAATTATAATTATGTACAATCCAGTGCTATCAATATTTTATCAGGACATAACCATGCATAGTTTATGTCTTACCTACCGTCATTTCCTTTCCAGTTCTATAATTCATCATGTGCCTTGAATCCCCTTTTGTGTAAAAGTTTAACCGAATAATGTAATACAGAGTTCATGTGAGGTCTTTCTGAACATTTACGTCAAAGACTGTTCAGTTCTAAGTATTGATGTGGTTGTAAGAGTTGTATTTGGAGTCTCTTCTACAGAATCATTACCATTTATTTATCATTTAGAAAAGACTGCTAACAATTATATACATCTTATAGGTCGTTGTACAATATCATATCAGACATTACCAACGTTTATAGTTCGTTATCAACCATCTGTTCCCACAAAGCCGTCAAGAGACAAATATATAGTGGGCATTATTGCACGGATATTATTGTGTCCATTTCATCTGGAGATGCTGGCGTCCTATTGCAACAGCGACAGTTTCCCTTTGAGTCCCCTATCACCGAGTAATTGCATATAGCTATCGGAGGCAACCACCAGTATGATGTTTTCCTCCTCAACAGTGAGGAGACATAATTTCTGGTAATTGGCCGCGAAATAACAGTCATGTTGGCGTCTGTGGGCCTCTAGTCGGGGAGACAGTGACCGTGATGAGGGGCCTCACTGGCAGACCTACATAGGGCCGATATTAAGGTGGCCATGGTCAAATTGTGATATAATCCCCTCCCACAGGTCAGCGCGTAATATTATAGCACGTACTGACCATGTCCGGTTCTCTCGTGCGTCTGCAGCCTGTTTGCCCAATCGAATTACCAGCCCACGGCCAAGCGCCGTCTGTCGAAGAGCGTCCGTCTGAGTTCCCCTCGCCTTGTGTCTACACTAAATCCTATCCTATATATAATAACAACCCTAGTAGGATAAGGAAACCTTGTGTTCATTTACATGGGGGAATTTGTCTCCGTTCAAGATTTGAATAAACCACCCATCAAGTTAGCAGCTTGGTTAATAGTGTGTATCTAAGACCAGGGTGGTTAAATAGAGAGCCTCCCAGTGTTGGGCCTCACTGGGAGGCGCCACTTTGTACTCTCTGCTGACAGCTAATTTACTTCTAATGAGGATTTATGTCCTCTGGCGCGTCATAAGCTGAAGATGTTCTTTATGGTTTTCACTCCCTCTTGTAGTCCACTCCCACTCATCTTCACTGTTCTACTTGAGGTGCATGCCTAACGGCAGCACCACATGTATGTGTAACACCTAATTAATCAACAGCTTCATACAATATGTCTGCTCATTATGGAATAGGATAGGAAAAAATGGTATCTTAAAAAATACATTTTGCTTCTTCTGATAACGAAGACATGAACAAATCCCTGACTGATACAACGGATATAATTATACAGGATGAAATAGGCCTGCATGTGTTTATATATGTAATCATTACATTTAAAATATGTTTTGGTTCTTCCAGCACGTATGAATGCCTCAGCTGTAAGCTTGTCTCTGGATTATAACAAACCCCATAGCATATGGCTTATTAAAGCTTCTGCCTCTAGCGTGGGCAGGAAGGATGTGGCTGTCACTGAGGAAATTCTATGGCTCGGAGCCTGTCCTTCTGAGAGCCGATCTCTGTCAATTAAAGCACCCGATATGCAAATACCACACTAACCTTCCTCCCCTCAGCCCAAGGCATAGGCCACATCTTCCTAGACTATCACCCAACCAATACAGCCACTGTTACTATTACTAAAATTTCCAATTCGTATCGAAGTAGACGTCGATAGATATTTATCTGTTTAAGTTTAATCTGCGGAGCAAATTTGTACATTGGTTTTTAGCCTAGATAGATGTGCTTTAATTGGAATGCTGGAGATTATACCTTTAATATTCTTAATGTAATAATCTCCATGACGTCCCCGCCACCTTCTGCAGACTGCCTGAGCCTACGTCAGCCCCGCCATCCATGGCCGACATGACCTAGTTCACCGGCGCTAATCTAATCTCTTGAAGTGCTCTAACAAATTAGTTCGTCGTGATAATGCACAGATTTCAATTATTGAGAATAGCAGCCGAAGCAGAAGTAGGGAAAAGAGGAAGTGCAGGCTACAGTGAAGGGAAGGTGGATTGTGGAGCGGGAAGCTTTTGGCTGGGCGAGGAGTGAGATCAGAGGGTGGTGTATATGGTGGCGGCTGGCTGGAGGACGCTGGAGGAGGCTGGAGGAGCTACCCGGCCCTCCTGCAGGCCTCCTGTACATAGCACCACCACTAACACGGACGATCAATACGCTCTACTGCTCCTCTCACCATAGCACAAACACCCACCCCACTCCGGGGTTCAATAAGAATGGACAATTTTCTCGCCGGTGCAGGTTAGCCCTACCAAACTAAAAAGACATAGTAGAATTCTGTGTGTTGGAGGAGGGGGGTCAATTGGCAAACAGCAAGTAGCTGCGTGGATTTCAAAGTAGATCAACGAGTGCAGTGCAATGCACCTCATACTCATTAGGTTCTCCTCGTCGATTGAGCAATTCTTTGAGCTGCTCTGGTTCAAGATATCACGCTTCTTGGGTGCACGGTCTCTCAGTATTGAAAACACCACAAGGATTTAGTGTAATATATCTATCTTAAACTTTATGCACTAACAATGTACCCTGACAATAGTACTAGTGAGGCCATGGCTGTTACGATGGTCCGAGGTGCTCAGAGGTGCTCAGGCTTATTTGACAGAGTCTATTTGTCTGCCTGCCAGTCTGCCAGCCCGACTGTCGATCCAGGCTTGGTGGCTACTGTCTAAAGTAGCTCTTTCAAAGTATTACGTATCGGAGCCAACTGCTCTCCTCCTTGCGAGCTGCTCACTAGAGAGCAGCAGAGTGGGGGTCGCGATGAATCGTGAAGCAGGGGACGGGTGTCAGTATGACCATGCATCATCGTCGGCTGGACGTTGTGCAGGAATATGTTACAGGAGACAAGAAGGCCAAACCCGCCCTCTCCTCCTCCACACACCCACATCGACCTTTCCTCCTCTCCCGCCACACCCAACACTCCTGGCCGCCTCCCCTTATTTCCACTCACCCACCCCAACCCACCTCCTCACCCCACCACCCCCGGGGTCTGATCAATAGCCGTCTTTTGTTTACACTCATAATGCAATGTCGGAAGGCCCCGATCTCCCCCGCTAATATATTCAAAAGGCTGCGGACCGCTGAGACTGGAATTCACAAATCGAAAGGGACCGAGAAGCAGTGGCTGAGGCGGGTAGTCTCCGACAAGCTAACGAGGGGATGGGATGCAGAAGGGCACGGGTATATAGCTGGTGCTGGAGATTGCCGCCGGCCCCTGGAGCACCAGAGGCCTGCATCATGCATGTAATGGGTATTCTTCTCACGCCCGATTTAAGCCATGTTTCTCGGCAAGCATTGCTCCAAACGTCTAGAGAATAACGTCTGACCCCTCGCGTTCTTCTCCGCTCCTCATGGGAAGGCCCGTTTTTCCAGCCGCATTACATATCATAAAGAGGCTGGCCTTGATTGTAATTCCCTGCTGTGGGTGGGGGTAAGAGAACGGGTAAGAGGCTTACTTTTCAAGTCAGTGTAAATGATAAGGTGAACAAGCCTCGGTGCTGTGGTTTTATCATAAAAAGCTCATAAGCAGAAGGCCTGTTTCCTACTGGTACTTCCTCGAGGAAAGCAATTGAGGCAATTGGCCTATATAGAAAGCTTGTGACCTCTATCAAAGAAGGGAACCACGGGGAATAGACCTTTCTACACTAAACTCCTATCCCAAGGGCATTCGAGCAGGCCCCGGGGACCAACAATCTGTCAACCTTGTTGATATTCTTTCTCCCATGTTAGTTTGCTTTCGTGGAAACAAGGTCGCTGTCTCCCTCCATTTGTTGACCGCCATTGCTGACCGCCACCGCAGCCATGCTGATACAGGCAGGAGATTGGCAGCAGCCACGGTCCTGTGGGCGAGAGTGACATTGGAGCAGGCCTGTCACGTGGTCTGTCGACGGGGCCGTCATGACAAGACGAAGCGGCGTCATGAGGGAACACCCCTTGGGTTTTCTAGATACCGCCATCCTTTGTGCCAGGATGGAGTAATCCTATTCCTAAGGCCTGTTGGGTTGAATGATAAATGCTTGGTGACTGTCCCAGCAGACCTTGTCAATGTGGGCCACATGTGAACAGCAGCCCATACTCACACTGATTGAGCCGACCACCACCAGCCAGCTGCACAGCAAAAATGGAGTCTCACCGCGCCACTGTTTACATGCTCTAAGGATACATGGGTTATCATACGTTTCAAAGATTATCCCCATTGTCAAGACAAATATTCTTCGGTGCAATTTCTGCCCGACTTTTGCTGCCTCATTTTGCAGACAGCCCGCACTCACGTTCCGTCCTAAGCTTGTTTGCGCAGGCGCTTTGCGCATCGGATTCCATTGTGACTGTGTAAACTTATCTTATGAGAGGCATTGCCAGATTTGAGCCCAGTTTGGAGAATATTCAATCGCCAAGAGCAGCTCAAGAGCCAGAAACACTTCTAGTACCATAGTCTTGCTTCATTATCCAAAGGTTGATATGCTGCTTGAATAGGGATCATGCATTAGTGAATTGCAATTTGAACTGTTAGAGCTTTACTGTAGAGCGCTTGCCTGCCGCTGCTGAAGAGCCTCTATGTTGTTTTTCATTGGTGTCTTGCCGCTGGGCTGTGTACAGACAGGACTCGGACCTGTTTACTCATGACTAAGCCCTGCTCATCCCGGCGTGTGCAGATTAAGACGTCCTCCGCCCCAACAAATGACATGTAAATACAGTCCGGCTTGTCTCGGCGGGATTAGCCATTAGGCCATTAGACCATTATGACGCTGGGCTGGTATAAGGCGCATTATCAGCCCTGGCCTCCATCCTTCTCCACCACCACTACCGCCACCCTTTCTGTCCCGTCCAACAAGGCCATGGTCGGTGTGGTCTGAGGTGAAAAACGCCGAGTCTATTTACTGAAGCCGCACTGATCCCACGTCGGGTCGCGAACTGTGCTTATCGCCTAGTCGTGTACGCTCCGCCAATACCTCCACGGGCAAAGGACCGCAGGCTTTATCTGCACTGGAGGAGGGACTTGGTGAGCTGCATTCAATACGTCGTACACTGGAGGAGAGCGCCAACCCCCAACCCTTACCGCGTATCAACGTCTTCTCACACTAGAGTCTACCAAAGATGGGTCTTTGGTGAATGACTTATTGACGCTAAGGCACCTCATTGGAACTCAAAGTGCAAAATAGCACGACTTTCTGTAGATAAATGGAGTTATGATCAATTAGGACAAATACCCCAAAAATCTATTCAAACAGAGTGTTTATGATTTCCCCTTTGCTGACCACCCTACCTACCGAGACTGGAGACAAACTGATGTCAACATTGGGCAGACCTACTGAACATACCCTCTCACCCCTGCCCGACCCCCTACTCCCTTCTCCTCGGCCGGCAGCCTCCAGGGAAAAGATTGGACCTGGCACATTTTCCGGCTGGCTGTTTTTGGATCGAGTCAGGTCTGTGACCCTGGAGGGGGGCGCTGCCTGGGCCCAGGCTGGAGCTGCACTCCAGTGTCTGATACATGCTGATATTACAGCGCTCACTCACTCCTTCAGACAGGCCAGGGGTCATGTGGTAATAACCATCTTCTCCACCTACCTCATCCCCACTCCCACACACCTCACCCTTACCTCCCCACTGCCCTGATCCCCAACAAATTCCCTCCTGCTCAATTTTCAGATCAAAGCCGAAGCTGCTCTCCGTGAGACGCTCGGTGGATTGCATCAGGGGACTGGACATTAAAATCCGCTATCTGGGGGACATCGTTTGAACGACGTCATCTGAGACTTCTGAGCTGTGTTTCCCACTCTTGCTGGCTGAACTTCTGACATCCCTGTTTTAGCCTACAAACGCATTCTCCGCCGATGCCTTCACCCCTATATCACACGCCACCCACATGCTTATTTATCCTGGTGAAATCTGATGAATCAACATACTTGTAAAGATAGTATTGGCAAATAAAATTGGAATGTTTTGTAAATAAATATTTTACAAGTATGGTTTCTTATATGAATTGAATAGAAAAGGCAAGTTTTGATTTAAGGGTAGGCATGGATATTAGCATACAGCACGTATTCACCCGCAGTGAACTTGATACTGAACTGGTGTCCGGTGTATCAAATTGCAGCCCTTAAAGGCACATTTCAAACAACTAAAGGACTTAGTGGTGTGCTATTTGGTACGTGCTCTACCACAAAGCCCTCGTTATTGATGAGATTTGTATCGAAGACCGTCCACTAAAATCTAAAAGGAAAAAATCAATCACAGCAATCACAACACTGCAATATCGACAATAACATGCCTTTTGAACGATATGGACATTTACTGTTTGTAGGATTTGTGTGCGTATTTTTCTTTTTCTTTTCTGGATGTTTTATCTAGTTTAGGTATTGTGCTGAGGGGCTGACTGTCCAATGCCTGCGTGTGACGACTGGGGCTTGCCTCCCCGCTGTCTAGCTTTGCATGCGAGTTGGGCAGTTCATTTGATTAGCTCGCGTGCAAGAGCAGCTCGCCAACAGTGGAGGCGCGTTGGGATCAAGTTCTTGGTAACACCAGCAATCCTTTCTCCGGCCCCAAGAAATCTCACTTAATTTGCCTATAGGAAACGTCATATCCAGTCACAGCAGCAACTATCACCGGCCAGGCCTTGTGATCCACTCAAAGGGGAAGGTGGCCTACAACGGCAGTCCTATGGAGGCGTCGGTAGGAGGGAATTGGCGGAAAGGATAATGTACGAAGGAGTGAGGGATATGGGAAACAGTATGCCAGAAAGGAAGACGAACAATGAAAAGGGAAAAAAACCATGATATAATTTAGAAAAGAAGCATATCAGGTATAATGGTTGTGGAAATGTAGAAGATAGTAGCAACTAGAGAATGACGGAGGAGGTCGGGTGAAAGGACCTTTTAGAAACGGGAAGTCAGACAATTGGCGCTTAGAAATGGCAAGGAAAGAGGAGCAGGTGTGGGAGGGAGCCAACTGTAGAAAGTAATAGACATTGACTTTAGTATTCATGAGGCTGTTCAGAACCCTGCACATTGTGTCTCGGCCGGCGAATGGCGCCATTTGGTGCCGAGGTCACCTGATCTTTAGGTGGCACTCCCCCGAGGCTGTTAGTGACGTAATAGGAGAGCAAGTCCTTTCTTTCTGAGAGTTTCTCCTCTTCTCGTCCGCCTCTCGTCGTCCCTCACGCGAGTACCCCCGGGGCGATAATAGGAGAAGACTAGAGGCGCCCGCTAGGTGGCAGTGCACCTATAGGTCACGTCCTGCAACATCCGCTTCCGTATTTAGTATGCAGTTGGCGCCTTGACCGCTGCGGCGACTTGCCTGCTGCTGACGGTAAGCATGGCTCTGATGTTGTTGCTGTTGCTGGTCAGCCAATGTGTTGCCATAGCGGGGGAGGACATGAGTATTTTAATGTCCGGCCTGGATGACCAAACTGCCAAGCAGGAGCCTAGGTGTCCGGGCCCGGTAATGCGGGCTCATTCAGCTCCATGGTCCCCCTAATCGCCGACTTCCCGGCCCCTCCCGCCCAGAGCGGCCGTGGAATTCCCACGGCTGTTAAATCGGCCCAGGCCAATGGCCGCCGTTCAGGGAGGCTGCACGGGGACCACTTCACAAGTGTTGGTTTTGCCATTAGGAGGGCTTGCGGGCAGGTAGCATTGAAGGGGAGTGAAACGTGCAATCAGGGCCCCGGGCAAGGGAGCACTCTACCTACCTGGGTGTGGCCCTGTATGTATGTGTGCCATGGCATTTTGAGCAGTGCTTACCTGCAATTACATGAGGCTTTCTAGAACACCATTCTATTCCTGATTCATGTGGTAACTCTTACATGTTGATAGTCTTTTTTTCTGATTCTTTGTTTCTTGCACTCATGAATATAGGTGATTGATGTAGAATACAATTTAAATGCCTGATGAAAACTTTTAAGGTTCGAAACATTGGATGGTCATATAGCCACCTTTAACTGAAATTGGTTAAGTCGAGTTAACTTGTTCCCTTTGCCCAAGAATAGCACAGTATTCTTACATAATACTCTTGTTAGTATTCACTTTGGGTATTCAACCTAACTTTGTTTCTCTCTTGTACTCTATTTATTGAAACATTAACTCCAAATGTCGCGTGTAAATATTTTAAGAACCCCTAATTGGTTATGTATCTTTTGTAGAAGCTACAAAGGTCGAGTATCACACAACTGTCACTTTCACAATAATTTTGATATTCAATGAATCGATTGTTTCCTCCATAGGCCTAGTAGTCAAATTAGATAAGAAAGAAAATTTTGATTTAGACTTAAATCATTATTTTATTGAAACTGGATAATACAAGCCTGGGTTCAGCTTTTCGTCACAGATTACAATGTTGAATAGTAGTCTACAACATTCACTATTTTGCTATTCATCTGCCTTCCTTTCCAAGACTCTAAGGCTATAATTATCTGCCTAATTCTTGTCTGTCTTGTGCTACACTCCTTGCTCTCACTGCCGTAAAAAGGGCGGCGAATAATGACATCTAAGCTAAATGCAACTCGCTACCTGGCATTTTCTAATGATGGAAACCGACGCCATTAGTGAGGTAGCTCACTACACTGTCAGCTCGTGACCGAAATATCATAATGGGTTATACGGCTTAGCGCAGCGGCACACAGCTGGTTAACGTGAAAATAGACCCAAAGGTCAACACTCCAAGGACTCCCTGCAAAACATTTTCTTTCCAGTCTCAGTGTTCTCGGTAATTCCCACTTCATGCAAATTAAGGATGTCTTTTTCCATCTTTCTTGATGAGTCACAGCCTTTTTTCGGAGATCCTAATCTCCATGGTTCTCATTTGTTAAACCTAGCGACCCAGTAAATGATATTGGGAAATCTCCGTGTTAGATCTTTGATGCAGGAAATATTGAGATTGATCGAGTGGAATTAATTGAGAGACGGGAAATAATATTTCAGCATTTTATCAGCATGGGTAGATTACTTGATTATAGTTAGATTTGTGTAAGTTATGGCCATTTGTATCGATAATGAGTACGTTATGCTTTGTTCATTTTTACTCAGATGTTTGAAATTGGTTTCAAGTGAATAAATTTAGATGATATCGAAAGGGACGCTAGTAGGCCTATCAACAACACAGAATAAAACAGACTTTCGATGTAGATCGAATTAGGAAACATTACAGTGAGACTAGTAAAACTACTTGAATAATAAATATAAATGGCGTTTATTAGTTTCCATCATCGTGCCCTTCTGCCCATCGAATAAATATTCATATGACGAGGGATATGTATATGGTACCTGTTGTTCAAATTCATGCAATCAATCTCACAGGTCTAGATAATGATACAGATATTCAACGTTAATTTGTGTAACGTCCTATAATTCTTAATAATAGTTACTATAAATACCACACCATAAACGTCGCACGTCTATATTATAGGTCTACTATTTACTACATGTATATAGGCCTATGTAACACCAGCAGTCATTCATCATAGAGTTGTATCAGATTGCATATAGTCCCCTGGGTTAGTCCCGCTGCCTCGCGGGTGCCTAGATTAGGGGTTTGGGTTGGCGTTACATCTGTGGTACTTACTATACGGTCACTGTGTTCTGGGTTGACCTCTGTCTCGCTGCCCTTGACGGGTGGCGCCCCCTGACGTCTATTATAGCGTCCCCTGGTCCCCGGGCCCACCCCGTGCCAACGGCGCGTAAATATTGTCCAGGGCGAGAAATATTTGCCTGATTTTCAACTGGGAACACCAGCTGCCTGAGCGCGGCGCCTTGCCCATTGGTCTGCGATCACCCCGAATGGCCGACTGCTCTCCATCACCGGCCCAGGAGAGGGGGTGTATACCGGCAGGCCGCGGCCAGGGGCCGGCTGGGTCAAGCGGCCGAGGCCGGACATGGCCCCCTACGGCGGACAGTGCAGACTTCTCCAGTACGTGGCGGTCATATTAATCAATCAGCTATCATGGTCATCTGGTAATTGGTTTGCTAGCCATCTAATCATAGCGTAATTGGATCAAGACCATCACAACCTGTCCGGCTGGGGCAGCAGACACGCGGCTGCTCATTCAAAGCCGGTGTAGTGTATAATTTATACACGGATTTACAAATAAGCCCCTGGCCTTTCTATAACCCACCCCCTGGCAGTGCCCGCTCTCTCCGTCAAAGCCTAACGGCCCTTAGTTCCACTGCCTGGCCGATGGCGTGTGGCGGCTCGCCCCTCTAACAACCCTACCCCCTATTTACCCCACACACCCCTCTTACCCCCTCCCCCGGAGGTCTTCCCCACTACTGACATAGAGGACTATCAGGTCCCTCGATACATGCCCGGCTACCCCTAGGGAGGATTGACTGGGTGAATGACTGGGTGTTGGTGGGGTTGTAGCGTAAGGCTGGGCCGCCGGGTGCACACCAAGCGAAGCCATCACAGGAAGCCACATGTAGAAGCACTGACCGAAGCCACTATAGTGACAGCCCAATTTCTCATCCCCCTTCGACCCTTCCCCCTCTCTCCCACCAACCCTCGTCCGACGTGCCTCCCCACCATCTAACCCGACAGGTCATCCCCGGCCCGTCCCCCGACCCTCCACTCTGACGTCGCCATATTGACACATCATTTAAATGTTGTTCGCAGATTCGCCAATGATTTCCCCGCTACCCTCTGGCTAAAGGCAGCGAGGCTCTGCTCAGTCAAATATTGAAATGGATGACATCGTGTTTACTCTTGGTTTTCTCCTGTCCTTTTAATTCAAAGCAATGAAACAACGAAACGAAAGATTAAAATATGTGTTTTTGTTTTGTTTTGTGTAAAATGTGAATCGCGCAAAAATATCCATTGAATGCATAATACCTCATTTTGGCGGCCTGTGTAGCGTTAGTGTTGTGGCCGTTGTCTAGGTGATAACGATGCTCATGTTGGCCGCAGGACCAGTGTCATGTATATATCCTAGTTGGTCTAACACAAGCTGTAATAAGGATGAAAATCAATGAAAGTCAACACTTAAGAGCTCTGGTGCTTCCAGGGCAGGCGGCACGGGTGATGTTTTCACACACATGGCTCAGGGCAACAGCATCCGCAGAAGGTTTTATGAGATACTGGAATGGGAGGAGTTTGTAGAACGGTCTATTTTCTACTCCAACCTCCCACCGCTTCTCTCACCATCTCCCACTAAAAGAGCTTTTGCATAGCGCGGCAGGACGCCCCACAGAGTTCATTATACGCCGAAACCAAAGCTGACGCAAATTGCCCCCCTCAAATGTCGCGGAAACACCCTAAAGTTTATAAAGCTAATGCACCTAATCCATTTTCTCACGTGTGGGGGGCTGGGCAGGTCCCCACCATTCATCAGCTGGAGGTCCAGTCAGTGTGGACCACCGCTGCCAAAGCCACCTTACTTTAACAAGGCTCCTCCACACTGGAGCCCAGTAGAAAAAAAACAGAGCCTCTCCAATCCATACTGCACGAACAATGACGGTCTGGCTGCTTTGGAGGCAAAAACAATGCCGTATTATTTGCCCATTAAAAGCTGGGGCCTTCCCCCATGAGTACTGCCAACGTCCTCTGAATGTTACTTTAGTATTGATAAGTTGAATAAATTGACGAGAAAAAAGTGACACCGTGACCTGACATTCTAATATGGACTTTCATTGGGATACGCATCAATTTAGGAGGGGATGGCTATGCTCAATAATAACTGCAATTTTATGGCGCACTGGAGAGGCACTGTAATATTGAAAGTACTTCACGTAATTAAGAAGAGCGACTTGATAATTAGATTCACAATTTTTCAGCTTACAATTTTCTGAAAGTGTAACTTTGAAGTCAATAAATCATTGTTGCCAAATTGCCAAAAACAGTATGGTATCTTAATTACAATAAGAAGACCCCAGCCCAGCATTATTTCACAGTTGATTATTTGATCTTTATGTTTTAAGACTACATCCTTTTAAAGATTTGAGCCTCACAAAATTAGGAAAATAATGAGTTTTCCTTGCTGTTGGTCCTTTAGGTAACCAGGGTTTACCGTCTTTTCCCGTGTTTGTTTAAGTTGGATGGGAAAGTCTCTAATTGGAGGGGGAGGATTTGCAATGTTCTCATCTGAAACGTGCTGCCGACTTTGGGGGCTTCCAAGGATTATTCCTTCCTTCCAATTTTCCCCAATGCCTTGAAGGCCGCTCACGCATGATTGCAATAAAAGAATCCACTTCCCCAGGCTGGCGGTTCCTCTACCGGGTAGTCTTAATTCCAATTAGACTCTGGAGACAGCGTTTTGACCGAGGCCATGCCTTTCTTGGGTGACGTCCCTTTCTGGAGACAGCTCCTCGTTCGCTGCTGCTGCAAGGCCCCAATGCCTTGCCAGATTCACACATGTGCAATTACCTTAAGAGATTGACAAGCCTGCCGGCCGGTCCACCCCTGGGAGGCCTGCCCCTGCCCAAGGAAAGCACCCTCGTCGCAGGCCGGGGTTAGGCTGAGTGGGAATTGATTGTGGACCCACGACTGGCCCCTTAGCCCCGATTATGATGCATTACCACTAAGGATTTATGACACTAAAGCCCTAAGCCTTGCTGAACAGGCTAAATTCTGTGTCATTTTACTGGTCTGCCTCCAGCGCTGCCGTAAGGTGTAGAGTAAGTCCGTGACAATCTCTAAAGGAACCTCTTAAACATCACTTTTGTATCCTGCTAAAAGATAACATCATATAATTTTATAACACACTCTAGAAATACGAATAAATCCACTGTCTGTTGTGAATAATATTCGAATCGATCTCAAAATCAAAACGGAAAACACGATCCCAAGATATTGATATTCTATTACAGTTTTTATCTGCCTATCCCCCTAGGACTTTTCTTGCGGTCTAAAAAGGGAGGTTTAAGGGTTTACGGGTATTGACACCGTTCCAAAAAGGGGTCGACAACTCTGGGTACATCAGCCTTAGAGGCCTTCCGCGTGATTTTTATTGACGGTCGACAAGCGGCCGAACCCCGGTCGATTGTGTCAACAAACTAGTCGGCGTGGCGTTATTGATACTGATCGCCGCAGGTTAGGACAGTGAGGAGACATGGGTTCTCTCTGTGAGCAGCAGCTGGGGTAACCCGCCGATTGTCATTGTCACCGGGCGCCGCCCGCCTGCCTGTATCGGCGCATTCCGCTGAATAGGCTGCAGCTACCTAATCATTCTTATCGCGGGGCCCGCCATGTGGGGCTCTTAATGAGGCCGCTCACTGACCTGTAACATGAATACTATCAAAGCCCAGCACACCTGTCTATCTCTAGAGGCATGCAGGGGAAGCCTATTACCGGGGCGAACAGTGTGGGAAGTGGCGCCTATAGCTCATCACGTCTGTCCGGATTATTGGCTATGTCATCCTGGCTTTTTTCAACCTTTAACATTTAATTTCTCACTTGCAATTCATTGCTATTGTCATGGTTGTATGGTCATTGTCAGTTGCAGAATTGTTTATATGTTACATATAACTATACTTTATATTTTACGTTTAATGTGTGCTGCTTCTGTTTTACTTATAGTGTGTGCCCTCGGCATCCCCTACCTACCTCTTTTCGCCAATCCCCTTTCTTCTTCTAAATCTCTATCCCCACTTATTTTCCATTTCTGTCTTGTATTTCAACTCACCATTAACAGTCATTGATATCAGGCTGTTTGTTCAATATGCATGACATTTCATCCTGATGTCCCTTCACCTAGCTAACAGTCACTACAAATGGTGTGTATGCAACTCCCTCTTCTCTCAACTCTGCCCTTCACCTCTCCCACCCCAACTCCCCCCTCTACACTCCTCCCTCTTTCACTCCTATCCCTCCCACTTCCCTCCCTTTCTGTCATTTAGCCTCTTTAAAAAGAAGCCTTTTTACAGCTTGTAGGTTCAGTTTGGATGACATTTCAGTCGGATCTGCCTTCTCCCTTGCTTTGCCCGACAGTGTGTTGATCCCTCCCTACCTGCTCTCCTAACTGTAAGCGGCTTTCACGCTACTAATGAGCCCCATTCTCCCGGGGTGCTCTAAGTCCTCATAATGACATCCGAAATGCCGGATCACGGTCGGGCTTACTCCCCTAGCCAAGAGCTAATTGAAATATTTACACGGAGAATCCTGCACCATCTTCTCCTATTCCTTACCAAAAATGACAAATCTCTTCTAGGAAACTGCTGACTGGGGCTTTTGGCTGCTATTATTACGAAGAGACCCGACTTAGTGACAATCATACCTACCTTACCTTGCAATGTATTTAATGTCTGTTTTTCTTCTTTTCTTTTTTAGGTAAGTATCTGCGAAAAGAGGTCAATCTGATTGCAGCCGTGGTCGATTGGTGGGTAGGTCCTTCCTTTTCTCTTTCTGAAATAACTTTTCAGGAAAGTTGATGATCAAGGAAAAGGTAACACGGTGATGCAGTGGAGTTGAAAGGCCCCTGCTGCCTGGAGAATTCAAAGCCATCTCAGGGAATATTAGTAATGGCGGCGCGTGATTCAATGGAGAAATGCATCCCATTTGTGAGGCATTAGCGGAGAATTCAAGAGCCCTTTCCATCACCTTAATATCGTTTGGGCGAGCGACAGCAGGCTCACTTTACTTTCTTCCCAAATCCTTGATCACATCTTTTCTTACACTCAACCCATGTCAAACCGATTTGGGCATTGACGTCGGTGTGGCCTTTGAGGAGTCGTCCAAATTAGCCGGGGCGAGCCCAAGCGCTCTTTGCCAGGGTGATTGTTTTAGTTTTCCTTTATTGTCGCCCAGCGCTCTGCGAGGACATCTTGTGCCTGCTGACGACGTCAGCTCTATAATGTAGTTATGGGAGAAAGTGGGGGCCTCGTGTGGGTTAATTGAACGACGTGGTGACAGAGGAGTAGTGGAGTAGACGGGTAAAGGGGGCCCAGGAGGAAGTCAAGGGAAAGAGTCCATCCTGAGCACCAGGCTGATCCGGACAGATGGTCCCGGATTGACCACTCACTGCACCCCTTCACAATCCCCGGCCACAGGGAAGATTCTCCGCGGATAGAAATCATCCCCTGCCTCGGTCTTTTATTTTCTTAGTCTTCAGTGGGGATAATTAGAGATGGGCCGTCTAGGCCTTTCTTATTAGGCTAATTCCACATTATCGACGTCAAGGATTCAGTAGGCGCTGTTTTGGCCCACTTCTCATTCAGCGTCCATGTAACTCAGTCCGACGGCCGCTGCCAGCTCCGGCTTATTGCTAATCTCTGGGTCTAGATGGCATACGGCGTATTAAATTAATCAATAACTCCGCTGGTCGCCGGGGAAGCCTGGACAAGTAGCCTTGTCGGTTCCACCAATACCCAGGAGGATGCTCAGGGGTCGACGACGACATGGTCATCTTTTATTTGTCAATGCCTGTTAGTCGGAGGGGTGAGGGCAGGGCTGGTGGTGCGAGGTTACAGCCGCTGTAGAGGTGTCAAGGAGGGCGGCGGCCCGGCGTGCTCTATTGGCTTGTAGCGGGCTGTATTGTGTCCCCGCCCTCTGGCCGTTTCTATCATGGAGGGGACAACAAGACCCTTGTTCCTATTGAGGGATGAGGGCAATACCGTAGCCCGCGGGCCTCACCACCCCTGACACCCCACTCTCGGCGTGCCCACAGCCCCTTCCTCCCCCTGCACCCCTCCCCCGCCCTTACAGACGACCCCCTCTTTGCCCGACAAAGCCCCATTTCCGCTGGGCGTCGGCGCACGTCCGACCTGACGCTTGTTCGCACCTCGGGCCTGAGCTGCTCCGACGCGACCCGTCACGACCGTCGGAGCTGCTCTTCCGCGCCGCCATCACGCCCTCCCCCGTCGGCCTGAGCAGAAGGGGAGCGACTCGCCCCAGCTCCCAACCTGACAGCATGCACAGGGCCAAAGGGGGCCTGTGGCCAGATTACGCCAGCACCGGGATTAACCAACGAGCTGCTGATGGCTTCTTTCCCCAGTCCTCCTGCCGCCTCCCTCCCCTGCCCTTCTCCAACATGGGCCTCTCAACGCCGCAAGCCCCGAAAGCCATATTTAGAAGCACCGCTTCTCGTTTTGTCCGTTTTTAACATCATCCTTTCAGATCCCTTCACTCCTGCCTTTTTTTAAAACTCAAACACGAGGCAGGAGAAGCGCGCCAAAGAAATGGCTGGGTAGGATGAAGTTCATCATGGAAAGGACGTGTGTGTGCGCACTCTGCTTCTAGTGTCGTCAACACGCTGGTAAACAGGGGGTCTTTGGCCTCTGCTGGCGCTGGACGCTCTCCTCAGAATGCCGTGTAAAGCTGGAGCCATTCATCGGCCCACCCAAACAGGATGTTTTCCTAATTGGCCAAAAGAAGAATGGACGCCTGCCTTTCTATAACTGTGTGTGCGCACGTGTAGGTGGAGGAGGGAAAGCCATGTTTTTTTGTATCTGTAACCGGACTGTGTGCTCCAGGGAGAGGTGGGAGTGTGTGCACTGGAGGAGGTGGGGGGGGGGCTGATCGGCCGTGCGGTTGAGGCCTGTTTTAATCCTAACACTTACACTCATGATCACCTCGGCAGATCCCCAGCTGCCTTAGATATCGATCTGCAGCAGATAGGCCTCCCTCCCCCTACTCTCTCGGCTTCCATATATAGACAGTGAACCGCACTCAGACGGCCGTTCTTGTGAAGCACCGCCTACTGAGCTACCTCCCGCCACTCTGTACATCAGATTCAGAGACGACAAAAACCCATGCAGAGAACACAATTGCAGGGCCTCTCTGTGCGTTTATAAATGCAGCGTGGGAATCTTTTAGAGTAACATTCAACTGCGGCAGGTGGCGGGAAATGCGGCCATAATAGGACGTGATGTTCTCCCTTACGTTTGTCTTTCACTGCCGAGATCCTGTTCCCTTCATTAAGCCTTCCCTTCCCTGGCTGCTGAGAGGCCTTTATAAGAGGCATATTCTCGCTCTATTAATTGAGAATGTGACTCTAACAAGCTGGCTTTGTCTCACTGCTTTGCGTCCCTTTTATCTTCCCCTAGCCGTCCTTCACTGTTTCTCTCCACGCTAAGTAAACCCAGCTTTACTCGCTGAAATTACACTTTGCAATTCTAGCCTGTACCCAGCCCTATTGATAGAAACTAATATGTACAGGGATGCCTACAGCTACATGCAGTCATTCTTTGTAAACCGTGCCACAGCCTAATGTTCTGTGCTACTATAATCTTGAGCACATGCCAGTCTAAACTCACCTCGAAGATCTACTCTCGATGTACTAAGATGGAATAAGCCTCCCAATGTTGCATTTTAACTGAGTCACACTCGGCTGCACTCAACGTCCATCGTTTCACCCTAACTGCATGCTACAAGCCCTACTCCTAGCTATATTCTGTCTTTGGCGAGCTGCTCGTGGAAGCCACTCATGAAGCCATGCACAGAAGCCATATCAATGTGGCTTCCCCTGGCGGGCCTGGCGAGATGCTCCGATCGATACAGAAGGTGGGGCTGGGAGGCAGAAGGGTGGGGGTTGGGGAGGGAGTATTTGTCAGCACCTATTCACTGGGTTCAGACTAGAGACACCCCTCTCCTGAAAGTGTTGGCTCTCACCGTGCAGCCTGTAGTTTAATAATTGGACGGTCGGTCATGCTAGCTTATCGGAAATCGTTGGGGCGTTCTGGACATGGTTACATTTAGAGTTAATCCCTCGCTGACCGAAGTACTGTGTATTTGTGTCTATGTGTGCTTTGTGTGCTTTGTGTGTGCGTGTGTGTAAGGTAGAGAGTACTGGGTGTGGCCTACGGGGGTAGCCTTAGTATAGACCTAGATTATCAAGGCTGTACCATTATGGTTTTAACAGAAGCACGTTCGGAAGTAGAGATAATTGTGACAAAAGAACTGACGGCCATGAGTGCTCTTGACAGTGTTGTTAGGTGTAGCGGCAGGTTGAGGTTACTCTCTGAATAGTAGCTTAGCACAAGTTATCGACATAAACGCCTATGACAGTGCACGCAATACCCTTGGGAGGCGTGCACCGTGATATAGTTGCACCACAGGTATGTTTTTGAATTCTATGCTATAACTGTCTGCACGCATGCCCCCCCCCCCCCCCCCCCACAAATGTACACCTGTTAAACCAATGCACCTAACATAACAGGTCATGCAATTTGAAAAGCTCATGCATACGTTATATTGCAATCTATAGGACGACCGGTACATAATTCAGTCGAATAGTTTCTACGAAGTGTCAATGTGCATCTAACTATGAATACAATTATTTCTATATCAAAGATGTTCTAATTTTGTTTTCCGTGCATCTTTCTTCATCATTTCTAACACGGGAAACGTAGACATTTAAGCAAGTGAAATTGATTTGACTAGGTATTGTCAATAATTATAATCATTTCTGAAACTCTGAAACTCTGTTGTTTAGCCTGGCTGAGGTGGTGTGGGAACGTCAACCCTGAGGTGACCCCTTTCGGTGCCCGATAGGCGCCCTACTACCCCAACCTACATGGCAGCCCCCCACAGGGTGCAATTTACGACCCGGGTGAGTGAGAAAATAGGCGACGTATTTTGTCGTTAATTGACAAATCGATGGCCACAAGTCCGTATATAATACGTCGGTCGATGGTCTGACGAATAAACAAACAGTGGCCAAAGCCGGGCCTGAATGGTGGTGTGGGGAACAATGCCACCTCTCCGTCTCTCCTCCCCCTGGCCCCTGCATGCTGCTCAAATCAATAAAAGGAGTGTGAGCTGATTATAGCACTTTACTCCTCCACCACGTCCGGAAGGCGGTCGTGAGAGAGGAAAACGACGATCATGTTACACATCAAGGTAACGCTAGCACGGTGGAGAGGGAGGGGAGGGGAGAATAGAGTTGGGAAATGTTATAACATAAAAAGAAACAGAGAGAAATACAGCATGCACGTCGCAGCTGCTGCCTACGAGGCCCACCTTGACATTTTACCTCTCATGTTTTTCCCTTGATGCTACCTGAAGGCGGGTTTTTGACCGCTCCAAAATGTTAATGAGTCCTAACGAAATGTCCGCGCGCGGGGCAAGGCTAATGGGCTGTGTCTAAACGTTTGTCCTTGATTTACAGCCGTCGTATAAATCAGCCAGCGGGTAGTTCGGATAAAAACCTTATGCATTTGCATAAGGCCGACTGTGCCCCTCACTTTGCTTATCTCCGGGCTTTACGTACAGGCCCTGGAGCCGTCGAAGGAGTGTACTGGCGATAAATCATACTATAATAGGGTCTAAATCTACCCGGCCTTGAATGAGAGTATAAGATAGGCAAAGGACGCCATCTTAATGTCAGCAGATAAAATGGACGGGATCCACCACCAGGGGCTGCCCCCAATTTCCGCCTGGCCCCCTGGCGGGAATGATAGATGTTATTCCGGCTGCTACCTAAAGTGGTGGTCGACTGCAGTCCTTCGACACGACGCCTGTATATGTTCACTTGTGACTCGATTTCTGCTCCGGCTTTCCTGCAATTCCTTCTGATTGTTTTTCCAGGCACCTAATCTCAAAGTCAGAGAAACCTAATAGCTCTAACGGAAAGGAAGGTGCTCTTTTGCTGTTTCATCTGCCTTATTCACAATACAAGAGGGAAAGAGAAAAATACGGGCCTAGATACGTCGCCGTAAGGAATATACCATTTGGACATTTGGAGAGCATTCAGGAAGTGAGGACTAAAACGTATAGAATTGATGCTAAAAGAAGGAGACGGTTCCTGTTCCTCGCAGCGACAGTAAACCTCAGATATTGGCTGGGACGTCATGCAGGGAGGAAGGCCTGGGGGTGAAGGGGTGGGGCGGAGGGGGTGGGGCGGTGGGATTTGCGAGGAGCAGGCTCAGTGGCCGGGAAGGAGGCTCTTGTTATCAGCGGCTGATCCCGGACCTGGGTTATCTCTCCGGTTTGCCGGGTACGGATAATGCTGGGTCGAGGTGGGAGGTGGTGCGCCGCCACACTCTGTACACAGCCCCCTGCCCTTGGGCCGAGACGTCGGTCAATGCCCTCTAACCTAACACACAAACGCACACAGCCCATAAACGCACGCGCACACACACGCGCACACATTCATACAAACATATACAATGAACGTCCACATACCGGCATACAAACACACACACACACAAACACAAACACACACACACACACACACACAAACACACAAACACACACACACACACTGCTCTCTTCATAACTCTGAACCCTCACCTCATAAATGCATATATATAGTTAGTAAAGGGTTTTCAGTGCCAACCCAATTTATCACCAAGCATTCCATACAGCATTCCATGCTGTACTGACATACCTGCATGTTAGAATAGGTTGACCTACATTCAAGAGAAACCCATTAACGTTTTAACGTAGACTACGCCTACTCTGAAAATATCCTATGCATTTGCACGCAAACACCCTCCAACCCGCCCCTCCATACAGCAATATCACCCCTTCGCCGACACACATAAACGCACGGGCGGGGACGTCATGAGGAGAAAAGTAGCCCTACTAAGTAGCCGCTCCCGTGACAGGCTGGGGTGCAGGCATCGCATGGCGGCGAATTATTCAAGAGGCGCGAGGGTCAATGGAAAGGCAGGCCGTGTGGTCGTCTTCATCAGGGCGGGGCTGACCGGGCGCTGCGGGGCCCGGCGCCGGCCACCACCCGATAATGGCCGGGGTCAGGGCGGGTCGGGGCCCGGGGATATAGATGGGTCCCTGCCCCGACCCCCGCCCGGCCAGGGAGCGCCAATCTCGGCCCACTGCCCGCCCTGTGTGGGGGGCTCCACCACTCCCCTCCTGCTTTCTAGTTTAGCTCCATTTTATAGGCCTTTAAAAAGCCTTGTTATTGATACGCTTAACGATCCATCCCTCGGTTTTCTGGCACGTGTTGCCTCCCTCATCAATATTGTTCCTCGTTATTGGGCGTATCTTCAATGCAATTCATATTATGTTTGGCAAGAAAATATTCTCCTCTGTGTAAGATACCTTTTTGGCATACCCCTCTTTCTGTTTTGCCGGAAGTCGAAGTAGTGTTTTGGAGGTGGAGATGTAAGGCAAACTACCGACCCCAGACGATAGAAGGAAAATCCAGGTCAGCCAGAACTGCTTCTGTCTTCCCCTTCTCCCCGTTTCCCCCAGCCCCAGCCCCTTGATGCATCCCTCGGTTAATTCCGTCGTTTTATCCCGCGCTCTTTATTGTCGTTCTCTGAGTCTTTTTCTCTGTTTGCCGACTGCAGTACTTGATGTTTTCTTTGTTTCTTCCTCTTTGACTAAACCCCTTCTTTTCCCTCTCTCATCCGCTCCCCGAAAGCCACCCCTGCCACCATCCCTCCACAGCCCAGAGCTGTCATTCGCAGCCGTTTCCACTCCACTGAGAGGCTAATTCCCATTGTGGGTCCCAAAATAACCACCTGTACCAAAGGTAAACCTAATATATCACACCGTGTGACCGTTTAATAAACCTCTATTGAATTCTATTCCCATGAGATCATTTTTCTGTTGTGTATGGCGGTGATCCGATTAAATATAGTTAAATTGCCAACTCGGTGCAAGTCCCTGGGTGGCCACAAAGTGTGCGGCGGTGGTCCTGGCGGTGCTATTGTCTATTCGGACTGTGTGTGTCCAGCGGACAGCTGAACTGCCCGCTGGGGCCACAACCAAGAGAGGAAAGACACGGATCTAGGATTTAATGGTGCGTTTGATCATTGACATGACCCGAATGTGTGCAGGCGACACGCCCGGCTCGCTGCCCTGAATAACTCCTGCCGCCCGGGCCCCTTTTATTACCCCGGCCCCTGCTCACTTTATTATGGAGGACAGCACCCAAGGTGTTCAACGAGTTTTTGGTCGCCAGCCCGTGTGCTTAACCGACATTTCCTGCCCTTATTTCCTCTTTCCCTAATACGGATCCCCTTATTCAGGCTCAATTTGAGCTTTAATTTGACCAGGGCCAGTAGCTTTCCTATCGTAAAAGGTTTTTGTAATTGAAAATTTCAAATTGTTTGGTGTTATTTGCCGTTTTATTACGTGTGCTGTCACCCAGGGGGAAATCCCAATAAAGCTACCGTGGCCGACCCCTATGGCGGTGCGTGTCTGCTGTTTTGATCGACCTCAGTCCTGAACCATTTTGGACAGTACGTTTGTAACCTAATAACTACAAAACAAGTGAAGAATGCTAAATATATTGAATATGTATAACCTTTTGCAACGACAACGGTTGACTTTTTAACTCACGTTTATTTGAAAAATAAAGTAGGAAAACAAAATGTTTCCGAAGAAGTAGTATAATGAAATGGTTAATTTAGACTGGTGTCAGTATGTAAGTAGTATATGAAAATGAGGACATTTCGCAGGATAGGTCTATTTCTTGGCCATAAAGATTCATTCAAAACAAAATTTCTATACCATTAAACTTTGCATCACATTTTTCTGGGTGGATCTAGGTTTATTCATACAGTCTGCTCTTTTTACACGTGATGCACACAAGTTATTATTCCTCTTTTATCAAACGAATTAATCAAATCCCTGAGTCTCGCACAAACGCAATTTCCCATTTTCCCTCGAGGACACTTCATTTCTAAAGACGACGCGGATAAAAAAGGGCCAATTATCTCTCATGTATGACTCGCAACCAGAGAGGAGGAAGACAGAACAGAACCCAGGCCGTAAAGCTGCCTGCGGCGCCCTCTACGACGTGGCATATTTTTGTGAAAGCCTATGGAACGAGATCAGAAGAGACTGTTGCAAAGATTATTGTTGGTGAGCTGGGATTGATGGAGGCGGGTAATCCAATAACGGGAGAAAACTCTAGCGAGGGGTGTCTAAACGCATTTCTCTGGGAGGCTCCGAGACCAGAGACATGAGGGGGCGGTGGGGAGGGGAGGGATGCTTCTGGGGGGCTCTGGTAGCGCTAGGACCAGCAGGAGGAGGGGGAGGCTGGTGAGCTTTCCTCTCAAACGGTGGATAATCTCATCCCCGGAAAATGGGACTTGGAGTGGGACATTGCAGTGTGAGGGGGATGGGGGAGACTTGAGCCTAGTGTCTAATCCCTGAAGCCCGTGCTTCTATAACAAGGCTTTCTGTGCGCCTTCAGAATTCTATCTTCTCCGGACTCCAATCGGCGCGGGCGCCTGTCTCTAATGCCGTTAGCGCTAATCTGCCTGCAAAGTGTTACAAAGTGGCGTCATCCGAGTTGCAGTATCGATTGGCACCACTTAAACGTGACCACAGCCACAACTTTTTCCATTCAGGGGTGGATGGGTTGACGGGTGTTGGGGACTGGAGGGGAGCAGATGCTATTTAAAAAAGGCCGGTGTCCCAAGGAGGTGGGGAAATGGGAAATGTGTTTCCGGGTGTTTATTATTTTGGCAGGGGTTTACAGGATTTTATGGACCGAATGCCTTGGGCACTCGCATGACTGGAGGTGGGGGCCTCCATGGGAAGACGTCACACGCTGGGCGGGGATATTCCCCTCCCCCCAAGCATTATCCTACGTAACTGGCGATAAGTGGCAGCTTGTACCGTCCCCTAATCGATCCTGCTACATAAATAGAAACGGTAAACCAAGCTACATTAAGGCACCCTTCATTGAGTCGTCTGGCACAAAACAGTTGATCGACAGAGGATTGATCAATCCGTACTATCTTGTTGTCCTGGGAGAAACAAAAGCATTTTACATGCCAGAGGGGTGTAATAGTAAATGTCCAAGTCGTGCGATAAATCTGATCTCAAATAGACGCTGTTAGGGGAGGTCCCGGAGGTCGGCTACACCGGCCGAGTTGTTGGTCTGCTGACTAAAAGGGATGAAGTGCGATGTACGGGGAAGATAGTCAAGTCAAGAGAGCTTTTGCTCCTTTCGCTTTCCTATCATTCGGGTACTTTACTTATGTCGAGTAGAGAATGTTTGGGGAGAATTTAGAAAGGATATAATACAAAGGGTGCAGGGAGTGTACAATCTATTTTTAGAAATAAACATTTGTATTGTTAGGAAATAATATCTCTCTACTATCTTTGTCTCTAGTTTTACTAAATATGAAGAGTTTGAGTCCTGGGCTAAAGTGCTAAAAGTCGCTCCCTGATTCCAGAGAAACACCTCATACAGCCCTCACCATTGTGGGAGTGGCTAGCATGGTGCATGTGGACCTACAGTCCCCCGCCGCCGACCTTCCTGTACTTACACCCCGCCTGTAGCGCCTTCTGTATGACCGACACGTGGGTCTGTCCACTTCTTGTCCCACAATACCCGGTACAACTGGCGCCAGAGGCTGCTCTGATATTACTTCCGGTTTACAGACGACCGCTTTCCCCTCACAACTGCCTTTTCCAATTCCCTCAGCCGCGTGCTTCTACACATTGTCCCCGTTGACATTTCTGGTCTTCAAAACAGCTAAAATGAATGCTATTAAGTGTTATGCCCTAGAGCTTCTAAATATGCGTGCATGTCCGTCCCTTTTTCAATGTAACTCTACCACATGATACAACTGCCCTTTCACCTCCCTCCAATTTCCATTTTAAGACTGCCTTCAATAATTATCGTTTTCTTTCCTATGAATCTCCTCCAGACCCTCGTCTGCCGGCTTCCTCCTCTGTCCCCTCTCTGCCTCGTCTGCCGATGTCCTTGAGACGCTGTATTGATCCTGAGCCTTTGTAGTCACAATCAAAGACAAATTGGGTTAATTCTCATATTACTGTGGACAATTAGCGCGAATCTCCACAGAAATTACACCCATTTACGGCGGGAGTACGGCTGCATGCTACGCCACCCTGCATCACCGACGACAGTGTCATCCCTCTACATTTAGGGTGCACTGGGGCCTAAACAAGACTAACGCGGGCCTTGCGTGCCCCCCACTGCTGTCTCTATTTTCCTGGCATGCGTAGATCAATTTGCCAGCAGTGATGGCATGAGAGATACAAATACCACTCTAAGCATGAATCAGGCCTGGCGGACAGGTCAAAGGTTAAGCAGCAGGAGAAACATGCTGGGGATCCTTCGGTAAATAGGCAATCGGTGGAAGAGCCATTGTGGCGATGGACATGCAAGAGGGGCGTTATCACCCGGTGGAGGGATATAAGGAGCGCTTCGTCTGTAATTCCGGTTTTGCATGAGAGCAATCTATGCATTTATGGCTTTTCGATGCCCACTTATAACGATACGCTAGGTCACGTTTATTGGATGGTCCTTGTAGAAAAAATACTGCTGGATGTGTACTCACCATATTGTCCTCATTCACCATAGTCTCCTTCTAAACGATACACATCCCTGGAGCTACTATCTAGAATTCCAATTATCTTGACCTACGTATGAGATAGGAGAGGAACATTGGTAAACATCTCACTTGATGATCTGACACGATATAATCTCACAGGGCTTAGCTTTTGGGAGAGGTCGCCTCGGAAATGAGACGGGGATGCCATCACGTGATTGGCAATTTGACCCATTTCATTTGAAGAGTTTCGTCTCGCTTGTGAAGGTCAGTCGGCCTGACCTTTGGCGGAAGGCGCGCGGGACTTGGGAAGCCAAGGGTCAAAGGTCATTTCCTGCATGTAGAGTCTGCGCCTTGATGACCAGTCCGTGGTGTATTACTGGCTGCCTCTTGAACTTTAGCAGCTTTATTTCCCGGAGAAGCACTCATTCAATTTCTCATTAGAACTTCCACGCTGACAAAGTCGAATTTTAACCTCGTCCCTGGAGAGTAGACCTAGAAAAACAAGTTTCAGCAACATATCAGTTTGGGTGAACGTATTGTATTCATTATCTACATTTGCAAGTGTTCTAAACATTTCACTAAAAATATTTCTTCGTAAATATTATGTTTTGCAGATATGTTCAACGCAAAAGGATTTCCAATTGTATTTTCATGACATCGTAGTCCGAAACATTGTGATGTATTGTGTTTGTAACGTCTCATTGCCACTTTCTGATTTCACATTATGATTATGTTGTATATCCAAAATATTTAATAACCAGAAGAAAAATTACCATAGGTAGTTCCACCGACATTAATGATAAGGAAGAGAGAAATCCGGTGAATACTCAGTGCGTGTGAATGACAGGGACGGTCCACAATGGCACCGACAAAGCCATGACAAGGCCTGTAGTATAGCTGTCCTTTTACTACTGCACTCTTAACCATCCCTCCAGGCCATCATACTTCCCCAAAGCCACTCCCAACCTCCATCCATGCAGCAGCCTACTTCCCACAGCCAGCTTTGACTTTTATGCCGCCAGTTGGAGACTTTCCGGCGCATAGCCTGCTGTCCTCCCCTACTCTCCCCTCGCCCCCTGTCCCGTCGCCCCCACTCCCGGCGCTGTCCCTTTGCTGTTGCATAGAGCTACCCCTTCTTGCACGTCTCATGTCTCAACTTAGCCGCTTTGACCACTAAGATCAAAGCTTTACCTCCGAGCAGCACTGCATTGTGCCAGGCTAGATGTGTATGGGAAAGGTTAGTGGCCCTTACATATAAACACGCACACGGGAGTATATTTAGTGGTTGGCATGACAAGGGCTTCCCATGTAGGCTCAGGCAACAATACGTACAAAAATATGCTTAGCAACGGTACTTTTAGGGGAGTATGACTTCTTCCATGGCCGTGCTGTGTTTTGCTCAAGAGGAGAGAGTTTTTTCTGCTAGCTTCTGGCATCGATCTTCCCCGTGTTTTTATTTCAATCAAAAAATGTTTCTTTGTATTTCATTTTTTGATTTCAGATGAATTGCTATTCCGGTAGGTCGTCGCGGAAAATTGGCCAGTCATGCCCCTTTTTTCGGAAATGTGACTGAAAAAAAGACAATGCACGAATGGCCAGGGAGGTCCTAATTACTGGTGGTGTGGTCTGGGAAAAGGCGTGGCTGTGACCCCTTAATTATGCCCACACACACAGTAACCACAAAACTGCATGCAGGCAAACCGTCCCGCCGCCCCTACTACCTCCTACACAGCGTGGGAGGGGAGAGCATTCACATTCCTGATGAAATGAAAATTACATAAGACATCCATACATTGAGTTTTGGAAAAGGTATGTGCGTTTCTTGAAATCAGTGACTTTTCAGTAAGTTTCCATGACAACACCGTCAGCCCACATTAAATCTGTAGACAGAATACGCGCCCTTACTTTTCCCTGGCATTGAAAGTGAACAGGGCATGAAGAAATGATGAATGGCGGTCGTTAAGTATGCTCGGGGAGTGGATGTTGTCTGAAAGTGAAGCTGACTGTAATTGTAAGTTTGATATATTTGTACATATTGAGATGGGCCGGGCGCCCGTCGGGGAGGTATGCGGTTCTTGGCGTTAAAATGGATGGGCGTCGTCCCAGGAGGGGGCGTACGCGGGCCGGGAGGATGAGCTGATGGGGCGGGCCTAGACCACCTGGCCCTTTCTATATTACTGCACAATGCCCGCGAGATTTATAACTCATCGGAGATGGACTTTGAAACAGTGCGCGCCGCAGGACGCTGCCTGCCGCCGGCTAATCCCCACCCCTCCTTCTACGTACCTGCCCCCCCCCCCCGCCCAAAGCCTTCCCCGAGCTATCCCCACGCCCTCCCCCTCCTCCTTACTGCTCCTTAGGACCGACCACCCTTAACGCCCGACACCCTCACCGCCTGTCGCCTTTACCTCCGGATGCCCTCAACCCAAAGAAAAGTGTCTCTGTGTACTGTCCTGTTAGCTTTGTCGCCTATTTTTGCTCCCACTTACATATACATATCCCTTAAGCCCAACCGCCTTCCATCTCACCCTCTTTGTGTTTTAACTCCCCCCCTCCCCCTCTCCCACCCGCCCTCCCATCCCTCAACCCCCAGGGGCCCTCTAAGCTACACAATCCTAGCAGCCTGCTCCTCCTGGGCTCCTCCTGGGGTCCTCCTGGGCCGGGCCTGGGGCAGTAAATCACCGTAATCACGGCCCGCCCCCCGACGCCTCGGCCGGTCGTCGGAGATGGGCCTTTTATGACGGGCCCAATCCGAGTCCGCTTCTCTCGTCATTTGGGGACGGGGCCTGCTGTACGCACATTACATGATACATAAGGCTAACACTGGCCACTTGCTGCTCACCGACTACTAAACAGCTGCCCAGCCCAATGGCCTACTCCTCCTGAGGTTATTACACGGCACAGCTTTGGACTACCTTAATGGGTGAACCCACGTTTTGAATATTGAATTATATACATGGACGACAACGCAGTATTTCTACTTCAACGAACGACTTTAATGTTGATGATTTACAAATATAAATCCTGTAGGAATTGGATTCAGATTGGGATGGATTTAGAGCTTTTAGTTATAAGATTCAAGCTTTTGACCTAGTTTAAGTTTTCAAAACCAGAGAGGACACTAACTCTAGCAGCACAGAATGTACCTTTTTTATTTAGGAGGACGGGCAAAATACATCATTATTGGTTTATCAATAAGAGCGCATTGCATTTTATCAACTCACACACCAGTAGACAGAATGTAAATAAACTGTATTTATTCCTCGTAATTCGAAACGAAGCTAATAAAAAGTCACATGATAAGTATGAAGTGTAAAGTATTGTGAAACAGTCAGCAGGAACTGAGAGGGTTAATGTGAAATTTCTTGAAACAGAAAAAGATGACAACAGATAAATCTCCTTTTGACTCTTAAGTTGTGGAAATACACAATCCCTTTTACACACCCTATCATCTCGACACACCATTTCCTGGCGGCACTTCCTGTATTTGACCCGCCTCGCTCCACCCCAATGCGAAACCGAAAATCGTTGAAGGATCGAGTTCAACTTAAAGTACCAGGAATTTTATCCCCAGCAGAAACAATGCCGCGTTGGCCCTTCCTGTAACAGCTCTTTTTCTTCCATGTTGGCGTGGTTTTATTTCATTTATCTCTGGAGGGACAGGAGCATTAGGATATGAGAGCCTTTCTTGGGCGACGTCCTCCCATCCTGTGTCCCCTTTTCTGTCAGAACACAGAGATTCATCAATGCACGTCCAACGCGTCATTTGTCCTGATTTCCCTTTAATTTGTAATCCCCGATAAAACTATTTGTTCAAATTCCTAATCTCAGTTCATCCGACAAAGGCTCCTCCGGGCTATGCCTCCCAAAACCAAGTGGTCTGGGTTTTGGTCCAGGTTTTCCTGTATTTTTTATAACCACTTGCCCAAATTTCTTAGTGTCCCAGAGAAACAATATCTTTTTGGGTGCCCTTTTCTCCTCAGTTGGTTGTTTCAACCCCAGGCGTGTCCTTCATCGACCAAAACAACCAAATTACACCTAAAGTACATAGCACTCTGCAGGGATCTCCCAAAAAGACACATGAATTTTCATAATCACATTCCTTACGCACAATTTAATTCAAAACCAACATATAGATTTAACAGAAGTCTGGAGCTATGCTCTAGTCTAGTACCCCTGGTTTTCACCCCATAAAGCTCATCCACGGCTGATTCCTTAATATGAATCACTGCAATCGTAGCCAGATGCCCCACGTCTGGAAGGCCGTCATCCATATGAAGAATCCAGTCGAGTGGGGAACTTACTTCTGGAAACGACATGAAGGCAATTGGTAGGCGTAGATTACCTTTCTCGGCGTGTGTAAAGACCAATTGATTAGGTCAAACGGTGAGAACTTAGCCCTGGTGCCGCTCATTACTCGTTGGCCGTGCCCACTGCTGGGATGAAGCGCCCCTCTCGGCCGTCTTCTTTACTACTGATTCACTCCACGAGTGCGCCAATCAGTTCTCGTTCGACCGACGAGAATCTGCGTGAAGTATTCAGATGACGCCTAGCGGCCGCCAAACGAAGCTGCTGAGCGGGAGACACGTGTTCCTCTCCCCCAACTCGCTATGGGTTATCTTATATATGCACGCCAGGGAGCTGGGGTAATAACTGAACTGTCTCACCGTCAACTTCTGGCATTTTCCTTAAATTTACCGGCAAATGAGTTCTTTAGTGGGACTCGGTCGGATGTTTCATCCGGAGATTCTGCAAGAGATTTGGGTTGTAAATTTGATTAAACTTTGGGATGGAATCATTTTGTGTTCAATGCTCCATCATTGTGGAAGTCGCCTGACGCTGGTGGCAGATGACAAATTGTTTCACCCAGAGCCGTGGCTGAGATTGTATGGGTTCCAATAATGCTTCCGGCAATTGCTCAGGGAGACAGCCCCCAACCCCCCAACCCCCCTCTTTCCTGCCAAAAAGCGCCGACTAGTCACAGTCGTCCTATGGATGTGATAACAAACAAACCAATGCTCTGGCTCTCGTTGCCTCAACCCGGCATTCAGCGTCCCCAACCTCCCCGGTCCCCCCTAAAACGCTGGGGGAAACATCATTACAGGCAGGTTAAATCGCTAAAATTGCCGGGATATTACAGTTACTAGCGTTCAATTAGGGTAGGCCGAGCGACAGCCCGACTAACTAGTCACGGCATTGCCGCAGTCGGATATCATTTATTGAAATGTCAATTTATTCAGTTTATCGATTTTGCTGTATAATGTACGCAAAATTGGAAGCAACATGGCAGCGCGGGCCGGGGTCCTACCCTGGAATAAATGGCCTAATCATCTCCCACAGGAGTGGCCTCCATGGGAGTTCTCAGACCCGCCGCCTCCAGGCCAGAAAGGACGAGAAAGAGAGGGGGTGGATAAACAGAAGGGACTAGCCTAGACGGCCGAACAGATGAAAAGATGAACAAGCCGATGAACAGACATCCCTACAGCAACATGCAGTCAGGCAGTTTATATATACTTGGATCAATATCAGTCGCTTTAAATCTATATATATTGTTGTCTCCTTAAAGCCTAAGAAGCTTGGAAATCTTTGGAATCCTTTAGGTTATTACAGATGGGATCTTGACTCAACAGAAACATGGCAAGCCAGAGAGAAAAGAGCGACGAGGCGACGTGAGGATAAAGGCGGCGTGAGTTGGCCCCCAAAATAGAAGGGTATGAGCAGTGACAGATGGGTGGAGAGTTAGGGAAGGAGACAGTGTGACAAACATGGCAGGCTAATACAGGCAGCCCCAGTCCGCGCCCAGCTGTCTCCAGCGCACACAGCCACCTAGACAGTGAACGGCCGAGGGGGGCCCTCTCTTATTTTATTGCTGCAAACTCTGCGTGACATTTCCCTCGGTGGGGCGATCGCACACGCCCTTGCCATTACCTCTAATGTGGCCAATGAGGCACGCCACTGCCTTTTACCCACAGTTTTCGCTTCGTATTGAACAACCTTTGACGTGATGAATTTACACGCCCATGTGCGCGCGTGCCTTCCCGCGTGTGTCTATGTGTGTGTCTCCCCGGAGTACGCTGTTAAACACTCTACTGCTTACACACCATTCATAACGGGCGCCTAAGCAATTGAGCAATTTCGTCTCTCACAACGTAAGAAATTAAGGTTAATCTCCGCTGGAACAAAAACGTGTTAATTCAACTGATAAGGTGAGATTTTAACGAGTTCGAGCTAAGCGTGTTTTTACCCCACTTTCCAATAATTGGATCGATACTTATCCATCGATACAGATTTAATTAGTGTGTACGTTCACTGAGCCTCTCTCAAAATCATATTTACTGCAACCCAATCGATGCAGGGCGTAGCTTTTGTCAACTCTTGGCCTGCCACAGGAGCTCTGATTTGATATTGTAAATGTATGCCACCTATGTTACTTCAGTTAAAATTGCAACCTTTTGTGATATAAATTGTTGATGCCAAGTTGTGTGTAATTCATGACCATAGTCTATAACCAATAGCATGCACCTATGGGTCGGCTGGGGAGACTTAAAGGGTGTACCCATTGCGTGATCAAATATTTTAAGGGTTCTTTCCCTCTATTCAGTTCCTTTTCTTCCTCGGAATGGTTCGCTACATGCCTTCCTCTGCATTTTAAAAATCTTCATTATGATTTTTTCTTTTTTTCTCTATCTCAAAAATGTCTCCTTCTTCGACAGGTCACTTGTTTAGGATACCACTTAGATCTATCCTTAATACTAAAGCAATATGGTCTCAAAACTTTGATGTTTGTAAACACATCACATGGTTCAGTTGGTTCCTGCTGAGGTTTTGAGGAAGTGCATGTTTTTGGAGGAAGGTTTGAGGTAAGGAACTGTGCCTAGTAGCCCAGGAAGATAGAGTGGGACTTATTTAGGTCAGACATAGATCAAACTTCATTGATTAGATTAGAGTGAAATTAGTCATTTTCGATTGTGATTAGATCACGATGGGCTTGACTGCCTCCAGCTTGTTTCAAGAGTAAGAACCAAATTATCATATTGGAAAAGTAGCAAGGGGAGTGGGTATTCGAACTCTGATTACAATACCGAGCAGCCTGTATTGAAAATTGCCTTTGTTTAAAATTCTTAGTCAATAACGTAACTTCTATTGTTTAAGTCTACATCGCTTAAAAATGTATGTGCTACCGTTCTAACAGCATTAATTATACATAATACACATACCTGCAACCTGCATACATTTAGAGCGTATAGTCGTTCAAAAAGTTCTAAGCTTAGGCCTACTGGCTATAAATCATTGAACCGAGCATTAAGGGAAATATTAACAAAAATATATAAAAGCTTAACAAAATATTAAAAAATGATGTTTCCGTGATTATGATTTATGCAAAAGCAGGAAAGGATGTGTTACAGTGCGCTTGGCATTTGGTATAGAGCAGTGCCCCACAAGTAGGGGTAGAATAAGGCCTGTCGGAAGGTCCACAAGGCACCTCCTGGAGTATATAGCTGGGCGACCACCTAGAGGAGGGGCCGGGGTGTCTTAGATGGGGACACTGGAGGATCAGCGGCCGATCGATAAGCTGCGGCCGGCCCTGAGATTTGTGGCGGGAGGCGCCGTGCGGGAGGACACGGGGAAAGCTATAGGTTCAATGGGATTTGAATACAATTTGGGGGGAGAGGAGGGTAGAAAACAACAGCCGTATCGATCACACGACCTGGATTTCTTTGGCATTGGCTGGCGCGGGGCATCTCGGCCGGCAAAGTATAATACAAGGGGTGTGATAAATGGCGCTGGTCGGAGGGGTACTGGCGGGCACCGGGAGAGCGGCTCGCAGCTGGTCCGAGCTGCTCCACCAGGGGCTCTGATGGATAGTTGCGTAGAATAAGCCGAGCAAATGGAGATGACTCAAAAGACGTTCCGTCTCTGGCTTCGGCTTGTCACACCAATGCTGGGTATGCTGCAGCTGGGTCCAAGAAGGACCGGCCACGTAGACAGGGTAAGATCTATACAGCCAGTCTCTCATGTCGCCAACTGTTAATGGTAAGGCTGTTTCACAAGTTGCACAAGCTACACATTTCATTTTCAGTAAATCTTTGTTATGCATTGAATCTTGAAATTAGAAGAAAACTGAGACGAGACCGAATTATTTTTGCATTCACTCGCTACTTCTGGTATACATTTTGAACTACCATACCTCCCTGGTCATTATTGACAAATGAATTATGGCAATGCTATTGTCCTATATACGTAGACTTCAAATGGAAAAGAAAAGATGAAAGATCCCCCTTGAATCAGTCAACCCCCATTTTGCCGCCCCTGGGCTTTATCTGTATGCGGCCTGCTGTCACCGGCGGCGTCCGATAGGCGTGCCTGCTATGTCGCTGCTGACGGCTCGCCCTTGTGTGGCTTCTCCTAGAATTTCTAGGCAACATTAGCCAGGAAATCTGGCAATTACTGTTCACCCAGCCGTGTCACAACCACTGCCTTCCCCATCTTTCAGAGTGTTCAGGGCAGCCGTGGCCTTCTTCTGATTATCGCGACGTGGAGGGTGGTGCTGGAGGGGTAGGCTCGGAGTAAGGCTTCAATCAGTAGAAGCCTGCAGCTGGCGAGGACGGAAGCCATTATGTGATCACACACACAAAAATGAGCCCACCCAGCGGAACCTAGATGTCCAAGTATGTCAATGCGCATTGGCCATCTAATCTCAACTGATATGCCCCAGCGCTCTGCCTCTTTTCCAGCCGGGTATCCGCCGCCACGGGCTTCGCCTATTTTTGATGGATCAAGAACTAAATTAGAGGTAGTCAATTATGACTAATGCGCGGCAGCGCTGGGTTTGATCTTGGCCGCCGTCGGTGCTGACCTCGCCCGCCCGGAGAGGTCAGCGGAACCGGAAACGCTCGACGGAGCGACCCACCGCGGTCCCCAGGCGCTCCGATAACGTCACCATCATTCGAATCGCTTCAATTAGATCTTCCGGATCCACCTATCTCTGCCACAGCAGGAGGAGTTTTTCTCCCCCATTGGAAAGCCTTGTCTTGGTAGATCAGAAGGCTGAGAAGGGTTGATTCCTCCAACTCAATTCATGTCTGTTTGTATTGCGTCTTATACATATATTATTCTTTTGTATATATAATTTAACTATATAGTTATATATAATGCAAATATATATATATATGCATATATAAAAAGATGCTCTTAAAGTGGTATCTATTCTTGTCTGATGTAAATATATCAAAAATGAAACATATCTACAGGCCATGCGACATATAGGTCATTGGCGTGGTTTAGCAAGGCCTAGGTTGCTGGGATTAGGGTAGGGGCTGTTGTATTGGCCATGAAGGACATACCGCCTTTCCTGCCTCTACCTCTCCTGTCAGGACAATGTTCCTCCTTCTCCTGACGGCCTCCTATCTCCCCTCTCCCAGTCTGCGCCTAGCCGACTTCCCCATTAGGATTTTGACAAGCCTTCGCGCCTTATTCACTGATAAGGGCGTATTTTCCTCAGCGCGCCTATAAAGTCCAATACTACAGCAAGGACCAATTTGCCCTACTCCTCCATGCCAGGTCTTTCCTTTAACATGGAAGGGGCTGGTTGCCTACTTGGGTTTGATAGTGGACACCAGAGTCTAATAGACCAATAAACGCCTCTTGGTCCCATACCTCAATCTGCACCCAAAACACAGAGCCAGATTTTCTAAGGTTGTCTTTTTTTCTATGAAGGAGGTGGAGTTATTTCTGTAAAGTACAATGGAGGGTTATTTTTTAAATTGAGTTTGAATCTTTTAACCCCACTCTCACACTCCCAAACTCCCACCACCTTTTCTGAGGTCAATGAGCATAGAGGTTAGCAAATAGATATTGTTCTGAAACGGCAATACAGGCCAAATGTTTTTGAGAATATCGACCATATCGAAATATGTACTAGTGAAAAGGCCTTAGTTCTGTCCCATACGGTTTCAAAAAGCTCTTTTATGTCGCACAGTTCAAGCTGGGATCCAACCGTTGGGAAGCAGATTGAAAGTATTTTACTAGGGCTCGCTTACCAAGTTATAAATGACCTTATGAGAGTATTAAAAATAACAATATGCAATGCCTAAGAGAGTATGATAGAATGCTGCGATAAAGTCTTATGGAGCGGAAGGCAATTCAGGATTAAAAAATCAGTTGCTGGATCAATTTTAATTTTCATTATGAAGTAAGGCCCTCCGGTTTCATTTCTGTATGGACAAAAAGGATCAGTCTGCGATGGAGTGGAGCGTAATGACATTGTCCTGGCCAATTTTGTATAGCTCCTATAGACCCTCCAGGAAGTTCTTCAAGTCATAAGGGGTCCACTAGAGTCTGTTTTATATGAAAATGAGCTATTGCAATCAATATCACGAAGAGACATTTTCCGCCTTTCATATGCAGTAAGAGGGTAATATTTACTTTACTTGGACAGGCAGGCTGCTTTTTATTGCATTCTCCAGGCTGGAGAGTGTATTGAGGGGAAGGGGAGCCTGGCTGATCTGCTCACTCATAGGCCACAGCGTCTGTCGGCAGGAGCAGCTCACTCTATTGGCAGCCTATGCTGAAAGTGTTGCTGCTCCTTCTGAGTTTAATTAATTGCAGTGGCGTGTAATCATCAGATCTCCTCGACTTTCTTTTGACACGGGCCCACCCTACCCCTCCACTGCCGATTGCTGGGCGTCCCCTCACCTCACCAGGGCCCACCCCATACAGCGCCCCAGAACCCATGAATTTTTTATCGGAAGCTCATCCACTGATGATTCCCAAATTGAAATCCTGCACTTTAGCTTCAGGAGGCCGGGCGGGGTTCTGGTGGCTGTGGGTGACTGGCGTGGGGCGGTGGGCGGCTGACAGTGCGGGCCCTTTACCCGCCCGACGTCCGACACCTCCCGACGCCCGACACACGCCTCCGGCCCGACCGGCGCTTCACTCCAGGTGTAATTAGAACGGGCAGGCCGGGCCTGACCTTTCCAGCAGTAATCTCATACCTGACAGTGCAGGTGCTAGGTAATAGCTGCTGGTGGACCTGGAGAAAAACTCGGCCAATTCCATGTCCTCTCGGCCGCGGACTGCCGTGCCCATTGCCTGTCTGGCTGTAGTGGCCGGGCAGGCAGATAGGCCGGGTTGGAAAATAATCATAGGGTTAAAAAGGCAGCGAGTCTCCGTGTGAATCTCATAAAAGAAGGATTTCGCCGTCTTTCCATTCGTGCATCTGGACAAATAATGTTGAAGTTGTCAATGAGTGTCACCTTCAATTCTGTGAGCTGGTTGAAAATGCATATTGCATTTCAATCACTTTCAGCTTTTCCGCGTCCAATTTAACTCAATTAGGTACCGTTAAAATTAGAAGGCAATTAAATGATGTTTAAATCCTACCAAGTTAAAGTGATTTTAAAAGGAATTACTGCATGAACTGGCTCAAATTAATGTCACGAGATACAGAAAAAATGACGAAAGAACACAACGGCAGTTTCTGTAACACACATTTATTTCACAATACCAAACAGTAACGTTCAGGAGTAAAATCTGATGAAAGTAATGCTACATGCACATTTTAAATTTCACAGAGGACGTTTTTTTTGGCCAGACATTGTGTACACTTGGTGTACTGCAGCTATATTTATTCTATGACCATTCTATGACACTGACTCGGGCAGTAGATCCGTAAAGGAAGTCGAAACATCTATAATCTGTATACTGAGGACGTAGATCACACCGCTGTGACTGGTCTGCCAGCCGGAGTGCTCGAGTGGCTGTAAGTAGCATATGGAAATGTCCCTTTAAGCCAGGCTCAGCGACAGCCTTTGACCACAGTGTACCAGGATCAGTGGAGTTGTCCGTGTGGCTTCAACCCATATGGGCCTTTGCTAGAAGGGGGATATAGTATTGTCTCTGTTGGCCAAACCCCACTGCTCTTTGTCTGCATATCTGTTCTACACTCACATCTATGGAGCAGATAGACAAGCTCGGCTATCTCTCTCCGTATACTCCCCTGCTACCTATATGCCTATACCTACACCTTGGCCACACCCCCAGCCCGCCCCCCAGCATGCCCCCTACCCGCCGCCCAGCCTATTAGATCTTGTAGGCGCGGGGACCTTGACGCTATAACCCCTACAAGCCGGGTTAGTTTGTATTCAGCGGTGCCCTAGCGCCCCCTACGCCCAGCCACCATTCACATTCATGCCAGCATTGCTTATCCCCCCTTCTATTGATCTGTCCGACATTAGGCCGATCAGAATAACGATAATTGTCAAGGTCGGGTATCTAATTTTTCAGCAAGCCCCCGGGGCCACGGCCGACGGAGCTGACTCCCGGGGTTGAAAGGCTTATTTGATGTGGCCCAAGCCCCCACCCGTGTCGCCGTCCCCGTGTGAGTGATAGACGAAAAATGACATCCCGCCCCCCAGATGAATTTGTTAACAACGGAACTGGGTTGAATGCAAAGAAGACGGGCCAAAGTACGGGGGCCCAGGCCGGAGCCTTGGGAGACGGGCGGGCTGCCGGAGATAAACCGATTAGGGCTCCATGAGTCTATACTAGCCAGGTCGCGTGTTTAACATTCATCAGCAGCAGGCTAAGGAAGAGCGGAAAAGGGGGCGAATAACTGGCGTTTCTTAAAGGTGGGCCGCGCATGGCGAGAGGTGTGGGCAGAGCGGGCAGGTTGTGTTTGAACTGCCTTCTAACCGCGGCTCTGCTTGTAGACACAGGCGGCGGCGGGTAACGAGGGGCGGCGCTGTTCACCGGGGGCCCTCATTAGGGCGTCGTGGGGGGCATGTTGCAGGGCTCCCCCCGCCATCTGGGGGCCGGTAAGTGGGGCGGATGGCACCTTGTAAGTATGGGTGGTGGGCAGGACGTACACGGCCCACACCACCACCTCAGCCTGGTCAAACAAACACGTCACACCCACCCGTCTACCCGAGCCTCCCCACCTCCTACACTGATGTATGGAATCACACACCACCTTCTTAGTCCTGCCGATCGGGGTACTACTTTGGGTCGCGGAGGGCCACGCCGTGATGGATAAATGTAGTACTGTGCCCGAACTGAGTGTGAAACGATGTCTCATCTATAACCCGATAGGGGCGTCAGGCCCTGCCGGCTACTCAGGAAGCCGGCTCAGCGACGACCCGCTATTGTTTCGTCTCTAAATTACCGCCACTCCCTATCACCAGAGGAATGCAGGAAATCACCAATTGCAATCGCGTTTAATGGAAATTCAATAATTATAGGTGTATGCCTACGGCTATTGCCATGAGAAAATAAATGGTGTTTATCATGTTGATACATGTAATTCTGTTTCAGTAAAATAAAGACAAATTCTAGCCAAAAAGAGGAGATAAAAGAGGGAGAAAATGAAACCTTAGAGTATACACAGGACTAAATGGTTTCACTGTTTTTATAGGATAATTCTATTTAAAACTATATTACCATCGATTACGGAATTGCGTGTTAAGCTTTAATGCCTCTATACAAAGGCAAGTTGCAGGGTTTCATACTGCAATCTTGAATATAACTTTGGCGTTATCCTACGCTCCTCTTGTGTAAGACGAAGCCTTCCCAGGTTTCCCACACTTATTACGTCGACCGTAATCTGTATCGAGCCGCCTTGGCCTGGCTAAAAAGCAAGATTCTTTTGGTACAAGGAAGATGGAATTCGGAGAGGAAGCCAGGAACTCAATATCACTCGGCCTGAGTTTGTGTGTGATTTAATTAAATGATCAGTATCTCTTGTTTGTACGTGATTGCATTATGATAGTAATGGCCTCGGCGGGCGCAAGGGAGATCATGCAAAGTTGGCAGGGTGATGCGGCAAATTCAGTTGGCAGTGGTCTGATTTAATTAGATCTTCCGCCTCGCAGGGCAAAGTATATATGCACAGAGAAGGCAGCGTGCGCCTACGGGCGAGCGTAAAGACACAACAGCAGGCAAGCCTTCCTAGTCGGTGAAAAACCAGAGTCCTTCAGCGTAGAAAAATGGACCTCCTTTCTAAACTACTCGAAAAAAAGAGACCATTGCTCTAGGGGCATTAGACGTTGACCACCAGAACCTTAGTCGATTGATCCGCATGGGTTAAGTGGCCTGCACGACATTGTTTCATTTTGGGTTTCTTTCTTTCCGGTCGGCGTCTCCTACACACTTGGAGGAGCCTTTCTAGTGAATTTTTTCTCCAGACAGAACCTTCTCTGAATTGGCTGGGGCCCTTTCAGACCTACGGAGTGCCCCGACCGACAGCCACTCTGAGATATTCTCCATCCTGGAAAAGCACTAAACACGTGAACTCGCGGCCTGTGCCATAACTTATGGATAAGATCCATCCTCCCCCAACCTCCGCCACACTCAATGTAGGGCCTGCTAGGCGGGGTCACGTGATATGGGCAGACACGCCGATTGGTTGAGACTGCCCCCTGTATTCAGGACACAAACAACAGGCTGGGGAGGCCGACGTTGTAATGGAATTATATGGGAACCGAGGGTCGGGGAGGGGGTGCTGGATGTGACAAATAGACGGCATAGTTGTGACCAGGGTAGACTCGTACTTTGTTGGTTTCTTCAACTTCGGGATCGGTCCATGGACTTTGTAATCAAACATAGGATTATAGGACCAGACGACGGTAAACCTAATATCCTCATAACTCCCCTCTGTGCAATTATGTTCTCCAAGAGTTAAGCAATGCGTATGATAAATCAACTGTTCTATACCCATACCTCATTCCATGCTATAAGCCTAACATGTATACCCACAGGCACCCTTATTTTGATTCTATTGGCTTTCATACCAACATGTGTTCGTTTCTTCATTTTTTTGACGGCATCCTTTAACGATCCACCTACAAATCAACGATCCATCCGCTTCTATATCGACCCAGCTTCTCACCCCCTTATACACACCCAAACCCCCAACCCCCAACACCACTTACTTACCACCCTGTACGTGGGCGGGTGGATAGATCTCCCTGTCAAACCGGGCTGATTGTGAAGGTAAGTATTGATGATGATTGACCTCAAGCGTGCCGCTTCCTTACCACATTCAAAGGTAATGAAGTTCACCCGGTGCATGGCAGCCTCCGAGTAGGTGCCTGGGTGCCTGGGTGACCAGTACCCATCGTCCTCGGCCTAGAGCGCCGATTTTATCTGTATTCCCTATTGCAGCATATAATGTGCATCTGACGTTTGTCCTAGAGATGTCCTTCCCAGAGCTCTAAATGTGGACCAGCTGCCATGGAGGTGTATTGCCCAAGGCGGTGGATTTCGGGGTGGGCTTGGTGAGGCGAAGGGGTAGGGGCTGAGCCGGTGACAAGTTATCCTTGTCTGCACCTGGTGTTGACGGCTGATTAACACCAGGGGACAGCACATATTGCTATGACGTTTCGCACAGCGTTCTATGACGTAGTAGACAGATTTAGGGCGCTGGCATAGAGAGAGGGGATGCGTATGACAAGATAGGATAATGTGATGGGTTGGTGAGGAAGGAGAAAATCAGAGTATTGGAAGAAGCAGCAGTGAGCTTGAAGGTAGTGGTTGAGGCAGGAGAGAAGGAAATCAGATGGAGGTGGGCAAATTCTGGCATCCTTTTCTTCCCTATTGATTCCCTTTGAGAGTTGGCAAGGGATGCCGCATGAGGAGAACTCCAAAGACAACCTACTTCTGTACAAACAACCTCCTTGTTACCTCACTCAGTAAGTTCAGCAGCTTTGCTTCGGCGTCACAATAAATGGGCAAAAAAGGAATCCTTTGCGCGTGTAAACACGTGTCTCAACCTTGCAAGCCTCGATGATGTATCAGAGGTAAAACATTCATCTGCTAAGTAGGTCGTTACTTGCACGTCGGGGACGTGCTAACAGGGCCTCCTGAAGACGAGCCTGCATATATCATATTGCATTTTTTTCCTTGCCAGTTCACAAGGAAGTACTCATATCATGAAATATTTATCCTCATTAAAATCAGCATGGACATCTAGATTAAACAAAAGGCACAGCTGTAAACGGTATGATTAAGTGCATTATTTTGTCGCGTCTAATAAAGATATGATGGCTTGAGGACATAAGTGCTTTCTGGGTAGCTGTTAAAAGATAAATCTCCTACCCAAATCTAGAGTAGGTTGCAAAATACAGCCGACGTGTTGTTAGTGTCTATTATGACACTAATACACTTTTTTTCGAATTCAATAGCAAATCGTGCATGGCTATACGTTGTAACGAGGCTACTGACTATAGATGTGCCAGCCCTGTCACGACTTTTAATATTCAGCTGTCATGTTTGCCATGTACGTGTTGATCGGGCACTGGCTGGTCTCCTTCCGGAGGTAAATTAAACTCGAATCTGGCAAGAAGACCACACGGACGTTTGTCTGGGCTGTCGGTATCTCCTATAAGCCCTACAGGAAACGAAAGAAACAGGCACAAGAGGGAGGGTGATGAGAGTGTCATCAAGTTCATGATCGTGAAAAAAAAGTCAGCAGAACTTAAAATACAGCAGTGTTAGGATGTGGGTGGAGTCGGTGACGTCAGCGGATCACCAAATGAGCACCTCGGGACGGGATGAGCACCTTTTTTGAGGAGCGCGTCCCAGTTTCTACTGAAGGTGTCGCACCAAATGGGAATGGAGGAAGTAAATGACAGGCTGTCAGGAGGTTGGGAGTTCAGGCAGAGGCTGGATGTACGAGTCTAAAATGTCGGAAGAATTGAGCCCAATCCTCTGCCTGTACGTGTGTATCACATTCTCATTTTTGGATGGTCAATAGTGGTTCTGACCACCACAGTCCCTTACAAATTGAACTTAAAAAGAAGCGTTTGAATGTCAAAAGTTGGCCAGCAATTGTCTAAGACATTAAATGTCGTTATGAAAACTATGCACTGCATTCAGAACTAGAATGAAATATATCCATATTTATAATTTCCATTTGATGGATTACAAGTCAAGTACTTTTCCCCTGCCAAGATTCTTTATGACGATACCACCTGGCAAATCCTGGCCCTATTCAGACATAGCATTTGATCTTTATTTTACAAACGTAGGATGTGGCAATTCTTTGTGCTGTAAAAGAATATCTATTGTCCTGCAATGAGACCCAGCCTCTTCTCTGTCATTCTCTCCCCTCATCCAACCCTGTCTAGTTGTTTGGCACAAATACACATACCTGCTGCCTGTCCCTTTGCCATACCCCCTGCCTTGCGTCCTAAAGTTGGGGCCGATCGACAACTTGCCTGGATCTGCGGCAGGCGAGAATCGATCGGTTGACAGGTGGGGAATCCTTGGGCACGTGGGAGGCCATTACACCCCGTCTGCACACCACGGCCGGCGAGCAGAGAACAAACCTTCCCCACACAACTCTGCCACTGGCCAAGGCATTGGCCGAGTAATTGCTAATGCATACAATGATTGAGCAAGCTGCTTGGGGCAGTGCCAGTGGCGTTAGGTACATTTGGGCGGATATCATTAAGGCCGTCAACGGACCACAATGGTGGTCTTTCCCATTTACTACTGTAAAGGGGAATTTAACAATAGAAATGGAAGGTCTAGCCACAATTTAAAGAACCTCCACGTACCTGAATTTTTCTCAAACGAGTTCTTAGTTCAAGTAACTGTCTTTATTTCTCAAAACAAATAAGAAAAATGCAAATTACTCATAGTAATGTTTACCAACGCTTTGACATTAATTCAAACCATATGTAAACACCCTCTCTTCATTAGAAATTGCAGAATCGTTAATCCAATTGTCTTTTTTTTGGATAGAGAGAAATTATTCTTTCAAATTATATCAGTATTGTCAGTGTTTGAGATGTCGTTTCATTGGCATCGGCGCAATAATGGCCCAACCTGCCGCATCTATCCTTACTTGCCATTTTATTTTGTCCAGATTGCTTATTGATTTTCTTGACAAAATAAATCAGGATTATACGAAAAGATGGCACAGAAGCAGTGATTGGTTTATTCATGAGGGCTTCATTTTGTAAAGAAGAGAACAATATCTTCATTGGGGCTTCCGGTTTCTTTAGGTCATAAAAATTGGCCCAGGCAACGTTAATGACTATAATTTCCTTTAAAGTATATTAATCCATGATAAAGAGTAACGGTCGCAGTCGAGGACAACGGGTAAATGCAATGGACCATATTGTAGGGTCTTATTGAATGTGAGTTACAGTCACTCCGGAGTTCTCAGAGTACAGGTAAATATGTATGCTTACATATTCTCTGGGGATCACGCTCCTGTCCATCAAGAATGTGATTTAAATTTCATAGATCAATTCAACAGCAATATTTTCATTCCTTAACAAACTTTATTCGATTAATATCTCACTAAATTAGGCGAAGACTTCGAACTAAACAATGACCTTTTGTAAAAATATGCCCGATTGTATTGTTAGAGAATATGCTTTGCTGTGAATCACTACAGTAGAATTGTATACTGTTTTTAATGAATGAAAGTTGATGGTAAATATGTATAGCACCAATGCCTTACTGTTTCCGACGCACTTGTTATGACGTGTGCATTGAATTTAAATGTTGCCTTTTCTCACCAAGACTAATCATTGTTTTCTTGTTTTGCAGGTAAGTTGGTGTACCCTAACTTCTCCCGGTCGAGTCAGGTAAGATGGTAAGCTTACAAACGGTTTTCAGCACAGACCCATACCTTAAACGATAAACAGCCTTCGACTCACCTTAAACACCTTTGTTTAGTCTAGTTCATACAACATAAACATAGTCTATATCAAACAGATTACTAGTGTGGTGTAATAACAATAAACGGATAACCTAGTGTGCAATGATTCTTAGAAATGATTGAATGTCAAGTAGGTGTTTTTGTGGTACAAAGTGAAACACATACAACAAAAATACATGGCATGGAATATGATTATTTCCTTAATAAAATAACATCCACTCTCGTCAGTCACATGAATACCTAAGACGTGCTTCTCCGAAATAACATGTAGTTCAGCCAGCTGCCTGTAGTTTCTTATATATATATATATATATATATATATATATATATATATACCCCTTGCGGCATGCTACCTGCATGGC